>JAWZSL010000011.1:27426542-28077792 GCA_034769285.1 Lutjanus argentimaculatus
GCGAGGTAAAACTCACATAGTTTGGTTGAAGAGAGCAATATCTGGCTTTTATGTAGCAGTGGTTTCCCATCAGCAAAGTAAAATTGTAAAAATATTTGAATGATAGCATACACAGAGAGCTTCACCCCAAAATAAAATAAAAATAAAAATTTAAAAAAAAATAAAAAAAATTTATTAATCTAGATTTTTCCGGTGTGAGATGCAGTTCTGGAGATATCAGCTGTAGAGAACTGCCTTTTGAATCTACAGGAACTACTTTCTTTCTGCCAGAAAGAAAATTTTGATTTTGGGGTGACTGTCCCATTAAAAAGGGGTTCATCTAAAAAACAGTATGCTACATTTAGATTATTTTCAATACTTTACTTTGGTGTCAGACAGTTTTTTCTGATGGTATACCACCCTTATAAAAGTCAAATATCGCTCTCATCAAGCTAACCAAATTCAATAGGCAAAATCAGTAATTTTATCTCACAGAACACAAATTGCTGTTATTGTGTGACTTTGGTGATTGTGAACTACCCTTTGAAAGCACTTCAGTCAGACAATAACACAAAAAACAGATCGAGGCAGTGATAGACCGGCAACTCCCATGTTTTGTGAGGTAAAATTATTTATTTTGTTTGGTTGGCTTAAAGAGAGCAATATTTTGCTTATACAATAACAACAGTTTCCAATTGGAAAAGGCTGTGTGATGGCAAAGTAAAGTGGTGAAAATATTCTCTGCTTTTCCACACTGGGGAATGCTAACTACCACCTTCTGTAGATAGTACACTGACTATTGATACCTCATACAACCCTTCTTCAAATAATCTGAACTATCCCTTTAATATACTTTCAGATGTGAGGGGAATGAATAACCTATATGTTACCTTTACTTTTCTCTTATAATCTGCATGATTTGGTTGACGCTGTACAGTGGTTTAACATTTCTCTATGTGTTCTGTAAAGACCCACAAGAGATAACTCTCTTTTTCATTTATTGCTCTTGTCTTATTCTTTCTACGAGGCATTAAAGAATTTCCAAGGTTTTCTTCACTCACGGGTCACGTTGCCATGACAACCGAGATGAGCTGAATGTTCTGTCAGGCATCACCTTTCCTGTCTCACCTCTGGTGGCTGGCACTCCTGTGTCACCCGTCCAGAGCTGCTGACGGGGGATTCAGTAGGTGGGCCGGGAAGGGGACAGGGAGAAAGCCAGGGTTATGGGACAGGAAGAGAGAGAGAGGGAGGAAGTCACGATGGAGATTTGGCTCAACAGCCCTCTGGGCCCCAATGCTGCCCTAATGACGGATGCCAGCGTTGCACTCAGGTGAAACTGAAGTGGCTGCAGTGTGATGGCAAGGAGTTGTCCCCTGTGGAGGAGAAGAATACACAATGCTGGAAGGACATTCACAGGGATCGCAGGTCTTGTTCAAGACACTCTCTGACCGTGTAGTTGTCTAAATGAACATCTTTTCAAAAACAATTTTAAAAAACTCATTAATATAACTTTTCATTGTTATTCATATGTTAATTCGTCGTTCCTGAACAGCAGTTGTCCATTCATAACTTAGCAAATGTGACTGCATGGCAGGCCTGAATTTCTCTACATGCTGAGGCAGTGTGCATATAGCTCTAATAAGAATGATCCTCTGCATATATAAAGGGTCTTTAGCCTTAAAAACAACAAAAAACACCAGAGCAAAAGTGGAAGAAATGGGTTAAAGGTGCAGTAAGCGATTCTGCAGATAGTTTATTGTTGAGTCTCTCTTTCAGGTCATCAAGTACTGACATTTTGAGAATGAGACTCAACAATCATCAATCTCACATACCTGTAATTGGCCAAAGTCTCCCATCATGGGCCAGATTTTCTAAAGCCTGAAAATGGAGCCAAGAGAAAAAAGTCTAGTCTAGTTTTCTCTCAGACCACTTGAACTACAATACAAATACAATGTTTTGATTAGATTTGACTTCTGATTTTAAGGTCAAAATTTGACTCTCAAAAATTTAAAACATTTTTTTCAACACTGTGCCACTGTTAGACCGTGCAGTCTTAATCTGTAAAGATCAACATTCAGTGTTCATTGGTTTTGTGCCCTTTACATTTTCAAATTCTTCTTCAAATTCCCAGCATGTTGCTGCAAGCACAGAAAAGTGCTTCTGGCCATAACAAGTAGTTAAATTACTTTAGCCAGCCATAATGTGGCTAGATAAGCATATATTAGCCATATAGTTACTGGATGGCCATGTTCACTGTCAAGTAAAAAATACCTCTTCCTGCAATCATGTTCAGGCATCCTCCTGCATTCTTCACAGGACGTTCGTGTGAAATGCTATTAGCACGAATAAGTGTTACCAGCAGAAACAGTGAGCTAGCTGCAACTGCAGGATATTGCTTCAGAAAACTGGTGCTTTTGATCTTGATTTTTGAAACTGAAAGCTCATTTCAATTGATATTTGATTTCATATAGAAATAAAATAAACTGCTTGGCCCAGCTTTAATTAGCATATCCAGCTAACCAGCTTAGCATCTATAGTGCCATTGTTTTACAAAGCCAAGGGCCATTTCATTTGCAAACTACAATAAATTTGTATAGGGAAATATTAGAATAGTCATCACAAAACAGTGTTTTCAACCAACTTAAGGAACTTTTGGCGACTGTCTTTTCAGCCATCAAAATCCACAGCGTTGGCCAGAAACAATGAGCTGCTTTTGTTTACGTTCAGTATACGTCTTTTATTTTTTAAAAATTGGGTGTAAGGCCTACATCTGCCACAGTTAGTTATCACTGAAAACTGCAAATGAGCTGTGAGAGAAAAGAAGGCTTAGCAAACAGTCACCTCATCCAAATCTTTCCAACAAAACAAAACAAAACTTTATTTCAAATTACTTTAGGTCTGAATCCTCTTTAATCATTTGAGAAGTGAATTAGTGTCTGGTTGTTATTGGAGTTATTCTGTAATTCTTTTCAGTGTTCAAAACTTCTGACAGCCTATTAGTTTTTTACTTACTGAGTAACCCTCAAAATAGCAACACAACAGTTGTCATTCCAAGGGCTTTAAAGGATGCTGAAGTTTGAGAAACACTACTTTTTGAAGAGATAGTGGTCAAGCACTCTCCTCATATCATTCTTCATGTCTGATCCAACCAGATTTTATGGACGGCAAGACAAATTTTATGCATATGGGTGATTCATGTATGTTACCCTTTAAGTTTAGGCATTGATGTCACTTTCACATGATACAGCCTCCCTCTCACACATGACAGTTGCTATGAATGGGTTCTTACACAACAGTCCTTCACAGTTTTATCAGGGTTTTTTAATGTTCACTTTTATACTTTTCCATGTGACTATATCAATGGCAGATGCTATTTTCTTTACATCCCACTCAGGAGGGAGTGACTAAGTGATGCTCACATACAGTGAGTCACTGTTCGTTGTGGTTACTATGCAACAGTGCACATTTTTTCTAAAAGCTGTGACTAGAAATGTAGCTTTCTTTTCAGTTGTTCTGCAAGTTTAAACTAAAAATCAGTTGCAAAATGATAATGAAATGAAAAATGAAAAAAAAAACAAGTTAATCATTCATGCTGATTAAAATAGATTTTATTTTCAGTTATTGGGGTGCGTTTACAGCTTGGACTCAGCATGAATAGCAACGAAGGGGTCCTCATCTCTGTTGCTAATCTTGAAGTGGGCGCGACCATCACCGCCAACATGGATCTGCTTCCCAGTGCACCTGCTTCCTTCCTTCTGGCCAGAGATGACGTCACAGTAGGTACCAGCGGGCATGCCAGTGTTCAGGGTCACATCCAGGTTCCTGAAGGTGAAGAAAAGGTAGATTATTATTCTGAAAGCCACCACAATGTCACCATAAAACTGTAGAATTATTTAATAATTAATAATAAATTCATTAATAATTAATAATTAATTGTTTAATAATTTATATTCTATTATATCTATATTCTATGGAAACAGAAGGTGTAAACCAATGGGATATCACTTAGGGAGAGAAAACAAAACAAGAGAAATATTAAAAAGTTACATCATTTGTTGGAAGTTATTTCAGAGTGAGTTTAAAGCCAACAGTGTATTACAAGACATTACAAGAAATCCAATGAACTGTTGTCACTGATGACTGATTGTTCATGCAAATATATTTTATTTTATATCTTAAATGGGTGAAATTAGTTCAATAGCTATTTGTCAGCACAAGTTCAAGAACTTTGCAAATAGTTCTTACCAGTCATCATTGTTGAAGACAATGAAACCACGATTACCACGTCCAAAGGCAACCTGGTTGCTCTGATTGTCCCACCAGTTGGAGTGAGGCTGTCCGTTGACCACATTACGGAAAGTAACCATGTTCCTAAAGGGGCAAAGTGACAAAATAAAATCATAATGTATAATCTACCCAAGTACATAAGTTCTGTGGGTAAGTTTCTCTAGTCCCTTGTCTCTTGCTTTCTGAGGACTCACTTGATCTGACGCCATCTGTGCTCACACACCCATCCGTCTCCACAGGTCTGGTCAGGGTTGATGGGAACAGCCTTGGTGGATCCATCACCGTGGCTGGGAGGGCCCATCCAGTCATTCTGATCCTGCAAGATAATCATGGATAAATGAGACTGGCAATCCTGCCAGCGGAATTAAACAGGAACACCAAACCACTTCAAAAACACAGCAAGTATTTGTTCTAGAAACATTAAAAAAAAAACTTCCAAAATCTTCAACAGTCTACTTTAAAATTTATACACTTAGAATTTATTTTGTAGAACTATGTGAGGGGAATAAAAAGGACACATGCACATTTCAGAAAGCAGCTCTTGATGGCCTGCCCATTTGCAAATAGAGCTATAAATGATAACGGTATGGTAATTCAGCAGTCGTAATGGGTCATTACAATGCAAGAAAATGATTCCTATAATGAAGAAACAATCCAAATTACATGCTACAGATTGCATTTTATCATTATCCCTACTTAAAAGAGCCTCTACCTTTCCATTGACGATGTGGCGGTTCCAGCGGAAGCTAGACATCACCCTTGTCACTCCGTAAGGGTGGGCCAGCATGTAGCCAACAGCCATCTTGTAGAGCCTGGAGTCCCAGAAGGTAACAATAGAGGCACCACCAGCGCCGTGACCTCTCTGGTTGTCGTGGTTGTCAACAAAGACGAGGGCATTGCCATTGGGCATGAAACCCCAACCCTCTCCCCAGGACCTGCATACAAGAATACACTAATGAGGAGGAGTACACCTCTAAAACAACCAAGTTTGGACAAAATGTCATTAGTATTTAATTCATAAACTAAAAGGCACCAGCTCTAGTCAGAGATCATTTATGAATAATACTGTCAAAGATGTCTCTAGAAACGCAGTTGGCAAGTAAGAAACTATTTGTCCAATCCAACTATTTATGCAGCAAATTTGATATGTGATTTAGGCACAACAACAAAAACACACATACTTGGTGTAAGACAGCTTCTCGCCATTCCATTTTCTGAAAATAGTTCCCAGTTTGGCACCATATTTGAACTCAGTCACCCTTCCCAGATGGAAATACTCCCTAGAGGTGATGGGCTCACCTCCCAGATCAATAACCTAGAGGGAAATCAACACATAGTTCACATCAATCACTCTATTAGATATGGATTAGATTAACTGCAGCATCAGTGATTTGTGGATTGACAGAAAGTAATTTAACAACTAATCTGTTTTGATTCAGCAGTAACAAGAACCAGGTGTCTGCTGTTAAACATTTCTGTTGTTAGTGAAGACAGAGCACACTTATTTTTTAGATCACATTCTGTCTTCAGCTTCCTACCTTTTTTTTAGTTTAAGTTCTTCAGGTTCATCCTTTTACAGTCCCACTATAACCTGAATTCACCTGCGTGTCTGCTACTGCATGTGGTAATATCAGCTTGAATATTAACATCTGCTCCCAGTGTGCATGTGTTTGTCATCTTGATTTTCCAAGCTTATTTTCCCATGGCTCTGCTGACTGCTATTGTGCGCTATCAGTCATAAATATTGGTAATGTGGGCGGACGTCTAATCACATTTTTGCATGTAGATTCCAGCTGGGACATGTCCAATCATGAACCTGAATGCAAATTTTACTCGCAGCAGGAGGATTTTTTTGTCCGCTGGTACCATGTTTTCCTGCAAACCAAGTCCAAATAAGCTCATCCAGCCTTTTGGTTTGGCAAGATAGACAAGTAAAACACAAAACTATCAAATACAGAGGTGTGTTTGTCACTTCTCCTCTGACTCTTAAAAATTCTTCGTTTAATGGAAGTTGACAGTTGTGTGTTAATTGATATTTTTCTCCTGTCTTTTTGACATATTTTGATGTATTTTGGTGTGGAAATCAAGAAGTAAACTTCTAGAAAACATTTTGGAAAAACTCACCTCCTGGAAGATGAAGGGTCTGGCGCCACCAGAGAACCACTTGGTGTTGAGGTTGTGCAGACGACCGTAGACAGCAGACAGGTCACCAGGCCACATGTGCTTGCAGGCGTCCACTCTGAATCCAGCCACACCCATGTCAATCAGCTTGTTCATGAAGTCAGCCACCTTGCCCCTGACATAATCCTTCTCCAGCGCGAGGTCCAACAGTCCAACCAGACGGCAGTCACGTACCTGGAGCAGCAAATGAGCATAACATCACAATTCAATTATTCTTCATTCTTGTTTTAAAGGACCAATGTGTTCGGATTTAGTGGCATCTAGCAGTGAGGTTGTAGATTGCAACCACCTGAATACTGCTCACCTCACCCTCCCCTTCCACACATGCAGGAGAAACTACAGTGTATGATGCTCCCAAATCCAAATATGTTATTTGGGAAAGCACAAATAAGAGAATGAAAACAGATATTTCTTCTGTCTGAAGTTTCTTATTATGGCCATACAAAGGTTACATCCACTTAAATTAATCATTGATATAATGCATCAAGATTATTACCTTCAATGAAGGATATTTCTGTATTCTTGTATAAATTTGTTGTAGACCAGCGATTCCCAAACTTCAGAATGCCACAGCCCTCCCAAACCTTAACTTACAACTCTGATCAACACACGAGACTAATCATACCAATGATGAGATAAGATACATGTTTACTTGACAAGTCACCAAATACGGTGTAACACCTGTTAAATTTGTTCAGAAAAATGAATGTAATGTAATGTAAATGCCATGGCTTTATTTTATTAGTTCTGATTCTAAAATTAATCATAAATATTTTATGGTAATTTCAATCTAATTTAGACTTAAAAACGTTTTACCTGGCCACACTTTGGGAATTACCCCTGTAGACTTTCTATTTCAAAATCTGTCAGTCTATCAAGGAATTTTTTCAGTTTCTAATTTTTCAATAAGAAAGAGGTTAAGAAAGTTAAGAAAGAAGTGGTGGTCAACTTCAGACAGTCCATAAAATGTTTGTCTAAAAACTTGGTTTAGCTTTGTAGCCACAACAATTGCATTGGTAGAACAGATACAGATAAAGACACTGCTGTGTACTACAGTGGCTGTGAAACTCAGGAAAAATAGAAAGGGCTTATAGGCAGTGTTTGGTTTGTCCATTGTGGGCTACTTTAGAAAATGGCGGTTCAACAGGCGGCCTCTGTTGTTGAAGAGGATCTGTGCCCTGTTAAGGTAATGAAAACATAACAATTTGCATTTCAGGTAAATATACACTAATGAAAACACACTTTCAAGTCAAAGAATGGGTTGATGTGGAAGCTTCTGACTTAACAGTCCCTTGTATTGACCCTGAATAGAGTAAAAAGTACTGTGAAATGTGAAACAGTAATACAGTAAAAATTACACTGTTTTATCAGTGTATATGAGGGACATTCATTACCTGATGAGCGTCACCATAGTTCTCAATGTTGCCACTGCCAGTCCTGCATTTGTAGTCATTGAAGTCCGAGTGGCCGAAGGGGACAGAGGGGAAGTCCTTCCTGCCAGCACTGAACCAGCTTCCACATGAAGAGTGGGTTCCCTCTCCACCCCCGGCGCCACACATGTGGTTGATGACAGCATCCACGTAGATGTTGACCTGTGGGGTGGATGCAGGATTGTAGGTGCAGCACAACTAATCAACACCTCCCTTCTATCGCTCCACACTTTCACTCCTCACTCCTTCACTCCTCTCTTAGCATGTTAGGTTCATTCTCAGGTCATAGGAATATGACAAAGCTGCTGTGCTCACTATGGCTTTACTGTAATGTTGGTGGTCTTCGAACCGAAGCACATCACTATTAACAAAAAACAGCGGCTAAATGTCTAAAGTGTGAATGATAATTTCTCAAGACAGATGCATTAATTTACTAAATTGTTGCTCTTTGTTCAAAAATGCTCTTTGTTCTGAAATGCCAGCTGTCTGTTGTTATAAAACAGTCTGATAATGGTGCATAAATTATGTAATGTATCTGGTAAGAATTTGTTGTCTTGTACAAGCTTGTAGATTTATGAGGCGGTGATAGATGCCTGAGAACATTGTTCATAACATTTGTCTCTGAATCACTGTTGTGATGTGGTTTACCCCAACGTTGTTGCATCTGGTGATCATGTCCCTCAGCTCGTTCTCATTGCCAGATCTGGAGCACAGGTTGTAGCCGATTGGCTGGTATCTCTGCCACCAGGGCCTCCAGGGATTGTTCAGCACAATGTGCTCGTTTGGAGGGGAGATCTGAGCAACACAGAGGGAAGACATTACAGTAAGTATCACTTTTAGGACAGGAATTGTCTGCAGACAGAAGACTGTTGTTAACAGGGTTATATTGAGTGTACTGTACAGTTACTAAAGGCGCATTCCAATGATTTTACCCCTCTAGATCAGTTTTATTGTCACAAGGAGCATCACTCAGCCATATGTGTGGCTCTGGAGGAGCTTTCTAAAGTTTGAAAAAAAAAATCAGGGAGGGCTAATTAAAAATACTATATTGGTGCATTATGGGAAATGTAGTGTTTTTGCAGCTTGATCCATACAAAGTGAGAATATCATTGTTGTTATTTCTGCCTATTTGTCATTTAATATAAAGTGTTCATAAGCTGGTGAGCAATTACTCTATGGTTTAGATTAGGCCTATTCAATTGGACCTTCAACAACCTTTGATCGTTTTTAAATCTGAAAAAGTATATAATTGTGATTATATATGCTAAATTTATGGGTGTTTACATTGTTTATTAGAAGTTTTTTTTTTATTTGGGGGCTAATTAGCCCATTTTAATGCTTATGTCTTTTGTTAAAAAGTAATTGAATAGGCTTGGTCTACATGTTGGCATTACAAATTTAGATATTCTAATATAATACATAAATATTATAACATATTATAACATCTTGCTTTTACTGCTTTTTGTAGTGACTTATGTGAAATAATCTGATATCTTATTTTTTAAACAATTAAAAAAGAGGGGATTACCCTTTCCAGACTTCCATCCACCTTTGTGTACTCATACTTACCTGAACTCCACCAAAGCCATTTGGACCCAGGAAGCGCTCACACTCTGCAGCGATGTCGGCCCAGCGCCACTCAAACAGGTGGACGATGGCAGTCCTGCCATGCTTCATATGAGGGTTGTGCTGGGCGAAGCCGAGCCCGAACAAAGCCACCAGAATGAACAACTTCATGCTTTCCCTGGATGAGCGAGAAAACCACACTCACCTGCTGCCTCACCGTTTGTATTTATATTCGTTTTCTGTCTCTTCTGGACCAATGAGAAACTGGCAGATAACAGCACAGAGGTTAAACAGGTGCTTCTTTCTCACGGCTCCCTACCTTGTTTCAAAACTAGTAGAAGCAAAGATAGCTTTGAGAACGTGCTGAATCCATATCCTAATGCTTTCTTATTCATGTTCTGACAGTGACATATGTGTTACAATAAATTTGATCTTCTTTGTAGGTCAAAACAAACTGAAACTCTCTCTTAAAAGAATTACATTTGTCTTGTCCTGTTACCTCAAGGATACAACAGCAACAGCCCACAAAAACATAGTTTTCTGGCTTTAAACAAGATACTACCATTTTAGGGTGCATATGAGATTAAAATATTCAAATTATTCAATATGAAAGTACAAAACTTCCATTTTACCTCTCATAAACAGTTGAGATTCATCCTACTCCAGCATTTGTTCATTCAGGTCAATAACCAGATGATGATGCAACAGCCGTTTAAATCAGCCAGAGTTACAAAACTTTGATTTGGAACAAAAATCTATTTTGGGCAAAACAAATAAAAAGCTGGGGCTGGTATATTCTGTATGAGGGTTTGTGTGTTTGTTTGAGAATTATGTCTGAAAAGTATGTAGGTTTCAGAGAGTAAAGCATTTTTCTTTTTTAAATTTATGCCAAATCAAACATGTGAGCCTTTACATAATGAAGTGACTGTCCTTGACATGAGTTTTGGCAACTAGCCCTAAATGTTGAATAACATGAGTAACAGTGAGTTTAGGTCTTTTTTAATTAAAATTTGAAAGAATACTTAGGATTTCATTTTGAGATTATAAAGATGTAATTGTTGTGTTTTATTATCATTTCAATTTTCAGCAGATCTTACACCAGGGGCCAGATGAAAAATCATGCACATGCCATTTCCAACTCGTAATCAAGAATTTAAATTTAAATGTGTGGTGAGAATGTGCACACCTCAGGCAAACTTGAGTGGTCTAATGAGCAGTAGAGCAGGCACAAGTATCAATATATGAACATGATGTTTAAAGATACATCAATTTATGGAAAACTGTGGGAACGAAAATGACACCCAAGTGAACCCTCTTCCGTAATGACTGAGATTTGTAAAACAGAATCAGGTGTACATACAAAATTACCTCAACTTGTCCCATCAAACTCAGTCAACTTAAAATTTTGAGGCATCCCCTACACTAACTTTTTTAAGTTAAAACAAATAGTCTACTTTTATAGATCATAGGGTTTTATGAATCTTTGTCTTTTTTTTTTTTAAATCAAATTACGTGATGTAGGCACACATACGCTCACACACACACACACACCACACCAAAAAAAAATGTGGGAGGTGCAGCAGTTACAAAACATCCTTGTATAACTTCACAGAGCTATTATCTGCTTCTCATTAAGGAAAACCAACACAGATAAGCTACACTCGTGTCAGAGGGGTGGCAGAAGGCCAAACATGTTTATGTAAAACAAGTTAACTAAACCAGCCCTGACAAAACACAAGCTTTTTCCCATGAGGAGCTTCAAGTATGACCCTCCACTTAGTTACTGTATGTAGGTGAAGGGTCAAGTTGGCAGTGTGTCATCTCAGGAGAGAAACTGTTATAGAGCTGCATAAGGTTAATCCTCAACATGACTTCAATCACCTGAAGGAAGTTGTGTCTGTTTAAAAAAAATACTTCCAATCTGAAAACTTAAATTAAAGGGGTCAGATTACAAAATAGTACACAATATCATATTTTTATGTGTAGGTTCTTTTATATGAAGAAAATCCAAGAATAAATGTTCGAAAAGCAGGATTTCACTATGAACAGTGTGCTTGTAGATTAGCTTTTTTCATTTAGCCAAGTAGATTTATTCAAGTACATAAGTATATTATTGAGAAACGTGCTTTACTTGAGCATTTTCATTTTATGCAACTTTATACCTCTGCACACTACATTTTAGAGTGTCAATGTCTTTTTTTCAATTGTTGCTAATGAGGAGAGAGCATATGTGGCAGCATGTGGCCACCTATAGAGAAAAGGGTGCTGCACCTACATCTTTTTTCAGAGAGTTCCAACTTTTTCGTACAGTCACTACGAGTGCTTCTAGTTGAAAATCTCTGAACTTTTCAGAAAGGTGCTAACATGGTTACTGATGCTTTTTTTCAGGGAACCAATCATAAATTTGAGATAGATGGGGGTTTGTTCTGTTCATGTCTGTCTATATGTAAGACATAAATGCTCATAACAGAAAGAAAGAAAACAGAAACAGAAACAGAAAGAAAAGCACATTTGTGGGGTCAGATCACTCTGACACTGAATGTTGCTGGTGAACAATGTGCTTTAATCACCCTACACATTGTAAAATGTTCTCAGCTGTGCAGTCAACCATCTGTTAATGTGGCATTAAGTTCCCTAACAAGCTAATGTCAATCACACTGTCAAACCCACACATCTCACCACACTTACGCTTCACACCTCCCAGTGCCCTGCCAGCACTGTTCTGTCAGAAGGTTTCAGAGACTTTATTTCCTGTATTCTGGTGATTTTTAAAGGGATAGTTCACCCAAAAATGAAAATTTAGTCATTATCTACTCGCCCTCATGCCAACTGAAGGTCAGGTTTTTAGTCCACAAAACACTGCTGGAGCTTCACAGGAAAATTGTGCTACAGAATCTCCAGAAACCATGGAAGTGAATGGTGACCAATTTTCAAATGGCCAGTTTTCAGAATAAAAACATAAAATGCCTCCATACTGCTTGTCTGGTGTAATCCATGTCTTCAAAAGACCCAACATGCCAAGCTGACTTAAAAAATGTTATTTACATCATGTTTTTAGTCTGAATCAGGATGTTGAGACTTTAGGAGACTTTGATTACACCAGACTAGCAGTATGGGGGCATTTTATGTTTTGTTTTTTTTTTTTTTTTTGTTTTTTTCTTTTTTTTTTTTTTACATTTGGAATCTGGCCACCATTCACTTCCATTGTTTGAGAGATTCTGCAACGCTGTTTTCCTGTGAAAATCCAACAGTGTTTTGCGAACTAACAAAATAAACCCGACCTTCAGTTGACATGAGGGTGAGTGAGTAGTAACTGAATTTTGATTTTTGGGTGAACTATCCCTTTAAAGAATAAAATAACAGAATAATAAGTACACTGCAACAGTATTTTTATGTTGAAAACTTTCAATATTACTTTTTATTCTCAGGGAAGAATACAGAGTTATTCGTTTGTCTAGTGCAGGGGTCTGGAACCTTTACTGTCAGAAGAGACATTTTTGGCCCAAAAAGAAAAAAAATCTGTCTGGAGCTGCAGCTATTTTATATTTTCCTTTCAGTGAGTACTTTGTTCCTGTAGATACTAAGTACATTTTGCTGCTAATACTTGTGTTACTGCCAAACCCTTGTTATGTTTCCTCCTGAGCTCTTCTGTCCAGGTACGGCCCTCCCCTCCACACAGCTGCAGTCACTGATTGGTAGCAGCTGTGGTCAATCAGTAATCAGGCCTGGAGCTTAAAAGCAGGGAGAGAGCTGCAAGTCAGGGCCAGTGGGCCGTTCAGCAGACATCAGGCTGCATGTTGGCCTTCAGGTTGCATATGATGTGAGCCAGGTTTGCCTTTTTCGCTCCCTTTTTGGTGGGGGCTGTCTTTGTGTTTTTCTTTGTTCTTCTTGCTAGCCTCCCTGCTAAGGCCATTTTAATTCCTTTTGGAGGAAGTGTTTATTGATTTGTTCCTTACTGTGTTTCTTTTGTGATTTACTATTAAGTTAATGTTCATTTGCTGTGTTTTTGTAAGTGTTTACTTTTGTCTATAATTGGGGGCCATAACAATTTGCTTCTGTACTCTAAGAACAACATTTGAATGCAGGATTTTTCTTTGTAATGTGTTGAGTCAGTTATATATACAGAAACTAATAGCCTCTCAAGGAAATAACAAAATCAAAAGACTTTGAATTTTACAGTGAATGTTCTTTAAGTTTAATACTATTTTTTGACAGACCTTGGCTAAAATATGTACATATATATTAGAAAAGTTTATTGCTTTGCATAGCACTATTCCTCCTATATCCCAAATGCAAATGTCTTTTAAAGGAGGTATATAACAGTTTGTCCATAAGAGCACTAACATCTGAGGTCTAACCCACTGTAGGCTAATGTTACTGTATGCATTCATTTATCCGTCTGTTTCTGTCTATCTTTATTTGACTTTTGTAGTAAAAATCACCCATATGATGTATAAAAAACTTTTAAATTTATTTTTGGTGTGATATCAGTACTTTTTTGTCAGCCTAAATAAATGTGCAAGCCCAGTTTATAGGGAAAAGGAATGGTTACCACTTAGTACTCATGCTGGGTTCCAATACATTCAGAAGAAAAAAACAATGTATTTATTTATTTAAAATATTTTACACATACAGCAGTGAGGTATTTTAGACTCTAAAAAACAAGGAATAAAGACAGCATCAACAAAACACAAGTGTTAAAATGATGCTAATTCAGACCCTTGAATCCAGAGATATCTTTTTTTTTTTTTTTTTTTTTTGAAGTGTTCAGCATTCTGGATCATATCTGGTCAATCTAATGCTGCATGCATATAATAAAATCTCAAAATACTCCCTCATGCCATTTATTGAAATATATGGACTCAGTATTTGGCTAGAAAATGACCAGATCTGTGGCATATGATCACTGTTTTCATTGAAGGATATATGGTGGAATACGTACGCCATATCTATACGAGTATAGATATGACATTAGGTGATACTTTGACTTTGATATTTGAGTGAATTATACACTGAGCATATTGACAGTATGAATTGTTGATAATGATGTGCACCATGTCCAGGACAATACTAAGTTAGTGTTTGTGGTATGATGAAAAACAATGTTCAGGTACATCATGTGTTTATCTCACAATGTCATTTGTCCAGGTAGGCCTACATCAAGTGTTTAATATAACAATATCCAAATATGATCTCCTGATAGATAACCAAACTGACCAGGTCTGTGGATATTTCAGCAGTATTATTCATTCAAACAAATGTGAACACAGATTAATTTGCTTAAAATTCAAATTAAAAAGGCACGTCAATTGGATTGTGCGTCACTGCAATTATTTCAAGTACATTCAGTGCAGCAAACAGCTAATATTTTCTTTATGTACACTGAAAAGTGTGCTCTCAATTTTTCAGTGTACCTTAAGGTATAATCTGCAACAGTTTCCTGAAGAAAACAAAGTTATATTTAAAGACTTATATTTTATAATCCTTTCCAATTATCACTCATGACCAACTAGAGGTGTGTGGTGATGATGTGGTGGTGGCTATGTCTGCAAAGAACCTGCCATCTGCATATTCCTCATTTTTGTTCAGGAACAGGTACTGATTCTACCTTTTAAGGGTACTTTATTGTAAGTGTACTGTAAATTCTGCATTAGTGTACTTTTAAAAAGTATATTAAATTGCTAATACTAACAGTGATATAATTAAAGGCCTTTGTAATACACTATTAGTTACTATTACTTTTACAAATGCACTTTAATTTAACTTTATAAGTATATTTAAAGAATATTAAAATACAAATGTTTTTTATGGACATCTGTTAAATGAAATCACATTACAGCAAGTGAGGAATCATGAAGGACACCACATGGAACTGTTACACTATAACTGCCAGTCTAGTGTCAGTTATGTACTCTGGAAAGCATGTTATGATGGTGATGGGATGAACTTTCGTATAACAATAGCTCCCCCAATGGTTCTTAAGAGAAATTGCTCCTTTCAAAGCACACATACTGTAGGCTACATCATTCTATGTCAGCCTCATGTCCTGGCTACAACAACATGTAAGTAAGTATAATAAAATGTGTGTATATTGATATGTACACATATTTTATTTATTCAAAATAATAACATCAATCACTCTGATTAACTATTGATATATCTTAGAAATTGGGAGGAAATCACCATAAACTGTATGTTTTGTAAATAATATCTGCTGTATTATTGATTGTTTCCCACAATGTTGCAAAGTACAATATTAAAGTAGTAAAGCAGGGGTCAAAAAGGGTCAGCATCCACATCTAACAACATAAAACCATATGTCCCTTTGACACTGCAGGAGCACTGTGTAAAAAAGGGCACTAAATGCCATATTGACCATGGGTTTGTCTGTGTTAAAAGCTTTTGTAAATAAAGCCTGGTGTGCCTCATCATGCCTCATTCCCACCTGCTTACTATCTGACCCAGCTCCTGCCCCTCCCGTCCCCCCCTGCTGAGAGTGTGTCAAACAGACATCTGACCTGCCTTACTGGGTTTCGTTCCGGGTCGCTCCCCCCAGTGAGTCTGTGGGTCACAGGCATGTAAAAGTGAAGGGGCCCCGACATGTTTGTGGTGGAAACACACACTAATAACTCATCCCGGTGCAGACTGTGAGTGCTGACACATAAGGACTAAAGGGATAAAGACCTAATTTTACAGTGCAGGTTTTGTTCTTAGGTTGCAATGCCCTGTTCACAGTGGCACCACTGTTCTCTGGTGTTCTTTGAAGCCATAATAGCCCAGACAGGCAAGCGCACAGTCAGAGGCATCAAAAACATTTATATCATTTATATCTTTATCCAAACAGTAAAAGCTAAATTACCTTACTTAATTAAATTAGCTGACTTAATTACTGAATATGAAAATGCCAGATGTTTTCCGGTGTGTTTTGCCTGCGTGTGGTAAGGTAAAGCTCTGTTCTTCCCTGGTTTATTCTTGTATTATTCACCCTTCAAAGTATCTCAAATGGGGTTTTAAGATCTTTTGGGGTTAAATAGGAGCAATATGTTAAATGTGCAATAGCAGATTTTTTTTTTTTTTTTTTTTTTTTTTGGCCACTTGGGGCCAGCAAAACCTTGTCACTACAACATTGTCAATCACCTTTTAAGTTGGCATGGTGAACTTGTCAGCAAGCAGTTGCTTATTTACACATCCAGCACGTAGATTCTGCAGAACAACAGCATCATTCATTTGCTTTTGGTCTCAACCAACTCCTGAGGGCAACATCTGGCTTTTGACGCAGTTAGGCGTCTGTCTGCTATTTGGTGCTGGGAAGGCTGTGATAGGTTTTTAATGCTTTTTCGCTGTAAACAATGCTGTGAGAGCAGTGAGACTGAACCAAAACAATAAAATTGCAGGTTGACAAGAAAAAAACAATGAGCAGAAACTGACTATAATATACTGTTTTAAAGCTCCATCCATAAAACTGAGAGAAGCTAAGGATTTGGGTGACAATTCTCTCTCATCAGTAGCGGCACCTTTCACACTGTCACATTGTTTTCACATTGTCATTTGACACATTGCTATTATAAGAATATTCATTATAGCCACTTTAAGGGAGCTTTAAGTAAGAAGTTTAAAACATTCACAAGTTTATGCCTAAAAATCGCATTTGTGGCCTCAGGCAATCTGCAGAGAGGATGATACTAGTAAACTGTGAGACATGGCTAGTCAATATACGTAGAGTACCTCTGTGGAAAACACTTCATCACAGGCAACATAATGATGTTAGAGTAAATGACATGTACAGTGACAGTAACTTATGTTTTAACTGTGAAATAATATGCTACCATAAAATGCCTGCTTTTAGAACTCAAATGACTGCTGGAGCAGAATCTATTTCAGTGTTAATAATTCAACATTTAAATTGAGCTGATTTACCTTCTAATAATGAACCATGTTGACAGCATAGAACAGTAACACAGGAAGTGGGGCTAAAACCAACCTGTTTTTTACTTCATAGTAAAAGGTTGCATAAGCACAAATGACAATCAAAATAGAGACAGCTCTGCTCTGCCACAGCATGATTAGTTTACAGTAATGTCACATTGGACAAGCTATCAAAAAAGGAAAATAAAGTGTGTTAAGGACATAAAAGTGACATGTGTTGTCAGAAATGCATACCTGCAGATTCAATAAGGTATTTGAGTCTAATTCATTCATTTTGATGGAGGAACCTGAAAGGACACTTATCAACTCATCGCTTGGGCTCCTAAGAGCAAAGAAGAAATACAGTGTTCTTATCAAATGCTATGAAACTGTCTTCAGTCTAATATTTGAGGATGAAGAAGTAGCCCTGCCACAAGGGCAAGAGACCATGTTCGATAGCAAAGAAAGAAGTGATAGAAAAGAAGCAAAAACAGGAGTTTTACATTGACGTTGCCTTCTGCTGCTGACAACTCTTGAAGAAAGCTCTTGGTGAGTGATTAAGTTTAGTGCTGAACTTGCAGCATTTTTTCTAGAGAGCTGTTATGCTAATGCAGCTATTTAGCAACAGCTTATCAAGGTAGCTAATTGTTTGATGTTACTAACAGTTTTAAATTTTGCTAATTTAACTGTTTGTTGAAAGAAAGAAATACCTATGGGAGGCATTGTTTGTTTCCTTTTTCTTACAATCAGTGCTGGAGTAACACTATACTAAATTCCACTACTTCCAGTGGTAACTAGACATGTAATGCAAGTGCTATTACTAAAATTTAAATGGGCTTATTACGCGTTACTTTTGTCTTACCTGAATATAGTGGATATCTGCAAGGGACAGCAGATGTAGCAGACAAACACAGATTTTTCACAGATTTTCTGGTTTATGATCTAACATCATCTGACCTTACTGTTGCACAAAACAGTTCTGGCAGTGTGACCTCATAGAACAATATAAACTGTTCATCACATAATTATTTATTAACACTGTAACCCTCGGTTAACATGTATATCCAGCACTGTCTGCTTCTTCTACAAATCCTACTGTCTGTAGCCGATAAACCAGTAGCTTACAGTAGGAATGCTTGTTGCTGATGCCCCCAGGTGGTCAGGAGTATTAATAACACCTGTCAATCATAATGGGTACATCTGTCATAGTGGGTAAAATAAATAAAAATCTCACAGTTGTCACTAAAATAATAGGCTTTAGCTACACTAAAATAATAGTTTCGCTCTTTTTAGCTCAGTTGAGTAAGTTTGGTAGCCACAGAGCCTCTGTCAACTTTCTCACCACCTGTTTCCTGTACTTCAATGTACTATGTGTTAGCATGTCCATGTTGAAAAGAAAAACACATTTTGAAGATTTGCTAACTATTTTGCTAACATTAGCTATCAGATGTAACTAGCTAGCTAATGACTGATGTAGATTAGCTATCTAGTTAGCTAGCATTTTGCTAACATTTGCTATCAGATGTAACTGGCTAGCCAACAACTGATGTAGATTAGCTAGTTAGTACTGGTATTACACTGATTAAAAAGGGGCAGGACATAGGAAGGGTCAATTGAAGCAGCAGCATTTAAAAGTAGCATTTAAAAGTAATGTAAAAGTCACTTTCAATATAACTTTTTACTTTTATGTGCAGTAATTGGTAAAGCAATCTGATTTCTTTTAAGGGAAGTACCTAGAAACTTTTACTGGTGAGTAAATACCTGTTAATGCTAACGTTAATGATTTAGAAATAGCTTATAAAGGCAGCTAACTGTGCAATGTTACTGACAGTGTTATGTTTGCTGACCTAGGTGTTTGTTATATGAGGGGACGGTGCATTTCCTTGTTTCTTACTATAGTGGAGGACACCCCAACTTTCTGTTGATACGCTGCCCCAATTGTTTGGAGTATGAATTCAACGGGTGGCCAGTTCTTACATATAGCTCCTTTAAGGTTTCTTTTGAATTCCTGGTAAGAGGTTTTCCTCCTAATGACGCAGCATGCCATGTGGGAGGAGATGTCAGAGGAGAGTTAAGGCCCTAACTCACATTTTCCCATGGGCCCCAAAAATTCCAGTCAGACCAAAGTCCTTTCCTGTATGGACAACACAGGACATACCTCCAGAGGCGATGAAGGGTTTGGGGGACAAAGCTTTCTTTCACAGCTCGAGCTCAGAGACCAGGTGAAAGGAGAGAAGCTGGTCATTTGATTCCCGCCCCTGCTTCTGTCATGGGAAAGTGGAAGAGTCATAGCAAAGGGGGAGGCTGGAGGGTTGACTGGGGGTGAAGAAGAATCAGAGAGAGAGAAAAAAGAAAAGTGGGTCAGCAGGTTAAGAGAGAGAAGAAAGAAGAGAAAAGAGAATGAGAGGTGGGTGTGCGGCATTAGCTGAAGACAAATGAGGAGAATAAGTGAAGAGAGAGTGCATGAGATGGTAAAAGGGGGGCGCTGCTGCAGTTCAGGGCAAATGAGGGAAAACACAGAGGGAGTGAGTGGAAAAAGAGAAGGGGGAGTAAAACCATAAAGGGAAAAACAGGCAGCTGATGGAAGGATAAGAAGCTGTATGTACCTCATCTTCTTACACCTCCGGTCGCTACTCCAGCCTGACAGCTCCAGCTTAAGAGCTGCTGGTGAACAGATATCACATGGCACAGTGTGCACAGTCCTGCCATTTTAAATGTACTCTGAGAAACAAAGGTGTTAACTAGAACCAAAAATGGTTGTTCAGCTTGTCCCCATAGGAGAAAGAACTTTTTATAAAGGTTCCACTTAGGACCCTTAGAGAGAGTTTTGCCTAGAACCCAACATAAAGGGTAGAACCATCTGTGAAAGGTTTCACCCAGAACTACTTATGAGATGTTTGGCAGAGAACCCTTCTATGGTGTAATGGTTTCACCTAAAACCTTGTCTGGGGTTTCAATTAAGAACATTTCCACCCTCTGGGGTGCTAAAAAAGAACCCGCCCAGGGTTTTCCATCGAGAGGCTTTTTATTTTACAATGATTTCATCTAGAACCTACCCAGGGGCTTCAACTGAGAACCCTATATATACTCCAAGGGTTTTATCTAGAACCCAGCCAGGGGGTTCCTCTGAGAACCCCTTTATATTCCAAGAGTTTTATCTAGAACCCACTGAGGTGGTTCTGCCGACAACCCTATCATTTTCCAAGGGTTTTATCAAGAACCAGCTCAAGGGGTTCTACTGAGAACCCTTCAATATTCCAAGGATTTTTTAAGAACCCACTTAATGGGGTACAACCAAGAACCCTTTTTTATTACAAGAGTTTTCTCGAACTCACTCAAGGGGTTCTACGGAGAACCCATTTACATTACGCTGCAAAGAACCCTTGAGGAAAGAGTTCTTTAAGGATCTCAACAATCCTTGAAGAACTCTTTCTTCCATGAAGGGTTTTCTGGATTACAAGTGACCCTTCTCTCCTTGTTTTGAACCCTCTCTTCAAAACAAGGTTCTTCACAAACAAATGGTTGTGAGTAGAACTCTTCAGGAAGAACCCTTTTGGAACCCTTATTTCTGAGGCTGTGGTCTTGCAGACACAAACCTAGCAGGCTTGTATTGTAACACAAAGCTTCATCACTCACTGGTTTTGGAAACATAAAAATCCACACTATATTGGATGAAGAGGTGTCAAATGAAAACTCTAACCACATTTATGGTCCGGTAACAGTCTGATGTAAAGCATTTGTCGCTTCACTGGGTAGTACAAAAATTTACTGCCCCTAACTTTGCGTGGCTTTTTAATGATCCCAGTAATGCCATCAAGTGTACTAACAAGTGTTTCCCGCTCTGACCAGAAGTGTGTCACCACATTTTTCCCTTTACGGTTCTAAAATTTTTATAAATGAATTGCACTTTGGGAACTTTTCAGGTTTCCTCAACTAAACCAGGCATGTCAGGGAGGAAAAAGTCATATAAAAGGGAAATCCAAAGGAAAGTTTCAGCCCAGTATCCTCCTCCTTTTTTTCTGCCATGATGATATGTTGTGCAGATGTTGGGAAAAGCTTTCCATCTCACTGCAAAGAATAACAGCAGCAGCGGAAGTCCCCCAGGAGAGGTTCACGCTCTGAAACTTGCTAACACACACACACACACACACACACACCACACACGGGCAGAAACACACAGAACACACACACACCACACACGACACACACACACACACGCTCCTCACGCACATGCAGACATGAACTCAAACACCTTTACATTTTTAGACAAGACATGGATTTAGACACTGTCTCACCCCCTCTTCTCACAGACACACATATGCTGTCCATCCAGTGTGAGAAGACACTTCTTGTAGAGACACATGCTTCTCACATTGAGACATTAAAAAGACACATGTAGTGAGTAATGTTGATCATACACACTACAGTGTTATTCATGTCAGTGCATCTGACTACTTAAAACAGTAGTCTTTAATAAAAGGTATTATTAATATTGATTGATTTTTTTTTTCTTAGCCTAGGCTGGAATCTGATAAATTACTTACACCTGCAGCAACTGTTTATTTCACCTGTTGGGGGCAGCAGAAACAAGCTGTAATATATAAAACATACACAGCATAACCCAGGTCATTTCTAGAGGGAGGACATGGGGAGGCACTGGCCACCCCTTAAATCTGATTGGCCTAAAAAATCCTAAAAATAAAAAGTATTTTTCATGATGGAGTGTGGAAGATGAATTTAGGAGTAGTAGGAAAGAGGTACAGTGGAGGTAAAATTTCTTAAAGAACAAAGTATGGAAGTTTTATATTATACTTTTATAGTGCTACTCTGTTGTTTTGTGATTGGTAGGGCGGTTTATCTTTTAAATAAAATTTTAAACACAGAGATGTAATAAACTGTAAGATACTGTAATGTAATTAAAGTAGAGAAATGGTACATTAATGTGCACATGTGCTCACGCACATACTGCCCCTGATCATATCATCTTACAAAGATGATAATGTGAACTGAAACAGTTCTTACACATCCAAGAATTACAGAGCAATATTATCATTCATTTGAAGACCTATTTGTGTCCACCTGATGGATGTAAGTCCATGCTGCTAAATGCTCCACTTTGATCACCAGCAAGCTCACTAACATTGTCAGTCTGCTGTTTGGTCCTGAGCAGGTTGTGTGCTGTGGGTTTTTTAGAGCTTTTCACCTAAAACAGCTTCTTCCTGTAGTTGAAAACAAGGCTAATGAGAGCAGTGAGAGAGAACCAAAACAGTAAAGCTGCTAGTGGTAAAACCAAAACACAGCAACACATCTGGTGATAATTCTATGTTCATCACAATGAGTGTTCAAATACCCATAGACAGATGCACTATTAATCTAAAAATAGTTATTGTGACAGGTTTAAGGCGTGTCAGTATTAATTAAAAATTTTTCACTGACAAAAAGAAGATGGTAACTAAACAAAAACAACTCATTTATGATGACAAATCCTATGACTTAATCCAGTGGTTTTCAAATTTTCTCTGTCTGCCCAAGGCACACCAAAGAGCAAGCCAAAATCTGAGGCACAACTGTATTCATGCAAAACAGCCTCTACAACCAACCTCTCCAAGAGAGACAACAAGTATTAGCCAGTCAGGGTTTTTAAAGATTTTTTTTAAATTTTTTTTACTTCTTGTATAGCTGTATAATGCAATAATAATGTATGGTTGTCAAAAAATCCCATGGCACACCTGGGCCTGCCTCACAGTACACTAGTGGATCAGTGGGTCACTGTTCGGGAGCTGCTGACTTAATAAAACTAAGACAAAAATGTTATGAAGGGACAAGTTGGGACGAGATCCAATTCAAAGTAATCTCTGAGTGGTAGGGAGGATTCACACAGTTAAATAGGCCTAGTACTGATCCACGAGGGAAGTTAATTACCATGCAATTTCTGCATGTCTCATAAACTGTACAGAGAAGAACAGACATGCAGACAAATTTCACATTTGGCGTCGAGGAAAACGAAAGCTTTCATAAACCTCGTGGTGCGTCAGTCACCTGCACAAGTACAACAAACTTGAAATGACATTTGTAGACGTGTCACCTCAAAATTTAAGCAAAGGTAAACACCCTTAAAAGATTTTGTTTTTAAAGCTAATGTTATTTTATCAGCTAACCTCAGCTGGTGTTTTTTCTCCAAACTTGATACAATAATACAATACAATTTAAAAGAAACCACCGCTGTACTGTACTGATTAGAGAAGTTAATGAACCAGAGATGCTAATCTTAGATCATAAATTAAAAGATCGATTGACACACTAAAGATATTAAAGAATAACTTCAGTATTTTTCAACCTGGGCCCTATTTCCCCATGTGTATGTGTGTGTATGATTGATAGGTACAACTCGTTTTAAAATTGGTTCAGTATTAAGAGAGGTGGATGCAGCTGGCAGCCGCGAAACAAGTTATAACGTAGATATTAGGGCAAATACATCCGTAAAAGTTGTGCATTAAAAGTGCTTTTTTTTCACCACAGACCGGATCAGATCGCCAGTGTAATCTCTGTCAGCAGCATGCTTCACTTACTGCTTGCTGTATGTGACGACATCTGCGGGATCTTTGTTTGTTGCCGAAGAAAACAGAGGAGTCATGCTGAGAGCCGGGCAGAGTGGAGTTAGCTGTCCCGGAGTTCAGTTGAAAGTTTTACTGCAACTATTGAAAACAATGGTTTCGTGTTTGTGCTTCACCGAATTGCAAGAACAGGATGTTGCGCAACACCCCGTACAGCTTTCATAGGCTGCCTTTATTGGATAGCAACATGCTGAAGTTGTGGCTAATTGTGCTACAATCTGATGCTAACACTCCTGTCTACTGACTACTGCCAGCCCAAGAAGAGAAGACATCCAATCCCGAAACACTTCACCAAACACACCTCAAGGAAACAGCTGTCCCACTCACTGCAACGAAGACATTCTTCAACAAGCAAAGATCCTGTGAGATGTCGTCACAGAGTGAACGGTAAGAGAGATGCTTTCCATGCTGTTGACAGAGATTACACCAAAGACGGTTAAGAAACCAAGACCCCCCATGACGAGTCAGCTTCCCGTATACATGTCACGTGGGCTTCTGCACGGCCACGCCTTTTTAGGAGACTAGCGGCAGCCTTGGTTGTATTGACTCCAATGGGAAAATTGAACGTGAACACAGATTATGATGGATTCTTTCGCCCCGCAGTCACAGAACTAAATTTTGGACTAATTTTTCACAAGCCACATCTCTTCTGAACATTTCGACTGTAAAATGGAAAATTTCAGACGGACACATCAGGAGAAAATTAACTTTGTTCAAGACCTACCTCTGTCTAAACAGCACACTCTCGCGAGAGTTGGCACAGCTCGCCCCTGCCCCTGGTAGTCCTGAACAAGATAAATCAGAGTTGTCCACTCGATCCGGTTTCCTTCCACTCTTCACTGCAGTGCTGCTGACATTTTCCAATTGTGTAAACTGACGTGTAAAACTGACAAAACTTGTCTTATTGCCATTCTTGTCAAACTGTTGTTGTGGAAGGGTTAGGGTTATAACCACGCCCATTTAGGAGACAGGAAGTGTATGCCATTTTTTGGTTGGAACAGCCTCTTGTGGGGTATCTTGGGTATATAGAGTATCTTTGATTACACTGGCGATCTGAGTCGGACTGTGGCGAAAAAAAGCACTTTTAATGCACAAACTTTTACGGGACGTATTTGCCCTCATATCTACCGTTATAACTCGTGTCGCGGCTGCCGGCTGCATCCGCCTCCCTCAATACTGAACCAATTTTACAACGAGTTGTACCTATCAATCATACACACACATACACATGGGTAAATAGGCCCAGGTTGAAAAATACCGAAGTTATCCTTTAAGTGTAAAGTTTTACTGTTTTCAAATTGAAACAAATATGTAAGAAAAACGAGAAATGTAGTATACTTAATGTTAATGACAAGTTAATAGATGTGTACATCAGGAAAGTGATTCCCTAAGTGTGGGCTGTGAAGGCCCTGCAGCTGGGCCTTGAGAGGTCATGAAAAACAAATAAATAAAACATTTCAGTTCTATAAATTTGAAATTACCATAAAATATTTATGATCAGTATAAAGAAGTAATCAGAACCAATGACAGAAAGCCATGGGATTTAATGTTATTTTTCATTTATAATATCTAGTTTAACAGGTGTTACTCTGTATTAGGTGACCTGTCACATTAACACCAGAATGTATCTTATATCTTGTCATTGGTATGATTAGTCTCCGTGTGTTGACCAGAGTTATGTGTTGACACTGGGCTGAGGCTCCAGAAGTATACAATGAGATGTTTTAGAGACACATTTAAACAACACCTTACACTTTAAAGGCATAATAGGCAACATTTTCCTACAAACAAAACAAAAACAATGTATATACTCATATAAACATGATCCCTTTGACTCATCACTTACAGTATGGCCCACTAGAGGTGTGTGGTGGTGGCTGTATCTGCAGTGACCCTGCCGTCTCGATTTCCTTATTTTGTCATTATTTTCTGTGCTCTGGATTTCATTATGAGGTCGTGGGAACGAGACTCAACAATCAAATATGGCTCTGTTGAATTTATCAAGAGCTCAGGCAAATCCTGCACATTGTACCTTTAACTAAACTCATTAGAATTTAGTTCACTAAATTCTACTGTTGATTTAGTTGACTAAGTCTTAGCCAACTAAATCTAGACTAAAACTGAAACGATTCAGATGATTAAAATATGACTAAATCTAAATGGCATTTTAATCAAAAGACTATGACTAAAATTGCCCTCACAATTAACACTGTAGCATGTTACTATTGCATCCCATAAGGACGTTGGACTTGTAAGAGACAGATGATCAGAAAGTGGTCAAGCTGCAGAGGCTGAAATAAACTTAAAATCTCTAGTACAAACCAAGCTCTAAATACAGTGGATCTTACATTTCCTATAATACAACAAATGGCATCTCTCTGTTAGACTCTCCCTGCTGGGTAAACACCCACTCCTTTTAAACACCACCACATCACTCCAGCTGAAAACACATCCATTCTATTATAAATTAGTCATCTCAAACTCCAAGTCCAGTTAACCCTGACCACATCATCAGGGTTATTTCCTCAGAATTTAGACAGCTGTTTTCACAGGATGAGGAGACCACATGACTCCACATGACAAATAAACCAATCTTCATTTATAAAATAACTGATGAATAATTAAGATTGAATTAAAATTGAAATGCTCTGTAAATCAACTAAAAAAAATCATTGTACTCACTATTATTAAAGGATACACAAAAGGTATCTCAAAGGTTCAGAAACATAAGGTTAAGTCAAATACCCATGATGATTTGTGTTAAATCCAAGTCATGCTACCACTTTTCATACGGTCTCTCTTCACTGTCAAATGTGGCCAATCTTGCCTTATTTAAGAATTTTACAGAGACATGCAGATGAAACAGTGAGCCACAAAAAGCCAAATTTACCCAAAAGTCATGCTATGCAATATATGCCTTGAAGTGAATTTTAACAGAACTTAATCAGAGGAATGCCGTTGTGCTGCTGGTGACTGGAAAGTTCACCATAAAATTACAGATGGAATCAATTTTATGATCCTCTTTCACAGTAGTCAGCGGGAAATGAGAGCTTTGCTTTCATGGTCCTTAGCTGAGCAACAGTTTTACTGTGAGGAAAATTTCCAAGCTCCCCTGTAGTATTCCTGCAATGTTTGTAGTTTCTCCTCCTCAGACATTTGTTACCTTTTATACTACAATAACAGAGAATTGAATGGTGCAGAGTTTCAGGTTTGGGAAAGACTTGAATCCATCCACTAATCCTTGTTTTCTGTGATTTCCTTCAACTAGTCATTCCTTATATTTTTAAGAAATATGAGCAAGATGTTATGATGAAACTACATTACTGATTTTATGAACTATTTATATAACATGTAGGAGAGAAAAGCACTGAATGAATTCCATATGAATCCAAGCTTAATATAAAGCACTTTGCCAAAAAAAATCTGTGAATTTTGAGGTAGCAGCAGTGATCCTTTGACTCTCTCTCACACCTGACTGACTGTCAGCCTTTTCCATGATATCACCGCTGGCTTTGAGATACAGAGCGCTTCCTTTGTTTTGCAGTGCTTTGCTCCTCCACAGCGAGGAGGGAGGGACATGAGAGGAGGCTGGGGTGATGGGTTAGCGCAGGCAGGCATCTGTCAAATAACACAATATCAGCCTCGTGCTGGAGTCTGGCCTCAACTCACATCATCCCCAAACATGTCCTCCACTTTCACTCCAGTCTCATTGTAAAAAAAATCACCCAATGTCTCTAATATGCTGAAGCTTATTGAACATGTTTCCTCAAGTACAACTGAAATAATATCAAGGAAAATTTAATCATCACAAATTACCTCAACTTGACTTTTTCAGTTCAGTCAACTTAAAATTTTATGGCAGCCTGGACACTAACTTTTTTTTAATTAAAAATTTTTTTACACTGTAATTTCAACAGACACACAACAGAATTCACTAAACACAAAATGAGTGCGAGGGACCACTGCTGTTAGAGTATCAAATATTTTGGTGAATGGAAATTCATTTAACTGGCAACCAAGCAGCACCCCAAAACGCTCACCAGATGATGCACATCCTCGCTAAACTGCAGCAATGTGCAGGACAGATGTCTGTCTGTGGCACAGGAGGTAGCCTTACAGCACTGAAATCATCTCTTAAAACACTCCTCTCCCTTAAGAAAAAATAGCAACAAGTCTTTAAAGGCAAAGACGCAATGCTGTAGGTCTCAGGCTTGTACTTAAAGAGGAATAATCACAGGTTGTATAGTTGGCACGGAGAAGGAAGAGGTTGGCTGTAAACCTCGACCTGATCTCACACTAATGAGCTTTTGTATAAACATGCTGAGCACCCCATCGTTTGTTCTCTGCAGACTTTATTTGCTTTCAGTTGTAAACTGTGTAGTCCAAGATTTGCCAGATCTGTCCAAGTTCCTGTCTTCAGCTGGCTGCTTCTCTGCACTCGCTGCCATAACAGTAGCCAACAACTACCTCTGTGCAAGGCACTGGCATGGACAAAGACACACATATGTGGTGGACTGGGAAAAAGTGGGTCAACAGATAAAGTTAGACTCTAACATAACTTTTGTGTTAGAGGAAAGTCTTATCCAGCTACACATAACGTTCCCCTAACATTCCCAGAATTTTCCCTCCAGGTTTCTATGTGATAACCCTCACACAACATTTTAAGAACATTTTGCAAATGCTTTTGTTCAACAAAACATTCTTAAAAGGTTAAAAGACTTAAAAGTTTTTGAGGGTAATTTTTGTAACGATCCTCTGAGGTTCCCTGCTGGTATTTTTTTAGGTATCCCTCCCACAGCATTCTGTTATTTACTGTAACATTCCCAAAACGTTCTAATAACTACATGTAGTAACATTTTTCTGGGGTAATTTTTGAAGCGTCCTGCTGAGGTTCCCCGCTGGTATTCTTTTTCTTTTAGGTAACAAGCAGAGCAGCACAGGAAGTTTTCAAGTTTAATATATGTGTAACTCCTAATTGATGGGCTGTGTGGGGGACATCTTCAGCTATTAATCTTTCCTACATTGCACCTCCTTCAGTCTTGTGTGCTCCAAACACATGGTGTATTAATTAAGAAACAATGTCATCTTTCTCAGAGAGACAAAGACAGAGAGAGAAAGAGGGAGCAAGAGGGGGAGAGAAAGCAGAAGAGGCAGAGACAAAGGGGAGTGGAGTAACAAAGCACGTCCCTTTTCCACATTGCAAGACGTTTAACCTAGTTTTTTATTAGAAAAAAGTGAAGCAGTATCACTGTGCCTGAAAGTAAGGCACCATGTTACTATATACAACTGGGTGACTAATTAAAAGAAAACTTTCCACATCACACTTGTGTAAATTGCAGAGATTTAAGGTGACCACAGTGGGACTTTCCCACACCAGCAGATGAATGTGTAAACAAACTGTGCATACATCATTCTGCACAGTGAAGTAAAGACATTTAAATACACTCAGTAAATATAAGCTGTCAAAAAAAAAAAAAAAATGATTTGAGTTGATTCCTTTGTCAACTCAGTGTTTTTGCAAATTTACACCTGTAAATGATGAATGTGTCAGAGAGGAGACAGAGACAGAGAGGCAGGGACAGGGGAGAAGAGTGTAACTGAAACTGAATTTTATTCACACCGTTCAAAATAATAATAATAATAATGAATCACCACTCTGAGAAAAATCAATTAATCAATGACCCATATCAACAACTTTCATTCAGCCAAAATAAACACTCATGTCAAAAAACATGTATGTTAGGATAATTCTCCTCTCAGTGCCACTGACCAAGGAACTGGAGTTCGCTTCACAATGGATGGATGAACAGGTCTTGTCAGATAATGTCTTCGCAGTCCAGTAAAAGAAACATTGCACAGACTGGTGTCCGTGACCGGTTGTTGAGAATCACTTTTTTTAGAGCATCTCCTGAAGTTTTAGTTTTGTCAAAAAGACTTTTGACATTTCTAATATATCTTTAAAACTGCTTGTTGTATCATTTTTCAGTCAGAGTGAACTGATAAACTAACTTTAAAATACTTCAGTTTGACTCCTTTTAGTCTTTAGCCTTTTTTCCCAACCTCATATCTTATATAAACCACTTAAAATGCATTAGACTTGCTGAAAATGCTGTGACAAACTTCAGCTCAGCTCATAAAAACTTGCAGATACAGGGTTTCCACAGGACAGACACAAACTGACAATGGTTCAGAACCCTTTCAGTATGTGATAACTTGAAACTTAACTGTACTTAACTGAGTCATCTGGATAAAATAAATTGACAGTTTGACATGATAATGCATTTTTTGGTTTGTCGGGGGGGGGGGGGGCAACTGTTGTGAGAGTAACAAGTCCTTAGTACCACTGAAAAGCATCACCAATTATGCACCCAACCCATCACTCCTATTCTTATTATATTTACTGGTAATATCTAACTATTAAACAGTGATGAGAGTGTGGAAACAGTGAAAACACTGAGGAGGACAATGCAGAAATAACTCCAGTGACAATGCAGGGACACACAGAAAATTAGGCTTATGTCCATGAATCTAATAGTCCAGTGCATGCTGGGAGGGTTCCCAACACATATACCGCATATAATTGCAATCACATGATCATCATTATTCAAAAGACCTTCATTCAGAATTGACAAATCGATCCTCAAAGAACCAAATTAGCTGTAATAAGATTTAACAGGATTATTTTAGCCTGAAAACAGCAAGTTAGCCTGGATTAGTTAAACCATGTTTGAAGAACAGGACCCTGAAGAAGTCAGATCATCCAGTAATTAACAGTGCAAGACGAAAGAAAATGTTAGTTTCTGCTCCTGGTAATCAACTCACAACCTGTCAAACTGATTTGGTTGAGCTGAGCTGGTTTGGGTCATACCCCCATGTTGGGAACCACAGTCAACCACAGGTTTTTCTTACTCCCACTGCTTGACTATAGCACTGACACTAATACTGTCAGCTTCTCACTATTTTTCTTGATTGTACTTTCTTCAACCCCTCACTTCTGTTTCTTATTTCTCTGTGTGTTTCCATATTTCTATAATACCCTGACAAATGCACAGCACCACCACCATAAAGCTGGCCAGAGCACCGTTTGGGTATGAGAATGGATGTAGACACAGAGGCCCTGTAGAATATCCAGGAAGTTAATTTTGGAGGACTTCCATGAGGCATTCTGGAAAAATCCACTTGCAGCCAAATCAAATTAGAGCCTCCAGAGTTGTGAGAGTTTGCAGCTGAATGAGATTCACCCCGTACAACCTGTCCCCAGGGTGTTCTATTTTCTGTCAATTATCTGCTCATCCCAAAACACACCACATTCACAGAGGACCACCACACAACATAAACACCACACTCTGGGCCTGGGAGTGCACTTGTGGGTTTCCAACACTAGGGGTCTCTGTCAGGGTCTGCTGAATGAAAGCCAAACTGTTTAGCAAACAAACCAACAATTAGAAAATCCCTCAGTTCCAAATTAAGCTCACCTCATCAAGCAGAGGGAAGGAGTCCATAAGTAATCATGTGCCCAGTGACTCCATCAGTGCAGCCTGGAAGTGGGCAGCAACTTTATTGACTCTTAAAGCTTAAAGAGCAGAGAGCTTTGCCTCAGATTTCCCAGTTTCTTTTTTCCTCAGTTTGAATTTAAGTTTCAATTTAATTTCGCTTTGCTGGCATAAAATCTAAAAGTCTGAAAAATATAACAGTGGTGATTACAGCAGACTGCCTCCATCTTTCTCAATCTGTGCATTACAGCTTTTGCACTTACTATAAGGCAACAAATCTTATGATCGACGAGTTTTATAATTTCAGTTTCTTGTTTTCCTTACACACAGTTGTTCAGAGGTGGAAGATAACTCAGAAGATTACCTTAATTCATTCAATTTGAACTTTATTTTGGACTGACAAAAGGGTCCACCCTTAACTATTGTACTTAAATACAATTTAGATGTAATTTAAATGTACCTTGTGCTGCTTTATAGCTCTACTACACTATATTTCAGAGGGAAATTTACTTTTATTGAACAGACTGATATGTCATTCACTAAATATTTCATAAGATTAGGCTTTTGGTGTATGGCTTTACGAAAAACTGTCCACTGCAGGATCGTTGTCTTTTTATTTAATCACTCATTTAGAATTTCAGCTTAATTATAGTACTGAATTGCATGTATATTATGACCCCCTGAATGTTTTCTTTGAGCGGCCATTCTTTTGAGATTTAACTGTGGGGTGAGAAACACCTCCTTTATAATTTTTTGATAAACTTCTTGTCTAGTGAGATGAGTCAACAGCTATGCTAGCAGCTCTGTGAGGCTACAATCAGGCACAATGCAGTCTGAGCTGTGCCTACTGCTGGGTTCAGCACAAGGTTGTGCCCAAAGTTCAAGTTGAATTTTGGGTGCAAGCTTGCCAAGCAGCACGCAGCAGCAAGTAGCATGCCCTTTTCATTTACGCAGCAAAAAGCCATTGTGGCGCGGACAAAAGCTTGCTGAGCAGCGCGCCACTTTGTGCAACACAGTGAAAATCCATTGTATCGCAACACCACTGGAAGTAATAAGTTTCAGAGCGCAGCGGTGCCTTTGTCACATTGTGTCTCAAAGGTCCATTAAGCACAGAAATGTTCTGAAAGTTATGCTAATGTCAAAATGCTAACATGTTGATTACGCTCCTGTGGACATCCTGAAAATTCAGGACAGGCCCGAATCACAAGCAGTTGTCCCAAATCCTGCTAATTTCATCCTGAAAATTAGTTGTTCTAATAACAGATAATGAACAACATGTGAGTTTGGGAAAATATTCTGATCAAATCAGTGGGCTGTAATTTTTAGTTATTAAAAAAAGACCTGTTCACTTTTTTATAGTAGTATACTGGTGTGTTTTCACTTGTCTGCTGCACTGATTAGGTTATAATGAATAACAGAGAACAGAGAATTTGTGATAAAATATAATATATGTAAGGTCTAGCAGCTTAATGACAATCATAGCTGTTGATGACTATAACACATCTATCACCTGCACCAGGACATTATGCATCATAACATCCTCAGAATCTGCAACTGATCTTCATCACATTAAAAACAAATGATGTTACTCCAAATTATTCTATTTTAATTCTTCTCACATGACACACCCACCCCCAACTCTGCTGCCACGAATTTCACCCATTCTCATCTGGTCACTGTAATTGGATGTATGGAAAGTTTGACCTGATGGTGTTGCTAGGGGGAAAGCCAGGGGATCGTCAAAGATATTACATTTCATTCTGAGATGGACATGAAAGTTTCTACCAAATTTCATAGTAGTCTATCCAATATTTCAGCGATGAAAGACAAGTGAATGAAGTAAAGACAACTTTATAATATACAGTCAATAGGTTATAATTAGTCTTGACAGAAAGTCTTTGGCACTTAGACTCTACAGGGAGCCCTAAGGGGCAGCAAGATAAATCCCCCACATGGAGCCCAGATACTAGTGGTGGTAGCTGATGACTCAGGTGGGACTGCTAAGGCTGATGAACTTATGGAATGATGAAGCTGCTGAATCTACAAAGACTGGGTGGTGATGGAGAGGAGAAAAGGTGCACATACCAGCAGCATGAAATGCATCAAATGCAGTGAGAGACTGAGTCTGCATGCATGAGAGGAGTGAAAGGCAGGATGGTAAGAGAAATAAACTCCACATAAACATGCAAAAGAATAATCTTCCTGCCTGAACTTTTGCTATTGCTTCATTTGGTGAAACATTTCACTCTAAACCACAATTGCCAACCCCATAGTAGTGCCAGAGGAAAACTCAAGGGATCACCAAAGACATTTGGACACATTCAGTAGTTTACATGTTCCACTCTGGACCAAAGTGGTGGACTGACTGCCCACAAGACAGACCAACATCCCTAGAGCCTTGCTGCTAGCAAAACTAAAAAGAATCAAATTTGAAGATCAAGTCTTAATTTCTCCCAAACTCTCAGGCACAATGACGTTAATGCATCAGTAACCTAATAATAATAATCACATTTAGAGACATAACCCAACAGGGCACAATCTGTCTGTTTAGAGTACGTTGCTGCTGATACTTGGAGTGCATTTTACTGATAACACTTAGGTACTTTGATTTAAAAGACCAGTGTGTAGGATTTAGTGGCATCTATAGCGGTGAGCCTGCAGATTGCAAAGACCTCACCTCACTCGGAGACACACAGGAGGTGGAGGTGCTGCAAAGTGCTGCGTCATGTAAATTATGGAGCAAGCAGCAGCCTGGATTAACACAACAGAAGCATATTGCCAGTCAGCATGCGATTATGTTTTTCTGCTGTTTTCATATCACACATAGAGACAATCTTTATAATACCCTCATGAATTTAAAGCTTTTTATGTCTTCCTGGATAAAAATCAGACCATGGCCTTGTGTGATGATCTGCGAGGGGGGGCTTCTCTCCCGCCTGTCTGCTCTGCTCATCTTTCTCCCTCTCTGTGGACACAACTGACAAATATGCGGAATAAGTATGTAATTTAAAAAGAAAAAAACTACCACAAACAACAGTGATAGTATTTCTAATAAATATAGTGGATGGAGAGATTTTGATATTTCATCATGTAGGGGGAAAAATCAGGGGAACTGAAACTCCAGGCAAACAGCAGGGAGAGGGGGAGAGAAATGAAAACAGTTGGAAATCATGGGATGCTTATTTCATCATTTATCAGAGTCAGATCATTTATATCATACATATCATTTATATCGCTTATAGTAGATTATCAGTGTATTTTCAAGGCAGATTCGCTCGTGGAACAAAAAATTGATCAGATGCCAAAACTATCGCTGCAGATCGCAAGTCAACAGGCCAGTTGATTGCCTTTGGGTCACTTCTGCACCCTTAGTGTGCCTGCTGTCGCCCTTCCTTTCCAATCATGTAGGAGAACCTATGGTGGCCATGAAAGCCCTCTCTAGAGTTAGTGTTTGCTTTGTCCATTCTGAGCTACTGCAGAAACAGGGCGATGCAACATAGCGGACTCCGTGGAAGAGGCCTGTGCCCTCTGGAGATCTAAATGGCTCAATCTAGGCTAACAAAAACACAACTATTCTTCTTTTCAGGTGATTATACACTAAAGCAAACATACTTACAAATATATATATAATATATATCCGCCAATAAACCCCTGTAAATTTTACATACTGGCCCTTTAAGCAACATTTCAGATTCAGAAGATCAATGCTTCTCATGCCACTGCAGTTCTCACATGCAGTTCTCACAGCAAAGATGCAAAAAATAGCCGATGCTGGCAGTGTTCTTACCTCATCAACACTACAACGTGTCAGGCCGAAACACAAAACAGCTTTGTTGAAACATTTTTATGAGTCAAATTATCAGCCAGCATTTACAGTTAAGGTTGTATTCAGGGATGCGTTACTCTCTTATCACAAATCAGATTCCAGCTTATCAGCTCTTCTGTGTTGTCTGAAGTGCTGAACAGTGCAATAAAAGCTGTCTGTCAGTCAGTTGTATTTGCTTCTTTATTGAGTGTGACGGAGCTTCGGCCAAACGTCTGGAGCCAAACCTAAGCCCAGACTGTTATTGAGTGAGTGTGGAGCACATATCTGGAGCTTGTCTAACAAAACCACCCAGTACTGGCGAAAGTTGGTAAGTAAGAGTGGTTTCCGTAACATAGCTGCAGCAATAAGGCATTGATGTGACATCATGTCTTCAATTACTCCAAGATGATGGCGGGCTGACGGGCCACTTGTCACATTTGTCAAAGGAATGAGAGCTTTCTATGAAACCCTGGAATTTCTGGAAACAGAAAATAGTTTCTCCAGGATGAATTGAAGATTCCCTTGTACATCTATCACGCCTGTCTCTTTTGTTGTGTGTACAAAGGACCCTTTTTTTTATCCCGACCTTCAAACCTTCAATCTCAAATCTTATTTCAGGCTTCTCTCCTCGCTGAACTATTGCAACTTTTCTTAGAGACTGAACAATGTGCCCACATTTCTCACCCACTTACACCTAAACAGGAACTTTCAAAGTATAGCCTTTAACTTTTCGTGTGTGTGCATGTGTCTGTGTGTGCATGTGTGTCTGCATCTCCATCCACGAGAGTAGTCGTGCCAGGGTGTGCGTTTTCTTCACAGTTTATGCCTATATGTGATTTTCTACGTTATATTTGTTCCAAGGTATCAATTTGGTGAGCAGGGCTTGACTTGGTGGCCAGTAATAAACTTCTATTCCAGTGCTGCCTGTGCAGTGGCCTCCACCACAGGCAACTATGTGGCTGGCCGCCCGTGCCGCCACAGGGAGAGCCATACATTTGACTGGTATGAGTCACTGCCCATTTACTACAGCTCTCAGACTGCAGGGCCACAGAGTGGTGCATCCAGTCATCAGGTTTCAGAGGTGCTTTGAGTTTAAAGAGAAATGATTTGTTTTTTTAAATTAAATTCAGTTTTTTTTAAAAAGTATATTATTCCTGAATGACTGCACATGATTTACCATCATGGGATTCATTGAGGAAAATGTTAGTGGTGTCTTATAAACTGGTTGACATTATCTTTAACTGGGCCACAAATGAAAACTATTTTATTAATTTTATATGTTAATTTTGGTAATAAATTGTGAGGTTTAACGGTTAAAAAGTTTAAGTGACTAATATACAGACTGTACTGCAAGTCTACTCAATTACCTCTTTAGAAGGGCCAGATCTGAATAAAGTAAAGTGCCAATAGGCCAGACCTTTGTTACTGCTGATCTGTAAAGTAAGGAATTTAAATGTGTAAAATGATGCACCTTTTTCTTTTTTCTTCACTTTGTTTGTTTCCATAATTGGAAAAGAAACAAGTACAAGTGTGTACACAAGTACAGGAAAAACAAAGCACCTTCCAAGATTAGATGTAGCTTGTTATTTTAAGGTTAAAAGGTAATTTATTTGACATTTACAATGAGGTTGTAAAATGAGATTTTGTTGTAGTTTCCTCTTTATTGGAATTGATTTCATAAACTGATTCATAACTGATTTAATAATAATACCAAATTTTGCACTACACAATGCAAACTGATGTTAGCTCTGTTGTGAGTGGTCATCTTGATGAATGTGAAGTGGCTTTTCTCTGTGGCTGTGTCAATCACATGAGCGACGTCGATTAAAAGGATATTTTTTTTAAGAAGCTCTCATTTGAAGAAATTCTATTTCGCTCAGCTAAAGTGAGGACAGGAAAGGGGGAGGGCTGGGCCTGACACGAAGCAATGGGATGCAGGCGGGAGTTGAACCCACAGCCGCCGCAGAGAACTCGCAGCTTCAACACATGGTGCACACGCCCCATCAACCAAGTCACCAGGCCACCTCTATTTCTTTTTTTCTTTTTTTTCATTTATTTTTATAAATGATCAAAGGGCCAGATTGAGATTGTTAAAGGATCGGATTCAGCCCACGGGCCACCAGTTGAATAGGTCTGCTGTATAGTGCCAAAAAAGAGACATAAATGGTGAGGCAAACTTTGGTTGTAAGAGTGTAATGACAGTATCTTGTGATGATGATATCAGCACATTATAAAGTTCACAAAAGCAACATTTATTTAAAAAACGTCAGCCTTATAAGATGTTAAAAAATCTGTTTTACAGCTACATATTTCAGCCAAGATCTCTTAGTGAAATGATCTATGCCTTAAAGGAACAGTGTGTAAAAGTGAGGGGGATCTGGTGGATCTATCCAAAAGTTGTTTAAAAAGAGAGAGAATTGAATTATTTGATTATTTGAATTATTCTGTATCAGGTATAACACTGAATGAACATGAAAATGGATGATCAAATAGTAACTCTGGCATAGAAGGACAAGATACAGGAACAGGAAGTTGTTTTTTGTATTGTATTGTTTTGTTTTGTTTTCTTTGTATTCCTCTGGTGTTTGTTGTGTGTGTGTGTGTGTGTGTGTGTATGTGTGTGTGTGTGTGTGTGTGTGTGTGTGTGTGTGTGTGTGTGTGTGTGTTTTGTTGTTTGATCTCACCTTGTTAAATATAATGTGTTGTTGAAAAGTGTTATAAGCTGTAACTTAAGCCTACATCTTTTTCAGACTCCAGAAATGTCTAAGTTATATTAAATTACTTTATTGTGATTTTTTGACTACATTATTTAAGTATCTGCCATTTTCTAAGAGGCTGTGTATTTATGTACAGTATATGAATTTGTAGATTTATACATGACCTCATTTCTTTGCAGACCAAAATAAATTCCAATTCTAATTCTAATTGGCAGACTATATCAGAAATGGAACAGAAATGGAAATGCTTTTTGCGAGTTTTGCGGCCACCTTGGTTCTTCTTCACATTCGGAAGGGGAGAGCAATGTTCAGTTGGTTGTAATATACAGCCTCACCACTAGATGTCACTAAATCCAAATGCTGGTCCTTCAAAGGATTGACATACTGTATTTTTGTTATTGTCAACATATCCCGAAAAAACAAAATCAATAATGAATCTACTAGTAAGTATTGTGTTGTATATCGTATTCCTCTGTTCTATAGAGCTCCAGTGTTTCCCACAAACCATCACAAACACATGAAAGAGTCATGCTGTTGTACTGGATGACATGTTCATTCATTACAATAAACATAAGCAGTGTAGTTTATTTTGAGTCAATCCCACATCCACCGTCCTGCTGCTGTAAATACCCTGTAGAGCACCATATGTATTACTCCTCGGCTGAAAATAATCTCCAACAAATACATTACTGTACTTACTCAGCTGTTAACCAGCTGTGGAAGGAAATTAAAGTGTAAAAAATAAACTAATTACCTAAGAAAAGTTATGTCTGGGTTGCTTTAAAATGTTAAGTTCACTGAATTTGAAAAGACAAGTTGAGGTAATTTTGTAATGATTGAAAACAAATAAACTCTTCTAGTCAAATAGACTTCATATTAATTCAGTCAGCACTGGAGAAAACGTCCAATAATTTTAGGATATTAAGTTGAATCAACAGCTCTTCAGTCACACTGACGACTGTCACGTTTTTCCAGCTTGAAAAGTGAGTTCTTCTTTTCACACAAACAACATGAACTCCCTGAGCTGCAGTGTGTTCAGACACCATCTGATTTTAAATCTTTGTCTGGGCTAAAAATCATTCATCTCAATGTGCGCAGCTTGTTGTCTAAAGTGGATATAGTTAGAATATGGGTTAAATCAACAGATGCAGAAAATTGTTGTAATATCAGAAACATGGCTGACAAAATCAGTTACTGATAGAGACATTAACATAGATGGATACAATGTTTATCGTGCTGACAGACCAAAGAAAGGTGGTGGTGTGGCCATTTTTGTAAAATCAAAATTTAGTGTTAGGGTGATTCTGACTGAATCACTCAGCAAACAGCTGGAATTTCTGGCAGTAAGTTTAGAATTGTCGAAGGGTCTCTGTTTAACTGTTGTTGGGTGTTATAGACCCCCATCTGCACTGAATGATGCGTTGCAGTCTTTGATGCACCTTTTGTCCAAACTAAATTATAATGAAATTGTGTTAGCTGGTGATCTTAACTGGGATTGGCTCAAGCCAGTATCAGATGAATTTAAATCTTTTTGTGACTCTATCAATCTTACCCAGTTAATTAATTCACCAACTCGGCCAAATCCTAAACAGCCCGAGAGATCCACTCTAATTGATTTGATCCTGACTAATGTTCCTCATAAATTTTCAGCTGTTGGTGTTTTTTGCAATGATTTAAGTGACCATTGTGTTGTTGCTGCTACTAGAAACACTAAAATCCCTAAAACCAAGCCACGTGTTATCTTGAAGAGGGATCTTAAACATTTGAATGAACAGGGTTTTTTTCATGATTTGTTTAATTTTAATTGGAGCAGAATAGAGCAGATCCCTGATGTTGAGGCAGCATGGACGTTTTTTAATGATGGTTTTATTCAAATTTTAAATAGACATGCACCCTTTAGAAGATACAGAGTTAAGGGGCGTGATAACCCCTGGTTTCCCCCTGAACTAACTGAATTTATTCATGCACGTAATGTGGCTTGGGCAAAGGCAAGGGCAACAGGTTCTGCTACTGACTGGACTACTTTCAGGCAACTGAGAAACAAATGTTCCTCTCTTATCAAGAAAGCAAAATCAGAATATTATTTGTCTGTCACCACAAAAAATTTAAATGATCCAAGGAAATTTTGGAAAGCTATAAAGTCCTTTTCTGTCAGCAATCATTCCCTAACGGTGCCCAACTTTGTTATGAGGGATTCTGTTGCTATTCATGACAAAATGGAGATCTTGAACTGTTTTAATGAACATTTTGCTGCTGCTGGCTCCCTGTTTGACTCTGCTTGCAGTGCGTCTGTGAAACCCAGTACTGATGCGTCTGTCTGTGTTGGTCAGTCTTTTAACTTTGTGCCTTTCTCTGCACAGGCAGTGAGTAAGGCTCTAAAAGAACTAGACCCGAGAAAACCTTCAGGACCTGATTTGATTGATCCTTATTTCTTGAAATTGGCAGCCGATTTTATAGCTGAGCCTCTTGCATATCTTTTTAACCTAACTTTGCTGACTAAGGAAATTCCAAGGATATGGAAATCTGCCTTTGTCCTCCCCTTATTGAAAGGGGGAGACCCAAGTATTTTAAATAATTACAGGCCAATATCTAATTTGTCAGTACTGGTTAAAATTCTTGAATCTCTTGTGAGCGCTCAGCTAAAGGAGTTTTTACACACTAATGATATTTTATCAACATATCAATCAGGTTTTAGAAAAAAGCATAGCACTATCACGGCTGCACTGAAGGTGGTAAATGACATTTCTGTAGGTCGTGATAAGAAGCAACATTGTGCAGCACTTTTTCTCGATTTGTCCAAAGCTTTCGACACAGTCGACCACGATGTTTTAAAACTTAGACTTCTGAACTCAGGTCTCTCGGAAGAAGCAGTTTCTTGGTTTTCAAACTATCTTAGTAATCGGTCTCAGTGCATTAGGTATGATGGTCTTTGCTCAGATATTGTATCGATCCACAAAGGTGTGCCACAGGGCTCTGTATTAGGTCCACTCTTGTTCACTATTTATGTGAATAATCTGGGTCAAAATGTGTCAAATGCTACTTTCCATTTCTATGCTGATGATACTGTTTTATACTGCTGTGCAGCATCTCTTGCATTGGCTGTTGAACACTTGCAAAATGCTTTTGTGGTTGTTCAGGATAAACTGCATGAGCTGAAACTTGTTTTAAATGCAGATAAGACGAAGCTTATGTTGTTTACTACCTCTAAAGCTAGTTTTCAAAACGTACCTGTGGTGGTCACTGTTGATGGAAAGGAGATTGAAGTTGTTAACTCTTACAAGTACCTGGGTATCTTGATTGATGACTCCCTTAATTTTAAACCTCATGTGCTGAACCTGGTGAAAAAATTGAGGCTAAAACTGGGTTTTTATTTTCGGAATAAGTTGTGTTTTTCTTTTAATGTAAAAAAGCGTCTAGTTGCTGCAACTTTTTTACCTGTATTAGACTATGGTGATCTTTTGTATATGCATGCATCTGCTCAATGTCTCCATATGGTTGATACAGCCTACCATGCGTCCTTAAGGTTCATTACAAATTGTAAAGCACTGACTCATCACTGTGAGTTGTACTCACGGGTAGGATGGCCCCCCCTGGCGACCCGTAGGCTCATACATTGGTACACCTTTATTTACAAGGCAATTCTTGGTCTGCTTCCACATTACCTGTGTGTTTTCATCACGCAAAAATACACCGGGCAGTACTCACTGCGTTCTCAGGACCTCTTTATGCTTTCTGTTCCAAATGCTCGGACTGAAATTGGGAAAAGGGCTTTTGGGTATTCTGCACCCTCAGCTTGGAATTTGTTGCAGAATGATTTGAAACTGAAGGAGCTCGTGTCGTTAAATGTTTTTAAATCTAAACTGAAGGACTTGGAAGCAGTTTCTATGGGATGTCGATGTTTTTAACTTGCCTGTTTGTACAAATTACTCCCAGAAACTCTCATTTTTGATTTATAGATAGTTTTTCTTTATGTAAATTTTAGTGCTTGTAAATTTGTATTTTATTCTCCCTGTGTGTCTTTGTCTGCAACTTTGTGTTTTTGCTGCTGACCGTCTTGGCCAGGTCTCCCTTGAAAAAGAGATTTTTAATCTCAACGGGACTAACCTGGTTAAATAAAGGTTAAAAAAAAAAAAAAAATGATTTGCCATGTTTTCATTATTGTGAAAACAAACCATCACTTTTCTTAAAGTGTATTAGAGACACAGCAAGTTTTCATCATATATGTTTGCTTCAAACTATAAAAAAAAGAGAGGTCTCAGGAGATTTTTAACTCTCAAACAATGCATGCTGTTAGATCTGCTAATATGCTGATCATGTTTCTTTAGAAACTTTATTTAATAAGTTGATTGAACCCTGTACAATACATTCATTCAACTCACCATTTCAAGTTAAAAGACTCCAGGTTAGAAGAAGTCGTGTTTATGAGTTCTGTGGTGTTCTGAAAATAAATACTATAAATTTTAACTTTAAATAACATGAATAAAACTTGTATTTTTACATAAAGTTAATAGAGAAAAGATTTTAAAGATTCAACAGAGGCCAGTGGCTTTGAGTGTTGTAGAAAGAAATTGGCTATCACATTTTTGGTTTCTGTGTTTTCATAGGATTTGTCAGGAATTAAAGTAAAGAAAAAGAGATAACAGTAGTCTCATTCATTATTACCTCAAAGCAGTCTGCATTTATCGATTTGTACTTTGTTGATTAATTACAGTGCTGTTGTTCCATTTCCTATATGTTTTCCACTCTGCATGCTTCTCATAAAGTGTCTATCCATAATGCACAAAGGCATTACATTCTTGTAATCCTCTGTTTCAGGCTCCCCAAACTGGATAATCGATCACAACTCTTTGATCAGTACAGTCATAACTTCCTCCTGGATTCACTCATTTTTGTTAAGAGCTGTATAGCTGACAGGAAAAATGAAATATATAGGAAAAAATGCTACCTGAATCATGGTGAAAGCAAAGCTGTCTTTGGAAACAATGACACTCCTATTGGGAGGAATGATTCCACATGCAGGAATGTGTTCTCACTCTGTTTAAATGATTCCAGACATGCTGCTCTCCCTATCGGCTTTACGCGGGTGCGCAGGCAGCATGCATGCACGTGCATACACGAGCACACATGCTCCCGCCCCCTCCACCCTCCACCCAATACAATCACACTCTTCATACTTAGCATTCAGAGGTTCGTTGACCTGCTGCACCCAGGAGGTTTTGCTGCAGCATCATTTGCCAGTGACTTGTTATGGCTTTACGCATTTGAGAGCAAAAGACAGCCGTTACTAGAAATGTAAACCCAGCTGTTCTGCCACCTCTGTGTTTGAGTCTCACTCACAGAAGTATAAGTGCCTCAGCTGGAAAAGCCAATGGATCAATGTCACTCAAAAATGTTCATAATGGTCTTTTATGTTATTGCAGGTCCACCCAGCAGCTTCCCTTCCTTACAGCCAGGATTTGGCATTCTTTGACAGCCAGATGTTGGAGCAACAAAAAAGACCTCTTGGTGGTGCCAACCTCTCTTATTAAGAACAGAATTCAAAGAGTTACAACAGGTTACAAGGTTCATTTATTTATCATTTCGCAACACAGGGTTGTATAACAAGATGTTGTTTGTAGTCTCTGAACAAAAATATATGCACAATATACAATTTATACATGCAATTGGTTAATAATATTAATTTATAAAATTTTTCATCATGGAGTGATCATGATGAGTTTAGGAGTCTCAGAGCCTGAGGAAAGAAGCTTTTTTGAAGTCTGATGGTACAGAAGACAGACAATGAGATGTTTGTTGTTGTTTTTTTTTATTAACAATGGAGCACAAGACTTGTTTTATTTGAAAGGGTGTTGTTTGATGTGATGAACCAACAAAGAATTCATCCAACCATTAGCTCTATGGAGCTCATTGTTTAGGTTCACTCTCACCTTTTTATCAGCTTTGTTTTCAGCTACTGTATATGCAGCAACAGCTGATTTCAGTAAAATAGCTTTGTTAAGTCCACTGCACATTGCCTGCCCTGCACCCAGAACCTTTAGCTGCAAAGAGACATATATTTCCTTCAGGAACTGATGTAGACCAAGTCTTCAAACTGTGAGGCCCCCCTCCCTGTGGGAGAAATGGGGCTATACAATCCGCGACACCATCTGTCCTTTCAATTCTCAATCAGGTAAGGCAAGGCAAGACAAATTTATTTACATTGCAGTGCTTTACAGGACCATAGAAATAAATAAAATAAATATAAAATAAAACATTAAGAGAACATGAAAGTGCATTTAAAAGACAATATAAACAAAAGTAAAAGCAACCAAATATAAAATCAATAGCTACAGATTACTTTAACAAGAAGTTATGTAACTACTCTGTTGGAAAGATGCAGCAAATAATGTTTAAAGACCTGGTTTAAATGAGCTGATTGGTTCAGCAGCCTTAAAATATTCAGAAAGCTTATTCCACAGGTGGGAAGCACAGAAAGTAAACGCTGCTTCACCTTGTTTGGTTTTGATCCTGGGAATAACAACCTGTTCCGGATGACCTGAGGTGTCTTGGTGCTTCATAGCATACAAGTAAATCAGAGATGTAGAGATGTATTTTGGCCAGAGACTGTTTAGTGCTTTGTAGACAAGTAAGAAGATAAATTTTAAAATCTATTATTTGACATACAGGAAGCCAGTGCAGTGATTTAAGGACCCATTTAATGTGCTTAATTTTCTAATCTCAGTTTTCTTCACTGCACTTATTTAGCAAATGTAGGGGACTGTAGTTATGTGTTGACACTGTAGAGATGGGTGTCCTCTACATGAGTATGATAGGAAATGTTTTGATATTCCAATCTGATCAAGGGCAAACATGTAGAATAGAAGAGGCCAGGGAATGGACCCTTGAGGAACTCCACATGTGATTTTTGTTCGCACAGATTCATAATTGCCAATTGACACTGGTCCAAGAAGACAGGCACGCCTTGGACAGGCCACCAGTTCATCACAGGGCTGGAACATACTATTTTACACCAAAATTCGGGTCCAAATGCAGGTTCTTTAAATACAGCAAAACACTCTAAAATAGGCGATCAGCTCAATTCTCACTGCCAGTGGATGAGCTGGCCTTTCTATTTTTTTCTGATGTGTGCTGGAATGTCTTTTGTGTGCAAAAGAGCAGAGAGAAAGACATTTTTTAAAAGTCTCTGTGTGTTCAGCTGTCAGCATATTTGTAGCTTCTAACTGGATCTCTGTGGTTTGAAGTTTAGTTTCTCTCAAGACACTAGAGACCAAAATATAAGTTAATGCAGGTTTAAGTTAAGTTGAGAATGGATGTACTATTAATAAGGTCCTACTGTCTCTATCAGCAACTGGAGTAAGGCTCAGATAACACAAAGAAAAAATAAACTAATAAGGTAAAAGTTTTTCCACTACTTTTCCACTTGAGTACTGCCTTGAAGAATGATGACTTTTGATTGGCTTGTTGCAGAAGCTTGCGGAGGGACGCATAGGCACCGCAGCTTACCAGCACCGTGGAAAAAACGCTCCATCCAGCTGGAGGTTACTGTAACCCAAAACCACCATGTTGGAAACCACCCAATCCATACACTGTGGGAGGTGATGAACATGGAAAATAGCGAGCTACTGCTGCTACTGCGTTTACCTTTTCCACATAACTGTCAGCTTTAATACTGGTAACACTCAAAAAGAAGGGATAAAAAATCCTGACCACAGAGAAGAATCAGTTCAGTGTAGGCTATCTGCCAAAATTACTCATCGACCATATTTTATGGTACTTTATTCAAGCAAAGCATTGTTACAGTGCCATCAGTGGAAGATATAGTCATGGCCTCATTGCAAGTGGAACAAAATGGCCCATTCATATTCTCAGTGTTGCGGGTGATATGAGTGCAGTACTCTATAATCTACTTCATGTGTTTTTCCATATCTGCGGCCACAGTTGTGTCTTTGGTCTTCCTATGGGAGCACACACAGGCATAATCAAGGAGTTAAGCCAATGTGGTTTATATTTTAGCCACTTTTTGCTTTGAGGTACGGTGGCATTGTCTGCTGGCCACAGATCTCTTTCAGTGCAACAAATCTGAATTTTTTGGCCTTGATTGTGCAGCATTTTATCATTTTATCAGTACATTTGTTAGCCTTTGTCACTGTAGCCATATTCATGCACAACACACTGCATTCAAATAAGCAAAGATTAAATAAACTAATCACTAATCAGCTGATTACAGCAACAGATTTGAGCCAGGATCATGAAAGGAGCAAGTATTATTTTTTTCCTGCAATTTGATCATTTATCTGCAACATTTTCCTACACATTTAGAGTTGGACAGCCCTTCACATTGTGACTAAGCAGAAAAACATGTAATCCAGGGTGTGTAAATTAGAAGTCAAGATTTAAATTCTTGACACTTAAAGCCCTTATTTAGATGCCAGTTCAAATCCTTCCCAAATAAACAACATGTAGTTATTCTGAGGATAAACTGAGGGTGACCTGATGTCAACATCACTTACAAATATGAAAGCTGTCAAACAACATGCATCTATGTGCAGAAGTAAACATGTAATCACACTGACGATTATGCAGTATATTAAACACACAATATGTGAGTTCTGTAAGTATGTTATGTTACGTACACGTCACGTGACACCCCTGAAGTAAGATGAGCAAAACAAAAGTCACATGACATGAAAGTGACATGACGTCATGTGATGCACATAATGTTATGTAAAACAATTAATAACATTTTGGTTTTCACATGGGACTTACTGAGTTTGAGCCATTCATTCACCTCACCTCCTCCAGACGCAGACTTCTCCTTTGTACTACATCAAAAGCCTGATGTGTCTCATACAGCCATGAATGGGTTTCCATTAAAGTCACTTGGTTCATCTCTTTCAGCCACTAATGGGTACCATGCATGTCTGTATGAGTTGCTGAGGGGCGGTGGCAAAATGATGGTATTTTACGAGTTGGGAATGAGAACGGGCTTACTATCCAGTAGTTGCTGAGACATTTCACTCCACAATGATAACAAACCACAAATGTCAACCTCTTGGTTACACTACATGACAAGGGGATCTCCAGAGTTATTAGGGTTCATCGTCTGAGAACCATGATTGACTGCAGAAACCTTTTATGGCAATCCATTAAGCAGAGGAAAAGTCAGGGCATCACCAAACTCAGTAGCGTTTCTCTCAACATCACAGTCTGTCTTGTTTTGCTGTTTGCTGTTAGTGTCTGTGTCGTCCCCTCCTGTCTTTGCTTCAAAAAGGCATAATTCAACCCATCCTGTTGGACTGTTCCTTGATTCTTCACCATATTGAACATCTCCAACAAAAACAAACTTACCAGCATCACACAAATACTGCCTCTATAATCATCTGCTTTCCCACACCCAAACTCTCAGACGACAGCTATCACACGTCTAGCACTCACTGGCAAATGACACTGATCATCTGCTCAGTCATCACTTCACATTACTGCCATGAGAGCTCATTTCAGTAGGAGTTTTGTCCCATCTGCCATTGCAGCCCTGAAACAAACTGCCTCACTGACTATGTTCTGTGCTGGGAATTGTGAATGCATTTCTGAGGACTCTTTTGTCTTTATCTTTATGGTGCTGTGTTTATAGCCGTGTGTTTCAGTGAACTGGCTGCAAAAACAAAATAAGTTGAAATACCTTGTCTAAATGGCTCAGATATAGTTCAATACCTTGCCTTCATTTAGTATTCAAGGCATCATGAATATGCAAATAGTCCCCGCCCTCTCCACGTGATATGTGTTATAACACATGAAAAACACCACATGGACATTGCGGTTTGCTTTATGGGTCATGTTGATAAATCTGCACCTGCCAGAGCACAGTGCTGTTGCACACAACTGCTCATTGTGTTTACCTTCATTAAATCACCTGAAAATGACACCAGACTGCCACATTATAACCATACATACCGTACAACGATCGGATTGGTTGGTTATAACTCCACATTATTTTTTTTTTACAAAGGAGGTGTCCGATTACCAGGATTCATCTCTTTTCCAATATCTTTAGCAAAGTATGTGACACCAAATTTCAACTGAGGTTGCAATATATGTATGATCTGCTTTTTGCATTAAGCCTGTGAACAATTACAACATAGCTCCTTATTAATAATCTCTCAATTGCTCGTCATCTAGTTTCAGTCACAGTTCTTTTTCTCCCATCTTATTTTGAAGCAGAAGAAACCTTGCGTTGATTTACAATGTCAAATCCTCCAATTACTTGATAAATAATGCACATTGTGTCATTTTAGCTGATATTCAGATGCTGATTTATTAGCTAATGCTGTGTTCCCACTCTCAGTTTCATTCATTTACATCATACTTTCCTTTTATTTATTCAGATAATAAAAATCATGGCTGTTCACTCATGAGACTGACAAGCCAAGGCACGTTTTCAGGCTGATCTGAGAAGACACCTGGAACTCAAACTGTTACTGGCTTGTAAGAGTATGTGTCCAAACAGCTTCAAGGAAGGCTAAAAACAAGCTGAAATTAGCCAAATACTGAAATGCAGCTCTGCACACAGCTGGCCTCAGTAAAATGCCTATGTGCATTTGTATGGGACTGTTATCTTGAAAGGGTGATGGCTGGTTGGAAAAGGAGTCTCCCCAATGACTGTTTTATGATTGGAAACCCTGTGTGCATACCCACTCATTAAGATGTCAGAGGGAATATACCTGTTGCAATAAAAAGTTAGCCAGCACACATTTGCTTAGTCACTAAACTGTGAGAAATGGCTTTTAACTCCAGCATTTACTCTCACTCCTGCCTGAGTATCTGGACAGTCCTCAGAAAAACAGTGGAAAGAATAACCCTCCATCTGGATGTAAAAACATTCCAACCAACCTTGAACTACATAAGCTAGACAGTTTCTAATTTTTTACATGTTTAGGTGGAGTTTGTACTCCCCCTACACTTGTAGTGCTATGGGGCAAATTTTTAATGAGTTGGTCCAAGTTTTGTTTGTATGCTCTGCATGCAAACAAGGTAGCTCAGACTTTCTCAGGAGGACATTGTGGGCCACCATGCTATTCATGCTATTCCATTGACTGACAGTTGGTGTCAGTAATGTCCAACATGCCAGGAAAGGCAGGTAAAATAAATACAGGTTTCTAAATACTGTATAAATTAGCTTTCCAAATTTTTTATGTGGGAAGAAGTGCAGTCCGCATGTTTGATAGGCCTCAGGGATACACACCTAAATTTGTCTATGTACAAGAAAACATACTTACATTAACATGTCCATGCAAATATTTAAAGACTGCACAAAATTCACTTCTCTGGACTGTTCTCTAGCTGAAAAAAAAGATGTAAATAACATAGCATGCTTAAGCTTATAATAGCTTCAGCTGAACTTCAGAAAGTAAAATACAGCAGCTTGGTCAGTGGCCCTACACTTCAAACTGTTAAGTAATGCTAAGTAGTTTTGCATGTGGCACATGTTAGGATAAAGGATAAAGGCACAAAATAAGTATGTTAATTACTTAAGTTAACATCAGCAACACGTAAGTTACATTAAAAAGAGTCGACTAGTTAAAAAGAAGTCAATGATGACTATTGATTTCACATTGGACTCTTTGGTCTTGTGTTCCTTTGCCTTTGACTACTCAGTCAGAGGGCAATTGTTTCTGGCCACCGATGAATGAAAATCCAATATTTAATTTTCTTGTTTTAATTGTTTGGGCTCTTTAATTTTGGTTGGTATCAACATATTCATGAGAAAAATGTCTAATAAATATTTAATAGACCTTCTGAGATTGGGAAACTGGCTCTTAAATCTTATGCTCAACACAAGTGGAACAGTCCTGCATACAGCTGTAAAATTGTTGTAAAATTAGACAGGCTAATCCCTCTTAATCAATTTAAATTTCTTTTGATAGACAGGGAAGTGGTGTTTGATGTTTGTCCCTAATATTGATGTCCTTGGCCTGTTTGTATAATGTATTGATGAATGTGGTAAATTTCATGTGGTTTTATGCTTTATTTTAATCAGAGCATCCTTGTAAAAGAATGCTTGCTCTCAATGGCCCTTCCTATTCAAATAAAAGTTTTAATAATAAAAAATAATAATAACTAGAATATGGTTCTCTCTGTGTTCAACTAAATTCATCTGCTAATAATAACTATAGTGTGTCTGTCAGCAATTGACCCTTCCTAAGTCCCACCCCTTTTCAGTCTGTGCTCCAATGACAGTTGACCAAGCTTGGCACCTTGGTCATCTTTCTCCTTTCTGTTTTCTGTTAGATATGCTATGTGCTAGGCTCATCTATGTTTAAAAGAAATCCTCATTTTATCATTGCTCGGGGACCTGTAAAAGCAACCTATATTCACATCTTTAATTAGTTAATGTTGGCAAAATGCTAGCTAACTTGCTGGCTAATCTGCATCAATCATTAGCTAACTAATTAGTGAGCATGTTGCTTACATTAGTTCACTAGTTAGCTAGTATTTCGCTAACATAACTTAAGACGTGACTTTAAATGTCATTTTTACAGGAAAAGGAGAAAGTTGACCAAAGTACCAAGTTTGCTGACCTGTTATTGGAGAGCAGAGCAAAAAGGGGCGGGACTTAGGAAGGGTCAGCTATACCGAGGGTTTATCAAGGCTGCTAGGTGGAAAATGGCTGACTGCAATTGTACAGACTTGTTGGGAGCATGAGATTGACTGATTCGATAAATCTGCAGGTCATAAAAACCAAAACAATAAGTTAAAGAAGACTAAACTAGAACAACAGAACAACTGTTGATAATTGATATTACTTGTAGTTATTTATTAAATGTAATACACATTAATGCAACTTTAAGGAACACTAAATGTTTCTCAGCTGCATTCACACGTGGTGATTTAATAGACTTTGTGATTTACTGTTTACTACCTCAAACTTTGCCTAATTCCCAGAGTCCATTCCTCTATAAAGACTTATCATCAGCTGCACTCACAAGAATGTTTGTGAGAATTGTCTCACAGTATCAATAGTACAATTGTTATTGTATTGTACTGTGTATTGTATGAATGTCAGAGTGAAACAGAATTCAAAAAGTTGAAGAAAAGTTTTTATGCAGAGCATCAAAGATGACACCGAGATTTATGCTTGACCACAACAAACAAGAATAATGAGGAACACTCATGGCTTATAAACACAGCAACTCCCATAGTGCTCTAAATCCCATAGGGTTTATGAGTTCAAGCATCTTCATGTGTCTTCATCTGCCAAGTTCTCTGCTTTGTCTTTGTTTTTTTCTCTTTCTCTCATCTTTTGTGCTATCTTTCCTGTCTCCTTTAGACTTTATCTCACTTATCTGTTGCTCTTGTTTAAAGCTGAAGACCCAAAGTCAACATGTAAACTTGGTTATTTAACATCCTTAATTTTCTTCCCCATGTATGATAACAGGACATGACTTAGCGATTTTTTGTCTGTGCCTTGCTGTGCTTGCGAGCCTCCACATTCAGTGTCAGTCCGTCCCTCTCTGCTATCAGTTTTTACTGCTGACGGCTGGAGACAGGGCTCGGGGAGACTTTGGCTCGTGAAATACGAGATGCTTGGGGCATGTTTAGATTATCACAGACCTCTCCACTTAACTCGCCATAACACTCTGTTCACTGCTGAGAGGAGAGGTATTCATCACACAGACCTGACAAGAAACATGAAAATAGGATGGCCTCATTTAATCTATGTCACTCCTCTGGTACCGTTGGAGGTTGAGCACGGTGATATCTGATCTCTTTTGTAACTGTACAGACATACATCTGTACTGCTGTCAAGAAATTGCACCTTTTTCGTGCAGTTTGTTCCTGTCAAGTTTGTTTGTATACTCTCAACACCCAGTTTATTATTTCAGCTAATGTGTACAGTTTGTTCTCTCTTGAGGTGTCCATAACACACAGATTCAGTGACGCTAGTGACATGCTTCCAAAAATTGCAATGATGGGTCATGGTCCTGACTGAAATATCTCAACAACTATTGGATTGATGGCTATGACATTTGATCCCCAGAGGATGAATCCCACTGACTTTGGTGATTCCCTGGCTTTTCCTTTAGTGCCACAATGAGGATCACATTTGGATTTGGGTAAAATGTCTCACCAGCTATTGGTTAGATTGCCATGAAATCTGGTAGAGGCATTCATGTCTCCCTCAGATTGAATTGTAATAACTTCCTCTGGCTGTTTGAGGAAGCTGTCTGCTTTGTTTAAGTTGGTTGGTTTGTTTATAACTAAATACTGTACCTGCAAATATAACATTCCTGTCAGCCTTTTCTATGTCTTTTGTTTAGTCCTAATTTGTGAATGTTATCATGCTAACACTCTAAACTATGATTGTGCATAGTAAATATACTTCAGAGGAGTGGACTCCAGTCACATAACTCGGACTTGAGTCTGACTTGAGTCACAAATTTGATGAATATATACTTGACAAAATCAAACATGACTTGCAGCTCTATTTAAACTTTAATTCCAGTGACTTGTGACTTCACTTTGATTTGAGCTTTTGACTCGAAAATACTTGATACACCAAGCCCAAAGATTAAAAAGTCTATTATTCAAAAACCATGCCATGCATAATTTCATCTCCCTTTATTTCCTGAATCAACTAACATTTATGCCATTTATTCCCAGCAAGTCGATAGTTCATTCTCCACAATCTCCAGATCCACTTTTGTTTCAACAATCCGTTATCCAATGAAGTTGCAGGAGAGAGCTATGAAGAACTAATGTTATAAATCATGTGTCATTTGGGAAAAAAATGATTCCAAATGTAATTTTGTTTGCTTACAAAATTAAAACGAAATTATAGATGGAGACGCAACTTTGTTTGACATTTTAAGTTGCACAATGAACAGTAAGTCAAGGGTAATATTAACAAATTAGGGAGCTAATACCAGCTAGTATGATCTTAACAGCTAAGTAACTTTGTAAATCAATGAGAATGGAAACTCACTGTTAAATTAAGACTTGTTTGGAATTCAAAACTCAAGTGGAGGAACTTGTTTAGGACTTCAGACTTTAGTTTGGACTTGAGCACAAGGATTTGAGACTTACTTTTTACTTAAAAAAACAATGACATTGTTGCAGATATCTTAAACATGCCAAAAATTAGTATGTTAGCACTGTGAGCAAGTTATCATACTGAAAATAGCAGAAAGCTAGAGAGCAAGTACAGCCTAATATGTTAGGGCTATAAATTTTTAGTCTTGTTATTTTTTTGTTGATGTGTTCAAAAGACTATGTCAGATGATTTTTTAAAAATTACACTGATGTTCTTCGATGTCCTGTTATGGTAAAAACACAGACTCAGACTTTCAAAGAAAGTGTGCTTACTGTGTAGAAAAGAGACCTGTATTGTTAAACTTGTCTAAATTGCTTAGAAATTGAATTATGTCAAATGTAATAGACAGATTGGGCTGATTGTTTACTTTTTTTATTCTGTGATATGACTGATTGACACAGATATCAATAATGCTGTCTCTTCTGGTTTATATAGGTTGTTTCTTTTCTCCTCTGTGCAAAACGCCAGTGTGTACAGCAATAAGTGCAATAATGACTTTGCAATATAAAACTAACTGACCCCACAAGATTTTGAAAGTGAAAGCACACCTACTTAATCTTTGCAAACTCCCACTAGGTGAGACTGTCTGGGTACCACATGCACCTATAATAAGCATGCCCAGACAAACATACATTCCACTCAGTGGTTATGCGGTCTGCAGTGTCTAGCATGCATCCCTCTACACCCCCGAACAGCCACACATGGTCTTCTAACTGGATAATTCATAGTAACGAGGCTCTCTTGAGGTTATATGCACTTATGATCTAGTAGAGGACGTCTGAGTTCAGAAGACCCGGGTTAAACTTTGTTCTCACTGTAGCTGTTTGGGCAAATTGATGAAGGGAACCATCAATCAACCAGAGACGAGTTCAAGGGCTCCCTGTCATCCAGGTGAAGTAACTTTGAGCACCTACTGAATTTCTATGTGCTTCAGGGTTGCTGACTGCTATGTGGAGGAGGCAAATGAAAAGAGTCATCAACAAGGTTTTATAGTGAGTGTCATGAAGAACTACTGCTGTGCATTTAGTTGCAAGATGTCCTGGATACTCTATAGTCACAAAATGTACAGACATACAGAAATACTGTCTAGAGAGACAACCCAAAAGTAAACTCAAGCAACCGTAAATCTTCAGAGAGGTGTGTCAGTCTACTGTTTCTGGAAAGCAGCAAGAAGAATTTTATTCTGAAACTTGAAAGCACTCAGATTAAAAACTGCCAATAGAAAAAAAGCCACTGGCAACATTTTCGAGACATTTTTGTTTTTATAGCTGCTCCGGGCTGAACCATGTAAGGAGTAGAGACTTATTATAGAATAATTATACAATGTCATCTTGGTACACATTGGCAGTAAATGCATCAGTTGTAATCATATGCTTTCAACTACAAAGAGGGCAGTTCTAAGGACAAGTCTGCTTGAAAATTGTAGACTGTCCCAGAGAACAAGAATCCATAAGGAGCCGCTGGACGCCTGTCAGTACATCTTGTCAGTTGTCCGAGTCCTGTTTGAAAGAAGAACTGAAGACTTTAGTTTCGGTTGTACGGATTTCCTCTCTGCCAATGCAGGAGGGCTCGTCAAATTAAACCAAACATTTTGGGCCACAGTCCCGGGAAGCAACATGAACAAGAGGTTCTGACTTTCTCTGCCAAACAACTTGAAACAAAATGACAAAAAAAAAAAGCCAACCATCTGCCAGAACACCAGTATGCACAGCCAGGCTGCTTTCAAGAAAGTTTCTTACTGCTGAGTGAGCACAAGGTCATCACATCGGGTCATAGATAAATAATGCAAACAATTCAGAATGTCCAACAGCACAAAATTAGCCACAGCACTCATTTTGCCCCACACAACATTTTGAAGAGAGACCCATTTCTGCCCCTATTTTCTTTTTGAATATGATTTTTAAAAGTACGGTGAGTAATTTCCTCCGAAGTACTTGCAGCAAAAGTGATAATCAAACCTTTTAACACTAGCAGTAAATTTTCAATCCATTGATACTGTAAGTTTGTCTTGGTCTGTGTTTTTTAGCCACACCCTAATGTGGTAGGGTCAGTAGTTCCACCACTTTGGTCCAGACTAAAACATCTCCACAAGTATTGGATATGTTACCAGAAAATTTTGTGCAGAGTACTTAATGATTGCCACAGGATGAAACCTACTGACTTTGATGATGCGCTGTCTTTTCCTTTAGCCCCACCAACAGTTTTTCACCTATCCTGTGAAATATCAACCACTGTCTAGATGGACTGCCACAGAATTTTGTTCAGATATCCATAGGTCCCAGATGGTGTATCCTAATGACTTTGGATATACCCTGACATCATCTCTTGAAAAAATTGTTGGATGGATTGCAAAAGATTTGGCCAAAGACTGTATAATAAATAGTGGACAGAGCCTCCATAATGTCACCTATAGCTTTCTGAAGAGCCATTACGAGGCTCACAGTGGCTCTGGCCACTGGTATCTTGGCAGTGCCTGACTTCCTGCCAGTCCAGAAATGGGCAAAGAGATGGAGTGCGGGTGGAGCTGATGTGGCCAAATGAAGCAGCTACCTAGCGGCTAGCCATCTGTGATGATACCCACCTGTCATTCAACATGGGTACACCCGAAATTATGTTTCAAACATTGTTACTGTGAGCATTATTTTCAAAGATAACAAAATATTATATAACAAACAAAACCATATTCCCTTAAATATGCATAACGTTAAGCCTTAAAATAATTTAAACGGCTGAGTCATTTAAAAATACAGCTGTCACGAATGGGGAAATTAGCTACAGGTATAGATACAAACTGGATGATTGGATAGTGAAATATCTTGAAATTTAGACTTGTTATTGTAAGTCACGCACACTTTAATCAATTATTTCCAAAAATCATGCATCGACTTAGTCATGACCCAGGATTATGCTAAACAATTTTTGTACGAATCCATGTAGCCAATTGGAAGATATAAACTTTTTGCAATTGTGGCTCCCCCTAGAGGTGAAACGCAATGCACTTTAATATGTTAGCTTAGCAAACACTCCTGAACATAAGTTTCATGTTGATATCTCATTGCATCAATAATTACTGCAAATTTTAGAAAATTAACTATTAACTATTTCAGGTCAGCAAAGTCTGTAGATGATACTTTCTCATTCTCATGCTGATTGCCCAATGGTCTAAGACGAGTTTGTGTCTCTTGCGTTTGCGAATTTTGATAAAATTCAAAAAAGTTTTAAAAGACATAAAAATTGACATTTTAAAGCAGAAAACTAATTGAATTGAACAATTACAATGGTGCAAGAATTTTTTTGTCTACGCCAAGCTGTTTTCAAGATAATTGTTAAAATCTAAACTTCATTGTTATAGCGCCACTTTGAGGTCAATGGTTGTCATTATTTTTGCTGAATAGTTGGGTGGGATTTGCAAACGTCTGAGTTTTCATCTTACAGTTTCTGCTGCACGAAACACTTTTAGTGGAAAAAAAAAGAAAGAAAGAAACAAAAATCAGAACAAAAACAATAGTGGTCAGCAGTGAGCCGCGCTGATTGGTCCACTAATTATCAACAGAATGTGAAGAAGTAACAGTTTTGATATTATGTCAAAAACATATTGTATTGCAGTGATATCAACTGAAGTTAGCATGCTAAACAACTAGCCCAGTTCATCCTGTGTGTAACATTTTGTACCTTAAGAAGCAATAGACCTTTTCGACAACAGCCATTTTGATATAAAATAGTAGGGTGCAACACAGGTGTCACAAATGATACTAATTAAGAGTCAGGGTTTTGCTATTGTGGATGTTGGCTCATGGAGATGCTCTTCCACACTAACTGACCTTAATTAGTATCATTGGTAACACCTGTGTCTACCCTACATAGCTGCTGTGAAAACGGCCTATAGAGAGTCACTGTAGTGTCCAGTTTGTCCTCAGTCCAACATTAGAGGATGAAGAAGTCTGCCTGAGGACCAGAAACTACATTTTGGGGAAAAGAAAGAAGTGACAGAAATAAAAGTAAAAGAGTTAACCCTGGTGCTGCTTTCTACAGCTGAGCACAGCTCTTCGTGAGTAAAGGGATGGGCTACTTCCAACAGTACTCTTAATGTTAACGTTTGCTAGCCCTAGCTTATAAAGGTAGCTAATTCTATAAAGTTACTACACAGTGTACTACAGTGGTAACATGTTTGTTTAAAGACCTGGGGGAGGGTTGATTACTATCATTTCTTGGTAAAAACCTGTGTTTACTCAACTATTTCATATAAAATGGCTGCTGTGAAAATGATCTATTTTTACATAGCTCTCATAACACCAGTGGTTAATTCATTTTTTGTACCCACTGATATTGTAACACATGAAAGTAGCTGCATGACCACCTATTAATGGGTGTGTTCCTTTAGCTGAGTGGTTATTGCAGCTGTGTGTGCTACAAGAGGTCCCTGGTTGGATTTCCAGTTTACACATTACTGGAGGTTTTAACCCTAGGCTCTAACCAAGCCGGACATCACAATATCACACATTTTCTTGATGGCACAATTTATTTTCATTGGTGCTCAGGTTCAGAGAGAGCTGCCAGCTATAACACTGAAAGTTACCAGTTTACATCCCCAGTCAGACAGGAAAATCATTCACCATATTCACATGCCAGCCATTTTCCTCAGATATCACACTCAGAGTGGGAAGCTGAAATGTCGTCCTGCTGTGTTCCAGGTTACAAGTCATATAAATGTAGAAAATGTGATAAAATTGTCTTCCTCATCAGTCAGTGTGCACTGTACAGGTGTGGCTAATTAAAATGTATTACTTTGACTACTGCAAAGGCTAATAAGGATTAAGAATATAAAATACAGATTAATGGCTACATGCCTGGACTTCCTTTCAACATAAGGTCAAATACTGGTGTGCGTGAAAGAGTGGCTTTGATTAGTTGTTTTAGACTCTAGGGTGTGTAGAATTTGTGGTCTGATTTATTAGTGCCATGCGATTTTTAAACATTTATTTGCCCTGGGTAATTTGCAGAGCATTTTTATGTTTAAACTCATCTGGTTGAAAACCACAGTTTTCTACTCTTAAGCAGGCCATTAAGCAGCTCTATTGCATAAGAAAAAATGTCTTGCATGATCATGGGCACTTCAGCCATTTAGACAACATATGTATTAACCAATTAGCTACCATTGCACAACAACTATAGTTAGCATTCAACCTCCTCGTTGCTAACATACCATTTGTTAGTGTTACAAGATATGATAGGAAAGGCACAAATTAATTAATTCTGATATATCAACACACATCTTGGACACATTTATTTCATGCTAAGCTTGGAAGTAAAACACACTGGATGTAATCAAGCTTGTCATGTTGCCAAATGTTAACGTTAATATGTCTTGCTGTCTCCTCAGCTGACCTCAGAAATAAGTCAGTAATATTATGTGACATTTTACTCACTGGGACACATTTGTGTGTAGTCTTCATACAGATTACGTCCGACAAAAAAGTGCTATAAGTGTGATAAGGAAAAATGTAAGATTACACTATTATTTTGTTCTAAGCTAACATACCGGTAACCCTGATTTCACTGCTTAGCTTACATACTTTAGAGAGACGGCAGATGGTTAAAATCAAAAGCTTGATTACATGTGTTTTACTAAAATGCTTACATAAATATGCCCAAACTGTATGTTGGTACAGAATTAATTCACACTTTTTCTATCATATTGTATTACGCAAATGATACTGTTACCTAGGAAGTGGGTGAATGCTAACGTCAGCTGTTGTCTCTCAGAAGCTAATATTTGTTATTTTAGCTTGAAATATGTCAGATTCCCCCAGGATTTTCACTATCCATTGTCTTTTCAGTTGCTGATTAATCAGAAAGCGGTGAGATGATAACTGTTTGTCAGATTATGTAGTTTACATGATTGATCTGGGACACAGCAATACAACATTTGAGTCTCACCCTGTTCCTGCCACATAAGTGTGACACACACTTGCTAACCTTAAGACTTCAAAAATAAGGGAGGATTCGTAACCAAAAAAGAAAAAAAAAAAGAGTTCCAGAGACTTCGTCTCCTGCATTTTGGTGACATTTAAATACTGAAAATATAAATAAATTAATTAATTAATGAACACTGCAACAGCATTTTCTGTTAAACACTTAATTTTACCCTTAATTCTTGGTAAAGAATACAGAATAAGTTGCCCCTCTGGCATGAACGTGAATAAATGTTTGACGTAAGCTATTATCTATAAGTTTTCTCTCATTAATTTATTTTTTGCCCTGCCCTTAAAAGAAATTTGATGCGCCAGATTTGACAAAATATGTGCCTTAAAACTTTCCCTAAGAAAATTGGAATCCTTTCCAGAGAGTCTGGTTTGGTGTAGACGTGTTGTTGTCCGTGTGGAAACACCAGACTTTTTGAGTTGAAGGGCTTAAACACTCTGTGCAGTGCCACAAACAGGTTGTGATAATGAAAAGGAAAAAAAAGGTGTGAAAATTTGTCATAAATCAGGAGTAATTCAGGAGAAATCGGATTGTGAATAGGAAGAGTGCAATGAAAACTGGACAGTCTTGTGGGGAAATCAGAAGGGTTCACAAATACGGTGTAATGTCAGAGAAAAATGTCTGATGTGTGAATATGGTGACTGCTGTTAAAAGGAACTGAATGCAGCAGCTGCTACCAAAATGCCCATGACCATGCAGGACATCTTCTCTTATCCTGCAGACCTGCTTAATAGCCAAGAGTAGAAAACTGTGGCTTTAGAGAGTTGCAACCACATGAGTTTAAACATAAAAATGCTCAGCAAATTACCCAGGATAAATAAATGTTTAAAAATTGCATGACCCTAATAAGTCAGACCACTAGTTCTACACACCCTAGAGTCTAAATCAACTAATCAAAGCCACTCTTACACGCATAGCATTGACCTTATGTTGAAAGGAAGTCCAGGCATGTAGCCATTAATCTGTATTTTATATTCTTAATCCCTATTAGCCCATACATTATACAAACTAATCATTTTTAATTAGCCACACCTGTGCAGTGCTTTACTAAATATTTTCTTCATACTAAATATCTGCTTAACCTATGGTTCTTATTTCTGCCTTGTGATAAAACACGTAAACACTGACAAATTTTCCAAAATGTGGTTTGCATTTTGTGAGAGTGGCTGCCATCGCACTGTTAAACCCAAAAACCAAATCAAGGGGAGGACTCTATGGCTACCACCTGTGCTTCCATTCTTTGTTCCAGTCATCTTTAACCATTAATTATTTTCAGGCCTCAGGAGTCCTGCTGTCCAAAAAAAAAAAATATCTAAGGGCTCCTTGAGGAAACTCCTAGAATCTGGAAAACATTTAATTTTGGCCATGGAGGCTTTTATATTAGCTGTTGGCCTGTGTAGTTGCTATTCAGGCTCTTTTTCACATTCTTAGGCTTTCAGGAAACGTCTGAAATAACAGCTCCACCCCACCACTCAATTTGCATGAGTGTGTTGCATTAGTTTAGTAGCTCTCCTGCTGCTCCATGCCCTTTCTTATAAGCGTATGAATTTGGGGCAATTTCATCCATTTTGATGTGTTATTTTCCCTTAAATCTTTGACTTTAACTATAAGAGGTGCTTCTTTGATAGTTGGATTAGTATCTGTCTAGAATCCTGCCCTCAGTCCTGTAATTAGGCAGCACTGTGGTGTAGTGATGCTCCGCTTGATGCTGCTCAGAGTCCTCTACAGCGCAGGAGGCGGGTCCCGAGACAACTTTCCCGGCTGGTGATTTGATGAGCGGAGGATTTTCCAGTGTCAGTCGGTTCAGGTTCAGTGTTACGGCGTTTGTCCAGCCTCCTGACGGTGCGCAACTCTCAGGGAGCAGAGTGGTGTGCGCTTTTTTCATGAAAGCCCCTTTACCATCAGTCTGAGCGCTGGGCTTGAGGGGGAGCGGATCTGAAGGGCCCAGTCTGACTGGCTGTGAGAGGCATCTTCATACTTTAACACATGGAGCTGTAGTATAAGCACATTTCTGAGGAAGGGACCGAATTTGATTAAAAGTCGCCCGTTTTGTGTACAGCTGCGGGCGCTCACTCACCATGGAGATGCAAAGGTGGAGCACCAGGTGGAAAACGAAAAGGTGGCTATGGGATTCAACGCTAGCCGCAGCGGTCACATTAATTTTAATTCTGCAAGCTGCCAGTGTCAGAGCAGGTAAGAAGATGCATCTTAGCAGGCGCAACAGAACTCCAGGGCATCCCGGATAGCTTTAGAGCGTGATGTAGGCTGGCGACCAGCCCATAGGTGATAGTTGGCTCGGGCTGTAGGCAGCGACCATCAACTTTAATTTAGTTGACTGCCGATGGGTGGACAGTCGCCATAAGTCACTCATAACTCTCCACCTTATCCAACAGAACAGATAATACTTTTTATCTGTGCGTTTTTTTTATATCCTAGGAAATTTATATGCTGGTGACTGATGTCTCGCTGTCATTTAAAGTTTATTATCGAGTGACACTAAGTTAAGCCCATATCATATGACTACATCAGCATCCAAGTCTCCAGTAACTTTTAAAACGTCACCACAGTTGTGTATCTAAGGTGTATTGATGACTTTGAAGTTGTTACCTTAAAATCTTACCTTAATTTTTAATTATATAGGCTCCCTACACCGTTTAATGTGTCCAAATTCATGTTGGATTGATCATGATATATAAGGTTTTTTCTTGGCATCAACAGATGGAAATGCGGTGCGCTGGTGGTTAGTGTCCTCTGAGTATCTAAGTAGACAAAATCTCATCCAGGTGTGGTTAGCGAGGAGAGACTAACAGAGCTGATTTCTTTTGGTGGTGCGCGTAAAAGGTGTGCCCTAAAAATGACCAGTGAGCTTATTAGCGGTGAAGATGTTGCCGTAATTTACCCTCTGCTGTTTAATTTGGGAGACTACTGTTATGAAAGAAAAACATTCTTTAAGTGTTTGTGTTCCACTTCATCACTTGGCAGGACTGGAAAGATTTTACGCACAACTTTTACGCACGACGTTTGGTGACATAACTAGTAGCCCACATATAGTACATTAAGTTTTTCCAAAATACAAGTGATTTAAGAGCCTGATAGTTAAAAATCACTAAATGAATACAATTTGTTTCTTATTATGTATAATAATCTGTCAGCTGCTTTGATATCACAGGCTGACAGCTGTCAAGAGAGTTTACTTTAACACTGTGAGCACAGTGTAATTTTAAACTTATAGTGTTTGTGATAAATATTTTCAGAGTTTATATAATTCACTGGGCACATCAGTGTGGAATTCTTGGAGTGAAATTCATATTCTGGCCTGAAGGATCACCATCTTTCCACATTATCCGGGCTCCCACTAAGTCCAAGAAAGGGGCGTTGATGGAAAAAAGAAAAAAAATCTGGAGTATTTTCTTTGCTTTAAAAGCACATATGTGGGTCACATTAACTGCTTTTTTATGTTTCCTTTGTCTGTGAAGTCATGGAGACATCCACACTGTACTGTGGCTTTAACCAAGATAAATATGTGTCCTTTTGAATGAATGTTGATTTTTAATATTTGTGGTTTCGACATCAGATCAGTTATTATGCAACCCTTTGAATGTTTTTCTTATTGTATCAGAACCTTAAAACTGACATAAATAAAGTTATTTTAAAAGTTAAAATTTTACAAGGCTTTATTAAAATTTAATATATAATATTTAATATATAACTAATATATAATAGTTGGCCATTTTCGTAATGTATCGCATCCTGTCTAGACATTTCCTGTCTTAAGCCCCACCCGTTTTGAACCATTACCATCCGTTGTTTTTACTGTACAATTTTAATGACACATAAAGAAATCATTCAGCAGGGGGCAAATTGCAGAGAGTTCTCCAAAAAATGAAAAGATCATCAAAGCAAATACCACAGTGGCACGACTTGCCCAGTGCCCATCTTTCTTCACTCTGACTGATATTTAAACTAACCATAATTGCATGATGTGCTAGCAAACATTTACAGGCTTTCCAATGTACTTTAATTGCTGTCTATGCTGCCAGCTCTCAGTAGATGGCAGTGACACAGAAAAGATGCTGCTGCACGACCACAGGGCCACAGAGACATTAAGTCAGAATGTCACAGACTTAATCACAAGTCTGAGCTTAAACATCAACATGTATGGCTCTGATGAATTATGAGAGTGCTGGAGAGTTTTCCTATACAGCTGTAAATTGGTATTTTAATATGCGAGGGGTCTGCTGGTGAAATTGCGTTAATGATTTTAACAGGTTTCTCCTGTCACCACATGCTTCAGCCACCTCAGGGGAAATCACACTGCTTTGTCATGTTAGTAGCTTGTTAACATGGCAGATAGTATATCACAAGTCCCCGCCAGCAGTCAGGAAGACATGTCATTAAAAATCAGAGAGACTGACAAATTACCCCTCAGACAGACTGCGGCTAGTCTGGTACCTTTAGCATGACAGAGCTGTCTTCTCTCTCATGTGGTTTTCATCCTTATCATTAGAATATGGTTTATTCCTTTTTAAAGGTATAAGGATGGGAGTCTTTTGAGGGTATAGCATGTTGGCTCAGACACTTTTTTTCAGAAGCTGTGCCTATTCATTGGGGTCTTTAATGGTTTTGGGATATTGCCTGTTTTTCAGCTTCTGTGAAGATTGTGAAAGGAGAGGGGCTGAAGAGTCGGGGGTGCGGGCGGTGTGGGGATGTGGGGAAGGGGGGGTTCCTGGCCAATTCAGCACATCTGGAATATATGAGGCCTTGAGGTATGCAGTAATGCAGAAAGGCATTCTGAAACTCACAAAGAGACCTTTAGTCTAAGCTTTCTTTTTTTTTTCCCAAAAAACCAGTAGCTCTGTACTTGGGACAATATTCAGAAGAGCCACAGACTATTTTCTTTTTTATTAGGCATTTGCTGCAAGGTTTAAAACCTGGCTTTCGGTGTCTCACATTTGTCTGTGTTCAAGTCAGAAATCGGTCTGGTAGTTTTAAGGACAAAATGAACTCTGTGTCCCATGTCTTTCAGCTGATAAAAGCCACTATGGGACTGAATTTAATAGAAAATCACAAGAAAATCAATCCTGCTTTTGCGTTTCAGCTGTGCTGCTTGCTTAATGTTTCTCCTCTTAACAATTTAAATTCATGAACTGAGGCTTCACATGACCTGGAGCCATATATCAGCATAAATGAGTCCAGTCATTTCCATCACTTAAAGAGCAGATCTGCACAACTTCAAATGAGCTAAAACTTGACACGATCCCCGAGCATGTGCTCAAATCAAGCTGGTTTGATTCACCACTCAAGCTATTATTTTTCTGGTCACAGGAGAAGTAGCTGCAGGGACGGGGCCTTCTCAGTTTAGTCTCATGTATGTTTTAGTTAGGGGGGTAAAGGGAGTGGTGCCAGGGCCATAATGGGTTCAGCATGTGGACTCGTAGCTCCACCCATCAGACCCCCTCCTGGTTACTAAAAGCGAACAGGAACTGCACAATCAGCACTTCCTGGCCTCACGTGCCACATGACTTACAGAAAGTATAAAAAGACATATATTTTTTATAATAAAATTCTGATAGCTTTCACTATAGATTGATGTTGAAATGTTTACGGAAAAGTATAGTGAAAGTACAGACCAAAACGATTTAGTGTCCACATTTTGCATGAGAAAAAAGAACATATGGTTCTTCCATTGATGGGAGTTAGAACACTTTATCCTTTTACATTCTGTTTTTTAAAGGGGACCTATTATGATCATTTCCAGCTCTATATTTTTATTCTGGGACTGGCACTTGTATGATTAATAGATTACAAAAATTCCTTATTTATCTTATACTGGTCCTTTATGTAGCCCATAAGTTCATCCTTTGTCTGAAACAATCCGTTTTAGCTCCTGCCTCTTTAAGCTCCCCCTCCTGAAAAGCTCACTTGGTTGGCCAACACTTGGAAGCCTACTAAGGCTCAGCACCTAGTACTTGTGAGCACTGCCCGTAGTTTACAATAGAACCTAGCTAGGGCATTGCTGTTCAGCCTTGCTACCAATTTCTCCCAAGGACCACTCGCAGTATTGCAGTGAAAAATTCAGTTATTTTAATTCAGTACAATTTTGACCCTTTTATGATTCATTTTTATTCCATCAAGGTTTTATATTTGTAAAACATTCCAAGGGGCAAGAAAAACAATTTAAACATCTGTGACATCATCATATGTAAAGTCTACAGGCCAAGTGGGAACTTGAGAGCAGGGGCAAGGGGGGGAACACAGTGGTGCATATTCAGTGGGCCATGTATCCAGGAAGTAAACCTGGAAGCTAGAAAACATTTTTGGAGTTTGCACCAGGCAAGGAAATCTCATTGGACAGTCTCCTGTATCCACATCTATGGCTCAAGGGCATATAACAGCTGAGCTTCAGCAAAGCTACAGCTATTTGTGGTGCTGAATTTCATAAGGTTGGGCCTCACTGTACAAAAACATGACTTTATAACTTTATTCACTGCTTTTTTGTGAAACTAGATCATATTTTATGGAGAAAAGAAAAGATTTTCAGAGTTCATTGACAGACAGATAGCTTTACTTGTTGCTAAAGCAACCACTAACTGCTGCTAACTGTAACTGCCATTAGCTAGTTGGCTCACTTAGCCATGCAGCTAACAGCCTTAGCTGACTCTTTCTGGAATGGGAGCTCGGAGGAGTGTTGTTGTTTACATGTCACACCTAGCTCAAGAGCTTTGGACCACTGGAGGGAGGTTTTCAGGCCCAGGTCAGCTAACTAAGCTAATGGCAGCTAGGTTACAGTTAGCTTTTTGCAACAAGTAAAGTAATTGGTTCATCAAGAATCTGTAAATCACCAAGAATTCAGGCAGAGCAGCCAGAGGACATCAGAGAGAAAACCAGAAAATACTTGTGTTATCTCCATAAAATATGATCCAGATCAGGGTTCTGGTCAGAATTGCTCTAAATCACCTTGGTATGAATAGACAGATTGAGCGGGTGGAGGGGCGCCTCCCTGTATTTAGTGGGTGTGCTGTGCTTAAAGCAGATGACCAGTAAAGAATTCTGAGACAAGTTGACGTCAGCTTGTCGTGAAAGTAGAAAAAAAACGTTGGAAACCTAGAGCAGTCTGAAGCCTGAGTTTTTTGCACACTTTTAATTATGTTTATTTCATTATTTGAAACTTTGGCCACGTTTAATATGAACATCTGACAATGTAACATTATATATATGACAGAAAATGAGGGAAATTATAACAGGTCCCCTTTAAATGATGTTCTCACTGCCAGTATATGCTGGTTTGGTTCATCTATATCTCTTGGCCAAACCTTCTCCCTGGTTCACACAGTTTTATGCGGTATAATAAGGAAGAAGAGGAGATTTCCTGCAATGTGAATTTCAAGAAAGCCGTCTGTCTGATCCCTTTGAATCATTTTCCCACAGTGTTTTCAAGCCAGTATCAAACACATGGATCTCAGTTTTTTCAGGGAAGGCAGATTTCACATTAAGCCTGTTATCAGCCATTCCTTAAAGGCTTCATCTTCCCAGCTGACCAGTCAGACATTGTTTATCATTGCTGGGCCTTTGCAGTGGACACATCCTGCCTCTGAACTCATTGAAATGACAAATGAGTAATGTGATGTCTGGGCACAGTTGCTGCTGTGGTTTTGGTAACAGTTAAACAAGTAGCATTTGATACTTGGGTTGCAACAAGTTTGGTTTGGAGTGGAGATTTAACTATTGATATTCCTTTTTTTCTACACTGGACCTCCGTAAGCTGTTAATATTCCCTTCTTGATGTAATTTTTCATCGGGCCAGTATATACATACTGCAGTATTAATGTGTGGTCTTTAAAGTCTGTTTTTCTTCAGTGTATTAACTGTACAACAGTACAGAGATGTTATTACACATGGTGAATGTCATTAAGTTATGGTCAGAAGTAGTTTGATGTGTAATGTTTTTTGAGTAAATGCCAACATATTATTAGGTATTAGAGACCCCTCAGCATGGATAAATCATAGTTTTATTCATGACTGCTTATTTAAAGCAAGACTTATAACTTTTGAAAAAAGAAATAACACATTCTTCCCCTCACGAATGAAAAGTTGATTTTTTAAGCAATAAAACACCCCTTGCTCATTCCACTAACTCAGGGTTTTGCTGGTATACAGTCTTATTTGATTTGGTATGACCAGTAGCTTATGGTGGCTAATGTTAGAAAACTTTAAAGGACCAGTGTGTAAGATTTACAAGTATCTATTAGCAAAATATGTCAGAAATGGAATATAATATTCATACGTATGTTTTCATTATTGTATAATTACCTGAGAAAAGGAACAGCTGTCTTTTTGCTACCTTAGACTGAGCCATTTCTACCTACAAAAGGTGTGCATTTGCTATGTTGCACCACCATGTTTCTACAGTATCCCAGAACAGACAAAAACGGGCTCTAGAGAGGGTCTTTGGCATTTTTTACAAGTTTTGTGGCCACTCTAGGTTCTCCCAAAAGGGAGGGTGAGACGAGGTGTATTCAAATCGTTCTGCAAGCTCACCACCAGATCACTGCACACTGGTCCTTTAAATTGATACTGCTGGGTAAACAAACAATACTGAGTCAGATTTTTGTCTTCATATTTCTTCTCTACCAGTATTACTCTTTCTCTCTTGTGACTTCTGGCCACAGTGGCTGGTGTTTTGGAAAAGTTACAAGTTGCTTTAGGGATTTGGGTTTGAAATAAATCAAAGCTGCATAAACACTAGAGCTAGAATGAAGAATTGGCCAGGCTGATATAAGCTTATGAAGATATTGTATAGATTCATGTATACATCGGCCAATAAATAAAGATTGCTGTACAGAGATATCAAACTAGGCTTGAAATCATTTAGTAATAGTGTCTACCTCACATAGTTTGTCCACTATAGAGCACTGATGAAGTCAGCCCGTTCTCATGTCCAACACATCAAATAGGTTACAGAGGCTTGGTCAGTGCCCTATGCCTCAGACTATGATGCTGTAGGTACCCCTGTAGCGTCATTTCTGGAGTGCTCCTCTAGTGTTATGTTTCCATTTGCTGTATTAGGTGTCATAGTATAAAAAGCAAAAAACTCTGTGTTTGAAGGAGGTGAGGTGGGTGGATAGGTCAAACAAACACAAACATTTTAAACTTCCACATATCGGTATCGACCTTAAAAAAAAGTATTGTTTGGCTCATAATGAACATGTCACATCTGCTGTTTTCATTGAGACAGACAGAAATGTTGCAAAACTGTATAAATGTACTTTGTAATGAATGGATTACCTTATGTGACACTGCCAAGTACAGACAAGTAATAGCCTATTATAATAGCTACACTGCCACAGTCACAGACCATAAGACAAAATGAAACAATTTGTTTATGCTTACACTTTTCTCCTGAGCAATTCTGTATGATATCCATTACAGCATCCATAATTAATAATCTCCTTTTACTGTATTATGTTTAAGAAAATTCTGCCTCAGGCAGACATGCATTAAATCAGGAATGACACTGTGCTGTACGTCAACACTCCTGTTTATACACTAGCCTTAAAACTTACCCTATTAGGCTTCCCTGTAATCACACTGTAACTGATGACATGCCTTGGGGAATGGGAGGGATACATCAGGGGTTTAAGAGAAAAACAGTTATACAGAATGGGACAGAGAAAGACACTGAGAGTGAAGAGTAAAAGTCTCAGGAATAAAGGTAGAGTTTAACAATTTCACAAGAGAGAAAAGCAGAGAAACAGTGTTTATGGCTGCACTGCACAGTAGTTTCACCCCTCAGTTCTAGGTCCATTGATAGAAAAGAGTCTCGTAGTGCTAAGACGCTTGTAAAGCTGCCCCCCTCTGTGCTCTCCTTATCCCAAAGACCCAGTGATCAACAGCAATGCGTTTTATCAGCCCATAGATGTTTTGGCTGTTGGCTGTGGGGGTAACAGTGGAGGCGAGGAGGGGGCCAATTATGTCTGCTGAATGGTTCCTAACATTTTTACTGCTCCTCTGCCAAGGTAGCTCATAAACGAACAACTGCTTGAACTGACAGATTTGGCCAACGGTTGCTGCACAAGCAAGGGGTGTAATGTTGACTTATCATCAAAATGCCAGCTCCTATTAGGTTTCCTGTTAACTGCTGAAATATGCTTACTGTGTACTGTAAAATTACATGCAGTTTTTAAACATGTACACCAATAATGCATTCTAATAAAGAGCATTTCCTTCTGTAATCTCATTCATCATCTTAATTGTTACATTTTTTATAGTAAATGTTGTATGCATTCATTATTTTTTGATCAATTCTCTGTTTAATTGAAGTAAATTAATTCATTGCAGTCAATTTAATGTTAATTTTCTGTGTACATGATGCACTCAGCTTGTTTTCCAGCAGACTGAGAATTTACTTCGACATTTATGAGTCGAATGTGAAACAAAATCCTATTGACAAGCTGATTTATGATTAGGAGAGTCATGTTTTCTGATCTGTACAACTGCACACAAATGCAGCATCATTGAACACTTTGCAGTCTACACTTTGAGCTGCATTTTCACATATGCCTCTGAAGGTAGCATTAATTCAAAAATGCAAAAGCAAAACCTCAAAAAACATCTTTTCAGCTGGGAACAAAGCTCTCTGATTGTGCCATGTAAATAGGTTTTATTTACAGGGACCACTGACTCAGTATTTAGGAGCTTTGGACAAATGCATTCTCCAAATAACTTATTTCTGTCCAAATGTTAGGGTATTTTGCTGCTCAAGTATCACTGGCTAATATCAATTGTTTATTCTGCCTCTACAGCTGATCCAGTAGATGTACTGAAGGTTCTAGACTTCCAGAGCTCTCCTGAAGGAGTACAGAAAACAACAGGCTTCTGCTCAGTCCGGAGAGGATCCCAACCCGATGTTGCTTACCGAGTGCAAAAAACGGCTCAGATCAGTGCTCCAACCAAACAGCTCTTCCCAGGTAACCTCACGTCTTTCCTCCCACAGATAAACAGCATTTGCACTGAAGCTGAATCAGACAGCTTTGCAAGTCATTTAGTAGAAAGTTGATCTCACAGAAAACACACAGCATTAAGTGTCCATCTGAGTTTGTTGTACTTTAGATATGAAGATAAAGATATGAAAAGAGGCCAAAGTTGTAATCTGGTGAGTGCACCATTTTCTTGAGGAAAATGCCCACTTTCTTGCCTTCTGCTATTCAGGAGACTTTATTGCCTTTGTCACTTCCTGGAACCTTTTAATATACATTTTTATCTAGCATCTGAGTTTTATTTGGGAAAATTTCATGAAATTAAAGGATCTCAGAGATGAAAATTGTCACCATATTTGGGTATGTTTTTGCTCAAAACCTTGCAAAAGGTTACACACAATCTCATTCTAAAAACCCATAGGTTTCTGAAGAACTGTTGTGAAGCTCTCAGTGTGGTGGCTCCATCTGCCTCCATCTTGGCAGTGTCCGCTTTTCTCTTGGTAAATGCAAAAATTAAGGAAGTGGTGGACCATGGGTGTAGCTGAGGCAGCCAAGTGAACTGGCTACCTCCAAGTGGCCATGCTCTTAATAAAGCATAATTTTAAGCCTTCATTTAAGTTAAATGGGTGAGTTATGTGAAACTTCAACCCCTGTACAGTTGTCTTGAACAGAGAAATTAGCTTCAGAATGTTTATTTCTGCTGTAAATTTGGCCATTTTAATATGGGAGTCTATGGGGATTGACTTGCTTTTGGAGCCAGCCTCAAGTGGCTAAGTCTACAACCATGTTAGCAGCTTTGTGGGGCCATACTTGCCCCATTATGTTTTTTTTTCTCAAGATTGTTCCACCTAGTCCTGCTCCACTGTGCAGTGATTGGCTACAGCTACTGTGCTCTGATTGGCTCTGAGCCTAGTAGTAGACAGTCAGTTGGGAGAGGTTTAGCAAGGAGGTTTTAGTGGATGAATGGATCTCACACAGGAGATGGGCCTTTGTGTTCCACGTGAAGCCAAATGTCACTGTTAACTTTTTTCTAGACTTAGTTGACTTTATTTTCAGTTTTCACTCACAGTTTGGTTAGGTTTAGGCACGAAAAACTACATGGTTAGGTTTGGGAAAAGATCATGGTTTGTGGTCACAATAGACTCTTTCACAACATTAAAAAGGCTCTCTGGCAATCACACGTATGTGCTGTTGAGGCAACAAGAACTAGCCAATCACAGCTTAGCAGTAATAGCCAATCACAGGCAAAACAGTCTTGGGGGAAAAAATAGCACCCCTCAGCAGGGCTTTAAGTGCTGACATCAGTACAGTCACATGCTAACAATAAAAATATTAACATGCTAATGTTATGCAAGTATAATGTTTCCCATGTTTGCCATTTTAGTTTAGCATTTTTGCATGATATAATTTGCTCATTAGCACTAAACAATCTGGGGCTGATGGGAATGTCATGACTTTTGCAGGTATTTCGTCATAAGCCAAAGTGTTCAACAAACTAAAAGATCAACACTGCCATCCCTAGAGCAGTGCCACCCACATGGCTAAACATTTTATGCCTACTCAAACAAATAATCTTTTCTATGAAACTGAAACTAATGCTTTTGTGTACTGTCTTGAACCACTTAATGGCAAAATAAAAAACATCTTTAAAGTATTCCAATTTCACAATAAAATAGCAAAAAATGATGTAATGAGAGCCTGCAATGAAACCCTTCACTACAAACACCTGTCTTTTAAAATGCAGTGCAGACTTTCAGTGATTGTTTTCTACAAGATGCCCATGAATGCATTGGTGTTTCAGTGGAGCCCATAGGGAATGAGAGTCTCTCAGCACATGGTGTATGAAATATCAAGTAAACACATGACTCAAGCAAGAAAAGCAACACCAGACTTTCGTTATTTGATATTTTGGGGAAACCCACAATTTATTGCAGCAAATCAACGAGAGGAATATTTCTTTTGATGCTGTGTGGACTGATCTTGTCAATAAAGTATCCGTCCTCAAGTTTGATTGCTGGCAGACCGGAGTATGCTGTATTTGGCTCATATAGTGAAATCTAGCATGGTTTTCAGCCTGAGTCAAAGTCTGCTGCCCGGCTGTTTGTGAGGAATAAAGCCATATTTATTTTATTAGGAAGCAGTCCACTCAGAGAAATACAAAAGCCATTTGACTGTAAAACCATTTGGTTTGCTACTTTCTTACCCTAATGGCTACTCATCAGCTAATCCGAAGATTGAATATTGAACTGCAGTGGACAAGATGTCATTACTGATGCTTGGAGAAAACCAATGAGCTGCTGGCAGATGCAAGTTAGTTATTTGCCAATTTTTTGATCTTGCCAGTTGCCTTTTTCCAGTTGAAATTTGAAACATACTGTGTTTAAGCACAAACACAATGTATATCAATAAAATTCACATGCATTGGATTGTTAATTCTTTATTACTGGGGCAAAGTGTAGAACGAGCCCCCAGTTGCTTACTTACTCACAACTTACTTGGCAAGAAAGTGCCTAGAATTTTATTAGGGACTGTGTGCTGTTAAATAAATTGTCCCAGTCTGTGCAGTATGTGCTGTTTTTTTCAATTTGGCTCGATTTCAAAGAATTTTAAAAAAAAACAGCTCAATGTGATGTATTAGAGCTAAATTTCTGTGATTTTTGGCTTTAACTGCCAGCACACCGTACACTTTCAGTACGGAAATTTGAAGAATATAATAAAGCTTGAGAGGTGACACGTTGGAGGTGCCATGGAAGCAAAGTGTCAAAATGTCCTCAGTCAGAATAATTGGACTTTTATTTGATCAGGATTAGCTATTTTGTCATTGAACCGAGCCATTATGGTTTTGAAAAATATGACATTTGTTTGAGTATTTACAGTCCCTGTAAAATTACTGTGGCTACATCAACACTGTTGAGTCCTTTCAGGCAATGCCAAGGTCTCTTTCAGCTTCCTTAATAAACACTGCTTCAGGTCCAGTTGTCTAGACACTGGGGTTTAATGTGAGGAGAGAAAGTTAGACAGCTAATAAACTTGCCATTATTCAATTTAGTCATTACAATACAATTGCCCTTATAAAAGAAGAAGATAGATGTGTAAAAAGGGCGTGAGGTGAAATTGAGTCTGTGTTTGCTTTTTATTTCACATTTAATACAAGTTATTCTACTTCCGTAATGCGACATAGAATTGTACTGCGTAAACTAAGGTCTGTGCAATCTTTTGCTGGCCACATAAAATGAGTTTCCATTCCAGATTTGACGCCGAGGCCTTGGGTTTGACATATGTGCTCTGTCGCAAGAATCCGTTTTTTTTTTTTAACATAAATGTCAAACTATTCATTTAACTTAAGGAAGGTAGGTAAAAACCTTTTCTGCAGCATCATCAGAAATGAAGAAAACACTCCTAAACCAACCTTCCCACAAGTGTTATTTAATTGAATTTAATTGAAACACTGTGGTTAAGCTGGGAAGTTCCCATGTGTGTATAATTGTACGAATCAGAAACAGAGCATTGCTGGGAAACCTCTGACAAAAATGTGCATTTACCCAGATTTTGTAGCTACATATCCGTTGGTCTTTACTGACATACCGACGTACATGCCTGCTGCTTGTTCCACCTTCAGGGGGAGTTTTCCCAGAAGATTTCTCCATCCTGTTTACCATCAAGCCCAAGGCTGGCCTCCAGTCCTTCCTGCTGTCTGTGTACAACCAGCAAGGCATCCAGCAGCTCGGCGTGGAGGTGGGCCGTGGCCCCGTCTTCCTGTACGAGGACCAGCATGGCAAGCCTCCCCCGGAGGAGTACCCCCTGTTCCGCTCCATCAACCTTGCTGACGGCAAGTAAGTGACTGACCGCTTCTCAAGAGGGCTTGAACACGTTGGAGGTCAGATGTGGGTGGTAGATTTTTACATCCCCTGGTTCTTTACTGTTCTGTGTCACATTTTCAGTGCTGAATTTAAAATCTGTTGTGAAGCTTGTGTAATGATTCCAAAAGCAACACACTTCTGCGAGATTTATAGGTTATGTTTTATGCTAAACAAAATCAATCTGCTTAACGTATTCTCAAGTGCTCAGGACATGCTTAACTCTTTGAGCCTCCTCTAAACTGACACACAGCTCTGAGGATTTATTTTCATCTCATGTTTGTTCAGTAATCGTGCCATATGGAACAAGTCAGACAGTAATGGCAAAGAAACTGCAGCCAGCAATTTGATGACAGCCTTTTCTTTTCCACATTATTTACAGCAGTGGTATACTGATATGTAGTAATAAGCATGGTCTTCATAAACCACATAGCTGTCCAATGACGTTGATACAAATCATTGTTGCAAGTTGTCATCAATCGTTTGTACAAATGCTAACAGAAATGCCTTTAAAGGATTCCATGCTTGGATGTTTGTCTAGAACAAATTATATCAGGAAAAAACTGCAGTGTAAAAATGCAGTAAAATCATTACTTTCATTTACAATTTTGTTATGTAGCATGCAGTAGTGTGCATTTTATACATTTTGACACAGTTGAAATGTACGCTTTCCAAATTCATACTAACAAAGTTGCGTCTGTATTCATGAACTATACCAAACCAGTGATTTATCAAATATTTGTATGGTTTTTTAAATTAATTGAGTTTGTGTTGGCTTTTTCTGAATTCTAAATACTGTATATTTCACTGCATCCTCAGATGAGAGGTATGAAGCCTGTAAACATTCATAAGAATAGTTTGACATGTTTGAAAATACACTTACTTGCTTTCGTGCCAGGAATTAGATGGGAACGTCGATGCCAGTTACACACCTGTATGATAGATATGAAACGACAGCTAGCATTAGCTTAGCACAAAGTCTGGACACAGAGGGAAACAACAAGCTTAGCAGTGTCTTAAAAATTTAAAATAAACCTACCAGCAGCTCACAATTATTTTGTTCAGTCCCTACAAAAACAATCTTGTGAAAACAACAATTAGTGGTTTTACAGGAAGGTAGGTGCAGTGACTACTTTCAGAGGGAATGACAGCTTACCTATTCAACAAACTATGGAAAGTACCTGCTAAAAATAGTTATTTTTACATAAGATATCCTGCATTTTGTTAGTTTGCGGTAGAGCATGGGTCCTCAACATATTATGTTTAAAGATAAATCTAAATCTGGGCAAGAAACAAATAAGCACATTTCTAGAAATGACAAATGATTCCTTTAATCATAGACTGGCAAGTTTCTTGAAAGGACAGGAAGCGCTATTCTGGTTTTATTTCTGACCTCCTGCTTTGCTTCCTTGTTGCACAGATGGCATCGTGTAGCTCTAAGCGTGGAGAAGAAGTCTGTCACCATCATTGTGGACTGTAAGAAGAAGCTGACCAGGAAGCTCGACAGAGGTGATCAGGCCGTCATCAACACAGAGGGCATTACTGTCTTTGGCACCAGAATCCTGGATGAGGAGGTGTTTGAGGTAAGGCAGCTTTGTTGAATCCCTGTGCACCTGGATTAAGCTTGCTGCATTATGGTGATGGTTTGAAATTTGTTTGAAGGAATGGTTTGATTGGATTTAATTTTGGAAAATGTCCTGATTTGCGTTTTGGTCAAAAATTAGATGAGAAGATGGATTTCACTCTCATGTTTGTGTATTAAGTTATTATAAGTTATTAAGGTAGCAGAACCAAGCGACAGTTAGCTTGGGTTAGCATAAGGGATACAGCTAGCCCAGCTGGCCCTAAATTTACTGTAAAACCATTTTTACATTTATATTTGAGTACAGAACAAGCATGTGCGATTCGACATGATAATTAATTAACTTTAAATTTGTTGCTAGGTATATTTTTGAAGACAATTAAGCTCACTGCTTCAGTCTTTATGCCAAGCTGGACTCATCACCTCTTGGCTCCAGCTCCATAGTTAATGCACAAATATGAGAGTGGTATCTTTTCATCTAAATGCCAGCAAGAAAGAGAATGAGTGTGCTTTCCCAAAGTGTTGAACTATTCCTTAAATTCTTCTCCAAGTTGTATCGGTACAGAGGGACTTGAGCACAATTACAGTGTTCCTATGCAGTAGGGAAAAGTATGGAATTTGATTTTAGTCATTTCCAGGTCTGGATAAGTCTGGAAAAAAAAAAATGTTTCCAGACCATTGCCCCTAGTCTCTTTTCTAAAGTATGAAAATTCAGAATTTCAAAAAAGAAATGATTGTACAAGTGGCCACAGTGGGTTCATGCAAGTTTTCAGAGGGCTGGTTTACAGTCTTAAATATGAAGCCTGGTTATTTGGGGAATCCAAATGGGAATGTCAAATATGGTCTGAGAAATCTACAAAGAAGTCAACAAATTTGAGTCTGGAAAAGTCTGGAATTCAGAGATAGAAAATGTGTAGGAAGCCTGCAATTAATGTCAATGACTTATTTATGTGAAACGGGTCAATGTACATTGATTGACATTAAAACAAATGTAAATACACCTGAGTTAGCTAAAGGCAAGTTTTCATCGGATAAAAAAATAATGCAATATGTACAATAATACATACTTAAAATAGTAAAACAAACGGCATGAACATATAAAATCCAATAACAGATGGTACACACAGCCTTGTTTATGAGTACAGTCATGTTAAAGGTGGATGGAAAAGCATCAGTTTTGACCTTGTTGGTTTTCAAAAAGCCATTTCTTACAGTTACACTTGTGGACTGTGATACTGAATTCCATTGAAGTGATGCTCTGAAGGAAAAGACAGCCTGGATAAATGCAGTTTGGATTGAGAGATACTTTTGTATTTGATGACGTTTCTCCAGCAGATTATAGTTTTTTTGGATATGGCAATGATAAAAACTGAATGGCTTCTTACCATTAGTATTATCTTCGATTGTTTTTGTATATGATATTCTTGGAAAAATACAATTCAGTTCACATCTGACCCAAAAATCTGTGCAAGAGTTTGCTTCAAGATTGCCATCCATCATTTCCATTATCTACACAGGACTGTCTTTCACAAGCATAATGCAGACATTCAGCACTAGATTGAGGTAATTATGTTTTCAGGGAGATTGGAAAGCTTACCTAGATGCCAGTGATTTCTCCGTTCTGGTTAATGTAATTGAAAGCATATTGTGAATCTTACTCTCAATGACTCTCATTTACAATTGTGAAAAGGGACAATTTTAGTGTGTAATACTTTAAGTCCAAATGCTTGAAGGCCAGACATTTTATTTGTCTTTCATTAACTTGTGCATACAGTAAATGGTGAATTTTATTGGCCAGAACAACAATATTGGCTTTGTGTACTTGGCGAGAGCCATGAGCAATGTCTGTGGAAAGGCGACTTGCACAGTGTGTTGTTCAAAGTGCTTTTTCCTCTCAACACTGGTTGTATTTGTTTGAATAGTTTGACTTAATAAAAGAAAGATTGAAGTCTAATAGGCTTCAGTTGTTCATATTGGTCAGTGTGTTATTTGAGATGCATGAATTTTGGAACTATTTGTGAGATAATTTCATGTTATTCTCTCAATAACTGTGACTATCGGAGCTCAGACTCCTAATTCACAGCTCTGAGAGGGTTACTGAGGTGGCAATTATCAGATGGAGGTCCTAGCTACCAGGTTTAGCACAGGTAGCTGTGAGCTGAGTGGAAAATGTGAGCTGAATGCTAGCTCCAAAGACAATAGCCTCTCTTTGATGTCTGCATGTGGAATGCTTGCTAAGTAGAACAGCCTGCAAAATGTTTGCCTCCAGGTCAGAGAGGACTTTCCACTTTCCAGAAAATGGGATTCCACTCTTCTTCAATGATGGGTTTTTGGCAGGCAGATCACATTGTTAGATGCTGAGGTTAAACGTATAGACACATTTAAGCTCTGATAAGAAGAATCAATACAATTTACAGCAATATTTTTGCGCATTTGACATTTATTGCTGCAATTGCAGTGCGCACCATTAGTTGTATAACATTAGCAACAGTAAAGAACTTAAGAGTGAAGGCCACCGTGATTAGAGTCGGGATTGTAATTAAGGCAATTAAGAGCTGAGCGGAGAGGATAAAAGTAGCCTAGCACTTTCACCAAGCCTTTGCTATTTTTAATGCTGATTTAAGAGCAGCCATTTGGCTTTTGTGAGTGCTCTTTTGTTTGAACATACATTACGCTAAATGGTGTTGAATTACAGACTAATTTGTTTTGTTCTCTTTTTAAAAAACCTGGAGAAGAGAAAATGATTCCTTTTATTCCAAGAATTGAGGCTTTTTGCACATTGCAAGATGGTTTTAATCAGTGTATCACACAATAGCAATGCTGTGGTGGCCCAGCTAGAAACGCAGCCATATCTTAAACTGTAATTATTTCCACTTCAAGTTTAATAATCCTAGATTTGTTGATTGCAAACTGGCTACTTATAAGCACACTGCACTGCTAATGGCAAAATTTCTTACTGGCCACAAGGGTCTTCACTAATTGTTATACATTTCCATAGATAAAAGCAGATTTGTAAAGTAGATGTAAGCCATGTGTCGGGTTGGATTTGTTGATTATAGGATTACTTTGGCATACATTCTACAGCTGTTATAGGTATACTACAATCAGTATACCTTGGAGGCTATGGAAAACTCTGGAACACTGCTGGCTGCAATATCTACTGTAGATAAACACAATGTGATAATGTGAAACATCTTCACAATCTCGACTCCACATCCTCCAGAGTCATGTATGTCTAAAAATGTATGTTTAAATCTTACAGGGGTGCACCTAAATTATTACTTAAATCTAAAATATTTAATTCTTTGTGATTCTTAGGATTCTAATCCAGCTTCATTGTGTAGGTGTTAGCTAGTGGTTTCTAGCTGTTGGAGACTACTAGCCAGATTAGAAGAGAAGAGTAATGAAACTTTTTCAGAAATACAGTTATTTGCTTTCTTGCCAAGAGTTAGTTGAAAGGATTGATAGCACCTCTCGTGTGTGCATTAATTGTGGAGGTGGAGTCAGGTGCCTATTAGCCTAGCTTAGCTTGAAAACTGCAGGAGTAGCACTTGCTAACATCTCTAAAGCTCGCTGATTAACATGTTGCATGTGTTTGTTTGATCCATTCATAAACAGAAAGGTAGAAATGACAAGTTGTGGTTTTAGGGGAAGTTATGTGCTTGTTGAACAACAGCCAGATTGCAAATTGTTGTTTTTTCATTCTGTTCTGTCTGTGTTTGGATAAAAAGCGCTCATGGTGAATAGCCATCCATCATAGAGGTTTCTGCCAGTTAAAAGGGAGTTTTTCCTAACCATTGTTGCCTTAGTGCTTGCTCGTGGTGGGATCTATTGGATGTCTGTCGTGATATTATAAAGAGTATGGTCTAGACCTGCTCTATGTGAAATGTGCTATGAGATAATCTCTGTCATGATTTGGCACTAGCTAAAAAAATGAATTGAATTGAACTGAATTGAATTGAATATACGACTACAGAAAAAAAGGGGTTTTTATTGTGTTGTTTTTGAACTATGAATAAAGTCAGGCTATCTGTTCCCTTGCTTCCAGTCTATATGCTAAGCTAGGCTAACCACCTCCTGGCTCCACCTCTGCACTTAACACATAGACATTGATCTTCTCATTTAATTCTTGGCAAAAAATGTGATGAGCTTATTTCCCAAAACAATTTTTTATAATATTGAAGCTACAATGAATTTTTAACTGGTTAGGAAACATTCTCAATGTATTACTGATGTCTCTATATGACCTACAGAAGTTAACAAGATCATCCACAAGCAGATCGGCTATTACATTAGCCAGTTAACAAGAAGAAGGAGGATATTTTTATTTTTGATGTTTTGTGGTTATTACGGCGGAAACACTAGCACCACATGGGCCTCCAAAATCAACACAATATGAAGATGGATGGATTTCAATTATTTTGTTGATGCCTTATCTTTGTTTTTACACCATCGTCACGTCAGAATTTTGCCTTGAGCATCACACTGGTCCAAGATAATAATAACTGAGTTGCTGGATTTCCCTTAATGTTGATATGATTATTCTGATCACAGGCTACAGCTGTAGGAAAAGATGGAAGTTGATTCCAGATTCTTACCCTCACCTTAAAAAAAAACTTACCTAAGCCTGAGCATCTCTATCCCTAACCTAAGCATTGCATATGTACTTTATATATATATATATATATATATATATATATATATATAAGTACCTATCTCAAGGCCCATACTAAACATGCCCAATTGACAAATCAGTCCAAGAAGAGGTGCAACATTTATTTAAGATAGTCTTCCAATGGGTTATCTGAACAACTTCAGATTTACAGCTATGAAAAAATATCCAAGACTTAACAGATTAAGAAAATTATGGCATAGCTAGCCCAAGCCTCACAACTTTGGAGCCGTTCCACAGTTTAATTACTAAGTTTGGCTGTGAACTTTCTCACTAAAACTTCTTTGAGCTGCTGTGAGCACATGGCTACATTACTGCAGTAGATTGCATAAGCAGGTGTCAAAGCTGGAAGCACAGGGAAGAGTGAAGGCTAGGGGAAAATATGATCAGTGTGTGCTTAGTCTTGGCTCAGATTGCACAGCTGTTTAAAAGATATGCTCACTGACCAGGCCTCCAAATGCCTTTTTCTCCCTTTTTCTTCTCCTGCTTTTTCTTCTTTTAAATAAAAGCCACAAGATATTTGAATCATCTCTCATTTTTATGCAAATCCTTTCTTCAGACTTTAAAGGAGAGGGTGGAATTCTTTGTTTGTGCAGAACGTCCGAGTGTGTGTTTATGTGTGTGTTGTTTTAAACAAGCATGCATGCATAAAAATATTTGTGTGTCTGTGAGGAGGATCGGAAGAGAGAGAGGAGAAGATAGTTTGTTTATGTGTATGTCATTACTACATCGCAGATTGTTCCAAAATGCTGTCCCTCAAGCAGGACAGTCTTTGGCAGAGGAAACTTACAGGACTCTGATGGGCTCTAAGCCTTAAAGTGAATCATTGTTTATGGTTGATTTGGCAGGAAGAGAAACGGTCTGACTGTTTCTCATCTTCCTCAGTCACTTTTTACCCTCCAGGTCCTGTCACAAAATGTTTTGGTTGGGGGTTGTGAAATATAGTAATTAATTAATTTGTATGAGCGTTACTATGACTGAGAAGGTTGTCAGTTACTTTGTTTTTTAACTTTCCTAAGTGTAATCGAGCCCTATAGCAATCTAGCCCTATAGTAATCTGACACTATAGTAATCTAGCTCTACAGCAGTCTGGTCCTATAGTAATCAAACTCTATAGTAATCTAGCCCTATGGTAATCTGGCTCTATGGTAATCAAACTCTGTAGTAATCTGGCCCTATAGTAATCTAGCCCTTTAGTAATCTGGCTTTAAAGTAATCAAACTCTATAGTAGTCTGGCCCTGCCCCTATAGTAATCTAGCCCCACAGTAATGCAGCCCTATCCCTATAGTAATCTAGCCCTATAGTAAACTATCTTTATAGTAATCTGGCTCAAACCCTTATGTAATCTGGCCCTATAGTAATCTATCCCTATAATAATCTGGCCCTGGCATCACAGTAATCTAGCCCTATAGCAATCTGGCCCTATAATAATCTAGCCATATAGTAATCTGGCCCTACCCCTAGAGTAATCTATCTTTATAGCAACCTGGCCCCAACCCTATAGTAATCTAGATCTCTAGTAATATAGCCCTACCCCTATAGTAATCTAGCCCTATGGCAATCTGGCCCCATAGTAATCTATCTTTATAGCAATGTGGCCCCAGTCCATTTATAATCTAGACCTACAGTAATCTGGCCCAACCCCTATAGTCATCTAGACCTATATTAATCAAGCTCTATAGTAATCTAGCCCTATAGTATTCTGGCCCTTTGGCCCTGGCCACAAAGTATTCTGGCCCTATAGTAATCTAGATCTATAGTAATTGGCCCTGGCCCTATAGTAATGTAGTCCTATAGTAATGGAGCCTGATAGTAATCTAGCCCTATAATAATTGCACCCTAGCCCCATAGTAATCTATCCCTATACCAATCTAGCCCCATAGTATCCAGGCCCTAGAGTAACCAAGGCCTGATAGTAATCTAGCCCTATAATTATCTTGCCCTATAATAATCTAACCCTACAGTAATCTAATCCTAGCTCTTTAGTAACCCTAGCCCTATAGTAATTTAGCCCTAGCCCTACTGTAATCTAGCCCTATAGTAATCTAGGCCAATTGTACAACGCCCAAGGTGCTTCTTTTGCTGATGGAAAGAGCAGACGGAGGAGAAAAGAAATGGCGATAGAGAAAGAGAGAGACGTGAAGACAAGCGAGCAGATGGTTCAAACAGTTCAACAGTTTTGTGAGCTACTGGCAGGCGAATTGTTTTAATATTCGAAGGGTGCAAGACATTTGTATGCCCCCAGTGCTTGAAAAGAAACGCTATCCCTTCGCTGACCACAAAGGCTGCGTTTGATAAAACAGTGGGAGAAATCTGGAGAGTGTTAGACATTTTTCCTCTCCTCTGCCTCTTGGTTAATTGTTGTCCTTGTACAGTTTTGAAATTCCATCTCCCTATTTGCTCTTTCAAGATGGGATCCCCTCCCAGAGTTTGGAAAAGCAGGCTTTTTAGATGAGACATGTGTTGAGTTTGTGCAGAGGTGGATGTAAGAAATATAAAATAAAGGAAATAAAGAGGTGAGTTATAGCTGCAAAAACACAGCAAGTTTGCACAATTTGCATTTTTAAAGCAAAAACATCTGCATGGATTTGAGCAGCCACAGTCTGCATGGCCACATCTGCTTTCTGACTGGAGGGTCACAATGACACCCATAAAAGTTTTTTTTTTAACTGTTTCTTTGAGAGAAAGTAGTTCCACTAAAAGGTCTGTGGATCATTCTGAGTTTGGACAATATTTCTGGAAAAGCATGATATAACTAAATACCTGTGCTGTCATCTTAGACCTCAAACAAATTTGCAGTAGTAACTAAAAACTATCCTTTCATTCCCTGTTGAGAGCCCATGCAGTTACCCCAGAAAAAAATCTGGATGCTATTTCCTAACTAGTAGCAAGTCTATACGGTAAAAATTGATCACACAAACTTATAATTTGTGACCATGGCACCCTTTTGTTCTGCAGCCTCTTCATGCATGTGTGTTTTACTGGGTCAAACTGCAGATGCTTCAGGCATATTTCCAAATGTGTGTTCCAGGTGCATTAATATCCCCCAGCTGTTACTGCAGGGAAAAGTGACCTGCTGCACCTGGCCACAGACAACAAACTTTCAGCCACCTAATTCCGTATTTCATTGTTCTTTATTCAGTAGGGCTGTAAAGTAGGATTATTTTGGTTATATATTAAACTGTCAGTTATTTACTTAATCACGTTTGCTTGTAAAATGTCCAAAAATTGCAAAAGTGCCTAATACAACTTCCTAGAGCCTACGATGTCCTCACATGTCTCGTTTTGTCCAGTCAGCAATCAAAAAACTGATTTAGAATTATTTAAAACAGAGAAAAGCAGTTAATCCTCTCATTTCAGACACTGAAGCCAGAGAATGTTTGGCATTTTTGCTTGAAAATTATTGAAACAGTTAGGCTAATTGATTGTCATAACAGCTGCAGATTGTTGCATGTGTATCCAATTGACTTATTTGCCGTCATCCAAGTGAAAGTTATTTCATTTAATTTTAAAATTTTGAGATGCACTCCTACAAATAGTTATGGATCTGATTTTGATGTGTTCACTTTGGGTACATTAAGATATACAAATAAAAAGCTTGTTCAAAGGATTTGAGATGTGTCTCCCAAATTTATACCAACTGCAAAACTTATTGCTGAATTTTATAAACCTATGATGCAGGGGTTTCTTCTGCCCCAAATAAACCTTGTATCGCCATTGGGTCCTCAAACTATCAGCAGAACCTCATAGCTCCACCCCACTTTCATCTTGGATGAAATGGTGTACACATGAGAGAAATTAGCCTTCAGGGCTTTCTGCCAGAAAGCCTTTCTAGCAGAAAGCTTTCTGTTGTTTTGTTTTGTTTTTAAATTTCCTGAAAAGGAAAAAAAAGTGTTTCAGATATACAAGGTTTCCACCTGACAGCAACATACGTGGCTTGCAAAATTGCTTCACTCACCAGCAAAAAAAGAAGAAACACACAAACAAAAAAATCTATGGTAATTTACTGAGTGCCTGTTAAAAATTGAACATTCACTAACTTTTTGGACAGAGGACAAATAAAGTTAATTTTGCACCGTGTCTGCCTGTCAGGCATGATTCAGGGCAAAATGTGTTCAAGTCTGGAGAGAAAAAGCCAAGATTAAGGTTGGTATCCCTCCAGAAATTGACACACTAGTGTTGATAAAGTTTCTAAATCAAGTATGGTCTTAATTTTATGGAGTCAAACACAAACTACAGCTTTGTTTATGCCTCCAAATTAGTCCAACGACTGCGGGATGGGAAAACCCCTGTGCCTCCTGTCATCTCTGATCCGGTGCCAGCAGGCACTATCTGCATCTAATCAGAGTTTTGTCTTGATTTTTGAGGTCAGTCATGTGCTTTGTTGCTCATGAATGAGGTAATGTGGGCTCATAATCAGATGTCAACTACTCGCTTGATCACAATCTCCCCCCTCCCCTCTCCACACCCCTGTATCCTTCTGAGTGGCATTCAGAAGCTTGTATTTGACATCCTATTAGCAGCACAATGCCAAGGACAGATTTCATGGTCTGCTGAGGGCTTGAAATACCGCCCACTATTAGAGTTGATCGTCCATCTGCCAGTTATTTTCCTTAAGTGACTTCTGTTCCTCGTGGGCGTTGTGTGTTGGGTGGGATACTCTTAACAGCAGCAGATGCCAAGGTCACCTAGCCCAGCTGATGTGGGAGAATCCAGTGCTGTCTGTGCGCTGTTTTAGATTTCTTAGCTTAAAATCAGATGTGAAACGTGTGTGCTTGAGGAAAAACCAGTGGTGCGTTTATTCCAATACAAAAAAACAGCCATAAAAATGGTTTGCCTGTGGGTGAAATGCAAGTGAGAAGGCGTCTCCTCTCTTGACTTTGATCAGTCAGTCTCATCCACCTCAGCTTGTCCTTCTACGTATTTTTCTCCTCTGAATGGTTGTTGTTACAGTGTGAGATGAAGGTTAACATGTGTCGCAGCGCATTGTATTAGCATGCACATTGTACACAGACGGACCCATTAATGGATCCATTGTAGTGAGGCCTAGACAGATGATTTATCCCACTGTGTCTGTGCCAGCTCCGAGCAGAGCCAGGGTCTTGCTGTAGATCATTCCTGGAATTCTGAGGAGGAACCTCAACAGATGCCAGAGAGATGTGCAAGACAATCCAGACAATAACATCAACAAAAGCACCAAGATGCAGACGAACGAGACACGAGAGGGTAAAAGACAAGAGGGGGAACAATGAGGGAGAAGCCGATCGGGGAACATGGGAGTGATTGACTCACTGACTGGCTTTATAAATGGGTTAAGTGTGTGTGGTCTCTTGACGTTTTTGGACCCTTCTGCTTGTTTTCTTGTTGTAGTAAGTACATTCTTGCTATATACACCTTGTTTTCTTTCTAAATATACGTATAAACAAAGTTTGAAAGTAAAGTGAACATAAAAAGGCATATAGGCACAGAAAGAAGGAAGCAGACAGAAATCCTGCCAACTGCAATATGTCTGTGTTTTTAACTGTCCTCTGTGTCTTTGTCTCTGGCTTGGACTTTGGATCCATATGTGTTAAATTATAAAAAGCAGTACAGTATGCAGTGGCTGAATGACTGTCTGGTTGTCATTGTAGTTTTTGTTGTAGCAGGAGGTTCAGAAAGTGCAGGGAAAAAGTGTGAGTGTAGGTTCAATAAGCCCAAATCCTCTTTTACAGAAATGCTCTGCTCCACGCTCAGTTACACATATTCACACCTGGAAGCTGCCCAGCACAACCACAGTTTGATCTGTTGGCCACAGCTGGGCATTAAATGCCTGGCTCCAGAGTGCTTTCACGCTCCCCACACTGACTTATTCTGCAGTCTTGGGATTGAACAGACAAACGTCTTCTTTAGGCCACTGTTGAATTAATTAGTGTGCTGTTGATGCTCAGGAGAACTGAGTTTAATGTACTGTACTTTTCTGTACAATTCATTTTTTTGCGATTCCTCTGGATTGCATCCCAGCTACAAACCTGATACAGACAGGGTTGAAATGTTCAGATCATGGGTGTTAGCCTACTATATGAAACAAGTGTGTAATTGTGGGTGGGATTTTTTCATCCCTAATGAGATGAGCTGCATTTTACCTCAAGATCCTATAATAGTAGAGATTCTCCACCCCTGATGCCTCAGAGAGTCTTGTGGAACCCCATATGGGTTATATTGTGAAATGACTCATTGTTATAAAATCCATTATGTTTGTGTTTTCTAGTGAGATCTGTCTGATTATAGCATTAATGGCACATATGTAAAATTTAAGCATCTGTATTAGAGGTTGACCAATTACTTTATTTACAGTTATTTGGATGTTCAGCTCAGCCATTAATTACTTTCAGTTTGATGTTCAGTTATCCAGATTTGACCGATATTGTTGACCCAATATTGTTCTATCACCGCTATCAGTCAGCTGTATCAGCATATGCCAACACACACACACACACACACACACACACACACACACACACATATATATATATATACATGTACATGCATATATATATTCATTCATTCATCTTCTGTAACCACTTATCCGTGAGGGTTGCGGAGGGGCTGGAGCCTATCCCAGCTGACATTGGGCAAGAGGCGGGGTACACCCTGGACAAGTCGCCAGTTCATCACAGGACTGACACATAGAGACAAATAACCATTCACTCTCACATTCACACCTACGGGCAATTTAGAGTCACCAATTAACCTATTATGCTGCATGTCTTTGGACTGTGGGAGGAAGTCGGAGTACCCGGAGAGAACCCACACGGACATGAGGAGAACATGCAAACTCCACACAGAAAGGCCCCGCCGGCTCAGGGAGTCGAACTCAGGACCTTGCTGTGCGGCAGCAGTGATAATAATACCTGATATATATATATATATATATCAGGTTTAATATATAATATATTTTGCTCTATTTTTTTTTTTATTATAGTTGTTTAGAATTATTAAAAATTCAAAATGACAAATTCGAAAGTGTATTGTTTCAGTGCCCTGATATCATTTTTATTGTTAAACTGTAAAATATCATGCCTCCAGTGCATATTTGTTGCAAGTGTTAACCACTTTTGAGGGAAAAAAGTGGAAAAAAAAAGGAAGTTTTCCCTTCCCACTGTTGCCTCAGTGTTTGGTGGTCTTGGTGGTAACAACTGGGTTTGTAAAGACTACGGTCTAGACCTGCTCTATTTGAAAAGCGCCCTGAGATAACTTTGTTATGATTTGTTGCTATACAAATTAAATTGAATTTGATCATTGCAAAAAAAATGTGTTTATGTATATTATTCTATATTCTGTATATTATATTTTGTATAAAGAATATCAGGCAATATATCAATATCAGAATTTTATTTTTGTTCCCTAATATCACTGTCAGCACTGGTCCCAAAAATTCAGTATCTGTCTGGCCCTAACTTTGATGTAGATGTTCAATTCAGCAGTTAACCCATTTTTAATAAAGTAAAAGATTCATTTCCAAAATCGTCTGATTAATCAGATATCTGTTTTTGTCCCCCAAACTATCTTTATTACATTGGCCTTTAAAAATCCACTATAAGTGAACCACTAATGTATATACCTTCTGGTTGTTTGGGTTGTTCAATAGTCTGCTGAGATTTACTTGTCACATATGATCGGAGTATGGGGGTGGAGAATATCTAATGTATTCCAGAGGTCTAAGCTTGCACAGATGTTGCCTCCTGTAATTTAATGCAATCTGCATGTATATGCTTCCTCTCATAGGGGCCACCCTGATTGCGACCTTCTTTCACCTTTGCGCAGCACTTAGGTTATTCACTTATTCAAAGTGGATTCTGGAAAAGGGTCAGCTGAGGTGCCATATAGTAGATTGGTATAGATAACATTCTCCACATCAGTGGCATAGCAGTTACTCGTTTGGAAATTCTTTAGGAGATGATCATGGAAAAAGAGCCTTTGGCTGATGGAAGGGTTGCGAGCGGGGATCTAATTTCCTTTTCCAAAAGCTCATGAAAAACAGACGGCCTCAGATAAGTACAGACCTTGGTTATTTATCTGCTGTGTAAGGGGACTTGCTGTCCCTTATGGTTGAGTGAGGGGACTTTACAATAGTTCTTGTAGAAAAGCTTACAGACTCCCCTAAAGCTTTGATTTATTCCATACAATTTGTATGTAATTAATAGTCAGGAGACTACTGCCTCTGGTACTGCACAACATCTGCCTTGTTGTTTTAATGTCACATGTTATTATCGCCACAGTAGTGCAAAGCCAGTGCAATGAAGCGAGGAGGAATAGGTGCATGCTTTTATGGTAACTATTGTAATCAATTTTGTAATATGGTTTCTATTTGTAATCATGAAAGACACAAAGAAATGGACAATGTGAGTGGTCTCTGGAGTTATTTTGAGCTTCAGGGTCCAGGAAATAAAAGCCACGTTCATTTTCTGCACAAGCAGTGTTTGCTGATTGGCACTTGGAGCTGTTCCAAGGCCTGAATGGGCATGAAATTCTAGTTGGATCATCAGTGGCAAAGATTAGCAACTGTGTCAGAAAACACTCCCTGAACAAAAAGTCAAAAGTTGTGTTTTCTAGAAACCCTATACTACATGCAGAAGTGTAAATCCATTCACTTTTGGATTTAAGATCAATTTTGGATGCAGCTGTGGTCCTTGTTTAGTTCAAATTGCAATAATGAAGTGTTCTGTGTATTGGTTACAGGTCTTATTCGTGCCTCTGACTGGCTACTCCTCATTAGCAACAGTGGCTAAGGCTTCTCGGTGTTGTAGTATTTGGAACCATTTTCCAAACCAAACTGGAAAAACTTCTTGGAAACTAAGTTAAAATAAATAAAACTGATGGCCATAACATAAACCTATAGTGTTGCTAATTTCCCAGCAGACTCAAGCAGCAGATAAAAGAAAACTATTTACAGTGGAGAAAATAATTCCCAATTTGTGACTCTATAGCCTGTGAAATTTTCTGTGGCTTCTGTTGACGTGCTGCTTTTCTTCTTCTTCTCTTCTTCCAGGGTGACATCCAGCAGCTGCTGATAGTGGCAGACCCCAGGGCAGCCTATGACTACTGTGAACACTACAGCCCTGACTGTGAAACCCCCAACCACCACGACACCCCCCAGGCCCAAGAACCTGAGGGCGAGGTCAGTATCTGGAGGGGAAAGAAAGCAGGCTGGGTTTGATATGGATTAAGGAGTAGAGATTGGGTTAGAGGAATAGTCTGGAGGTAGGGGGGAAGTAAAAGAAAGCTGGGAGAGAGGAGGGAAAAGAAGGGAGGGTTTCAGAGATAGTTGGATTGGGAAGAGGGGGGAGGGAGGAATAGTTGTAGTGAGGAAAGGATGCCGTGGACAGGGAGGGAGCTGGAGTTTGAGATTTAGAAAGGATGATTACAGGAATTTGGAAACAGGCCTTGAGACTTGCGTGTTGTTAGTAAAATTTAGGAAGCTAAAGATGAAGCAAGAGAATAAATTAGGATACTTGGATGGGTAAAAATGAAGAAGGTCAATATGAAGGATAGGGTAACTTAAGGTCGAACTGAAAACTTAATTCACCTCAATGTTTGTGTGAGGAAATGACAGCGAGAATGATTCTACAACTATTGTGCATACTGTATTATTCCATTCTTCAAAAGAGGATAAAACTGTCTTTGGACATATTTTTGGAAGCAGAGTAAGCTGTAAGCCTTGGAAGTGATTCACTGACATTTTAGGGCCGTTTTTGTTCTTGGAGACACACTGTTAACTTTCGGGGTGTGGTACTGCCTCAAGAGCATCTTAGACTTATGGGGACTGCCCATTTTTCTGACTACCCATTATTCCAAATAGTCCAAGAAATGCCCCATTGGACCTAAAGCTCTTTTGAACGACAGCCAGTTATGCTGAAAACAAAAGCCCACTGCTCTGAAGGTCCATTTCTCTGAAAATACGCCTTATCCCTGGAGTTTTTTGCCAGTAATATATTGGTATGGTAATTATACGCAGGGGACCTTTGTTGCCATAGTGAGGTGACCTCACAATAATCAACATGTGGTTAAAACTGGTGAAATGGATGCTGTTTGGTTAAGTTTTGGAACCAAAAACACTTGCTTACTTACTTACTATACCAGGTTTACAAAAGGATATTGTGTTTGGCTAAAATATGCTAGTTTGTTTTCAAGATAACAGGCTGTTGGACAAATGGACTTTTAGTCTGATTGCACATTTTTTAGACTCTCCTTGTGGAATCTTGTTACAAGATATCCTTCTCATTTTCAGCCAGCATGCTAGCATTTGTTATGAAATGTTAGAAATTTAAGGCATTTGTCCTTTTACAACATTAAATATTTGGGAAGACCCATCATGCTTTAAGTTTGAATTTGACTCAGAACGTGGAAACTAGCAAGCTAGGCTGTAGCTCCAAAAGTAGAAGCAAATAAGCCAGGCGTGGGTCCCACCAGACTTTGCTTTTTGTTCATGTTTTTTCAACAACTGCTGAGTCATCAGTGTTGTATTTAGCCGTGCTTCCACCCAAAGTACCCAGAACCTTTATTCCCAGGAGCTTATTATCAGGGAACTAAAAGGATCCTTCATCCCATTGTTGTTAGCATTTTCAAAGTTGTCTTAAGACCCAAGAAGATTTGACAAATTAGTCCGCCGACATATGAAAATTTTTACGTTATCTTTACACATGACTATAGACTGTCTTCTGCAAGCTCCATGTTGACATGTCGAAGCACAACAAAAAAAAAGCTGGTTTATGGCTGCAGATTTTTAAATATGGTGGCTGAAATTAAATGTTGTGTGTACTAGACCAATCAGAAATGTTCAGCGCTGCAAGTCCCACCCCCTTCCTTCCCCAAAGTTACTGTTGTTTTGGAAAGCACTACCCCTGAGCAGGTACTTAAAATAAAATAATATCCTCCGTACCCAATTTAGACCCTAGTCCTTGCAGCAGAAATGCCCTGAGTTCCACCAAAAGTTTCTAGTTTCTGGGGAAAGTTCCTACAGTGGAAACAGAGCAAGGAGACGGTCTAGCTAGCATTAGCAGTCTGTCTTTCATGGGTCCAGTTGTAGAGACGGTAAATGACGAGACTGTCACAATTCACCACATGAGGTAGCCCTGTAACCTCAGATCTCAATACATTACCACGTCATTCAAATAAAAACATGGAGTAACATACAGAGTCTCAGTGTAATGCAGAGAATGATGAAATCATAGGTAGGACTAAGCAATGGTTAACACCATCAGCATCAAGTCTCCATGCTTCCCCACCCCCACTCTGAACCTTTTCCCTTAAACTTTTCTGAAACATAAACAAAGGTCTGTGACGGCTAGTAGTAACAGTAGAAAACATTTGACCTGGTTTAAGCCATTGGATTTTCAGCCTGCCAAGTACACAAAAAGCAGAAAATATTCCCTGCAAATTTGATTATCTTAAAAACCTTTTTACAAACATTCCTCCTGGCAAAAGTACTTTGACAGCGACTGACTTTTATGAGTTTGTCAACTCCAATCCATCTCTGTCTTTAGTTTGTGTTTTATTCTTGGAAACATGATGACATATCAAGATACATTGTTGCGTTTGAGCTCATTTTCTTTGAAATTTAAATTTTATTGCCACGGGCTCCACAACATCACTTGTAGCCTTTTCAGCCAGATTTCTTAATTGAAATACAGTGCTTTGTGTCAGGGCTTCATTTTCCCTTTTTCTTCATTTTTTTTATTATTTTGCTAGTTCAAGCCTTTTTTGTCAGCTGACATTTTCCTTCAGTATTTCACTAAATAACTGATGAGCTCACACTGGAAACTTTTCCTTTTTCCCTGCCACGAAGTCTGAGCCCACTTTGGAGTGGCCCCGTGATTTATATCACTAACGAGTTCTGCAGGCTCTGCCCAGACTCCCAGGGAAATTTAAGCTTTTCCTTCCCCAGCTAGACTCCCAGTACCTGGAAAAGTAGACTTTGGATCCCTGATTCAAGAAAAAAATCAGAAGCCGGTTCTCTTATTTGAAAATATTGGCTGTACAGTGGGTACCATGTCCTGGAAAATATTGCTTCATCATCAAGTTACTCTTCAGCGCCAAGACAAGGAGCTTGTCAATTCTAAATAGACAGCAGGGAGCCGTTTGGATGCAAGAACATTGTAAATCTGGTTTATTAATTGTCGGTTTTTGAGCAGTTGTAACAGGAATGTTTTTCCTACATTCCAGCTCAGTATTTTACAGGACTGATTTCCTCCTGCACAACTGAAAAATGTTTCCTTCAAAGGATAAATCACTGTGGTAGAGGTAACACTGTTGAAGTCTGAGCTTCTATCCCTCAGTATTTTTTTTTTAAACCAAATCGCCTCAGTTCTACAAAAGTGCCGAGCATGGCTATGACCTTAGTCTCTGAAGATGCTCCCTGACCTGAAGCCCTTGCAGTCGTCAGCCACATGTCTGCAGCTGGGTTAAAAGAGGAAGAAGGAGTGATGCAGGAGAAGGAAGGGGGAGGTTTTTTTATGAGCACCCCCTTCAAGTATTTATGCCTTTCATCCGAGTCTGTGGTGAAGGCCTTCGCCTCAGCCAAGCACTTCAACACCATAAATCTTTATTAATCCTTCCTTCGTTCTCTCTATCTTTCTCTGTATTTCTCTCTGACCCTGTCCTGCTTTCCTCTCAGTCAGTCGAGCTGGTCTGGCCAGCTTCACTCTTGTGTGACCTCTCCTCCTCTCTCTGGGCCACTGAACGGAGGCCAGGCCAGCATTGCAGCAGCCCGTGGATCTTGTATTATTTTTATGAGCTTAGCAGTCGTCTCGGGAATAATATTTATCCCTGTGCTGATAGAGTGATGTACATCAGGGGCTTGTCTGTTAACTTAATCTACCTCCCTTTTTTGGACTGTGTTTGTTGAACTAAAAGAAAAAGGCAGATCAGCAGGAATCTTAAGGCTCTGACAAAGTGCTAAGGTGGATAAAATTACATAATATTATATGGGTTGTGGGCCATGTGCCAGTAAATGCCCATGTCAATACTGATGATTTAAAGGAATAGAGTGCTGCAGGGATGATGTATTTTTGTAAGCCAACTCAGAAGTTAGCATTGCTCTACTCTGCGGGTATAACCCAGCCCCTGGATGCTTGTTTAAGGCACCGTTACCATATCCCCTATCTGCATTTTCAAAGTCCCCATGAAAGAACAACCACCTCGAAGCTTGCAACGTACACACTGAAAATGGCAAATTAGCACCTGGGTCACAGCACAAATGTAAACAAACTAACAGCTTTTCTTTTCCAGCAGTTTAGCCGTTTTAATGCTAGTGTTTGCCTCCCAATGTGCAAACAATGTATACACATTTTGTTCAGCAAGATAATCTTGATAAATGAACACCACTTTTATGATTTTTTTAACTTTGGTCTATAAACAAACTGCGCTATGATCACATGACTTCATTTTCACCATGACTAAGTGGATAGTGTTTTAGGCTGTGCGGCTAGAATGACATTTGACAACCTCTGTAATCTCAATCAGCCACTTGTTCGCAATCGCCTTTTTAAACATGTCAAAGCTTCGAAATTCACAAGTGGGGTAATTATTGAAATTTTTTATGTCATAGAACAAAAAGTGAAGCTCTCTGAAGCTTGTGTAATGGACAGTCCTTACTCCAGGCATCTAATGAAAAATCCATTCAATAAAGCCACTGACTTCGAGACAAAGGAACTAACAAATATACAAATATGTTAACTTATTTTTGACTTTTAGGACTCATTCCTGCAACACTCTATAGTTCAGTAATTTGGAGAAATACACAAATTTGCTTTCTTGCCAAGAGTTAGATGAGAAGATTAATTCCACTCTGTAGAGTTAATATGAAGCTGGAGCCAGGCGATGATTAGCCTAGCTTAGCATAAAGACTGGAAGCAGAGAAACAGCTGGCTCTGTAAAACTGCAATTTCAGCTTTTGTAGTGATAAAACAAACTGATAAAACTCTAGAGATGCTTGAGCATTTTTTTTTTACCTTTAGATAGAGCCAGTCTGGCACCTACCCTCTGCTTTCAGTCTTTATGCTAAGCTAAGCTAAGTTAACTGCCTCCAGCTCTGTTGAACTATAACTTAATGTTTTTACACTAAAGTTTTTGTACTGATTAAACAAACAATAGCAACAACAACTTTAGAGATGCTTGTAGACAGTCTAGAGATACATCCAACCAAGCAGTTTCCCCCTGCTTCATGCTAACCTAAGCTAACTGTCTCCAGGCTCCAACTTCATTTGATTGCAGGATATGAGAGTGACTTTCTCATCTAACTATTGTGAAGAAAGTGAAAAGGCGTATTTCTCCAAATATTGAACAACATAACTTCAGTCTTATGTCATTGCTTGGTGTTTATTATGGTACTTCCTCTCTGGTGGCTCAGGTTGAATTAATTCTCAGATGTAAATAAACCGCAACATAATACACAAAACAGACCACATTAGAACTTGGTGGAATGCTTTGGACATCCAAAAAGAAATGTTCTGTTTAAATAATTAGTGAACTAACACATGTTTTTGTCGCAGAGACTGGTTTAACCACCCAGCCTTTTTTTAAACAGTGGTTTTACCCCCTGCTACTGTATTCTGTATGTTCCCTATAATTTACCAACATGTGATGAGTCAGTGCAGCTTAAGGTTTCTGTTTTAAAAAGCCCACTAATGAAACCCCGGGGCCATTGTTGGTTTATAGAATTAAATGGTAGGGGCAGATCAGTTTTTACTGGCATTACATTAACCATCCAACGTCCTCTTGGAAGCAAACAAGAATGTCTTTATTGCTGTTTGCTTGGTGTCACACATGTACCTTTCAGTATGTCCATGTGAGGCTCACAGGGGTTTGGATAGAAGAGAAGTGAGGATTGCTGCTGTCATCCATATGCAAAATTGTTCTGTTGTCTAATATGGATGTGATAATTTCATCATTTGACCATGTTATTTCTAAAATAGCATGACAACACTAGTATTTTAATGGTTTACAAATAGTTGACCTGCTCTTACACGCCATGTAAATAATGTACAGTATGTCTGACATTCTGCTACCTTATTTACATGATTGTACTAATAAATTCATTCCCCTCATCCCTTTTTCCTTACAGTACACTAACTATGAATATGGTGAGCTCTATGACTACATTGAAGGAGAGTTAACCACTGACACTCCCCCAACTGAAGGAGCCAAGACTGAGGTAACACCTGACTAACACTGTCATCATGGCTGCTGCCATGAATAATACACATACAAGTATTTGATCTCTCGTTGTCTTTCTCTTGTCCCTCATGTTCAGTCTTCAGTGCTCTCTCTTTCTCCCTTTGTCTTGCCTCACTTGGGCTTTATCAGTAGGTCTTGAAGTTTCCCATAAGTTTTATTTGATTTTTTTTACATTACTCATGGCTAAACATGTATGTACTACACCTTAGGGATGAGCGAATACACCATTATCCTTATCTGTATCCATACATGGAATGGGCAGGGATTAAATTGGGTGTGGGTGGTGCTTGAACAGGAAGTAGGCTGTGCTACAAGGCATTGTTAATATAAGCCTGAAATTGATATGGGTTAACCATTTTGAATGAATGTGCCTATATTTATTGTTTATTAGAAAACTGCAGAATTGCTTCAGATCAATTATTATTACATATTTTTTTCAGAAGTTACAGAAGTTTTTCTTTAAATTTGAATGAATAAATTTAGGTGAATCAATGAACACAACACGTGTTATGAGACACCCAGTGAGTGTTTTCCTCCATCACAAGTACAGATATTGACACATTTAAGTCTGATAATACTCGTAAAAATACATACTCATTTCTGCAGAGTACTCGCTCAACCCTAAAACATATTTTGAACGTATGATTGATTATTATAACACTTGTTTTGAGGGCCCTCAAATATATCAAACAGGGTAATACATTTATCATGTTCTTCAAAAGAAACAAATAGATAAAAATACAAAAATGTATTCACAGTACCTTTTAAATATAAACTGAGTTTTCTATTTACCCATCTCTGATATGTAATGTTTTCTTTGTGTGCTGTTTCTATCTGATTTTAGACAAATGTGGGTGGAGACTACTACACAGGTGAGTATGACTACACCACAGTGGACGGAAATCAGCCCGAAACTCCCACTGAGACTGCTGGACAAGGCCAGGTAACTTTTTACAGCTATAATTCTCACAAAGATTAAAGCTTGATATTTTCTTCACAGGAAGAGCCATGAACAGGAAACATACCTGTCATGCTTCAGTGAAATACAATATGAAATTAAAATGAAAAGTCATTAATAGTAAAACATGGCAACAGCTGCAGAGAGTTAGTAGTTGGTAGACAACCTAATTTGGTATTATGATATCAAATTACGTTTATAGAATTATTATTGATTTTTCTGTGTGAAATCACAAAGGTTTGGACCACAGGAGTATTGGTTCAAACCCTGAGAGATGCATTTTTTAATTATGGTGGAAAATTCTTTGTGCATCACTGACTTTTAACTTCCATCCATCCTATTAACATTCCTTTTTAATTGACTATGATTCCAAAAAATTCTCGGGCATCACAAACAACAAAACATATTTTTATGATCGTCGTTGGAGGTTGAACCCCAACAAGGCCCCTTTGAGAACAAACTGCTCACTCTGCTCCTTGATTTCCATGAGAAACCACCTCCTTCAAACAGTGTCTGGATAAAAAAACAGAGCAGGAAAACCTTGTCATTTAATGAACCGTGACCAATGGAAAATCAGTGGACAGACGCATCCCCTATGTTTCTGCCATATCCTGAATTTGGCAGATCCTGTCTTAATTTGTGCTAAACCATCACATAAAAGACAGCATAATGAGGAACATTTGGGGGTTAAACTAAAACAATACGGCTGTGTGCTCTGCCAGCCAAGTGTCTGCCGATTGCATTGTGATGTACCTTGAGGTTGGATAACATGGCTTCAGACGTTACATTTATTAACAATGACAGGCAAGAGGGCTAACCACAAAAACTAAACATGTGCTGTCCCATGTTGGAACACTTGTCTGATTACTGAGGACTGTGACAGACTGGACAACTTCTAGACAATGTCATAGGGTCATATTGCTCATAGATAATGTACTATCACACACACAATGACACAATGTACTATCAGTGGATGCATTTGCACTGGGTGTCTCTTTTTCTCATTGCAGACAGTTCTGTAATTTATTCTGGTTCAGTCTCACCTAGATTTAGCTATGTATTATGGTTTGTCAGATGCTCAGTTGTGGAATAAGTTCAGAGTAAGCTACAATATAGCGAAATGGACTAGTGGCTTATAAATTGAGGATTTAAGCCCCGACTATGTACATCTTTTAAAAGGTACCTGATTTATTGAGTGTTTAGAACATGGAAGAACTCCTACAGAGTGTTTAACCTCTAATATTTTTGACCAAGAAATCTTGGACTATGACAAGATCCCATGAAGTGAATCACGTTTGTGAGTTTTTGCAATCAAATGCATTTTGTGTTGCAGAGATTGCACAAGCTGAGTGTGCAACAATATAGGAATGCTCAAAGAAGCAAATTTGCATGAGATGCCTGGATATTTGAGACTCTACATTCTCTAATGCAATTGTTGCTATAAAATCAGATTTCCTCAGTGCCCCAAATTCTGTGTAAACACATATTCTTAAACATGTCTTGTTAGGATTTCTTTTTCCTTCTCAAACACTACTGCTTGTTTACAAATGTAGCTCTGGTTTTCACTTCATTGGGTTTTTAATAGTTCGTGAATGTTCTTGTTCTTATTTGCATTTAACATTTTCACTAAGATTGAAGTATTTAAAAGGACAAAAAACGTATATATTTCCCCTGGCCTGTAGTGCTATTTATCTAACTAGATTGTTTCGCTGTTTCATTCTACCTTAGAAAAAAGTAGTTCCTACATGAAACCACTCACAACAAGGTCTGTTGATTATCTTGAGTAAGTGGGTCATGATTTCTGCAAAGAGCCATTGCTTGTTATTTTTTCAAATATATTTGTTGGCGCCCTGAGCACCACAGGCTGAGCTCCATTTAGTTCCATTGAATTCAAAAGGAGGCAGACATCTCTATGGCCGATATCTCCAAAACTCGGCAACTCACACAAAAATAATCTACATGGATCAACAGCACTACAGGCCAGAGGAAAAGGTTGTTTTGTTGATTTTGGTATGAACTGTCCCTTTAAGATTGTGCTGTTTAAATGACTCCACTAGTCCATCATACTGTAACCTTTACAGTATGCACCCTAATTCTTTATTTATTTATTTTTATATTGTTATGAATATCGCTGTTTATGTTTTTAAGGCATCAATGTGTCAATAAGTTTGGGACATTTCACATTCCTACAGCTTTGTGGAAAAATATTCTTAGTATATAATATCATTATAGATGTTAATGTTAATAACAATGCCTGTTGTCAAAACATATGTGGAGATTCACATATGTTGACTTTTGGATGCTGTCCCAAATTAGATACATGGATGCGTGCACAACTAAGTTGAAAATTCTTTAGAAGAGTTTGTCTTAGTTGGTGTCAAGTAATTTCATTAAGTTGAAGGGAAAATTCTCCACTTTTCACGTGGATTTCCAATCAGAGTTGATGGTAAATGTAATGAGTTAATGCAACAAATTCTTGGCCAAGAAAGCTGAGATCTGCCAGCAGTGCCTACATGTATTTGCTCTTGATGCCCACGCCCATGCCGTGTATCACCACCCTAGCCTATAGGTATTACTTTGTTGGCCAAAACGTAGCGTTAGGTGACAGAAACACTCATCTAGCAGGCCCCCTGGCTACCCAGGGGTGGAGACTAGAAATCCAAGCAGAAACTGCCTGTAGTTCTTCCTTAACACCAGTGGCAGGAGGACCAAACGATTTTTGCAGTAGGAGAACTCAGCTTTCTCTGTCACTATAGGGATTGAGGGATTTGTTGCTTCAATTAATTGCATTCACCATCAACACTGATTGAACATCCACATAAAAAGTGATGAATTTGCTCTTTATGTGCTAATTACTAATGTCTTAACTGTGAATTATGCTATATAAAACATGTGAATCTTTAAATTTGTTCACATGGTTTCATTTCACTAACCAAACCTCCATGTTCCCTCCCATCTTAACAACCCCTGCACCTTTTTTGCGATGCCTGGACTAATCCCAGACCTATGAAGGGGAAATAGTGGATGATTACATCACCGGTGTGGAACAGGTCGGGGCGGACCCTACCGTTGCTGTGGAAACCGCTGCCCCGGTGGACACCAAAGAGAATGTGGATCCTGCCACTGACGTGTATGAGTTTAAGGAATATGACCTGAAGGAATATGACACCAAAGAGTTTGTAGAGAAGCCATACGATTATGGCGATTATGGCGATTACGGCACCACTGACGCCAAGCCTACATCTGCAGCATATGAGGAAGAGTTTGGTCCTGGTGTTCCAGCAGAGACCGACATCAGGGAGAGTGCAGTAAGTGCTGGAGTGGTTAGAAGTGATGGTGGGGAGGGGAAAGTATAGTGGTCAGGAATGTGGAAAGATGGAGAAGATGCTGGTGGCATTTGTTTGATGGGTTGTTTGCGGTGCCCTTTTTGTTTATTGTTTCTAATGGTATCAGGTTATAGCTTGGAGCATTCTGCATGCACAAATACACCACCAAGCACAAACACACACCTCTTCAATCCAAGTCTCCTACAGATAAACAGATGTCGACCCAGCTGTCAGTGCAGACACGCCCCCCGTAACCTCTTGGCCTCAGTGACCTCTCCTGCTTATCAAAGCCGTGCTTCTCCCTGGTTATCCCACCAACGATCTGTTTGGATTACCTGATGACAAACCAAGTTTTTCCAAATGTTTTTTCATCAAATCCATCCAGATCAATGTCTAAAACCAGACAGCAGAGGTAACAAAAGTACACATGCTCTTTACTCAAGTAGAAGTAAAGATACTCATGTAACAGCAAGACTGTGGCAAAAATTAAAGTATTGATTCAGCTTCTTTACTCAAGTAAAAGTAAAAAAGTACAGGCTCTGAAATGTTCTCAAAGTATAAAAGTAAAAGGTTGTCCTCTGTAGGACATTTCTTCTGTGTGAAGCTAAATGAACCTTCCCTTTTCTCTGCAGTCAAGTCTCCCTCTCGTCAATTTCATCTGGTTAAATTTATTTTGTCTTGTTACGTCTTTCACTCTGTTTTCATCTTCTTAAGTCCTGCTATGTTGCATTTATCTTATTAAGTTGTTTTTCTCTTGTTGTGTCATTTTCATCTTGTTAAGTCTTTTACGTTGTTTTCTTTTTGTTTCATTGTTTTCATCTCGTTATGCTAATTTCATCCTGTCACATCGTTTTTGTTGGTTTTTTTTGTTGTTTTCATCTTTTTACGTTGTTTTCGTCTTGTTACATCTTTTCCGTTTTGCTATTTCTTTATGGTGTTTTTTACCTTGTACCTTGTTTTCTTCTTGGTACGTCTTTTATGCCATTTTCGTCTTCTTATGTGAATTGCTTCATTGTTTTCATCTTGTTAAAATGTTTTTGTCTTGTTTCGTTATTTTTGTTTTGTTACATCTTTTACATCGTTTTTCATCCTATTTTGTCTTGTTACGCCTTCTTTGTCATGTTAAGTTATTTTCGTCTTATGTCTCTTAGAGTTTTTCGTCTTGTTACATCATTTTCTTCTTGTTACGCATTTTTCTGTCATTTCATCTCATTGTGTCTGTTGGGCAGGATATGTAGTGATGGATACACTAAGGAATCATATTTTCTATGTGTTATTGTCCCATACACTTAGGGTGATCTCAGCCTTGATATTGAGGAGGTGGCGCACAATGATGCCAAATAAAAATTATCAATAATTCCCCTCAAATGCATTAATTACAGAAGTAAATTACATATACCTGACAAATCTACTTAAGTACAGTAACAAAGTGTTTGTACTCAATTTCTTCCCACCTCTGCTAGACAGAAATATCTGCTGAGCCAGTGTCTATCGTGGCGTGTTTCCAGCCTCCCTCCTTGCCTCAGGATCCAGATTCTCAGAGGCAGGAAGTGACACAGTCTCTGTCTGGATGTTGGCTTGAGATCTGTCTGTCTTGGGTTAATCTGAACAGCTCTATTAGCGCTCTCCCCTCTACAATCCCTCATAACTTTCTCAAAAAGAGCTTCCTCTTCAGGCTAAACTGTACAATCTAGTGGTTTTAGGACAGACTGGTGTAGGTGGTTTGTGCATTCTTCTCATGTGAAGTCATTGTATGGATAGTGTCAGGTAACGACCTCTGCATTTGTGCACAGTTGGGGTCTTTTCTGCAGTTCCTGGCTTTATGGCAGCTTAATAAATGGGAGTCCGACCAAAGTCTAAATTATAGCTTCTTGCAAAATTATTCTTGAGGTTTATTTTTCCAGCAGGCAGAAAAAACTCTGCTTTTTGCCTTGAGAGCTACCTAAATCCTTTTAAAGCATACAGAACACTAGTCAGCATTTTGCTGAGGTTTCTTTTTTTTTTTTGGCACTTTCATTGGTGTTTTATGCAACCTCTATAAAAGAGAAGACACCCAACAGGACAGGACATCTGCTGCTCACCAGCCTCATTTTTTTCCCCCCATTTTTTTGTACCACTGCTGCCCAGTCTTCACATATAAATGTCCGACCTGTTACTGTGTGAAAAGCTTACCTGGTCTGTCTTATGTCTGTAGGTGACTGGAGGTCACTCTTACCTGGGAGAAAAAGGAGAGAAGGGTGAACCAGCTGTCATTGAGCCAGTAAGTGAATTATTACACTGCTGTGTTTTAATTCTGATTTTAAAAAAATCTCACTGAGGTTATCAGGAAGAGGAAACATCAGCTTTGTCCAAGCTACTTTTGTGTACCGAGTTAAACAGATATCATTCATATGTCGAAAGTCACATTCACAAATTCCACAAAGGAAATGCATATATTAGAAGGAAATCCATCCAAAAATCACACTTCAGATAGTACAGTGCATGCTATAAGACTTTAACTAGTTTCTAAATAGGTAGCTGCCAAACAGACTTCCCTGTCAAATTCATATTGATGTTTATCCAGGAAATGACAGCTAATTCTAGCTAACTAACTAATTTTGCAGTTATTTCCTCCTTTTGTGTCCTTGCTGTTTGCAAAGGTTAAGCCTCCAAGTGACAGCACAATTTAGTGTTAGTTGTATAAGCTTTGAGTGTTGAATGTTTTATTAGCATAATATTTGTTCTCTGTGGTCTTAATAATGTTAAATAGCAGTAGCTGTTTAGCTGCCTGGGCTAGCCACACAGACGTCTATCTGTATATCTGTTTCTTGGTTGGTCTGTTATTTTAGCCGCCAAAATATTAAGATAAATGCCATATTTCAAAAGCAGGTGAGGGTCTGGGGGACTGAGACTATGGGATATGACCCTTAGGAGTCTACCGCTATCTATCTACCTATGTACCTACCTACATACCTACCTAGTGAGCTAGCTTGTTAGCTGTTTAGCTATTTAGCTGTCTGGGTTAGCTGGACATAATTCTATCTGTCTGTTTCTTGGTTGGTCTGTTATTTTAGCCAACAAAACGTCCAGATAAATGGCATATTTTAAGATGAGCTTAGACTCTCCAACAGTTGCACACAATGATTTATAAGCCTATAAAAGTCATGAATCAGATTCTCTGCATATTTTCCTAGGAATGGCAGTTTTCTTTGATCTGTTCTTTTGATCGAATAAAAGAACAAATATCTCTTTAATATCTGTTTTATATCCATATTTAGATATCTTAATTTATTTCATTTTCAGTGGAACTGAATTTAAGGCCATGTTTATATGCTGCAACTCAGGTTTTCTTCCCCCCTGATAAGATTTAACACACAGCTTTGGTCAAATGGCCACAGACAAAACACTGTGTACACAAAATGCCACAGTACATAATTTCTTTAGAGAGCCATCCTATACAATTTACCACCCCTACAGGCTAAACACTGACTGAAATAGCAGCTGCAGTTAACTTCTCTCCTCCCATACCATCTGTACCACCACAGGCTCCCATCCAGATCTTTGACCACACACATACATTATACGAAGAACAGAACATCAGATAGCTGAAGAATTGTTAGAGCTTGTAGCTAAAAGTAAACTCCTCAACCTCAAACCCAAAGCACCCTCTGGCTCTCATTTTCTCCCTCATTCTCCATTGCCTGTGGATTTACACGCTGCCCTATAATGCTACTGTATCCACGTTTTCCTTTTTCAGGGGATGCTTATAGAAGGACCCCAAGGAGCCCCCGGCCAAGCAGTGAGTATCACGTTCTCCCACACTACTCCTGTCTGCCTTCCACAGATGGAGAACAGCTAAAGAGGGAAAAAATGTCTTTATGGAAAGAGCATCAGCCCTGATCGCCAGTGAAGCTTGAGTTGGGAGAGACAGTCAAAATGTGTATTTGTGCATGAGTGTGTGTACATCTGTGTCTGTGTGTGTGTGAGTGCAAGAGAGGGAAGGAAAGGGGGGTTGGGGGCTATTTTATTTTGAGGCTTATTTCTTTTTGAACCCACGTCTTTGCTTCTGTCTTTGTTGGCCTATGCATGTGAATTAGTGTGGTGGGAATGCTGGTTAGCAGCAGTTTGGGATATAATATGCTAAGTGTGTGTGTGTCTGTCTGTGTGTGTGATCTCAGGGTCTTCCTGGTACCCCAGGATTGCAGGGTCCCCCAGGTCCCCCAGGAGATCCTGGTGAGAGGGTGAGTAAAAGCTGGCCTCATTTCACAGCTGATTACAGATGTTTCTGAGCAGCTCTGTCAACCATTCTCTACTCATTGTGAAGATTAGAATTTAATAAGTAGGTTTATTTTGCTGAAAGAAGATTAAAGGATATCTGTGCTAATAAATTCAAGTTGTACACTTTAAAAAGTTGAGACAACTCAAAATTTCAGGGCATTTTACTGCAATAGATTTTCAAGTTTTGAATCAAACTCAAACTCTTTTTCAGTGTTTCAATGTTTTATTTAAAATAACAAATAAAATCGTTACCAGCATAAATACAAGAGTGATGTTTTGTCTTCGACATCAATATGAACAAATTACAGAAGAAATAGAGCTGAATAGGTTTAATTTATATCTAGACAAAAGGAAAGAGACAGAACAAACCAAAACACTAAAAAAAACAACAACAGAAAGAAGGAAGTGAAAATGAACAAAACATAAACAGACAAAACAAACAAACAAAAAGAAAACTCTATGCTGTATATTTGTTATGATGTGTTATCTGAGTACGCACAGAGGTTGTGTGTTAGTTATCCTCTGAAATTGGATATAACAGCATGTTGTCCACACACTTGAAGAAAGGCTTCAAAAATTTTCAGAAAACTGGTCACAGTGAGCTGTGAACCTTATTTGTCATTATTTAGGTGCCTGAGAATTAAATGGTTTTAATTTTAAAAAAATATATATAAAAATATTAACCATTATTCACTTAAAATGAGTTCAATAATTGTTAAAATACATTTTATGGGGTTACTAAAACTCAAATATTGCCCATTCTAGAGAACTGGGACAAGTCATGTCCTACCCCAAAAAATGTATGAAATGTTTTGATCTGTTTTCTTTTTTTTTTTTTTAATTTCTAAACTCCGTCTGTGCCAGAAAACAACCTTGTCCCAGACAAGAATTCACAAATGTATTAAAAACCTCTGAAATCTAAATCTAACAAGACCTACTGATAACATAGGTGTATAAATGTGCATTATAATCAAGATTGCTTTAAAATTTATATTTTTTTTAATGAAAATGTTGGTCCTTTTTGTTGTTATGTCTCGAAATTACATCAACTCTGTCAGATTTTTACAAAAACAATACTAAATCTGGCATAAAAAGTTTAGCCATTCCCTAAGCTCCCCTTCTCACTTCATGGTTTAAAAAAGCAGGAATACTACTCAAGCACTTGTAAGCTTTCTATTTTTTAATTCTCAAGAATGAGTGAAATTCAGGTTTATCTAAAGAAGATAAGTAAATTATCTCAATAAAAGATCGGTGGTTGGTAAAACTTACAAAATGTAACATTTTGAGTTGGGCTCAAAAACATATTGCAGTAAGTTGCATTGAAGTTTTGAGTTGTCTCCCGTTTATCATTTGTATTTGTGTATATCAACCAAAATACATACTTTTCAGGCTGTAATTGATACAAAATGTTCTGAAATGCTCACTTTAACCTTAGCCATTCATCCTACTTGTGGAATTATAGGAATCAGCATATATATAAACACCCCTGCATGTGTCCTCTTTATTGGAGAGCTGTGAAGTACAGTCTCTGTGCCATGGAATGAATAATACAATTGGACGCAGCTTGCTACTGCAACAGTAGAGGAGATTATTGAAGAGTGGTGCAGGGAAATTAGGTGCCCATAAACTGTCAGTATACCAACTTAAATTCTGAGAAACGTTTGTGTTGGTATGTGACAGGACTTGTGAGAAGTTCAGAGAGTTTGCTTTGCTTTTAAATATGTAGAAGCCTAAATTTTCTCAGAGCATTTTTCCCAGCACCGTGGGATTCCACTCATTTATTTGATTGATTGGATGATGCAGAAGAAGTGCCTGTCCCCTCCAGGAGGCTGGATCTCAGCTTGTTTTTCTCAAATGTGGTGATGATTGCCCTGCACCCCTCTTTCATCACCCTTTTAGCACATCTTTGTACTCTGTCTCTGGAGGTTAACCCTGTAATTGCCAACAAGAAAATACCCCAACACGCCTCCGTCTGACTGTACAAAAGGCTTATTGTTTCACAGGGTCAAAGTGATCAGAAAATATTTTTGTTGGTCCAAATGTCTCCCCTCCCCCTCCCTTCATTTCCTCCCACGAGAAACAGTCTCTCTGAGGATTGACAGGGGGATTAAAAGCGACTCGTTTCTGTAGTCTTGTGGTTTTCCGTTGCGCAGTATCCGCCTGGACTCAACGTTTGATCGGCTCATTTCTCTCATAATCACCGTCTCCCTCCTTTCCACTCAAACAACACTTTCCCAGCCATGTAGGAACGTCATTAACACTAGATGTCGCTACGCTTACCATAACAGCAATGGACGGAGAGTATTTACCACCTCTGGGAAAAGGCAGATGGGAACACATGGCATCAATTTGAGCCAGCAGTCTGAGATGGCTGCACATGACAAGACTGTTAAATACATTCTGGTTTCTCTGAAAACACTCGGTACTGCTTAGTGTTGATCTTTTTAGATAAGTTTTTGTCTTTATTAAATCAAAATCTAGACTCCATTGTTGAACTATCTATTCATATTATTAAGCATTTTTTATGCATAATTTTGCTTTTAAGTATTTTTTAGTCACACTGGCAGCATGACTTCAAGGATGTCAGTCAGTTTATCAGTGAAATATTTCAACAGTACTTTTGGACTTGTTGCCGTGAAATTTGGTCCAGAATCCCTCCTTATTCATAACACTTAGCTTATGAATAGGCTGTAGTGCCTTTAAGGCCTTTTTTACTGTAATGCAAACATTGGATGTCAACACCCTACTTTTTTTTTTAAGTTAAAAGTTGTTAGCCTTTAGAAGTGCAAAGGTAGGCATGTAAACATGCTATGCTAAAGATAGCATGTTATCCAGCTAATATTAGCATTATGTTTAAAATGCCTAACCTATAAGCTGAGGCAGGGAGAGTACAAATTAGAATGCAAAATGTAGCTGAAAGCTGACAAATCACAGCCTCACAGCCAAAGTGACAAAGATCATGTGACCCTGAGAAAGCACAGCTTAAACTAATGAAAATTAAAGGTCGGGTCCATTTATTTATTATTTATTTATTTATTTATTTACAACATTCTGTATTTTCCCAGTAGAGTTCCTTACATATTCAAACCGAAACATTCAGATTCTGGTCAATATATGCATGTTTTAGTGTCAAAATGCTATTTTCCCAAGCCATCCTAAAAACATTTTTCTGCATGATTCTACATGACAAATAAACCCCAGGCTGAGGGAGGGGGCAGGAGGACATCAGCTCTCTAACCTATGTCACTGCTTTTCGCTAACAGCTGAGTGGGAGTTTCCTTTCAAAAAGCAGGGAAAAGAACATGGATGGACTCACCTTTTAAGTTAAAGTTGTTAGCCTGTGAAAATGTTAAGGTATTCACACTAGACTAAAGTTATCATGTTGCAAGCCACTATTAGTATTAAGTTTTAAAACACCCAGCTTATAAGCTGATACAGGGAGTTTACAGAGTGGAATGAGAAATACAGCTGAATCACAGCCTCAAACTGACCAAGGTCAGGTGAGTCAGACAAAAAACAGATTAGTTATTTATCATTCTGCTGCTTCCCAGTAGTGTTCCTTATGTATTCAAATCTGAACAATCAAATATGCTATAACCTATGTCACGGCTTCTTGCCAACAGCTAATTCGGAGTTTGTGTTTGAAAGAAGTGGAAAAGAACACATTTATATCAATTTATTATTTATTTGCATTTATTCATTTGAACATGCTCTGCTAATGATAGCATGTTAGCAAGCTGCTATTAACATTAAGTTAAAAAAAATAGCCTGTAAGCTGAGGCAGAGAGTTTACAAATGAGAAATACAGCTGACGGCTGACAAATCACAGCCCAGCAATTGTGCTTTCTGGATTCTAATCAGCGCTGTAGCCTCACTGGGCCGTGGATGTGGATTTCTAGTCTTGTTATAAAGTCAGTGCTCTCTTGCAGGCATTAATACCTCTGAGGCCATCATGAAAATCCATTCTTCCTGTTCACTGGTGATTGAATCCTCATCCTGTCTTATTCTTCTCAGAAGGATTAGTAAATTATCTATTTGAAATAAGTAACAACAACATAGCAAAGTGCCTTTCCATTGATATTATTGTCTTAGAAAAGGGGTTACTGTGAACAGATAAGTTGTGCAGTCTCTGCTCTGCTGCTGTTAATACTGTTAACATTTTCTTTTTCTTATTTTCAATTTGTAGAGCACCCCCAGGTGATTGTAGAGAAATAATCATGTTACCTCATGGGAAAATATACGACTTGCTTATTAACCACATAAAATTAATTGTTCCTAGCAGCATTGCACTATACAATATACAAGTCAACAAAACAACAGCTGATGATTCAAATTCAACACTTTGGGGACGTGCATGTTAACAACAACAAATTAACCAAACTGTTTAAGTCCTTTTGAATAGCATTATTACAGTTCAAGGGATAGCTCAGATTATTTGAAATGGCGTTGTATGAGGTACTTAGATGGCGGTCGGCACAAACCCAGTCTGGAGAAAGAGAGAGGAGTATCATTTCAGAAGCTAAGCAATGAACTGGTATGGACAGGGTCAGTAACAAAAGGTATTTTAGCCACTTAAAAAAGGTCTTAAGGGCTTAATATAGCATACACTTAAATTGGAATGTATTTTTTCAGGTGGACCAATTTGAAGTGCCTAAAATACATTCTGTTGCTGACCCTGCCCAAAGCAATTCATTGCTTGGCTTCTGGTGCTGGTATCCCTCTCTGCTTCTTCAAACTGGGGGCGTGCTGACCAGCATCTAATGTTGCAAATACACTGCCTATTGCTAAGCACCTCATACAACCCCACTTGAAATAATGAGAACTCTTGCTTCAATGGGGATTTTATATATTTTGTTTTTGTTATTGATCTCAGCTCTGATTGCATTTCACATGCACATTGAGGCATGATATCTTCGTACTCTGAAGAGCCAACTCTTTCTCCATCTTCTCACTCTCCAGGGTCCTCCAGGCCGTCCTGGTCTTCCTGGTTCTGACGGTGTCCCTGGGCCTCCAGGTACCATTCTGATGCTTCCAGTAAGTGCTGGTGCCTTCCACATGCCCACTGGGCTGTCTGTCTCATTTCCCTCACATACTGTACACCCTTCATCTTAGGCACTAGCCCGTGAAACTCGCTTCATTTAGTCCGTTTACCTCATAGCATCACCAGCAGGCCAGGGGATCGCAACCTTATTTTCTTTGGGTTACAAATCACTTACCTTGTAAATGTCAGCCAGTGCAATGGAGTGGAACCAGTGACTGAGGCTTTGAAAGGCTCGGTGACACATATTTGCGTGTGTGTGTGTGAGCTGCCTGTGCTTTTATGCCAGCATATGCATGTGTAAATGTGTGTGTGTGTGTGGCATGGTGACAGCTTTACAGGTTAACAAAGAAATATTTGAACACACTCTCCAGGAGAGCCCATTAGATGCCTCACTCTGTAAAAAGAGACAAGTCCATTTGTTTTTAATTGTGTTTTTTCTTTGTTTTGTCGCTGACAGTTCCGTGCAGGCGGTGAGTCACACAAGGGACCTGTGGTTTCAGCCCAGGAAGCTCAGGCTCAAGCCATCCTATCTCAGGCCAGGGTAAGTATCAGTGCTAAATGTGACCCAGGTGCCTCCTTCTCAGTTTAGAGAACACTTTACTTTTCATTTTTTGTTTGTCAGTGCAGGGCTCAGCAGTAAGGATGGCTCACTTGCCCGGGGCAAGTGAAGTGCTGTGTTGGGCTAGAAAATTAAAGTTTTTTTTTCATGGCAAAATGGCAGAAAATACTTTTTCAGCTTCTCACACATGGAAATTTTTATGCTTTTCTCCATTTATTATAGTAATAAACTGAATATGTTTGAGTTGTGGACTGACAAATTAACCCATTTAAAGACATCATTTTGGACTTTGAGAAACTGGGATGGATATTTTTCACTGTTTTCCGACATTTTATAGATCTTGCGGCCCTAGTTAAACATGACAGCTAACTTTAGTCTCTGTTGTTATTTGATATCTAGTAATTAATAAGCCAATTTGTGCAGGGGACCTTGAAATGGTCACTTAACCAGAACAGCCAGACTGTGATCACCTCGGGAGGAGAGCCGGGATAAGTGTTAGTTTAATCCATTCCTTACTCGTGCGCTCTTGTGTTTTACATCTTTGAAAGACTACAATAAAGACTCCAATGTCCAAACTGATGCAACACTGGATATCACTCATCTGATGGCCCCATTAATACTGCTTCAACCCTTCAGCATGGAGAAAACTACAAAGCTTGACAGGCCTGCAGTGCCTATAGTTATGGTTACTCATCTATTATTAAATAGTTGCTGTTCAGAGGAGGGGCGTAGCGAAGGGTCAGTTGCTTTGTCCTTTTGCACAAAATGAAGGCAACTCTGCTCGAGGCACGCTTACCACTTTGCATGTGTGGCTACACTTGGTATGATTTGCAAGTCTTGAAATTCAAGTTATTTTTCTAGTTATTGTTTGTGTGATTGTTTTATATTTGCTTTGTTATAAAGGATGTAGTTGGTAGGGATATAGGTGACACATTTTGAAATATGAAACCTTTTTGTTTTTTTCTTTAATCTGTCACTCCTCTGTAGAATTTGATCACAAAACATAATTTAATTTGTTTATAGCACAGTAACATCTAATTTAATGTGATGAGGAAATTAAAAGAGGCGTAATCATTTTGAGCATATATATAAAGTGTATATATATATATATAAATATGTCAAAATTACCATAGCTGTAAGGTGCTGGAAAAGCTTGAAAATGCACCTTGAAAATCCTTGAAAAGGGCTTGAATTTGACTTTTGAAAAGGTGTAGGAACCCTGTAAATAAAGAAAGAAGGCAACCTGTTCACAAGTCCCACTCATCCTATAAATTGTCTAAATTCCAAAATATGGACCCGTGTCAGGTTGGGTAGTATATAAAGCCACTCCAGATGTTCACACTCACTCAGGGGTCCTGATAACCATGGTGCTGCTGAAAAACAGGTTGAATTATGCGGCTGTAAGCAAGGTGTGATATATAGCAGAAACACCTGGAGTTCATTACGTGTGGCACAAACACTGAATATTCACACATTCACAGCGCCCTATGCAGCTGGACAGCTGTCAAAACTGGTGAACTGGTGTTTAGTAATGTCTTGAAAGCACTTGTCACCTTTCTATATTTGTCTTGTGTGCCAGAGGTTTGGCCCGAGGACAGAAAAAGAAAAAACATGGCAGGAGTTGTAAGTTAAAATGTAAAGGGAATTGAGGGGAGAACTTGTTGAACTTGTTGAATTCTTTTTGACCTGTTTGCACAACAACGACATTGCAAATACATTAACTAATCTCATAGTCTTAAGTGTAGCGTAGGGCATGAATTGCTTTCCTTTGAATTAGCAAATTCACTTATTCAGTAATCAGCCTGCAAATAAATCCCAGACAGCTTTTTTGGCAGTGTAAGTCTGTGGTCAACCATGAACAGGAACAAAGACCAGAGTGGTAAACTCTGAACAAGAACAAAGTAAAGTTTGCACTTTGTAAGCTTCCAAGCTGTACAGAGGCTAAATCAGCAGCTTTTTATTAGTGTTTTCTTTTCTTTATTCTTTATTTCTTTTGGCGTCAAGCCCAGTTAGCCCAGTGTCAATTTTAACATGACAAATTCCTGCTTTATTACACATACTATATCAATTTTGCAATTTTAGAATAATTCCATAAACAATCAGGAATTTGCACTTGATGGATTTAATTTTGAGATTCAAAAATCTAAATGAGAGCAACTTATTTTCAGAAGTTTCTATCAATTAAAAGTATTTCCATCAGACTAAGAACAAATGCTCTGACAATCACTGGATGCTACTAAAATGACTGGAAAGAGAAAATACATATTTTACCTTGAGAGTAAAACAGGAATCCTCATTTATAGGGATGTAAAAATACCAAAAACCCAGGTACAATATTATCACAATAAGAAGGTCACGATATGATGTAAATCATTTAATCAATGACTTGAAAAAATATCCTTTATTAAATAATAAATCTGACATGTACAACATTTTTATTTGTATAAAATTTGTTCTTCCTTTTAACTTGAAGTGCTTCTGCTGTCCATCTCTAATAAAATAATATAAAAGCAGCCATGAATTCTCTTTGGCAATTGTTTGAAATATGTATGTGCAGTTGCAAAACAAAAATAAATGCAGAAATCGGTAACAGTCCTTTTATAAAATAAAATATAAGTATTAAAATACAATAATTAACTGTGTAATATCATGGCAGACGCCAGTACAGTATCAAGACATTCTTTTATTGTAATATTGCAATATTCAATCTATTGTTACCTCCCAGCTCATTCACATTTGTGTTAAGATGTAAAACAATGCTTGCAAACAGAACAGCTAACAATAAAACAACAACAGATCATACCTAAAAGTTAAAGAACAGAATAATCAGAAATAAGGAAATAAATACAATGAAGTATAAAACAGAATGAAAATATAAATTAATACAAGAGTAATAAACAGATGAAATTGCAGCATACTTAAAAGTATTTACAATCAGTTAAAACAAGATCTGAAATAAAGCCTTTGAACAGCCATAGTGGTAGCAGAAAGTCCAAATTTAAGGCCTTTTGTAGGTTATTCCATGTATAAGACGCAGTGTAAGAAAATGACATTTTTCCTGATTCAGTTCTGATTAATAGCTTGTGGAGCAAAAACCTATTCACTGAGCCAGTACCAAGATTATCTGGATGAAATATAGGGTGGAGGCATCTGGAAATAAATTAAAACCATGCTCATCCCGCCTCACAGCCAAAGATGGCCAGTTGACCTTTTTGCAAAGATGGTAGTGCTGGATGCTGTATGGATCACCAGTAATGAACCTTAGGGCTGAGTGGTAGACATCCATCGTTAGCATCCAGGGATTTCAATGTAGCGGCTGCATCTCTTCCACATACTATACCATCCTTATAATTCAAAACCGTTAAAAATATTGATTCAACAATTATTTTTCTTTGGTGAATAGGGAGGTAATTTTTATTCGGTACACAATACCAAGGATGGATTTCAGTTTAGCAATCAGTGTGTTAATGTGATGCTTGAAGGTTATTGCCCAGCCAGATACCCACATATTTATACTCTCTCTGTGCATAATAAACATACATTATTCTAATTCGATGTGATACAAGTGGAAGTATTGTTTTTTGATGTGTTGACACTGTGAGCTGACCAGTGGTTTATGTCTCCTTTCTATCTGATCTACAGCTGGCTATGAGAGGTCCTCCTGGTCCAGCAGGCATGACTGGAAGATCTGGTCCTGTCGTGAGTAACTTTTGAAAATCTTCTACATACACACCACTCATCTATTCAGTGTAGCATTGATTCGTTTCAGTTTATGAATAACACATTACGATATTAGCACTTTTTCCTGTGAAGGGTTCAACTGAAGCATTCATCATTTCCGAAGACACACCCTGTACGTGCATATGCATTCACTCATGCACACTCAGATGGATTACTGAATGGGCATACCGGACACATGATCAGAGGCCCCTTGAGCGACCACAACTAGAAAGAAACGCAAAGAGACTCAAAATGACCACGAAAAGACACTAAAAGCAAAATGACTACAAAGGGACACAATACAACCACAAAGAGACATAGAGCGACCAAGAAAACCAAAATGATGACATAAAAATACAAAAAGACTAAAAAGGGACATAAGACAACTACAAGTAAACACAAAATGACTACAAAGAGACACAATAAAATCCCACAAAAAGTTACCACAAATTACCACAAAAAAAACCAAAACGACTACAAAATGACACAAGACGACAACAAAGAAATGCAAAATAACTACAGTGACACAAAACAACCAAAAAAAAAAGCAAAATGACTACAAAGGGACACAAGACGACAACAAAGTAACGCAAAATGACTACAAAGGGATACAAGACGACAACAAAGTAACACAAAATGACTACAAAGGGATACAAGACGACAAAAAAAAACACCAACCGACTACAAAAACACACAAAACGAATAAAATACAGCAAAATGAGAGACAAAGAGACACAAAATTACCACAAAGGGACTCAAAATTACTAAAAAGAGACACAAAGTGGCCACAAGAAGACACAAAACAACTACAAAGGAATGCAACATGACCACTAACAGACTGAAAATGATGCAGATCCACAGTCTTTTGGTCTGGCTGTCTTACTTCTATGTAAGAGGGGCAGGGGCCTTTTACTTGTCTGTGCCCAGGGGCCCATTGGGTGATAATCTGTTCATGCACACACACGCACACACACACACACACACCTCCCTCTTCACTATCTGTCTGTGAACACATTTGATTGTGTTCCCTCATTATACAGTATGATATCCATCTTGAACTAAAGATAAAAACGAATAGAAAAACAGTTTATTTACATATGCCAGTTGTTTGTGATAACGGGATCATCTCTCACACATTTTTGAAAACTGGTAGTAGCTGAAGCCTCCTTCTTGTTTTGGGAGTGTCTTCTTCACGACCAGTGCCTTCATGTCTTTCACAAACAACACATGAGTGTTACACCAATCTTGTAATTCTTGGATAAGATCATCCAGGAGATCCTTTGTTGTATATTCGCAGTCCAAGTTTGAAATTCTTACGTTATGTGTGTTTGGATTTGTATTATATTCTAGTCCAGCCTAGATTATATTAGTTTGGGATGACCAAATATTTGGCTTTGGTGCAGACATGTTCATTCATTAAATCTGTGCATGTATTTTGTAATAGGGAGGTCCTGGTGCTCCTGGACTTAAAGGTGACAGCGGCGATTCTGGACCACAGGTGATACATTTTATTTATAGAGCACCTGTCAGGGTACTCAAAGACACTTTAAAATGTTAAAATGATTACACAGCTTTTTTCATAGCATTAACCTTGGTTTATTTTGTAATAATGCTCACTGTCATATGCAGCATATGCATAATGCACAACAATAATCACACCTATGAAGCAGCTCTGGAAAGGTGAGTTTTGATGAGTTATTTGGACGGATCGGTGTAGTGACGAGAAGTGTGTAGTGTGAGAAGGTTTTTACAAAGGGAACCTATTTTCATTTTGTTTAACTTCTTGTTTTGTATAAGCATAATTGTTTCACTTTCATGCATCTCAACATTCAGAAAATGTAACTTAAATTGAGTTTAGTAACGTTTTATTTATTCAAACATTCATATGTTTTCCCCACAGGGACCCAGAGGTCTTCAGGGTGCAACAGGTCCACCAGGGAAATCAGGAAAGAGGGTAAGAGTCCTTTCCAACTAGGATCAACAAGGAGGTTTTTATACTTTATTTTTATTGATTCCTCTTCCCAGGTCAGCAACAAAAGATTAAGTTTAAATTCCCAAATTTCTAATATTTCACGCCAACAAGAGAGCCAGCATCAACGCTACAGTGCCCAAAGAGAAGAGGCTGCCTCATTTCAAACATGGCCTTATTTCAAATAAGTCAGCTGCACCCAATAATCATCTCTGTGTGTTGTGTAAATTCATAAGGTCATGTTTATTCAACTATAAACTAGTTAGAAAAATGATAGCATCTTCCCTGTGTTTATTCTCTAAAATACATCCAAGATAATTGCATTTTTTCTAATGTGATTTCCATGTAGCCTCACATGATATTTGCATGTTCTCCAGGGTCGTAATGGAGCTGACGGTGCTCGAGGAATGCCAGGAGAGGCAGGGCCCAAGGTAACGTACACATCATGTTGTCCTATAAACCAGTGTCAGAGTGTCTGCGGAAGGTGTTTTATGGAACTGACCATTTGTTTCTGTACTGTTTCAGGGTGACAGAGGTTTTGATGGCCTCCCTGGTCTTCCTGGAGAAAAAGGGCACAGAGTAAGTATGATTTTGGTGAATGAATATACATCATTAAAGACTTCTATCTGTCTCCAAAAATAAGATCCTAGAGTCTCTTATTTCTCAACCTAAATCCCCATTGAGCACAGTCGATCCATGCCCTGTCCTTAGAGCACCACCGGGCCTGATTGGCAGTTCAAAGGCCACCTCCCATCCATCTCATGCACGCTTCAGTGTTGACAGATACGAATTCTGAACCACTGGAACTCATTAGGGCGTTTGACCCACTTATGAAAAGGTGGGACCGACTCCAGAACCACTCAGGCTGCGTTTAGCCAGGCTTGGAGTGCTGAGTCTGTGTGTTTGTGGAATTTGGGCCTGCGTAGATAGTCGAAAGAGAGAGGACAGAGATCACAGAGAGGGGTATTTCTAGACAGGCTGTCATGCCTTATCCTATACTGAGTAATTACAGGGCCACCATGGAAGGCCAGCCTTATAGAGCCCTAAAAATAGGAGAAACCATATAGGTCCATGCCAATTGTGGTGACCATTCTTACTGTAGATTAAAGGCAGTTTTCGTCCCATTTTTTGTAGTGCTCTTTTCTGAATTTTTGACCCATATCATATACTTTTCAACAAGTAAAAATTAGGAGCTTTCTTCTCTCTTAGCTGCAGGGATCAAGCTTCTTGACTCTCTAGTGACCTGACACTCCCCCTCTTTGTTGATGTTCCTTTCCTGTGATCTTTTCTCTCCAGGGAGAACAGGGTCCTACAGGTCCTCCAGGACCTCCAGGAGAGGATGGCCCAAGAGTAAGTAGTGCATCAGTCACCATACAGCTTAACTTTGTTCTCAAAAGTTTCAAAAGGAGAAATATGTAATATATTTACAGTACTAAAAATGACTATGATATGTTATAAGAGATTAAGGAAACTTAATGAAACCTAAACTTAATATACCGACTTCTCCAACAACAATGCTGCAGCCAGCATGTTCTCCTTTAAAATTTGTATTCTGGCCTGTGACACATTTATTAAAGTTAAAATTAATGCTGAGTGGGTTATTGTCTTTTTATGACTTGTAAGAAATCATTAATAATCTTTTAGAAGGAGTTGATGTTTATAACAGTTACATTAAGAAATATGTTAATGGAGTTTTGCAGGAAGTAAGGCAGGTAGACGCTGAACTTCAGCTCCACCATGTGTATTTTCAGAGCAGCGGGCTTTTGTTTTCATGATAAGGCTTAGATTTACATTTATAGACAATTGACAGTTGTTATAAACAGCTTGTCATTATCAAAATATAATGTTGTGCTCATGTTGGGCATCGGTTTCTTTGACACTACAGCCAGCATGTTCCTCTTTGAAAGTTCCTTTCCGGACTGGAACAACTGGCTTTTTTTTCTGTTTCACATTTACTTAAGTTAAAAATGAATTCACAATGTTTGCAGAATAAGTCATTTTATCTTTATGAGTCATAAAAAATCATTAATAATCTTTTTAAAGGAGTAGATGTTTATAATAAGTAAACCGAGCAATAAGATTAATGGAGTTTGGTAGGCAGTAAGGCAGGTATTCACTTAACTCCAACTCCAGAGTGTGTATTTTCAGAGCAGTGGGCTTTTGTTTTCAAGATAATAGGCATCCTTTACAATGACAGAAAATTTACAGTTACAGACATCTGATCAACTTAGAGTGTAGGACTCATCCTTTCATGTGACGTCAAATTACAATTTTGCGCTCATATTGCACCCCTGCAGTGTTCCTGCAGCCTGCCTGAGCTTCCTCATGTTTGGTGAGGAGGGGGCATAGAGACTTTAATATAGCATCTATGGCTCAAGCTCCGTTGGATTGCTGTACTCATTTTTTGATATGCAATTGATTTATATTGCTCCTTTCAAATTAATGCGTATGTGAGTAATTGAGAAAGTGTCTGTTTATAAGTTGCAAAAAATAATCAATAATCTTTTAGAAGGAGTAGATGTTTATAGCCGTTAAATAGAGCAATATGCTAACGGAGTCTGGCAGGCAGTAAGGCAAGGAGTCACTAAGCTCAAACTCCAGAATGTGTGTTTTCAGTAGATTGTGTTGTAAATAGGGATTCAGCCAATTTCATTTAGCAGTTATGGCTCCAATTCACTATTTGGACTGCTAATTTTTGAACACAAGGGTTTTACATATTTCTCCTGTAAAAATTATTCAAATTACTTTTTCTTTCCATCCACAGGGTGAAGATGGCCAGGTTGGACAGAGAGGTGTGGCTGGAGAGAGTGTAAGTGTATTTTCTTTTCTTTTTTCTTTTTCTTTTTTTTTTTTTGATGACACAGTTGGATAGGATTGTTAAACTTTGTGCTGTTTCAGGACAAAGATAAGAATATGATGAATATATGACCACAATCGTGCTAACTTCCCGTGTTACTCAAGTCCAAATTCCCTCATTCCTTCCTGTACATTCATTCTGGCAATTATTTCAACACACAACATCGCCTCCTCCTCTCTTCTCGCAACTGTAGTGACATTCCTGTCTGGAAGGACCATTGCATTTGTAATCTTGATCTTGCCAAGACAGAATGGTTCTGAATAATAGACCAGAAAATAGAAGCAGGAAATTTGTTGTTCTGACATCATCCATGAAAAACTGCCACATTCTGCCTAGTTCAGTTCAAATGGACAATAGAGTTGCATGAAAGATGGTTGCTCCCTGTCATACCCAAAACCAGACTTTTAAAGAAAGTTTCATCACATACCTTGCACCATAAGATGAAAGAGCAAAGTAAGTGCAATGATTTTAAGTGTCTGACTTACGCTGCCGAGATAAGAAATAACTTTCATTTTCATTCCATGAAATGCACCTGCAGGTACCATATATGACCACAAGGGGACAGTATTTTACACAGTCAAAACAGATTTAAGGATTTACTTCAGTAAAAGTATTAATACCACACTGTGAAAATACTTAACTACAAGTAAAAGTCCTGAATTCTAAACCTTACTTAAGTAAAGTATATAAGTATTATCAGCAAAATGTACATAGTAAAGTATGACAGTTCTGTCAGTGTTTTATTAATATATGATATATATGATTGATAATATATATGATGACTAATATGATTAATATTACTGCTGCATTAATGTGCATTTTGTATTTTTACTTCTGTAGATGTTTTAGGTTCAGCTAATATAACTTCTGAATATGGTGCTGGGTAGTTCAATGTCCAGCAATGCATCAGAGAACCATGTATCTCACGATAAATGAAACTTCTTTCTAATTTACATGAAACTAAATCAAATTAAGTGCATTTTAATGGACAGGAAGGGTATGGAAAATTGCATTCTGAAAAGTAACTAGTAACTAAGGCAGTCAGACAAATGTAGAGTAAAAAGTACACTATTTGAAAATGGAAAATGCAGGTCAAGTACAAGTGCCTTGCTTTTGTGTTTAGTTACATTCCACCACTGTTTATTGTGTGCTTTTTTTCTGAACACAATGCACTGTGTCAGACAAATCGATACAAATTACTATATTTTTTGGTCATTATTTTGCTTAATTTTCTTTCTGCATTTGTCTTGACATACAGGGTCCTCGAGGTTTGCTTGGCCCCAGAGGGTCTCAAGGTCCTGCAGGACAGCGTGTAAGTACACCTCCTATATCACTTAACTCTTATACTACTCATCATTTGTGCTCTTGCTCATGGGTTTTCAAAGTTTGAGACTGTGGGACTCCACTCTTAAGAGAAGCTTGGAACGGGATGGTGCCCTTAGTTTACAACTAGCTTCTGACTGTAGGATCATGATTATGTTGTTTGATCCCATAGACACTGAACAATGAGCCAAGATAACCTAATATTATCCTGCCTAATATTGCTGTTTTACATATCTTCAGACCACACTAAATACATTAAAGAATTGCTGTAAAAACACTTATTTGTTTATGACTTTGGGAAAGTGGGAAAAACAGGAAAATTCCCCAATAATGTATCTCTGAACTATTTCTTTAACTAAATCACACACATTTAGGCTTTTCTATGTGGCGTCCTTTTGCTAACTAATGTAATATTTTTTTTCCTTTCATTCACTGAGCCTCCCCTGAAACTGTTTGGAGCCCTATCCCACTTTGAAAACCTCTGTTCTAGTTCAATGAGATGACAACTTTCATTTTCAAATTCTGGTCTGTTTAGGGTCTTCCTGGACTTGATGGACAAGCTGGTCCCAAAGGAAACATGGTGAGAAATATTTGTTTTGCTCCTTTTTAATAGTTAGCAAGTGATAGTGATGGTCAGAAAGTGACTTTGTCAAGACCACCTAAGCACTAATTTGGCCTGCCTGGGGCTGATTGCAGGTCAGTGACCTTTTACCCTTGTGTAACATGACAAGAATGGAGGTCAAAGGTCATTAGGTGATTAGAGATGGTAGATAGAGATAAGGGGTGTCTTATAATAGCTGTTAAACCTTTTCCATAAACTAAAAAGTCTTAAGAGGCTTTAAAGGGATAGTTCAAATTATTTAACGTGGGGTTATATGAGGTACTTAACCATAGTCAGTTTGGCAGACAGAGCCACCAGCATGAAAGCTAAGCAATGTTCTGCTGTGGACAGGGTCAGAAACAAATGGTATTTTAACCTCCTTAAGACATGCCCACCTAAAAGAATCAATATCAGTTTGAGTGTACACTATATTTAGAACATTTTCACTGCTTTACCTCACTGTCAGACAGTCTTGTCTCACTGGAAACCGCTGTTAAATAAGACAAATATTGCTCTCTCCAAACCAACCAAACTCCATGGGTGAAATAAGGTAATTCTCCTGTGCAAAACATGGGACTTGCTTGTCTACAGTTGCCTCAATTTGTTAGTTTATTTGTGTTTTTGTGTGACTTTTGTCTTTTAAAAGAATAGTTTAGACCAAAGCCACACAATAACAAACTAACTAATAGATCAAGGTAAACCAGCAGCTCCCATGTTCTGAGAGGTAAAATTTTCTTAATCTAGTTTACACTTAAACTGATATTGATTTTTCAGGTGGACTTTTTTACAACTCCACACTGAATAATCCAAACTATCCCTTTAAGTTTTAGCAAGGAGTGAGACAGAGAGGCCTGTCTGTGGTGGTCCCATCACACATTCAGCTTCCTGGAGGGCCTCAGTGGGACATTTGAAGGAGGGAAACAGATCATTGGTCAGGACAGCTGGACAGGCCCACATGTTGTCCGTGGTCACTGAGTCACTGAGCTGAAGAAAGAAGCAGCTGTGAAAAGGACACAAAACAACAAGAATATGTTGTGCTTCTCATTCATTTCTCCAAAGTTAGTGTTGATCTCTGAATGTTCTAAAAATCAAAGCAGAACACTTGAAAGTGTCCACAGTAGTAGAGCTTCCCAAAGAGTTTATAAACCCTCCTGCCATTCACGCCAGCCTCTAACATATGGATGCTTTTAAGACCTCCTTTATGAGTGAAGACCCCAAAGATTTTACTGACTGCATTTGGATCTTCTATGAATGCCTAACTTTGCATTTTGCACTTGAGGCCCTGCTAACAATCACTTCGCTGAATGCAGCATTTGTATTTAGTGTTTGTTGTAACAGCTGGAGCAGATTGCTTCACAAGGGTCTTGTCTGTTTTTGTATATGTTTGTTTTGTGACACACTAAATCTCTGCAGGGATACCAAACAACCCACCATTCCAGTTAGTCTTATTAGCTTTAATCCATACCCAGATGGCTCTGCAGGCCCAACAGCATGCATTCAGAGAAAGCTGTACTTCATAGCCAAACTTAGATTCTGACCAGCCACCAGATTTTAGGCTTGGCTTTGACAGGAACTAAACATAACTTTGGATGAGGCCAGAACACAGACAGTTCTTCTTCATGAGCCAGTGGATCACATTTCTCACCTCCTTTTTGTTTCACATTCTTGACATAGAGTTGATAAAATCAGTTCAGGCAATCTATCCAAGCAAGGTCACCCAAAGTTTTCATCTGACATAGTGACACCTTTTAAAGTTGGAGAGTTATTATAGTTTTGTGTTTTTCATCAGTTTTCATTTTTAATTTTCGTTTTCAGTTCACTTTCAGTTGGTTTCCAGAGTGGGTTGTTTCAATTTAGTTTTTATTGTTTGAATCTGTTTAGTTTTTACTAGTTTCAATGTTAGTTTTGTTTATTATTATATTATTATTATTATTATTATTATTATTATTATTATTATTATTATTCATTAGTAGTAGTAGTAGTAGTAGTAGTATGTTAGTATATTCTTAGTATTATTGTTATTATTAAGAGGGGTATTTGTCAGGGGCAAGATTGAAGAGGTTCAGAATAGTTATTACAATACAAACCAGTCCCTCCAGAAAGTTGCAGTGTTGCAACGCAAATTCAACTAATCCCTGTGAATTCTGTACGACCTTTTTGTCTAGTCATCGCACCTTTTCTGCAAATTTGACCAATCATCGTATCTTCCCAGGAGTTCCACCAATCAGTCCCCTATGCAAATGTCATACATGTGTGTCTCAATGAACCAACTATTTTTAATTTATTTTATTTTGTCATTGGAACTGGAAAAAAACACAAGGTTTGTCATTGATATTGACATTTATCAATGCTCTGTGCACTTTTAAATTTGAGTTTGAGCTCAAATAGATTTAGCGTCTTGTATAATACCCCCCAGGTGCACGTCTTCATTTACAAATAAAGTATATTTTGTTATAATGTTTGCATTCCTGAGCTTTATTGGTAAGGTTACTTAGAACACTCAGAACAGAGTGTGGTTTATTCACACTGGAAAAAATGCCCAAAACATTGCAACATGCATCACATTTTTTAAGAAAACCTACTGTGAAATCCTAATCTCTAAACAGCCTGCGAATTCCAGGAGGGACTGCAACACTTTGTGAAGACAGTTGACTCACAGTCATGTACTCACAGTCTCAGCCTGAATAAACATATGCACCAGTGCCTCCTCATGCTTGTTGTATTGCCAAATTTGACCACATTACCAAAGACTAAAACTAAAGACATTTCCTCTAGTTCTATTTTGTTTTAGTTAATATTGTAAATACACCATATTGTTCCAGTTAGTTTTTGTTTTTTTCTAAAGTCTAGTTCATTTCAGTTAACTGAAATGTTTTCTCACACCTAGTTTTAGTTTTTAGTAGTTGTAGTTCACTGTAATAACTTTGTTGCCCAGTCAACACAGTCAGTGCCTGCATCTGAACTCTTTAGGGATATTGTTTTTTTCAGCTGTTGTAGAGATTAAAAGCAAACAATAGAATAAATAAAAAGGAATCATCAGCAATTGAAAATATTAATTGTATCCTTCTGTTTCTTTGTTATGTTCAGGGTCCACAAGGAGAGCCAGGTCCCCCTGGGCAACAGGGTCTGCCTGGTCCTCATGTAAGTTTCTCTTCTTTCCTGCGTTTGTCTTTGTAGCTATCTCTTTTTTCTAACCCGTCTCTCTTATCATGTCTCTTCATCCCGCTCTTCTCCTTTCTTGTTATATCTATTGTGCAAAGGATAGAACTATAAACTCCTGCTTTCTTGATCAAACGTTCACAGACATGTTTTTCTTTTGCTCTCCTTCTTCTTTCCTCTTTCTCTCCATTCTTAATTTTATATTTCACAGCCACTTTATGGTGCCTTCCACAAAGCTAAAATCAAAATAGAGAGAACTTTACAAGTGTTCACTAACATTGTTTCTTCGCTGCCACGAAGAGAAAAACATCCTCTCTGTCCTGCTGAGACGAGACATATTGTACTGATTTGATAGCACTTTAACCCGATTACGTTGTCCAGTTGGTGGCACAGTGAAAAATATTCCATTTTGGAGACATCTTTAATACAAACCAGTACACCCAATATTGTAGCCAGGGGTAAATGACCATTGCCAGGTAAGATTTTCAGTCCTGCTGACGCTCGCAGTATGGACAGGATGGCGTCATTCCCCTGGAAAGTATTAGCAGGGACCTGTCCTGATGGTATACAGGTTGAATAAATAATAACTTCATTTTAGTTATACCTGGCGAGAGGCGGATTGATGCCTTCCAGGGAAGGCATTGGGCCGTAGAAAAATAACACAGCTCGCTTATTTTAAGTGTTAATAACTTTTTTCATTCATCATGGAGCGATTTTTCAAGACATCTGCAAGATGTGTGACTTTGAAATGACTGCAGAAAAGAGCAAACCTCTTTTTGCACAGCTGAATGAACACATCTGAACACATCTGCATGAAACAGCTAAGCAACAAAAACAAAAGTCTGGAATTTTAAAGGGAACAATATGAATAAGTTACAAAATAAGCAAATTACAAATACAGCACACCATAAAAAATGGGTATAGACTTTCTCAAATTGACAAAACAGGTGTTCATTTCCCTCAAATGTTCATTTTGAGTCAAAATCATGTAATCCTGCTTCTTAAAAAAGACTAAATTTGTCTAATAACAGACGTATCTCGTTTATCTTTCAGGGTCTTATTGGTCCTCAAGGTCCAATCGGTCCTCCTGGAGAAAAAGTAAGTAAAGAGGGAACCCAGTCACCCCTTCAGTCAGTCCTCTCACCACAAGTCTGCTCTGCTGCCCCGATAAGTGAATGTTTCAGCCCAGACCTCATAAGTGATTCTGCAGATACACTGCTGTCTGAGGCTATAGGCTTTACTGGCTTCTCTAAAGGCTAAAACACACACACAGACACATACTCACTATATTCTATCGATCTACTATCTGTCTGTCTGTTTAACTTCTGTTTTATCGCTTTCTCTTTGTAGGGACCTCAAGGTAAACAGGGATTGGCTGGCCTTGCTGGTGCTGATGGCCCTCCGGTAAGTAACGCGCCTGACTCCTTTTTCATTTTTACATCATTCAGTCAAAATACTGATGGAGGAGACAGTCAACTGTTCATGAAATAAATCTCTTGGACTTATTTTATAGGGTCACCCAGGAAAAGAAGGTCCTCCAGGTGAAAAAGGAGCACCCGTAAGTATAAGATAGTTTGGTTATTAATTTAAATCTTACAGGCATTGGTTAAATTTAGTATGTCCAGTAATGAAACTATAACCAGGGACAGAAAGATGCGGTGTCTTGGACAATTGTTGGACAGTAGAGAAACTTATCCCAAATAAAATTATTACGTTTATGTGTCATTGTGGAATATATATCATTTTATATATATCAGGTGACACTGGCATGAGCTCTACGATATGTCATACGTGCACTTTGATGGTGTTCAAAGTAAAATAAAGCTTTTTACCATGAGAGGTGATTCACTATGAGAAAAAGTGTCAACTCAATTTCCAGTGCTGTATACCATATCAGAGACAGGTTTGCATATGTACTGCAGTTTGCAGTGAAGAATTTATTGAACAAGCAGTTAGAAATGAACAAGAAACAGTAACTCAACCAGTAGAGCTGGGTATCGTTTAAAAAAATTCCAATACTAGTACCAATACCAGTACCCTTAAAGTGATACCGATACTGATGGAGTAACTTTTTCAAAGTCAAGTAACTTTTTGTCTTTATGAAGAACACTTGAGCAAAATCATTTAACTAGTCTTTTTTTCTCAATCTGGGTACCAAAAGGATTGAATGCAGGCATTGTTTGACTGGAGAAGTTTCGATACTACTTGGTACTGGGTTATTTCAATAGATACCTTAAAGGTATTGAGTACTGATACCCAGAACTATCAACCAGTGAGAAAAAAACTGAAAAATGTAAGCATGGAACAATTTGCAGAACTTCCATGGCAGACCAGAGTGAGTCAATGAAGTGGTGACGTACTACAACAAAGTTATTAAACTATATTTATTATGTAGACTGGAAAAAAAACATTCAGTTTGGGACAATGGTTATTAAATCTGGGACAGCTGAAAGTAGAACTCGGGACAGTTGCAAGACACAGGGGAAAAAAGTTCATTTTGAACCCCACTTACAGGAAAGTATATAATTGCAGTTGTTCTCAGAGATTCTTCAAATGTGTCACTGCACAAGGAAAAGGCTGGGTCAGACAGACTTTGCAAATAATTAAATTTAGCATTTGTTTAGCCCACATTGTGTGCCAGTAGGGTGAGGTTTAATATAACTACACAAATCAGATAATATCTGTTAAGCTCTCTCAAAAATAGAACTCACTAAATTGACCTACTCATTCTTTTCTGTGATTGCTGTAATCTTGTGATTTTCTGTGATTGCCTCAATGATGTTTTAATTGACATTCAGGAAACACTTTTCCACAAATTTGGTTTCAAATATTGTAAGAACACATCATCCATTATGTTTGTCTGAAATGTCCTATTTTAAGATTCATACAATCACAAGAGAACAATGGAAGCTAAAAACAAAAACAGTCAAACTATGTAGAATAAACAGTAAAATCATAGCTTTGTAAAAAATAATGTCTGGCCTACAGGGCCAACCATTCTTGAGGTACAAATCCAAAAACAGCATGGTCTGGCTCTCTATGAGCACATGACATCTAAAAATATCTCAAAGATATTATTATTTTTTTTTTTTTTTTTTTTACCTTTTTGTTAACATAACGTCGCATCTGCAGGTATCATTAGAAGTCTAGTTGTTCTATAGAAGTTCTAATAAGAATTTTCCTTTAAGCATTTTAAAACTGAGCAGTGTTCCTTCATTCATTATGGTGCACAGAACTGTTTACGTTCACTGTCCACTTCTAAAATCTAATCTCTCATTTATTAGGAGTAGAGTCTGTGTCATATGTACACCATTTAAGGATTGCAATATTTTATATTATATTATAACTGTTCTAATTTTTATTTCCATGTGTATAACTTTATACAGTAGCTTTTTGCAGGATCACTGTCATTAGAAAATCACTGGAAATCAATGAAGAAATCTCTAGTGTTCTAGTTATCTAATACAGCAGAGACACACTGCAGTAAATGTTGATGTATACTTGTAGTATATAGCATATTTCACCAATCACATGACACTTTTTTCAATCTTTTAGGGTCATCCTGGTCCAATGGGATCCATCGGCTACCCTGGGCCTCGTGGTGTGAAAGTAAGCACTATCTTAGTCATACAGGACCACCCTGCCATGATGAATTTCCATTTTCCCTGAATTTCACTCTATTTTCCTCTCTCCTCAGGGTGCAGAGGGAATCAGAGGCCTTAAAGGTGGCAAAGGAGAAAAGGTAAATGCTTATCCCTTCCTTATTCTGATTGACAGATGTCATTCCTCTAAATATTGAGAGTAGTAATTCCGTCTCAAATGAGGCTTCCTTGGAATCCAGCAAGTGGAAAAACTCTTAAGGGCCCATCAGGCTGGCAGTTAAACCCTCATGCCACTGAGCTGTAATGGGGTGTGGAACATTAAACCAGAATGAGGCTGTTTGTAGGGACGTTTCACTGGAGACTGATCTGTTGCAATTGTTTGGCTGGGTCTTTGTGGTTGAACTTGGCCTGTTGCAACCTCTGTGCCACTGCATCGTTTTTCCTCTCAACTGTCCGGAAATTGAAGCCCTTCAGAGATTACCTAAAATACTAAAATATGTTGTGAAACGCTCTTCTACTTTGATACTTTTCTTACTTTTCCAGAGAGACAAGTATTTAGTTGTACATTATGTTATATGCTTATCATATTTTATTGTGTTATGATTTAGTATCTCAGTGGATGCATGCATAAAAATATGTCAGAAAACTGGCATCTGAAAACAGCTGTCATGAACCAGTGATAGCAGTGCTTGGGTAAAGAAATGAACAATGCATTCTAAATTTTAACCACCAGATGTCAGTAGAACAACACAGACAAAGAGAGACAGTGAGCTGTAACTTCAAAACTGTTCATGTGAATGCTGCATTTAAGTGGCCACTAGGTGTCAGTATTAAACTATCCTATACTTTGGACTGCCAGTAGCACCATGACACTGATGGCAAACTTTCACTGTGATTTAGTCACTTAAGTGGTCGATCAGTATTCATCCTTCCATTTCCACTCAACCTCTCTCTACCATACCCTTATTTTTGTCTTCTTTAGCAGGAGTCAGGGGTATTTTGGGAGGATAGCAGGTCAACAGTGAAATGTCACATAGAAATTGTTCAATCATGAGAAAGCTGGAACCTGAAGATTAATTTAAGATGCAGCCCAGCTGTCTCAAGTTTTTCTATTAAATCTGTAATAATCTTAGAAATAAGGGTTTCAAAGGGTTCTTCATTAAGGGCTGAGGCTCTACCCAGAACCATTTGCTTTTGAAGAACTCTTTTTTGAATGAGGAGTTTGTCAAGATTTCTTTGTAAGACTAACAATTCCATTAAGAACCCTTTTCATCCAAAGAACCCTTTTTGGAAGAAGAAGCTCTTCAGAACTGAAGAAGAACTGTTTTTTCAAAGGCTCTTTGCACAATCAAAGTGTTCTGAGTAGAACCTCCTGGGTGGGTTCTAGACCAAATCCATGGAATATAAAAAGGTTCTTGGTAGACCACTCTGGGTGGATACTGGATAAAATCCCTTGGAATTATAATGGTTCCTTGTTGAACCCCCTGGGTGGGTTCTTGTTAGCACCCAAGGTGGAAAGGTTCTGGATAGAGCACCCAGAGAGTGTTCCATTACACCACAGAAGGGTTCTCTGTAGAACCTATTATAGGGTGTTCGGGGTGGAACCTATCATAGATGGTTCTAGTATAACCATTTATGCTGGTAGAACCTTATAAAAGGTTCTACCAGCATAAATGGTAGAACTGGTAGTTCCTGGTAGAACCTTTATAAAAGGTTCTACCAGGAACCAAAAAAGATTCTCCCATGGGAACAAGCTAAAGAACCCTTTATGGTTCTAGTTAGAACCTTTATTTCTGAGTGTATTCAGGGTTTCTACAAGTCCTTAAAAAGTCTTAAAAAGTCTCATATCCAATAATCTGAATTTAGGCTTAAATACTATTGTGACAGATGTTAATCATGTTGACAGATGTTATGATGTTAATGTTAGTTGTAAAAGTTATAAGAAGTTGAATAATGACCAATAACTACAACTACTGCTAGTCATGTGTACACAGTTTTGTGGCCCCATATCATTGTGAAATAGGTCTTAAATTGCATTCATAATGGTCTCAAAAGGGTCTTTAAAAGTCTTTATCTTAACCTGCTGAAACCTGCAGAAACTCTGCTATTCACAGTATGAAAGTTTAGAGTGTATTAGAGCTTAGAACATTAAGCTAGAAGTGTATTATGGCCATTCTCATGATGCTCTATTATGTCTCAAAAGTTATTGCAGCAGCTTTTGGGTTGATACCCATTTATTACAAGTTTTGGTGCACAATTTAACTTTTTTTTGCCAGCCAAAATGGTCTAAAATCCCTCCAAAATACCAGCTTAGGATAACAAGACCTCGAGGAACACCGCTGAAAAATTCATGCTAAGATTTGGTATCAAAAACTTTTGACATTTTGGATATGTCTGCAAGAACTGAATTTTTCTGCAATTGGATGCTGTTGTGGAGATTGCTCATAGACTCCTGTATTGTTAATATACCTGGGAAAGTCATCCATCCTCTGAGAGCCCCAGGTCTCTAGTTTGTGGTTGTGAAGTTTCATGAGGCTGTGATTATCCCAGATTTTATACAGTGAGTTTCAAAGCATTGAAACCCACTACAGTCTCAGAAAGATGGCGACTGAGGACTTCCCCACAGAGTTGAAGAGGTTTAACTATTTAAGATGTGAGCTGTTTTGCTGGATTTGATTACTTTTGTCTCTGCGATACAAGATAAAACACTCTAACCCTTTAAACAATGATCTTTTTTCTCTCTTTCATCTTCAGGGAGAGGATGGATTCCCTGGCTTCAAAGGCGACATGGGTCTCAAGGGCGACAAGGTGAATCATCACCTCTAAAGAGAATACTGATGTTTGCTGTTCCAGAGACTGATAGGGTGACACTGTTTACATTTGTTTTCTTTGCACCAAAGGGTGAGGTTGGTGTACTAGGACCCAGAGGAGAGGACGGCCCTGAGGGCCCCAAGGGCAAGTCAGGACCCAACGGAGAAGCTGGTCCCCAAGGATTAGCTGGAGAGAAGGTAAATAATCAATGCTTTGCAATCAATGCTATGCTTTATGTGATTATAAAATGTTACAACATTCGTGTGCTTGCTCATATATGAGTAGATGTGGGAATACAAGGTCTGTTTTAATGCTGTTATGGGATCAAAACCAGACCAGGGTCAAGACTGCTCTTTTTTACTGATACCTTTAATGAACTGGAGAGGAGACAGTCTAAAGAGAGCAGTTTACTATAGATTTACACCTGTCCTGATAAGATTTTCTCCACCTCTCTTCAGCTCTACAACAGTCCCATTTAATTGGCTTTATGTTGCCAGCGTTTCTCCGCAGAGCTTTGATCTCGCCACAGAATATCTTGCTTTGTGGTGCTGCCGTGTTTTTACTCTAACAAATAAGTATTAAAGGTTACAACAAGATCTTCCCACTTCAGATTAAAGGTTTAGAATATAAACGACGACTTTGAAGAGAAATATGAATGCTTCAGCAGAGCTTTGATCAATAAGTCTTTTTCATACACAGGACAGGACATAGGCTTGGATTGAGTCGTTTTGTGGCTAAAATGACATCATAAAAACACAGTAATAATGTCAGAATAATTGTGATATAAGCAACCACAGAGAGGAAATGCTTAAAAATTATTAGAAATTAGGGTAACACTTTATTTGAAGGGAGTGTACAGAAGACTGACATGACACCATGCACATGAATCTTGTAATGAAGTGTCATTCCGTCAGTTTTGTCATTCCTAATGCAAAGTTGACATTATTTTAGATGTCTTTGTTATGCCAACTTAACATTAACCAAAACAACCTTATTTGTCATAACCATGCCATAACACACCATGTTATAACATGTTTTTGACAAGTCAAAGTCAAAATCATTTATACACCCCTATATCACAAATCACACTGTTGGTACCACTTTATGTGAGGGGGTGTGCATAAGACTGACATGACACTGTCATATCCATGATATTACACCTGTCTCTACATCTTTAGGAAGGTTAGTTCAATGCAAAATTGACATTGTTTGAGATTTCTTTGTTATGACGACTTGGCATTTACTAAGATACCATAAACTGTCATAAACATGCCATAGCAGGCCTCATTATGAAGCCTAAAGAAGCTATTATATACATATGACAGTATAAGAAAAAATAATGACATCTTTATGATAATTCCAAAATGTATCACTGTAGTTGAGATCAAGAAAATATTCATAACACAATTATAATAGTCTCATGACAGCCAATGTAAAAAAAAAAAAAACACATGACAGTATAATGTCATGTTAACACGTAAAGCTGGACATTTTCTTTAAGTTTGATATGCTACGGCATTTTTATAACAAGTTATGTTGTCTTGGTTAATGTCAAGTTGTCACAACAAAGAAATCTCACAATGTCAGCTTTGCATTTAAATTGACACAACTGACTGAATGACACGTTACAACAGTCATTAGCATTCAAGAGGACTCCTTCATGTCCATGACAGGTGTCATGTCATTGTTATGATGGTGTCATATCAGTCTTATGCACACCCCTTAAAATAAAGTGCTATGGAAAAAAAGACGGGGTCGACTTGGGGAAATTGCTTGTAGGTCAAAAGTTAATTAGCAAGTTTTTCAGTCATTTCACTAAAATTTTAATTATGATTAACAACACAGATGAGCTAATCCCACCTGGTGCAAATACTGACTGTGTTTAATTTAGCTACTTTTGCACGATATGAATTATACATATTACATCCTCATCTTAATTTAAATCGCGTAATATTAGTGCAATAGTACAGTATGAGTACCAAATTACCAGCACAAGAGTCAGAAGTCTTGGATTCATAATAAAAAAGAAATGTCTTGACTTAAATTTAAAAGCAGTTACATCAGATTTCGTGTACTTCTTAATGACCATGCACTATATAAAGAGACCAAAATGGACCAAAGTGGATTCACATTTGGGATTAAAAGCAGAAAAGTCCTCTACACAGATGATGTCATGTTCATAAACATGGTATTAAAAAATTCCACTCTGGAAGTCAAACTCTGTTTATAAGTTTATTGCTTTTTGCAATGCTTCTGTGAACTTAACTGCACTCTCCAGCAATGTCTCTAGTGACACAATGACAATTAATCATCTTTGTTTTGTTTTTCTTTTTTTCCTTTTTTAGGGAAAACTTGGAGTCCCTGGATTGCCCGGATACCCTGGCAGACAAGGCTCTAAGGTTTGTGATGAGAGTAAAGCTACACTTGACTTATAAATGCAGAGAAATTCTCATTGTGTAAGCTGCCACTCCACTGGGAGGTCAGAGATCATGGTCAGATGTAGGTGTTCATTGTCTTGGTCAAGGGCAGTTCAGGGGCAGGAGGCAACAATCTCTGCTCACCACAATGCATTTCAGTGTGAAACTATCATGATTATATATGTGCACATAATTCATGTAAATATGCACATATACTGTATATATGAGGGGTTGTACGAGCCATGATTCATTTTGGCTCTTTCACATATATATATATATTCTTCTTTCACTTACGTATATTGCCGCTTTCGTATATGTATATACTTACCACTCAAATAAATGTATTTAGTCTCATCTTTTTAAGGTATCCACCACATGGGAGAAGTTAGCCTTCAGGGCTTTCTGCCAGAAAGCCTTCCTAACATGTGGTTAACAGCCTCTGTTAACCCAAACCATGATCTTTCCAAAACCTAATCAAGTAGTTTTGTTGCCAAAACTGAACCAAACTGTGACAGAAAACTGTGACAGAAGTATGTAAACTAAATATGAAAATAAATCAACAAACTTCACATGGGAGTCAGATCCCAATCTCCTGAGTGGAATTCACGTGTTTAACTCTTTAATCCACCACAATCTGCTCCTAGTGGGGCAAAAAGCATTATAGACTTAATGCCAGAAAGTCCTGTAGACTAACTTCCCCGCAGGTGCTTGTATCCATTACTTTCACTGACACATGGAGTTTCTCCTTAAGCAGGAGTAGTTAAGAAAAGGTGAACTTAAATTCAATTGCTGAGCAACCTAAAATGTGTTTCAGACAGACAGCATTGCAGGCTTTACCCTAAAATGTCTAAAAAGGATAATTGCTCACTCAGCAATGGAAGTTCAGTTTCCCTTGATGTTTCCTTTAACTGCCAAATTGAAAGTAACTTATTTAAATACATGTGCAAGGTTTACACAAAGCTTGCTCCTGTTTTGCCATGTAAAGCCTGAAATACTGTCTGAAATCCACTTTCAAATTTGTGAAATTTGATCTGGACTGTGTCCAGTGTGGTCTGGATGTGAAAAAAAGAAGTGAAAGCTTTTTTTGCATTTTCACAAGTAGAATAATTTGAAAGTGGATTTCAAACAGCGTTAAGGCTTTAGCCAAAACGTCTAACACACTGTTGAAATGGTAAGAGGTGCAAAAAGATCAATCGCTCAGCAATGGAAGTAATTTTGCCCTAACATCTCCTTTAACTTCTCCTGCTCAAAGAGGGAAGTTCCTATGTTACTGAAAGTAATGGATCCCAAACAAGATGAGACAAAATGCATGTGAGTGTGAAAAATACATATATGTGAATAGACCTGCATATGAAAAGAGAATGTATGTATGTGAGAGTGAAATTATATGTATGTGAAAGCAGATGAATATGTATAAATATGAGAGGGACAGACAGAATTATGTCTTCTATGTCCCCTTGTTTGTATACCTATGTGAATGTTAACTGCACACTACAAAACCTTTTGTTCACATCTGATCAGCATCCACACATCTGAACTTTCTCTCATCCGCCTTTCTAAAATCTGCGAACTTGCAGACTAACCCTTACTCACACAAACACAAACCTAAGCAGACACCCACTGTACACTCACCATAGCCCTTATAGGAAGTCTAAGTGGCATGGTCACCTGCCGGAATCATCAGCTGTCCTCCCTCCTTAAACTCCTCCAGGCATTATCTAACAGTCTTGGCATTGTTTGCACTGTAGCACTGACCGCTGTGCCACAGCTCCGCTATCAAGATGTGCTGTTGCAGCTGCTTCCGCCATGCTGCTGTCAGCACTGACAGCTTGGCACTGATATGACGGGTCAGAAACATCTACTCTCACAACGTCCACATAGGCAAGTCTGCCGCTCTGTCTGTTAATGTCAGCAGGATCTGATCTGAGTTGAGCATGGCACACAGATTAATAAGAGACCTGGACAAATTACACGAAGTGGGAGAGACATGGAGAAAATAAGATACAGTTCTAGTTCCAGTGTCAAGTATAATGCGAGTAATTTGCAAGCAATTATATTAGCTGATATTTCACTCTTGAATAAAACTTCTCATCAGTGGAATATGTGTAATAATTATGCAGTAAAAATATGTGGAAAATGCAAAAACACAGAGGGTATTCCTTGTTTTTATCCCAAAATAATTTCAACAAAGGCCACACACAAGTGTTCCCAGTGGAGCCCAGGATCAGATCTTCTTTTTAGACTTTCTATACTTCAAAAATGTTTTTGGGGAGACAATAAAGGTGTGATATAAACAGTGCCACAGTCTCCTCTCTCTAGTCTGCATTTGAAGAGTTTTCTGTCTAAAATAAAATGAGAGATATCCAGCATTTAAAAATTGGGTGGGTACAAATAATCATGGCAGCGTATTTCTGCCTTGTTAACATTACTGCTAGCAAATGGCGATCTGTGGGGTCCGATAGGACATTTTATTTTATTTTTTACACGTACCGTGTGAGGACACCAGTTGTGGCTTGACAATTGGATTATTGTGAAAACATAAATTGCAAACTTTGGTTTTACATTGCTATGGGCTAAGATTCACTTGTACAGTGGGAGTTGGAATTAAAAAACAACATTTCTAAAATCGTACATTGTATGCCCAGCTTTGCTTGAGATAATCCACAGACCTTGTTGTGAGCAGTTTTATAATTACTTTCTCTCTACCAAACTACAGTGGCCAACCGTATCACCGCACAGAAGGAAGTGTGCATCTACTCCTGGATGAGAGGCTTGTGCTCATGACAACACAGGATGTAAACATTAATGGCATCCTCCGCTGTGCTACGGTTGGCAGGTGTAGTTCAGTAGAAAGAAAATAGTTTGTACGTGATGCTGCTCACAACAAGGTCTGTGGGTTATCTTTAGCAACAGGGTCATGATTTCTCGAAATAAAAAATGCTATTGAGATGTTTAAATGTATTTTTTGGCAGTTAGTGCTTTATATGCAAGAGAACGCAGACATCTCTGTGGCCAAAACAATCTAGATGAATAAATAGCACTTCAGATAAAAGGTTAAAAAATATATTTTGAGGTGAACTGTTCCTCTAACTTTTTGCCTATATTGATTCATAGAATTTAAGAAATGAAGTGCTCTTTACTGTTGTATTGACACACGTTCCCACTGCATAGTATCATTAAAGTTATAAAATGTCACATTGTCCTCATGAATAGGTTCAGGGTCAAAGTTCTGGCCCGTTTGCAGCCTTTATCCTCCTCTCGATCAGCTTGTGCATGAATCCCTCCACTGGCTGTGTTTTTGGCTGCTGCACCCCATCACTCTCTGTTAACAGCTTTCCCACACCGTTAATTCCGGATGCCATTTGCAATAGCTTCAGTGGACTGTCTTATCTCTGTGGCGCAAGTCAGCCTTGTCCAGTACGAGCTCTCCTTTCAGTTTACCATAACTGCACCTCTGTGAAAAACAAATTAAGCAGCATAGATCTCCCTTCCTGCTGTCTCCACAATGTCAGCCTGTTTACCTCTTGCAATTCTGCCCACGCTGCCTTGTTGTGGTGCCCTTGCTTATGCCGCACACTATTATGCCTTGTATACATATGCATGCGAGTGGTAATGAGCACTATAGATGTGCATTGCATCAGTTTAAAACTTGACCTTGTAGTGCAGCCCAGACAAAGAAATACTGAGCTTAAATTGGTTGAATATATATTTGTGCTCCCTAATGCTGCATAAAGGGATGCTGTACTGGTAGGCTGCTTCCTTTTATTCATCCAACAGTGATTTCCCTCCCACTATTTGTTTGACTGGCACCATCACCACTATCGGAGGGCACAGCCTGCGAAAGTCCAATAACTAAATTGCTGATGGGTATCAAGGGGGATCTGCTGTTTCCCCCTCCATTGTCTTTATTTGCTCCCACTGCCTTTGTTATCTTCCCATTTTGCTTCCTAACTGTGCTAACAACCTGACAACACCTCTGTCTGTGTGTCTCTAAGTGGTGACGTGGAGACTTTCTCTTCAGGCTCCTGTTAAGCATTAAAAGAAGGTTCTCATTTATTTATGGGAAGTATAACTGAAGCCATATGATAACAATCTGCTGGCTAGTATGGCCGACTCATGTTAGGACTTCACAGCTTCTCTGTTAATTAACTTTGTTCATGAAAGCGCAAAACGAACGGGCCGTTTTTCTCTTCAGCCTCTGTCACATTGTCACTGGCCATATCTTATTTTATACCCTCCAGCTCTCTCATATAGTTCTCCTTTATGTCACTCCTCTCCTCACAATTTCTTACTTGTCTTGCAGGGCTCCAATGGCTTCCCTGGATTTGCCGGTGCGAATGGCGAGAAGGGTGCAAGGGTGAGCCACAAAATTCATTATTCTCTGTCCTATTAAAGACATGTACGCTTGGTCACTGTGGGCTCTTCTGTGTAGCAGATGGATTAAGTGCAGTTGTATTAAGTGTAGTGCAGAATATTGAAACACAGGATGGCCAGAGTATCCTGAGAGGCCTGACTGAGAAAGGCAAAGATATCATTAAGTTTTAATTTAAGATCTGTGTAGTATCATTTGTCTGAAGTGCAAAATAACACACCATGTGTTGTGCTGTGATTGTACACAGTTTAGATTTGTATGTTTGTTTTGTCTATATGGCCCAACAAGAGAGTCAAGATCAACATTCAAGATTCCTTTATAGTTACATCTTGTTAGACAAGGATAAAAGAATAAAATTGTTGGGTCTTGACTCAAACTGGCCCCAAGGGGCGTTACAATCAGTTCAATATATGACACCCTCTATTTGGATAAGAAAAAAACTCCCCCTGAAAACATAAAAAAAAAAAAAAAACGAATAGACATGTAATATTGTGTGTAAATAATAGCAGTTTAGGAATCAGCTGTGTCAGCATTAAAGTTTGTCAATGATTTTCATAGCTTTTATCCCAGAAGGGTAGAAGATACAAAACATGTATATTTGACACTTCCCCCTCTCCCGAATACAAAGAGGCACTTTTCATCAGGTAGGTTGACAAATTGAATTCCTTATACTATCCCTACCACAGGATTACAGGTTCAGAATACATTTATGTGAAGGAAGGAAAAATGTAATAAGTTAATCAAATAATTGTGCCAATTACTCAAACAAAAGAAAAAAGGGGGTTCCTGTAGAGAGTCATAAACATTTAGAAAGGGCCTGCAGTGTTTTTGTGTATATTTATGTCAGTCTTTTATATAACCAAACTATTTTTAGCCACTTAGCAACAAGAGTGTTCACAAGTTCCAATGCTTATACTGTATTAGGTGATAGCTTGGTCCAGTTCATCCCATGCCAGGTGTTTGATGGGTTTGAGGTCAGGACTTTAACGTCAACTTCATGAACCTCACCTTGTCATGTTGGAACAGGAAATTGGCTTCCCAAAACATTTGCCACAAAGTTGGAGGCACAACATTGCCTGAAATATCATATGTTGTAGCAGCACGCTTTCATGTTGGGTTAAACTAAGAGGATTTGTTTTTTTCTGAATGGGAAAATACATGTAAAAGTAAATCCCTCACGTAGGGACAACAGCTCAGAAAATCTGCAAAAATGTTAGTAAACAACTTCCTGAGTTGTCATCTGCTGATGTCATACATACAGACACATAAAAAGTAAATTTTTGGTTGAAAACTGTTTATTACTACATGTATTACATATATATTTTTGCTCACATGTAATTTGTAATATGTTATGAGGTTGTAACTGTTAGTTACTGTCCACCAGAGTGACCTAAATTAGTCAGAAAAGTTATTTATTAGCATGACAAGTCAGGTAAAGCATAAACACGCCAAATTCACAAGAAGCGCTTCCCCAACATTTGAGTGCAACGGAAGAGGTGAGCCCAAACCATGAAAAACAGCCCCAAACAGAAAATTGAACCTGGGTGTCCAAATACTTTTGGCCTGATAGTGTAATCACGATGTAGCCCTTGAGGGAGGACTGACAACTGTAAATAAGCTCTGTAATCGTAGAGCGGGTGAGTCAAAGAGGGTTACAGATGAAGGGATGAGGATTGTGGAAGAGAGGGAAGGGTTGTTATTGACGAGGTGCGCTCGTCTTTGCTCTCAGACAGACAGTGCAAGGCAGACACCACTGGCCCCGGCATGCTACAACTGACAGGTAGTTCAAGCTGTCAAGTGCCTGTGGGTAACCACTTACCGCAGCAATTTGATTATTTATTTTTGTCCGGAGATGCTCCGATGGTTCTGTTTCATCCCTCGCTTAAACCCCCTCCGCCCCTGTGTCTGTCTGATGTTTGACTGTATTTGTTATTATAGAAATGCTTCAGCTTAAACCTCTGAAAAGAGATGTAAAAAATACTTACAGCAGCTGATGCTACAAGGAATGATTTTGTCCTAAATCAAAGCTTTTGTTTTTCTTTCTCAGGGAATTGCTGGCAAAGCAGGCCCTAGAGGGCAACGTGGCCCAACGGTAGGCATCTCAACCGTCTGCCAGCTCAGCTTGAGCCCTGCACATAAAAGATTTATTGTGTTCAAATGAAAATCTCTTCCTTTGTGTAGTTGTCTATGGGCTTAAAGTTTCTCTCTTTTGAAGAACATAGCCACTGAATCATACAGATGGGCAGGGAAGGCATTAGACATTGATTACCTGCCCTTTATATTATTACTGTCTGTGTTTTGGGTTTTATTCTTTTTTCATGACCTCTTATATCAAACAAAATACAGATAAGCCTTTTTTCCTGTTATGTTCACTGTATTGTTTTATTTACAATGTATATAGGGTCCGCGTGGTGGTCGTGGTGCTAGAGGGCCAACAGGAAAGCCTGGTGCAAAGGTGAGAACCACAGCATTTTTTAATGTATACTAGTTGGGCCAATGATAATGAATTTGTCTACATGCTCAAGAATATATAGAGAAACATATGCATTTACATTCACACATAGCTTTGGCTTTTAAGTCATATAACAGGGTGCCAACATGTCATTAAAATGTCTTAAATTCACATTTACTAATAAAAGGCTTTTAAAAAGTATTAAATAGTCTTACATACTTATTTATTAAACACTGTAAGCATGGTCTAACTCCAAGTGCAAAATGCCTGTATATTTAATCTTTGGTGAAATCAACAACAGCTGAGTTTGAAAGTCTCTGCTATCTTGTTTGGGTCTTTTAAGTTTTTTCTATTCACGCTCATGAACTTCATCCATTGGTGACCACCGTAGCATCTGTCTGGATGGCATGGAGGAGCTAGCCAATTAACTAACCTGCAAGCACTCCAGTTTCTGGGGGTTTACTTTCTACCTAATTTTAACTCTTTCTTTAGTGCTTCTGTTAAACTGTTAATCTCTAGTATGTCAGAGCAGGTCTCAGTCATGTCCCCCATCACATTCCCTATATACACAATATAAATACAAGGAACAATGCTGGATAAATGATGTATCTATAAATCTTGCTTTGGCAACGTAAACATCTGTTTCTCATGTCAATAAAGCCCACTTAAATTTGTGTAGGAATCAATGCCAGATAGTAATTGTCCAACTCCGCAATATTTGGGGAACAGCTGTAAAAAGTGGGGCTCTCATCAGTCCAATTCACAAAAGGAAACTGGCTAAATTCATTAAGATAACAGTCTGTCTGTAGGCTAAATCAGACAGGATCAGGCTAAATCAGACAGGATTGCATTAACCTATTTATTTAAAAGCCATATATTAACTATTCTATAAATCACAGTAATAAATCAGGTGTATAAATAATGACTCTGACATTTGATATTTAGTTTTACTGCAAAATTGGAGTTTTCTGAGTGAAGACTTAAGTCTTTTGACTCCCTGATGAAAGCTTGATGCCGAAACACACCTGAGTTTTTGTTTTAAGGTCTAACATGACCATGCTGTGACAATAAAGACATTTTAATTGTTTTAAAGGAGAGGTGCCTCAGATTTTTTTGTGATTTTTGAGGTCCCTATGTAAAGAGCACCTGAAATAAACAGAAAGTGCTCCTACCCAAACTTTTTTTTTTTTTTTTGGCCATAAGTTTAATTAAACTGTGGCATTAAAAAGTTTTAAAATGTCTTACATTTAACTTGCAGATACATGTAGACACCCTGTATAAAAATGTTAAAAGAATCTATTAGTCCTATTAAACTGTATTCTTGAGCGCTAACTCATATAGAAATGTGCATGTGTAAAGAGGCTTGCTATGTAAGCTCACTGTCAGTGCTTTGCATAGATTTTATTCACACTTCATACTTTGACAGTTTTGACAAAGTTGACATCGTCTCTGTGCCTTTTCTTCCTCCTCAGGGCACCTCAGGCAATGATGGACCTCCTGGCCCGCCAGGAGAGAGGGTTGGTGTCTGATATTTTTTTGATCAGTGCCTCTTGAAATTTTGAAATTCTGTGCAGTGAGTCGGTGACAGATAAAGTACATCAGGTGCATTGTATCATGAATCTCAACTCAAAGGGAACTGCAGTAAAATCAGGATTAAATCAAAAGGTTTATTTGCCCTACAGCAGCAGCTTTAAATTAACAATTTTAAGTGTTGGTTTATTTACCTGAAGCCAATTCTGTGCACTCGACATTAAGCTAAAACTGACATAAAATAATTAACATTTAAATTATTTCCCAGTAATTGTGGTAGAAAAAAAAGGATTCTGCAACTAAACTTGAATGAAATACCAACAACCATTAAAAGTTGTGTTGTGCTTCTTATCCATTCTTCTCTCTACTCACTTTGCTTTTCATTTCAGGGACCTCAAGGACCACAGGGACCCGTTGGTTTCCCCGGACCTAAAGGACCCAATGTAAGTAGCTGCTGTCAAAGTGTCTGGTAGTTTGTACCATCCACAACAAGTCCATGTTGACACTTTTCATATAAGCTTTTCAAATATTAATACACAGTTACGACCTGATGTCTTTTATGAACTGTCTACCTGTTCACCCTCAGGGGCCAGCAGGAAAAGATGGACTGCCCGGTCATCCTGGACAGAGGGGAGAGACGGTGAGTGGGTAGTTTCGTCCATGAATGCTTTGTGTCGCGCCACATGACCCTGAATATCATGCATCAGCGCCCACTCACTCCACACACTCAGTTTCTCAGATGGGATGTAGGAAAAATAAGGAGAGGAAGAGGACAACTGAAAAAGCAAACAAATGATGCTCTTAGGGTGAAAGCAAAATACCAGTAAAAGAAAATGGAATATAAGACCTGCGACAGAGCTGAGCTGATTGAGTACATCATCGCAACAGCTGGTTACTTATTTCAAGATTACTCATTAGTTTTAGATGCCATTATTATTTTTCTCCTTTTCCTTTTCTTTTTTATTATTATATTGCACTGAATAATGATATGAGTTTGCAGTGTGTGAACATACATGGAAATAAGTCAATAAATGAAAAATATTTTTTTTAAATGTTTTAGCACCGCAGGTGTAGTAACATACACATTTTCATGCAACATTGTTTTAAATCACAAGTATAGCTTTGTATTAACACTGGGCATGTCTGGATAACATGCTTGGATATTTATGTAACAGGGTAATAAGGAGAGCAAATAATTCTCTTGTTTTCTGATACATGTACCTTATTTCCATGGCAGTAAAGTTGGAGAGAATTTAATTGTGTTCCACATGAGATCTACATGTTTAGTGAGCTTTTAAGGACCTGTTTACAAAATTCCATCCAAGATATTTATTATTATTGATCCCTAAAATGAAATATTATAATAATAATATAAATACTTAATCAACTTCATAATGAGTACTTTTACTTTTGATACTGCTGATAGAACTCGTCTGCTTTTATTCTAGTAAATGTTTGCAGGGGTTATAATAAAGTATTTTTGCAAAATACCTGACACAAGGGAAATATTCTGTATGTTAAATGACCTTTCTTGCTTTAAAAAGTCACTTTAAGAGGATGATTATGAGACCAAATGAGTTGTAAAGATACATTTTTTGCAGTTTACAATCAGAAAATGCAGATTTCTCTGCACAGCTAAAATTGTTACTGTGATTAACGATAAGTGGAAAACCAGAAGAATCGGTTTATTAGTTACAAAGTGTCATGATGGAGACACATTAACAACTAAGGTACAAGATGATTATTAAACAGAGTATAAATATAAAGAGTATAAATTCACAGTCAATTGGTTAAATAAAATGAAAATAATACAAACTATTTTAGATGGTGGAATAACCTAACACTGATACATACTTCATACTGATTTTCTCTATGGCTCAGATGCTTTACATACTATATAATGCAAAGACAGTACATACAATATAACCTCCTGATGTACAGTCAGTCTTACCTCTGTTTTGTCCCTCAGGGCTTCCAAGGAAAGACAGGACCTCCAGGACCCGGAGGAGTCGTCGGACCACAGGTACAGTAGATGTACAGTACAGTACTGTACACGGCTCCTGCTACATTCCACCTCCTCACTAATCCTGCGTCTGTTTTTAAAGAATTACCAGACACTGACATTCAAGTATGTATCTGTAACAACAGCTGAATCCTGAACAAAAAATACAAATATGCATGAATGTAATCAAGATGCATCAGATAGTTTTGAGAAGAATTTTAGATGCCGTCAGTGAGATCTCTTGTCTTTGGAAACTAATGAAGCGTGGGCTGAAAGTAAATTATTCTATCTCATTAAGTCTTCCATTTATAGTGGGGAAAAAAGCAAAAATTGGTTTAAAAAATATGATTTGTTGAGTAGAATCAAATGTGAGATATCCTGAACATCTTTAGTACCACTACTGTATCAGTATCATATCTCATTTATCACCTTCAGATTGGAATAAGTGACCTGTAAATATCTGCTCTGTATGTAAATATGTTTTGTTTTCTGATCTTAAAACAAATTGCCTGTTTTCAGTGATGCTATCACTGTTTTTTTTTTTTTTTTAAATTTAAGATTAATCATGTTTTCCTTTTCTTTTGATTAGAAAGTTTTGTTTGTTTTGTCATTGCTGCTTTATAATGGTGTCTTATACTGTTCTTTTTTCCCATTTGTGAGTGTTTGGGACCTCCTTGAAAAAACAAGTTGATACACCTAAAGGGGTTTATCCTGGGATAACACATTTTTAGTCATATAAGATGCAGATAAAGACACATGTTTATAGCATATTGTCTTTAATATGTTGTGGCTGACAGGGCCCAACTGGAGAAGTAGGACCCGCTGGAGAACGAGGACACCCAGGCTCTCCTGGTCCTCCTGGTGAGCAAGGTCTACCTGGAGCTGCTGGAAAAGAGGGTGGAAAGGTAAATAAGCATGTAGACACATATAACAGAAGGCCAACTCTTCATTCCGACACATTAGCTACCTGCATTTTGAAAGATGCTTCAGATTTTTTGAAGTAAGGTTGTATGAGGTACTTATCCATAATCACTATATTACCTCCAATAGATGAAGGTCAAATCCAGTTTGGAAAAGCAGGTATATGTAATAGAATTTGCCTCACTCACTCAATAAATACTTTGAAATAAGTCAAGTTATATTGTAAGTGCAATATGAGAGACACATAGCTTATCATAGGAAGAAGTCAAGAGTGTATCTCAGAAAAGGAGATACAGACATTTTTATAGAATTCCAGACCACAGAAACCAGACCTGATTGGCTTTCTGCGGATCGTCTGAGACAAGAAAACCAATAGGGAATTGTCTATTTTTTACTGTAAGTGAAAAGTTCTTCCTCAATATTAAACTAAACACAAAGCCATGAGCTGGTCACAAGTTTAGTCTCAAAGACAGTCTGTCTTTGTCCTCTTCATAGCCTCCTAACAGCATTTAGATCCTCATATAGTCATAAACAAATACCTTAATCTTTAATACTAATTTATTTTCCACAAGTACCAGTGTAGGAAGCTAAGCAATGTACTGCTGTGGTCAGGGTCAGCAGCACAACATTGTGAATCCAGTGAATCCAAACTGACCCTTGAAAACACAGAGGTCACACAATAACTAAAACAAATTGTGTTCTGTGAAGTAAAATGACTTTGCCAAAGGAGTCTGCTGGCTTTGGAGAGAACGCTCTTTAACATATACCCAAGCAGTTTCCTGGTCACCATCTACTGTAGGTAATTCACTGATCATAAATACCTCATACAAACATGCTTCAGAAATTCTGAACCATCCCTTTAATGTAACAGTTTTATTCTAATATTATTTGGTGAAAATAACATATATGTATAAGAGAGAAGAGAGAAATACAAACTACTTGTAGTTGTGGTCAGATTTGTACGTAGTTGTCTTGTAGTTGAAGATCAAACTGCAAAAACATTTGAAGTCTTGCATGATTTTTAGTGATGCAAAATGAATTTCTATTTATTGAAATGCAGTCTTTATCATTCTTCTGTAAGCAACTCGCATTTGTTTTCAAAAGCTCTTTCAGGCTCTTTAAGATTTTATTCCCACTTTAACATAACTGCACTCTTATTGTTAAAAATGAATGGGTTCAAAAGATTAAAAATTGAGCCACTTTTGTAGAGGAACTGAACAGGAAACTCTAGCTGTTTGACTATCTGAAATAGTGTTTAGGAAAATCTAAGTACAATAGTGCAACAATTAAAAACAGACATGGTGCCTTTGTTTAATATGTGCTGTATTCTAGACTTTAATATTCCTTTGATGATTGTTTGTTAAAAATTGGCACATCTCCTCCTTTGTGCCTTCACTTCTTAATCATTTGCTGTTGTTCCCACATAATGCGGTATAATTCCAGCTTTTTATCAAACAGATCAATCACTTTAATTGTTTTTCTCTGACTCTCCTCTCCTCTTCCATTTTCACAGATGCAGCACTGCTCATTGTTTTCACCCAAAGCAATTCTGTGTTTAATGATCACCTCACGGTCTCAGATGTCAGTTAAGTGGATGTTATCATTCCTCTCTCTCTAGGGTGATCCAGGTCCTCAAGGTCCTAGTGGCAAGGCAGGACCTGCCGGCCTGAGGGGCTTCCAGGGGGCGAGAGGTCTTCCAGGGGGCATGGTAACACGCAGATCACACACACATTGGCACACTTCTGCAAACATACACGTCCCACATCCTGAGCACACAACCGGTTGGATTCAGCTCCAAATCCCAATTACCAGGCTAACTACCTGCTGTTAAACCAAATGTCAGGCCTGGCAGTGGACCAGACTGAAAGGTGCAGAACTTGCTTACACAGAAGTAACAGAGAGGTGTGAGCCAGACACAACATTGACATGTTTTATCATTATTCGTCTCAGCAAGGTTGAAGTAGGTTGTGGTCAGTCATCAATATGGCTTTGGCAAAATATTTTTAAGGGATAGTTTGGATTATTTGATGTGTGGCTGTATGAGGTACTTATCGATAGTCAGTGTGTTAGCTACAATAGATGCCAGCTGGCATGTTCCAGTTAGAAGATGCAGAGAATTAACAGCATAGAAGCTAAGCAATGAACTGCTGTGGACAGGGTCAGCAACAAAAGGTATTTTAGCCACTTAAATGCACAATATGTAAATTTGATCACTAAGTCTCTCTCTCATATTAAAACAATAACAAATTATGTAGTTTGATGACGATTGTGAAGTGACATGGGATCATGGGAGTTTTGGATAAAAATGGACATGATTCAGGCAGAAATCATGTTCATAAATGAGGTGATGTAATAAAGTTTTATTCAAGTAATGTTTAGTCACATGAACCGACTTCCTTCCTCACTCCCTGATATATCAGACATATCCCATTTCATTTTTTTTCTGGAAGTTATAGCACACTGCTATAACTACCCCATAGCAATTAGCAAATGCAGGAAAACCTTTGTTTTGACTCTTGGTGCATATAAAAAATTACAGATTTTCTATCTACATTTTTAAATTTAAAAGTAAAAACACAAACCAACCAATCGAACATATTTACCGTTTTGTTCAACTCATAACAATAACACACATTCATGCGAAATACATTTGTTGAAAACAAATATAGTACTCAATAATACCAATACACAGCCCGACGCATGACTTAGTTATGCAATACTGCTGCTTATTTTTATTTAAACTTTTAGCAGCATTTTTGATTGGTCAAGGCCTTTCAAACATTCAAAATTAAATTTAAAATTAAATTCAAAAATGAAATTAAAATAACTCTGCACAGCTGACATGATGAAAGGAAGACAGATCTCACTCACGTTTTAGTTACTGTTCCCAGGACACATAGTTTATCTATGTGTTTTGTGAGACATCTGTCTTTACAGCTCAAAGTTTACTTATGCATTTGCATCATAGTTTATCTGGTCCAATGATTTTGGCATTAGCCCCATCCCTATCAGCAGCTCCCATGTTCTGAGAGGTAACATTACTGATTTCACCTATTGAGTTTGGTTGATGTGGAGAGAGCAATATTTGGCTTATATGATGTGATTTCCTGTCAGAAAAGGCTGTCTGATGACAAGGTAAATCGTTGAAAATTTTCTAAATAAAGCATACACTTAAACAGAAAATGATTTTTTTTTTAGTTGGCTAAAATAGTTTTTGTTGCTGACCCTGTCAACAGCAGTGCATTGTTTAGCTTCCTTGCTGTTACTGTCAGTTAGTACCTCACCCAACCCCACTAAAAAATAATCCAAAATATCCATGTAATCTGCTGTATTCTGTGCATTTTAGATGTATTTATTCAGTATTTAGAGCTGCACCAGTTGCACAGTTCATTCTCTACTAGGAATTCCTGTTTAGTTTTCGATCGGAGCATGAGTCAAATCCCTCTCATTCTGATTCAAACCCACGACTTTGTGCGTACATCACATGCACTTTGAGCGTGCTGAGTAACCCAAATTAATTCTCCAAAGAAGTGGGTGTGGGTGAGGGAAAGTTCAAGGTGAAAGCGGATGGCTGTTAGAGGCTGACTGAGGAGGATCAGCTTGAGGGACTGAGGCTGAAGCTCATTTCAAGGCTGACCATTAAGAGAGCACACGACAGCACTGCCCAGACTTATTACCACCGTTATGTTTGTCCCATGTGTGCAGAGGGATGGCTCTCTCCTCATAACGGCAGCACACACACATATAATCACACACTGCAAGAGCAAATACAGCCTCCCTCTATCTCTAAAAGTAAAGGCATCCAGACAAACGTACATGAACATGTGTACCTGTTGTATGAGCAGGAACATAGAACTTAATCTCTTCCTGTTTGCTGAGAGTGTGCAGGTATTGTGCAAGCACATACACACAAATTTCTGTTTTTCTCGCTTCGATAGGCATAAAGAAATGCGCACACACACACACTCTTCATCCCATCTTTCAGTCTTGAGGAAAGGCACAGTGGCAATATACGAGCCAATAAATAACTTTTTGTGTGTCCGGCAAAGAACGATCCTTCCAGCCTTCTAATGCACCAGGGTGAAATGTGGAAACCAGGGAGCTGGAGAGCCTGCTTGGCAGCGTCTGCACCCGCTGGCTCTGTCGGAGCCTGTAAATTAGTTATTATAATGAAAGTCTTTACTGCCTCTGGTGAACTGTGTTTTCCATATGCAGCCCCAGACCCCTGGTGCTGTGATTCAGCAGCCATTCAGGGGCGGGGATCTTGAGGAAATGACAGGGGTCCAGAGATGGATGGACTATACCTGTTCTTATGGCCCACCACAGGCTTCAGAAAGAACCTTGTCATCCCATTTTCATTTGCTTTGAAGCTCATTTAATGACTCCTTATGCATTAGTAATATAAATATGCCTAAAGATTAGGCTATATCATAATTTATTAAGTAATAGCCAGGTCTTCTATGGTGGAGTTGAGCTGCAGCCTAAGTAAATCTTGGTATTTCATTCATGAGTATTTCTGTGCTGCATCATTAAATTATCATTATTATATTATTTATTTTCTGAGTTTGGCAATTTTAGACAAATGCAGTGACTAAACTTCCACATACCAAGCTCATTAACAGAGTGCATTCAGTGTTGCCTGATTGTTTAAAGGGTTAGTTCAGATTATTTAATGGGGGTTTGTGTGAGGTAATTATCCATAGTCAGTGTATTACCTACAGTAGAAGGACCACAGTAAAAGTTAGGAGAAGCAGAGAGGGGCACTGCAGCATACAACCTATGTTGTCATGTGTGCAGGGGTGGTTCCTCAGGCACACAAAAGTGATTTCAAGAGAGCACACTTCTATTAAATAAAGGATCCAACAACTACAAAAACATTGTATGTTTATTGTACAGCGTAACATTAAACTAATTTCATTCCTTTACTTGATGTCAGTTTCAAGCCATACGACACAAATCAGTTTTACTCAGCCGAATATGCTGAATCGCACAACCAAACACAGCAAATTCATCCCATTTTCAGTCTTGGTAAAGGCACGTGGCTTTCAAATAACTACTTTTTGTGACCTGTGCATAACATTCCTTGCCTTACTCATTCCGCGGTGTTGCTAAACTGGGGCTGGACCGCTTGCAGCAGCTGACACCACCTGGTCTGATCGGAGTCCTGTAAATACTTCATAATAATGCAAACTTAACTCCTTGCTGAACTGTTTTCCAATCAGCCCAGACCCCTGACGAATTACACCAACTTGGCTGGGATCTGAGGAATGACATACACAAATGATGATCAGTATTGTTCTGGTCCACCAAGCTTCGTAGAAGAACTGCATCCTCTCTGAACTCAAATGACGTCCTACTGCATTATAATATAAATACAAGTGGACTATCATAATATTAATAATACCACTTCTAAATTAATCCAAACTTATTTCTTATATTTTCTGTGCTTCCACATAAATTACATTAGTTTTTGGTTTATTTCTCAGGTTTCAAATGACTGTCATACTACTTCCAATACACCTCAATACAAGTGTGGATTGAGGTTGAATAAAATTATGGTTTGTGGAATTCACAGCATTGAAAATTTAGAAAAAAAAATAAGAAACAAAGGAGGCTCCAGCAGAAACATCTCTCCCAACAAAAGTGTTTTAGCCACTTATAAATCCCCCTAAAAATCTATCTTTTTCATCACTATAGTATTATAAATAATTATTCACCCAACTTTATTGATGTCAGACAGCCTTTCTGACGAAAATGACCTTTATAACCAAATTGTGATCCAAATAACCAAGCAAAGGCAAAATCAAGGACCTTTTAACCATTTAAGTGGCTCAAAACCATTTATGTACCTGTTCTTAACTTCATATTTTCGTCTGCTTCAGTAGATTGGTAGCTAATAACCATGGCCAAATTCAAAGAAAGCACACATTTGCCCTTTGCTTTTATTTACACAAATCTGAAAGTAGACTGTGAGTAAAGTTTAGAAAACTTAATTAAAAAGAAAGTGGACTTAACTTCAACAATCAATGATAACATCATCACTCACATCCAAAAGAGAGTTAAACTACTAAAAAGATTTCCTCCCTTTCTGATACTGTATATGGATCGTAAATTGCTAGTTACTGTATACCTTTCTGGATCTCAGCCCTCAACACACATGTGCACACGTATCTACACGTACACACATGCACACGTACACACATGCACAGGGTAACATTTAAAGGCCCATTTGACAGCTGTGATTACGGCTCTTTGAATGGCACTGAGCGGCGGCCTGTGGTGAACGAGATCTAACCCTCTCCTGTCCTCTGCTTTCAGGGTCCAGCTGGCTTAAAGGGAGGAGAAGGGCCTCAGGGTCCCCCCGGCCCCATCGTAAGTGGCCCGTTTCTATGGTTACCTCTTTTCTCCTGCCACAGAGATTGCTGTGAAAAGTGACTTTTGGAGAATGAAGTTTCACATGCTGTGCGGAGCTCCAGTCTCCAGTCATTCAGCAGCACATGTAATGTCAACTACAGTGTAGAGGGTGGCAGAGTAGGGCATGGTGGTTTCATTTAGATCAGTGCTTTGATACTGTAGTTAAAAAGATGTTTGATAAGAATATACATTGCAATATTAAATGTCAAGTGTCATTTTTCAGTGAAGTAACAATCTCAAAGATTTCTGTTCTGTTCTCTTTGGTGGCACCAGTGGCGCTATACGGTAATTGCAGGTGGGTTTTTGGATTCCCAGAGATCATCGTCTGTCATAGGGGTGGGAATCTTTGGTCGTCCCAAGATTTGATTTGATTTTGATTCTGATTCTTTGGTGTCTGATTCAATTCAGAACTGATTCTCAATTGAATGAATAGAACAACTGTTTTCAGTCACTTGCTCCAGTATAGTGTTTGCCGAACCATTTACTGCTGCCCACTGAAATACAAGATGAAACATTACTGGCTATTAAGATAAATGGTCTGCAGCTGTTTTATTTTAAAAAAAGTTAACTACACTAATTAATGACTTAATGAATTTGAAAGCATACTTTAGTCTCTTGCCTGTATTAAATAACAAAATGCTCCGCTGTGTTGTTATTGACGTCATGTCTCCAGCAGTGGAGAACAGCCTGTCTGATGCAACGTTAGCTTTGGTTTTTCTGATACTGCACTGTGTGTTGGTCAGCCAGTCTTATTTGTTTCTGCTAATCACTGCTCTGCTCTGTTAACATTAGTTTCTGGCTGATGCTATTTAAAGTATTGACAACTTACTTCACATTCATCTCACAAAGGCAATTATTTAGACATAAAATCAAAACAAGATAGTTCAGCCTTTTTGGTTCCGTCAACATTTTTGAAATTGATTTTTGACATTTATCAAATACAGAATACAAAATCTTCCACATCTGCATTGCAGTGCATCTCAGAATCAAGTTTTTCCCCCCACCCCTACTCTGTAGTCATCAATTGTTTCTTTATTTGTTCATCAAGAGTAATTGTTTATTTGCAACACTCGCTCAGACCGTAAAAAAAAGATGCGCGCTTCAAACTCAAATGAGATTAGGAGTAAATCTGTTGCATTAGCCCCGCCCACCCTCTCTGGCAGACCAACCGCTGCTGGGTGATGGAAAATGTGTCACTAGCTGTGCGCCACTTGGGGCTTTCATTAGTGGGTTATAGGCTCAATCACCATTGTATTGCCTCACCAGGAAGTGAGTAATGAAGTACAGGTCAATAGTGACTTAAAAGATGTTTATTTACATGGAAATCTTTGAGATCATTACTTTAAAATGTTTTTTTTAATGAATACAACAGTTAACCAATTTCTTTTGCCATAAAATGGGTAGTATTCAGGTTGGATCTTATATTTTAATGTGTGAAGCCTAAGATACACAATAAGCACATCTGTGGTCATGAAATTACTATTTTTCCTACCGTGAATCACACCTCATGCTGATATATATTGGTTTTTTGTTCTTCTATTATATTGCTCAGGAGGAGATAAACATTTCACTTTTATAAAGATTAATTTATAACAGTTAATAATAACAGGCTTATAAATTTGTGTACCAAAGTTTGATAAAAAGCAATTTGCTGTTTGATTTATAGTGTTTTCAGAGCCACTAAGAGATATTCTTTGGTATGAAATTAACTAGAGTGCCAGGTAACATTCACTTAATCATTGCTTAATTGCCTAATTGAACAACAACTCGTTTCATCTCTTTAACTTGATTGGTCTGAGAGGTTTTCCTCTCACATTTAGTAGTCACTATAGCAACTATAGTTTCCAAAGATGGAGGAAGTTTTGTCTCTGTGCACCCTTTTTATTTTTTTATGGCCAGTACTTTTAGAGAAACTTTTCACTCAGCTGATAATAAGACTTAATACACTAAGGCTGTTTTTCTCTGTGATTCTGGGAACTTATGTTGCATCTTCTTATTATTCATCCTTAATCTGAGTAGAAGACGTCCTCTTGGATACTCTATGCATTCATATACTGTTTTCTCACACAGTTTAGGACCCTAGAAGAGGAACAGAAGTGGCAGGGTAATCCACAAATAAGTGGGGCACTTTTTCCCTTCCTTTGTCTCTGAGCCCCTCAGTTAGCGATATATGCAATGAAAAGCCTCGGGAGCTCCGGCGGTGAATCTGTACAGAAAGCTGACTGACAGGCAGCTTTGAACCGTCTGACATTTTGTTCAAGCGTTAAACGCAGGCTCCCGATAATTGCCCCTGCTCACCAGCGACAGAGCAACACCAGATTAGATGACAGCGGATATGCAGAGCACGGATGAAAAGATGATGAAAGCGAGAAGAGAGGGGCGTTCTCTGAATGAGTGAAAACCATTTCCACTGCGAAATGAGATAGTTTTCTTAAATTGGCTTGAAAGTGAGCCATTGGCTGAAAACATGTGATAGACTGTTTCTGGTTGTGTTTGGATGAAAAAAAAAAACTTGAAAAAGAGGCCGGTGTGCGATGCCCACGCACACAAGAGATCTGATATTTTCCTCCATCGATTTCCTGCCAGAGATTGAGCTGCTGTGGGAAAGTCTGTGAGTGGTGTGGTGTGTGTGTGTGTGTGTGTGTGTGTGTTGTGTGTGTGTGTTGCTGTTTCATAGTCTTTTTAGAGGGTTGTGTCTGTTGTGTGAGACAGACCAAGAAAGAACAGCACAGAAGAAAAAAAAAACCCCAGAAAGAATGAATGCGACAAGTTGAGTCGCAAACTTTGGATGTGTTTCTGCATGTGTTTGTGTCGCAGTTCTGATTTATAGCCAGAAAATCACATGTGGGGAAGAAAAAAATAAAATGAGAGGTAGAGAAGCAGAAGGAAATTATGAAGTTGAGTGAGTCGAAGGAACTTCAGGGTTCCTAGGCAGTGTGGAAAAGTATGGAATGTCATTATAATAATTTCCAAGTATGGAAAAGGAAAATATTTGTTTCCAGACTACTGCTCCTATTCTGGTTTCTAAAATATAAAATTCAGAATTTTGAAAAATACATTTATGCAGCAGGCAGCCAAAATGTTTAGAGAGCAGTGAACGAGCCTGATGTTGTTGAAAGCAAGGTAAGAAGAATGGCGTGCGACTGAACGCCCACTCCTACACTGAGTTGCCTCTACGTCACAGCCGTTGACATAAATAAAGATGCCCGCCGTGGCTCCATTTCCTCCCACTGGACAAAAATGAAGCCAAAATATCCTGGATGCAAGCACTGCCATCTTAAGCTGGTGACGTCATTTGGAGCTAGAGTGTGTGCAGGAGTGACCAGCATTGGCGCTGGGCTTTAGAGTTTCTGCCCACACAGCTGGCTGGTTCAATGGCAAGCAGGGCTCAGCTATAGATCATGACATGAAACCCCCTTTTTATAGCATCAAATAACTAATTAAAACCTATCTGATCAGGAAAAGAACACTTGAACAAACAACAGTGTGATAAGAATGACCTAAAATGACAGAAACCATCTTTGAGAAAAAAAAACATTTGATGTGTACTTTCAGTTTTTACTGTAACTAGTCACCAGGGGGTGATCAAGATGTTCTGGCTTCACTTTTGGGGAGATGTCATCGTATGATCATATGGTCACTCACCTTCTAAACAGCTCCATGTGCCTTATAACTGTACCGAATATGAACATCCGCATCAAAATTAATAAAGAAAATGCAGCAGTATCTTTGATTGCATATATACATTGCATCACAAACAACAAAAAAATAAGCTTGTCTGAACATTGATGAGTTATACAGTCGTGTAGCTTTCAAAAAAAAGAATCTTTTCAGTGTAAGGAAACCATACATTATGGCTGCATTCATCGTCGTTTCCATGGACACAGTGTTTCCATGGACAAGGCTGCACAGACACTGTGAAAGTTATCAACACAAGGTGATAGTGAGTCACTGTGATAGTGAGTCTTGCCAGGCATGATTTCTGGCATCCTGGGGCTGACCCCACTGAGCCCCCACTCAGGCATCTGGAGCTGGGCGCTGCTTCTCTCCCCTCCTGAGCCCGCCATGTCTTTGTTGTTCCCAGAGCCAGAGTCCTGTTTGGGTGCTGTTTGGCTTAGAATAGCACACCCCACCTTTAACTGACCTAACTAGCTAATGGCAGCTACAGTCAGCAGCAGTTAGCTGTTATTCTGGTGATATGCTGCCCCCTGTTTGTTTGGAGTATAAATTTGACAGGTGGCCAATTCTTACATATTGTACCTTTTAAAGGAAAATAATTAAAGTACAGGTAGCAGCAGTTAGTTTAGTTCCTCTTTGGGCAGAGATGTTCTTTCTGCATAGAAGTAATCAATTTTTTGAGTTAGAATATCTAGCTACCTTCTCCTGGCAATTATTTGGCAACATAATAGCATACATAGTCAACCATTTATTTACATAGTACACATCTCACTATGTGCACTCAGATGTCAAATATGGTCTGAAAAATCTACAGAGAAATCTGGACATTTGAGTTTAGAAAAGTCTGGAATTTTGAGATTGAAAATATGTAGAAAGCCTGACTTGAGTCTGAATGAGTGTGCGATTGTATGTGTGTCCTGTTGGCGGGGAGGCTGGCAGGCTGGGGATGACAGTTTGAAGCTGTGTGGTGTGTGTGTGTGTGTGTGTGTGTGTGTGTGTGTGTGTGCGTGCGTGCGTGCGTGCGTGCGTGCGTGCGTGCGTGCGTGCGTGCGTGTGTGTTTTGTGTGTGTCATGAAATGGGCCTCGCATATGAGTGCCAGGTGGCAGCTCACATCAGCAGCCGAGTCAGAGTTTGTGTGCGTGTGTGTTTGTGTGTGAATCTCTGGCTTGTACACATGCACGTGTTTCATTTGAAAGCAGCCTGAGACCTTCCCCAGTAGGAGGATGCCGTAATGACCCTCTGATCAAAGATGTAGTCACAGTTTATGTGATTTGGGCCACCTACACAGTGATGAGCACCCACCTGGGAGCAGTAGTGAAAAGCAGGGTAATAAGACACGCTGATGTGGGGAAGAATGGTGAGACCTTCTATAAGGCCTTGGCAGAGAGAGGCAGCCGAATCCTTTTAGTTAGATAAGAGTTCATTCATCAGCACACCTCTATCCTGGTGAAGCTTTGAGGCTGACAGCAGGGTCAATATACTTTTATTATTGTCTTTGTCATTATTTTATTTAAGTTCAGTCATAGGTTACTTTACTATTGTTGCTACAGTGCCTTACAGCAATAAAATAAAATAAAAGAATAAAAAGGTTATATTCTATCTATTTGATTGTGCGCTTGTTTCAAAAGGGTTGTGAATAGTGTCCTTGTGTGGGCACAGTTTTTTTGAAAATATGGGCATTGTTCTGTGTAAACTGAAAAACAAATGAAAACAAAGAGGCTTTTTCATTTTTTTTTTTCTTAGAAACTTCACATTAAAGTGGCTGTGGTCTGTGTAAGAGGTTGTCCTTGAAAATGTCCTTAATTAGGGCAGCTGTTCTAATGAGGTGCTTCAAATTAAACCAAGCATACTTGTCTGTGGCTTTCACACCTTTTCTGCAGGAAATTGACTTCTCTAGTTTGCTACCACATAACGCAGAAAAGACTGATGGGTCTTTGTTCTTTGGCGACAGGGTTCTCCCGGAGAGAGAGGTGCTGCTGGCCCCGGAGGTCCCATTGGTCTGACAGGTCGCAACGGACCCCAAGGACCACCCGGCCCTGCTGGAGAAAAGGGAGCTCCTGTGAGTATTTCTGTTCAACTCTCACTCAGTCAGACCCTTATTGCCTTTTGCTTACAGTTTTTCTCAGTCACTTTGGCTCCTTTTTTTAAAAAAAGTCTTCCACTTTCTCTTAACTAGTGCTTCCCAAATGGTGTGTCATGAGAGAAGTCCAGGTGTGCACGGGATTTTGTATCAACTATGGATTATTATTGCATTGCATATTATTTGGATTTTCTATATCATAGGACTGGGACAATACACTTATCTCCCAGTTCAATACTATCATGATACATGGGTGCCAATTTGATATGTATCCCAGTTCTTAAGTATTACAATTTAATATTCTGATCAGTAGTTTTTACATGCTCATTTCCAAATGAGGCAAATTCTATACCCTAAAAATTCTTAAAACAGTTTCTGCGGGTTTCAATGAGTTAAATTTGAATTTAATTAGTTTTAGTTAGTTTTTAAATAGTTTTTTAAGGACTTGCAGACACCCTGTTATAAAAACCTTCAAAACGAATCCCAGATCATGCCATTGATTGATACCCAGTTTTCCTGATTAACTGATTACCTCTGATTGACTTAATAAGCTACTTGTTGCCTCCAGTGGTTTGGTTGCTTATAGAGGCTATTTTGCATGGATATGAATACAAGTGTGCCTTGAAATGCTGGCTTGCCCTTTTGTGTGTCATAGGCACAAAAAGTTTGAAAAACAGTGCTCTAGACTGTAAGTGCAATTGTAACAACTGTTTCATGAGACATCAAGTCTATTGTATGTCAGCAAAAGATGCTTCATGCTTCAAAACGGAGAAATTGTGTCTGTGAATTGGCCAGTACCACCAAAATGTTTTGTTTTTATCATGGTGAGAGCTGGACTCGTCAAAATAATTCAATGTTTTTTCACCATGGCAGTCAGTCAACCTTGAAAATGTTTTTTTATATATATATATATATAATATAATATAAAATCTCTGTTGTGTTTCACTTTAATGTTGATGCTGACTGTCTACTGTCTATATACAAGAATGTCAGTTTTGGCCAGCCAAATGATGTTTTTGACTTATTCATTCAGATTTCCACAGAAGCTAAAAGTTTACTGGTAAAAGTTAAGATTTTACAGTACTGTGGTACACAAAAATGAAATGCACATTTGTACAGTAAATTTATTTGTGTAGCAATGTATCACATATACTGTAAACAGAAGAGTCACCTTTGACTTTTCATGTATTTCACTGAGCATTAATTCATCAGTTTTGATCAGCAAGCCATGTATGAGTGGTTATTGTGCAAACTGTAGACAATTGTGCTAACTCGTTTGCACAAAGTATGACAAAACACGTGCAATTTTCTTGAATGAATGAGAAATTTAAATCTGTTTTGAATAACAAACTAATTGTTCAGAGATTTGAACTTATTGGTTTATTGTTTGTTTGTTTTTTTTTTTTTTTTTTATCTCATGAAAGAACTGAGCCAAAGCCAAAGAGAAAAACTGTAACAGTTTGATGAAAATGTTGATTTCAGTGCTGGTAATGTGACTCCTTTTGATGAATGTGATGAATTCTTAGGGAGAGAAAGGTCCCATGGGTCCTGCTGGTCGTGATGGCATTCAAGGTCCTGTTGGTCTTCCTGGTCCCGCTGGTCCTCAGGGTCCCCCTGGAGAGGACGGTGACAAGGTAAAATAAAGATGTGATACTATTTTATCAATATACTACTGTAGTAATCCTTGACTTAAATACCAAACTCAGAGAATTAGCTGTTTTAAAATAGGGCTGCACGATTAATTGAAAAATCACAGAAACTGCAGATCTGGCTGAGTGCAATATCTGAATCAAATAAGCTGCAAAGTAAAATGTGTGACAAAACGTCATTATAATGAAGTACCGTAGTGCAGAGATTCTCTGGCTTACAGATGTAAGAAAACATGTTTGTTTGGCACAGAACCCAACAAATGGTCACATCATCATGATTTTAATTTTTTTTTTTAGTAAATATGAAAACTGTGATGCAAAAATGGTCATTCCCACTAATCATGAATCGCATTGCAATATCTGTCAATGTAACCACAATTACGATGCACGATTACCATTCTAGATCATATTGTGCAGGACTAGTTTAAAACAAAGGCATATTCTGCTCTTGTTGAAAGCTAAAACAGATGAAGACATTCTCAGAGTTCTACTTCAACATCTGTAACCATCAGCTCCTTCCTAATGAGATCAGAACAATGTAGTTCAACTACAAAGTTTTCTGCAACACAAAAAACACAATGACACATCAAAGAATCCAACATGTCTACAACTGCCAGTATTTTCAAAATGTGTCTAGAAATACGAGGAGGTTAGATGAACTTCTTGGCTTATCTTCTTATTTTTTGTCTTTTAGACTTCTGTCTATTGCTGTAACTACCTGTGACACACAATGGCTTTTTCACACAGGCTGCTGCACAATAAACATGTATTCCAGTGTCGTACAGGGTTAGGTAGTAACAGATTATATGAAATCAAGATTTAATGATCAGGTAACAAAATAAGTAGCTATAATCACCTACTTTTGAAAAAATGTTAAAATAGATTATAGTTACAAGTTAAAATTGTCAAGTATTATTTGATCACATTTTTGATTTGATTAGTGACATAAAACTAAGCTAAATGCCTTTTTAGGGATATACCCGCTTCCTTGAGACTTAAACTTTGTGATTTACAGAAGAAAAAAAAACACTTATTTCTTTTTTCTGGGAGCCTGTTTTGAGAGCTTAAAGCCTGAGAACAAATTAGCAAGTGTGTAGCAGGACATTAATTGATTTCACTTCATGTAAAATATACTGTTGCAAAACAAAATAACTTGTTTTATTTATGTTGTTTTCCAAAGTGTGGCTTGTAGCTCTTGTGGCACCATTCAAATCTGTTCTCCACAGGGTTGGGGAGTAACAGATTACATGTAATCAGGGATACTTAATCAGATTACAAAAAATAAATACTCAGATACTAATCAGACCAGATTACATTTGAAAAAAGGTATAATTAGCTTATAGCTACATTGTCAAGGATTATTTTATTACATTTTTGTCTTAAGTCTTTAAAGAATAGCAGTTTGATGACCAGTGCTCTATTAACTCATGAAAAGCGCGTCTGGTCTGACATACAGGGTTTCTTAGACAATGGATCCACTTTGTGGCTGACCTGGTGGGAGAAAAAAAGAATGTTAAAGGGACTCAAATTTTTGTGGTTGTTCATTTTTTAGTATGAAGTGCAATATTTTCAATGTTTGATTTTGAAGTAACTCAAAAGTAATCCAAAAGTATTCAAAAGTAGATTAGTTTTCTTTTGTCTTAGTTTTCAAAGTAATCTGACACAACCCTGGTAACATCTATGCCTTTGTGTGCAGTGCATATATGGGGTGTCACAATTTTTCAAACACACGATTCCATTTGACTTTCAGTTTTAAGGTCACAATTCAGTTAGATTTTTCATTTTAAACATTTTTATGGCCATGCCATTGTTAGACTATTAAGTCTTGATTTCTAAAGATCAACAGATAATTGGTTTTATTCCCTGACAACTATAATTTACATTTTCAAATTCTTCTTTAAAAAGATGTGTCATATGGTTTCAAGTGTGATTTAATGGCCACTAAGCTATGTTGTGTGCTTTGAAGTGTTTTTATTCTCCAGACACGTGCTGGACAAGTTAAGTAGATGGGGTCGGAGAGAAAAAAATACTGGGAAAATCACAAATTCTGCCTTTCATTTCAATAATTGACATTGAAAGCTCATTTTGGTCAATTTTCGACTTAACATTGAAATTGTGACACCCCTAGTGCATGTAGAAAATACAGCATCTAACACACGTACTGCACATAAACAAATACTTTTTTCTTTTATTCTGTTTAGCCTTAAGCATATAAATTACAGAAACTATTATCAGATTGTTGCATTGAGTAAACAAAATAAGCTCTCACAGGAAGTATTTAAAATTTTCAACAACACAAACAGATAAACAACTACATGAACTGAAACAGCCAATCACTACCTGTTTACCCTCAGGCCAGCTAATCCCACATCCACAGCTGATCCACTGAACCACAGATCTGCATCTTTACATTTGTACCATCATGCCTCTCCGATCCAAGTCACGTCTTCTATCACACCTTTTTGTCAATCATAGTGCCAATGGGGTTCGACAGGGAGCCAATCAATTAATTGCAAACACTCGCCCAAGGTCTTTGTGGGCCAATCAAATTAGAATCTCTGGAGAAATATTTACTGCTCAATTCTGGTAAAGGTGACACTTTAAGATATTGAACTGACAAAACATGGGAGGCGAAAGCCTTTTAAGATGGAGAGGAGAGATGTGAGCTCTGCTGTTTGTATCACTCCACAGGGAGAAGTTGGCGGACCTGGACAGAAGGGGAGCAAAGGAGACAAGGGTGAACTTGTGAGTCTTTTTTTTTCTCTGTTACTTTTTTATGATTCTTTTTATATAAAGCAGAGAGTTTTAAATGATAATCCATGCTAATTGAGCAAAGAACTCTAATCTTGGCTGCTGAATCCTCATATGAGCTGAATAAATCAAAGAACACAGGTTACTTGGCAATGACTCATCTGAGGTTATCTCGCCCCAAACAGTCTGCAGCATATAAAATATTAACTGAGGTGCTGCTATGTTTCCTAAATGCTTACTTAGTTTCCAATCAAAAATACCAGTGTAGTCTGTCCTCATCTTAAACATTTGAATTTTTCACTGTCATCACAAGCGTGACTTAAAATAAATTATGTATTGTAATATATAGTATTTTCTTGCCCTCAGGGCAGTCTCTCTGAGGATAAACAGCTTTAGCATGCAGTTGTCTTTATTAACTTCCATTGATCTGTAGTGTAAATGGAATCAGCAGGTCTAGTGTGTGCTAAATGTGAGACTGCTTTTGATGTTTTGTTTATGTATAGCCTTAAGGTCATTTTATTGTTGGATGTAATACCGTACAAAGCACAGGTGTGGACTTTGAGTCATGACTTGTGACTTCACTTGGACTTACCTTCACCCAAGCTCAAAGTTTTCTTAGGCTTGATTGCCTTTATTATGACAGGCCAGCTGTAGAGTGACAGGGAAAAGGGGAGGGAGAGAGAAGGTATGACATGCAGCAAAGGGCTGCAGACCGGAACTGAACTCAAGTCGCTGCAGAAGACTGATCCATTTACCTCAGAGGTCGTAGTTGGAGCTGGGAATGACATCACAACTGATCTAGCCATGTTCCAGTACAACAGAATGGAAAAAACTTTTTTGAGCTCGATAACAACACATTCTGCAAATTGATTGAAGGGCTTATAAACAACGTCACTACTGTTAATTCACGGTGTAGTCATATTGGATTTTGAGGTTCAGGGGGTGTTCCAGTTGAAATTTCTAACTGGGAACTCCACCAACTGAGCTACAGGAGCGCCCAAAAACATATGATATTTAAAGTATGCCACAAATCAATTAATTTCCCTTCATTTCCTCAATCAACTACATTAACGCTATTCATCAACACTTAAGTCAATGCTTAATTCCCCAGATCCACTTTGTTTGAACCAACCTGACAGCATCCATTCATGTTGCAGGAGAGAACCTTTAAGAGCTAATGTTGCGTTACAGAGCTCCAGTGGAAAAAAATATACCAAAGGTCATTGTCGTACAAAAACTATGCAGTGGTCAACAAAAAGTAGTTGCAGTATGCAAAACGTGGAGGCCAAAAATTACACAGATATGCAACAATGTCCAACTTCATTCGACATTTGAAGTTGCACAAAGAACGGTAAGTTGAGGCTCTGTTGTTAAAATAACATTACATTACCACTTGGTTATGGCTTAGTCATACTTACGAACTTGGGACTTGTAAGTCTTAACTTGGGACTTGACTGTGTCACACCCTGGCTCAAAGGAAGGACAAAATATGGAGACCACACATGACTCTTTAAAGTAAAATAAATATATTTAAGTAAACTAAACTATGTATAAGTGTAAGTCAGTTCATCAGTAACATTTGTTTTGTGTGGGTGTGTGCATGTGTTCAAGTGTAAGACTACAAAAAAACGAAACAACCTAAGTCAAAACAAGACAAGTAACCCAGAAAGGAGAGAGAAACTAAATGCTCTGGCACAAATATATGTAGGTGAGCATTTACACCCACTCGGGTGTTAGCCATCACTCCATATCACCCACTCCCCAGAGCCCAACAACAACCAAACAGAAAATAGGTCAGAGGCCAAGGGGCCATCACAAGTGCAATGACTGAGACTTACGTTTGACTTGCCAGACAATGACTGGGTCCCACCTCTGGTATGAAGTGTAAGTGAAAACATAGTTCACTATACAGAATTTATTTTATATGAATATTAACCCCAGGAAAAGAAGTTATCAAATCTCAATTTGTTTTGTTCTTTGTGTTTTTAGGGTCCACCAGGCCCAAGCGGTCTTCAGGGTGTGGTCGGAGCTCCTGGTCCAGCTGTGAGTATCACTTCCTCTGACCTTCTAATGTCAACTTTTCCCCTTTCAGTTTACTTTTATTATTGGCTGTCATATTCAGGCATAAAACATGCAATGAAAAGAAAGCATCAAAAGATCAATTGGTAAGCCATGCACAACTCCAAGTATTGTTTTCCCCTTTCAAAAAGAATTCCAACCTTCATTTGACAGATACTGAATTTGTACTGAATTTTTAACATTCCTCCGTTTCCAACATTTCAGATGCCTTAAACATGTAACTGTTGTTCTCCTAATGGTAGCCCCTGCTCAGCATGGTGGGATCTGTGTAGAAACAGTGAAATGGCAAATCAAGTTTGAAATATTTACTCCAATTCAAGGCCGCGTGAAGACAGTGACGGTGATGATTCAAAACAAGAATTGGAATTGCCTGTGGGCAAAGCTTTTTAATTTCTCAGACCTGTCATGTTATCACAAAGTGACAGAATCATATCTCTTTCTGCAGAACTAGAGCCTGTTATTTCTTAGTTTCCAATCATGTTCCATCGAGAGCATTGCAATTCTTAATCAGTCAAATGAGCTGGCACAGTGTTTAGATACACTGGAAAACTAAAGACTTGCTTCTTAAAGGGATAGTTTGGATTATTTGAAGTAGTATTGTATGAGGTATTTATTAATAGTCAGTGTATTACATACAGTAGATGATCAACACGCCCCCAGTTAGGAGAAGCAGAAAGAAGTACCAGCATAGAAGTTAAAAAATGTACTGCTGTGCACAGAGTCAGTGGTTTCCCAGTGGAAAAGGCTGTCTGAAGGCAGAGAAAATATTACAAATATAGCATACACTTAAACTGATATAGATTTTTTTTAGATAGATCTTTTTAAATGGCTAAATTTTGTTGCTGGCTCTGTCCACAGCAGTTTGTTGCTTAGCTTCTGTGCTGCTCCTCCAAACAGAGGGCCTGGCATTTCCTGTTGTTAATACACCAACTTTTGATAAGTACCTCATACAACTCCACATTAAATAATCTGAACTATCTCTTAAATGTCACAAAGCTGGAGACCCCTGTTACATTAAAACAAGGTAGCCTGATTTATAAAACAATGTCTCACTCCCTGGATGGGCGGAAATTAAGCACTGCTCCAGCCTGGACAGCCAGGATATATTATGCAAGAAGCAGTATTACTTTTTACTATCGTCTCTGCAGTCCAAAAACCTTTGGCTACGGTCCCCATTCATTTAAGAATCCCCATCTTTTTATCATTGTAATGTAACACAAATTTCATTTTAATCACGACTTTTACTTGAGGCAATGTATTAAGATCAGGATACCGCACAAAGAGTTTTGCCATCACAGTCGTTAACAGCTTGTTCCTTAGTAAAAAGTTTTTTTAGCAGTCAGACATAAATTAAATTGCAGTTTGTAATTAGTATTTCTTTGTGATTTTTTATGTAGAATTAAGCCTGACCTGCCTGTCACACAAACCACAATGCTGCACCGAGCCGTCAATCATTTCCATGTAATACCTCATGTGGCAGCAGGTTTAGCTGAAAATCCTGCCTTGTATGCTGCAGAACATCCTCCACTCATCCATCTCATTAACACAACAGGAACAGTCCTGTTTCTACAATAGCTGATGGCCCGAGGGCAACTAGCAGCTCATTGCTGTAAATTATCAGGCCTTAACAACCATTCTAGCAAAAAATTCAGCATCTGCAGGGCTCTGTGGGGGCTACAATAGACCTGGTGAGACGGATTGCCGCGAGCAGGTAGTGCACCCAGGCTGAATAACAAATTATTTAACAGTTGTTTGTCCTGGTGAGTCAGTCTGCTCATGTGTATTCATGTCTTCCTAACTGAGCCCTGACTCGCACTGTGTAGTTTCAACAGTATCTGCCCTTTTTATTATTGCAAGTCCTAATGCTGTTATCAATTCTGACTATACTATCCACCCCACCTCTCAATCCAGGAGGAATGTTGGCGTTTGTAGGGAAAATGAATGATCCAATTTCCTTTTCAGCTGAGGCTTAACAAGGTTTACAGCAGCTCAGTTGATAATATTATCTTCGAGATGCAACTAAGGTTAAGCGTTTGGAATAATGGCAGGACATTACTGATCTTCATCAGACATTTTCTCAAGTATGATTTTATATTGAGCATAATCTAATAAAAAAGACATAAATGTTGCATAAGAACATATTTTAAAATGAGGAAACACAATTTTGTGATGTGTTAACATTTCTAATGTAACACAAGGCAAACAAAAATCTTGGAATTTCTTTTAGAGACAATCTATCTCAAGATATATTAAGTTTTATGCACATCATATGAGTCATTAATTATACCTGCCACAGAATGTGTGTGATGCCTCAAGGCCTAAGTGTCTTTTATACCCACAGGTACCAAACATGTGGCTGTGCTGAATCACACCTCTTTCAATTAGCACCATTATTATCAGCTACATTTCAACATTCACATAGACTCAAAAAAGTTACTACAGAGTCTTGAAAAAGTAGACAGTCCACAGTTGGTGTAAGTTTTAATAAAAGTAATTATACATTGACTTTCGATGAGTGTTTTTTTTAATTAGGACTTCAGCATTTTTGTACTTCCTTCTCTCTTATAATAGTCGTTCAAAACAGTTTTTCAGAATATATTTGTCACTTATGGAGAATATAGCTTTACTGCACATTTTAAGCATAATGTATGGCCTTATAATGACTTGCAGTGTGTGCACAACATAACACCGTCCGATTAAGATAAAACTTTATAAATCCTGAAGGAAATTCTTGTTCCAGAGATTGCTGCAAAATTACAGTAACATAAGAATAAAAACAATATTACAATAACAGTATTAAATATAAAGTGAAAGTGAAAATGTATGATGAATATATGAGATGTAAATGCAGAAAACCAGTGCCTAGTAAAAACAGCAGTAAGATAAGTTAAGTAAAATAGAAAAAAAAATAGTATTGACAACGACACTGAAAATAATAATGGCAATAATATTGAAAGATAATGAAAAAAATAATATTACAGCTGATAATGAACATTATATTGGACGTGATGATAAACATTGTACATGATTATATAATAAAAAGTAATATTGCACATGATAATCCAAACTATCAAATTTTAGTCAAAGCATGTATGTTTAGCATCAAACTGCGATTTTCCCCCAGCTCTTCTTTTTTTTTTTTTTAAAGTTATTTTTTTGGCCATTTTTTGCCTTTATTGAGAGGACAGCTAGAGAGTTGACAGGAAACGGGGCAGAGAGAGGGGGGATGACACGCAGCAAAGGGCCGAAGGCAGGAGTCAAACCAGCGGCCGCTGCAGAGGACTAGCAGCCTCCATACATGGGTCGGACACTCTACCCACTGAGCTAAACGTCCCCCCCCCCCCCCCCAGCTCTTCTTAAATGTTTTCCAACTTGACCTGATGTACATTCCTGCACAATGACGTTGCTAAGCGTAAACCGCTCAACCCAAACCACAAACCCAAAGCGTTGGTATTTGATGACCTGGGAGACTCAACAATAGAGGTGCACAGAGACGTCATTGTTTGAATCTGTATTTGTTCAACCACCAAAATTATCTGTCTCTGTATCTGTATTTGGATAGAAGACCAGAGGTGGGTGCAATTTGTACCGAAAGTAATTTTAAATGGGGCAGTTGTTTTGTTATCTAACCTAATATTCATTGTCAATGCAGCTGTTGTGCCTACAAAGCTTTAAAATGATTTAATAATGTAATATAATTAATAATGAAATATATTTCCATGTCCTCATACTGTGCTTTTCATCTGTGTCTCCCTTTTTATTTTTAGCTTAACTAAGTTTAATGAACTGTCTGAAGCCCACCAGCACTTCCCCTTTAATTGGGGAATATTGAAAAATCAGAAATTGACAAAAAAATTTGTAAACCAAAAGATTTTGTTTATAATTTGGTGATAGAAACTCTACAGTGAAGACATATAAATACATAAAAATAACCTACAGGGAATAATCATGGTAGGTGCATTAAATCAGTGAATGATTAAGGGAGATGCAGAGGTAATCATAGAGCTGACTTTTTCCAAATAATAATGAACAAATTTGGATGGAAGAAATATTTGTACCCATCACATTATTTGTGCTTTCCTGATTAACGTGTTTGGATTCAGGTGCATCCTCGACAATCAAGTATCTTTCTCCATAACTGCTTGCAGCACCTTTGAGGGAGTATAGGGAAGGTCATCAGCGCTCGAACCAAATTCACCATTTTTTACTAAGGGTGTGTGGGAGTGTCCATTTGAAAACTCAAAAAAAGTATGCAAAAGTATGCAGAAGAAGTCTCCCTTAAAATTCAAAAACTCTACAGCCACACACATTTCTGATATCCACGAGGAGCTGTTTGGGCAGTCAGACTTGTACCTTGTTTTGGTTAAAGTTAACTTTAGTCCACCTTGTCTCCAGCTCTTTAGTTCAAAGCTGAACTCCCACTACCTGTAATCACCTAACATTTCCTTCTAAACTGCTCTGCATTCAGAACCAGTGCCCGAGGCTGCCTACATGTCCCACGGCTCAGTGAGAGCTCCACAAGCACTTTCAAGTGCTGACATGCGTTTGAACTGAAAACTCCCAGTTTGTCAGCACTTCACTCCTTCCCTGTAGTCTCCCCTTTCTATCCTCTGTAGCCCTGTGCACCTCTGACTTCACAGATGAAGTCAGCATCTTTCACATAGCCTCTTTACCATAACCCTGTGGCTATACTGCACTGTATCCTGCTCTCCCTGATGACAAGCTTTGGTAATCTGGCTGCTGTTTCCCCAGGTTGCCCAACAGCTCAGTGGAGCAGGGGATAGAACTGTTGCCTCACCTGTCTACTTTTTTGTTTAGAGTTTGTATTTTCCTCCACATGCTCATATAAGTTTCACCAGCTCTAAACGTTGACTCTAAACTCTGAAAGGCATGTGAGTGCAATTGTCTGGATATGCATTAGCCTTGAGATACAGACCGTTGACCTGTCCAGGGTGCATGCTGGGAAAAGCTCCAGCCCCCTCGTGACCATGAGTGAGAATATGTGGGTGTAGAGAATTGATGGATGGATGAAATTGCCATAAAATGACCTTTAGAGAAGGCATTGAGGTAACTGTCTGTCCTAAACTGTGTTTATGTTCTTTGTTTTTTTGGTGATCAATTGTTTATATAAGGATGGCGAGGCAACCAAGGTTATTGTAGTTAACTAAAACTAAACTAAAAACTAAAACTAGGCATGAGAAAAACATTGTGGTGAACTGAAATGAGAATAAAAACTAGACTTTAGAAAAAAAGAAAAATAACTAATTAAATCTTGTCCCATAAAATATCCATTTTATGATTAAAAAACAAAAACTAATTAAAACTAAAGTATAACTAAGGATTTTTAAACAATAAAAACTAACAGAAACAAAATGAAAATTAAAAGTTAAATAAAAACAATAAATAAATGAAAAATACACAATTGTAATAACTCTGGAAACAACATCACAGTCACTAAAGTGACACAAGACAAACAAGGAAAAGTATAACATAAGTTTCTTTGCCCCCTATTTCCCTTGTTTTCTTACCTCCAACCCACTTTACCCCACCCTCAAACCCTGACATGATGAATCAAGGCAGTAGAGCTTGGTCAATTAATCAATCAGTCGATTGACAGAATATTGATTGCCAACTGTTTAAACCAATCCATCAGTTCAGTCATTTCTCAAGCAAAAATGTCCAGTGTTTACTGGTTCCAGCTTAAATGTAAGGCTGGCTTTACACAGTGAAACTTTTACGTCACTAGTTGCAGTTTGTAAATCGCATGAAACTTAATTTCCATACAACTCAACAGTTATAAAAAGCTAATCGAAAATTAAAAAAAAAACAGTAACAACAAGTTACTACTTTTATTTTGACAAGGTTAACTAGCTTGATTGGTAATTTTTCATCAGTCTTACTGTTTTCTTGCTAGATTACATTAAGTGGGAAGTGTCATTGTAACATTGGCCTCTTTGTATCTTGTTCCGCATTGTTTTTGCACTGGACATTTGGACATGTATCACTTTTTCTTTTGGCACTGACTGTCTACTTTGTTTCATAAAGGCTACTGGCTACTCAAAAGGAACCAATAAATCATTTCACTCTCTCTTCAAGGAGTTTGATCCAATGAGCCTCTACTAAGGGCATTTGCCGCTTAAAATAAAAAATAAAAATAAATAAATAGCTCTTTGTTGTCACCTTCTGACATCAGTATGAAATTGTAGCTTGATATATGATTGTATTTAGATAAGAGCTCTGATTCTCATCAACCTTTATATTAAAACAGAGTTATATAATAAAGCTAGAAGTGACTTTAATCACTCTCAAACTGCAATGTAAACAAATTTTGCCTCGCTCATGTTTGCGTTATAAGCCTTGAGAGCCTCTATGAGAATATTCTCCCTCTGAAGCATCCGAAAGACCACCTCCTATTTTATTATTCTGTTCATTTTGGTGATAAGCCGTTGTCAGTTAAAATCAGTTGGCATGATACAGCATTTGATGTCCTCAACTGGCACCACTGTTATGATTATCTGCTGCATTAAATTAGTTTCACAAAGTTAGGAGTTTTGCAACTGTTGCAGCTGAGTTTCATCCAAGTTTCAAGTGCATTGCAGAGGACTTTATGCCATGGAACTCAATTGCTGCGTTTCAACCAACTAAAATTGCTTGAAAGTTTCACTATGTAAAGCCAGCCTAAGGAATTGTTGCTTTTCTTTAGTATTTTTGATGGTCAACGAAGAGTCTTTAACTTTTGGACTGTTGGTTGGACACAAGATGCAGCTCGAAGACATCACTTTAAGCTGTGGAAATTGCAATAACCATTTTTTCACGGTTTGTGACATTTTATAGACAGCAATTGAGCAATCAGTCATGAAAATAATCATTATTTGCAACCATACTAGGCAGTGTACATTGATAATAACACAAAAACAGTAAACAAGCATAAGCAAATCTCTAAGTACAACCTATAACCCCATCCCCCTGCTGCCTAGCAATTCCATGACATAAACCAACAGCATTCAGCATTCACAAAACTCTAAATGGTGTCTGAGTGCAAGTGTCAGCTTGTGCATTAGCCCTGAGATAAACCTGCCTGGGGTGCATGCTGGGAAAAGCTCCAGCCCCCTCATGACCATGAGGAAGAATATGTGGGTGTTGTAGAGAATTGATGGATGGCTGAAATTGCCGTAAAATGACCTTCAGAAAAGGCATCGAGGTAACTGTCTGTCCTAATCCGTGCCTGAATATGGGCATCGACCCACCCTCCACCATGTGAGCCTGGATATACTCCATAACCTTGAAAAGGATTAAGAGGGCAAAGAAATCCCATAAGAGAAATTCCTCCTAGATACCAGTGTTTGTGGACTTGAAGCTGCGGCTAATTGGGATCAGAATAAAGATATTTGGATTTAATGAACTTTGACCTCCTGCAGGGCAGCGATGGCGAGGCTGGACCACGAGGACAGCAGGGTATGTTTGGCCAGAAAGGAGATGAAGGAGCCAGAGGATTCCCCGGCCTGCCAGGACCCATTGGACTGCAGGTAAGTCGGAATCTGCTTCATTTATACACACACACATGTTGATTCTCTGTCTCTCATTCTCCAAACACATGATAACCAGATCACGTTGAACACAGCCTAGTAGGTATGCACATCGCTCTCCCTCTGTCAGAGCCAGCCAGAGCAAAATGAGTTCCTCCACACCCCTTTAAACCGACAACACTTCATCTCTCCTTACATCATTTACATTACATCAAAACAGAGCATAATTTATTAATGCAGCCTCTGCTCATAATAACACTCTGTATTGCTCCTAGGCAAATAATGCTTTTTTCCCCCTCAAGGACTTTCCTCAGCAGAGACAGTGCTAAAAATCCATCACCATTGCTAACATTTTGCATTTGGCATTTTGCCGCGGAGTTAATGGCGGAGGGGAGACTGGCGTTGGTTTTCCACTCAGACTACATCATTATCATGCAGTAAAGTGCGTAACCACTGTCTAACCACCAGTACGCTCAGCCTACACAAACATGGACCATGCATATTAAAGGTTGTGGAGAAGAGTGATGTTTGAGAGCTTTTTATCAATAAATGACCCATAGTTTTATTTTCCACTTCAGCACACATCGATCTGTGGCTATTTATCTAATTTTTTAATGGTAGTAGATCATCGATTCATAAAAAGTGTTTCTTGGAATCATGCAGTTCAGCACCCATTTTTAATACTAAACTGGTATTGTGTAACTTTTGAGAGAAGAAATAGCACATTCTTGCTCTTTCAAATGAAAAGTTTAAACAATTATAATAACTTTTTTGCTGATACAACCTTACTTGGTGTAGTACAACAGGCAGCTTATGATGGCATATGCATGGAAACCTTCCTGAAATAATCCTTCGACATACAGGGTGTCCACAAAGTCTCTTTACAATTTAAAAAAATTATTACAAAAGCAATTGATGAGATATATTGATCAGATTTGTTCTATGTACTCAGTGGTTATCAAAGTTTTTAATCACATTGCATTTGTGTATTTCAGGTACCCTGTTGATGAAATAGGTTCTGTTAAATAAACCCCTAAAAAATGGCTACTTCTCAAGAAAAGGCACAGTGTGTATCGTGGTTTATTGAAACTAAATCGGATACGCAGACTCAGGGAAACTACAGGATTAAGTATGGAAGACATCCACCGTCATGTCAGTCAATTCGTGCAAAAGATCACTGATGCCATTGCCACCATTAATGAGGCTATGCTACAGCAAACTAATTGTGCCCATATAGAGGTGTATTAAATGAGGCAAAAAAACATCAATATCTACTTTTCATTTTGTAATAATTTCCACAGATTTGTCTATTCATTTGCTTTTGTATTAAATTTGTTAAATTGTAAAGAGTTATGGACACCCTGTATTATGCTTTTACTTTTGTCAGACAGCACAGGCATGTAGTAAACTCCATCAAATACACCATGCCTGACCTTGCCACACCACAGATTGGTTGGGTTGTTGTAGTGGACCAATCACACGTTGCATGAAGTCAAAGAATGCTTGCAGGGGTTTGCTGTGTACAAAACCAGTGTTTGTGATCCTCGATCTGGGTACAAAAAAAGTTCAATACAGGTCTGTTTGACCAGAGAAGTTTCAGTAATTCTTCATATGGGGTTATTTCAGTCGAAACCTTACAGGAATACTTCAGATTATTTCATGTATGGTTGTATGAGGTACTCATCAATACCCAGTGTATTACCTACAGGAGATGCCGGTCAGCAGAGAGGGGCACCACCATAGAAGCTGATTCTGCTTTTGTTGCTGGAGGATCACCAACAAGATGTATTTAAGCCACCTAAAAAAGTCAATATCAGTTTAACTGTATGCTGTATTTAGAATATTTTCACCACTTAATTTACCGTCAGACAGCTTTTTCTGACGGGAAACTGTCTTTATATAAGCCAGATATTGCTTTCTCCAGATTTATCAAACTCCATAGATGAAGTCAGTAATTTTACCTCACAGGACATGAGAGTTGCTGATGAACCACTGCCTCAATCTGTTAGTTTGTTTGTATTATTTGATGACTTGGGTGAATCCTAACTATTCTTTAAAAATACAGCAAAGTCACACCATAACATAAACAAACTAACAGAACAAGACGGCATTAGACCAAAACCTGTGTTCAGCAAGGTAAAATTACTGATTTTGCCAATGGAGTTTGGTTGGTTTGAAAGTGGGTTATTTGGAGTTTTCCCATTAGAAAAGGCTGTCTGGTGGCAAAGTAAAGTGGTGAAAATATTCTAAATATACCATACATTTAAAATGATATTGATTTTTTTAGGTGGACCTTTTTTAAGTGGCTAAAATGCCTTTTGTTGCTGATCCTGTCTGCTGCAGTGCATTGCTTCGCTTCCATGCTCGTACTCCTCTCTGCTTCTCCAAACTGTCGGGTGTGTCAACCGGCATCTACTGTAGGTTATACACTGACTCTCAATAACTACCTTATACAATCCTACATCAAAACAAATACTCCCTTTAAAGGTATGGAGCACCAATACCCAGCCCTAATAGTAGCCAGTCTTCACAAACTTAGTAACTGACATCGCTGAGTCATGTCACTGACTTGATTTTCTCATTTCTGCCCACCGTTTCTGACATTCAGTAAATGTTATATAGTCCCACTTTTAGAAACTAACTTAACAGTAAACAGTATATTCTGTTTCCTTTTTTCGGATCTTTGTTTAAAGAAAAATGTAATACAAACATTAAAACCAAAGCTTTATGTTACTACTGCTCCACATCAACTATTCAGCTCTCTTTTCCTCACAACAGAGTGAAAGAGAAGCAAAAGGGCAAGGCCTTGGCTCATTTAAGCCAATGAGCTGATGTTGAAGAAACTTGCTTTGGTGGCAATGAATAAAGAAACGGGACATTTTAAAATATCTCAAAGTCAATTATCCAAGGACTCTCTGAGGATGAAATTAGAGCGAAGCCCCTGGTCAATAGGGCCAGATAACGTTGTTATTAAGTGCAATTGGCTTTTAATTGGGCATAATGCACTCCATCTCCACTCTTTTAATTATGTTTGGCTAAGCTGCCCTTCAATAGATGGCAGCAGCCACTGCAAGCTCAGCTCTTCAATGCAATTATCTGTAGCATTAATGATTTTTGACTGTGGGGAATGAATGGCTTCGGTTTGAAAGGCTTCCATCATTCTGGGCTGTGTTTGCCGCGGCATATTGGAGGACTCACTGAATGAAGAATTCTTCATATTAAGATGTTAAGATGTGGATGTAGAAGACACTACATATGAGATTTGTCTACACCAGAGTGTCTAGTTCAAGGCTAGTGTGGAAAATAGAGGGAAAAGGAAAATAATAAGTTTATTGATTTGCTCTGATATGTTGTATGTGTGATATACCTCATCTTTGCTGCCTTCTAACCCAAGGATTCTCAAACTTCTTCATGTCAAGGACCCCCATATTAGATTCATATTAGACCATGAACTCCCTTAAGTGTATTTTTTATTTAAAGGTTTAAAGATAATAAAGTCTTCATATTCAATTAATGATCAAACTAGCATCACTATAGGGCCATTCCACAAAATCGGTGCCTTTTGTGTCCCCAGGACAATAAATGCATATATATGCATGAAAAATATCCATATAATACATTTTATTATCAAGCAAAGTGTCCAAAACATCTGCCATGTCAAAAACTATGTAAAAATAGCTACGTCAAGTCCTGTTACTTTCAGTCCTGTTATGAAAATTGCATGATCTTATTTTAAAACCTTGTCAAAAAAAAAAAAAAAAAAAGGCCTGGGATTAACTGTTACACTTTCTTTTAAAAATGTGTTTACTGGTCTTCAGATAAGTACAATGCAAATAACATATTTTAATTTTACAAATTCAGCATGAGGGGAAGAAAATGAATCAATCATTGAAAGGATTAAAAACAAAAAACAAAGATACACAAGAAAGAATGGGTGATCAAGTTGCTTACCAATACAATATGAGAGGATTCATTGATTCAGTATATCAAAAAAAAGAAAGAAAAAAGAATAAAATAATAATAATGGCAATGACTATAGGACTGAGAGTTGCATGAAAGGACATTCAAAGCTTAGATTCAGCATAGACCATGAAACGATGCCACATTTTCTCAAATTCATTGGCAGAGCCACAAAGTATTAATCTTTTTTTTTTTGTATTTCAAGTGCTGTTTGACATCTGTGAACCATGAAATATAACTGGGAGGCTTTGGGTTTTTCCAGTTTTTCCAGGAGAACCAATCTGCGTGCTAATAATATTATAAAGGCTGCAACCGTGCGATTAGCTCCCTTAAGAGGACAACCCTCTCCCAAAACACTGAATATGGCATTAAAAGGATCCAGCTCTATCACCTGACCAACAACATTTGATAGGGTCATGAAAATATGTAGATTTACTGCAAATGAGTATTTCTGGACAGAGCCAGAACATATTATCTGTCAAGGTAGCAGGGAGTTGTGTACATCGGTCACAAATAACATTAGGATACATTTTGGCAAGTTTTACTTGGGAATAATGAAGCCAGTGTAGAACCTTGAACTGTACTAGCCTAATGCCTAATGCATATTGATGCTGCATGTATTTTCTTCAAAATGTTCTGACCAAACCCAAATCATTCTCCCATGCAGATTTAAGAAAGACTAGAGAGGTTTTCTCCAAACAGCTATCACACATTTGGAATAGTTAAACATGTGTTATTAAATACTGTTCTGAAAAAGATAAAGAATATTAATAATTCTGAAAAGTTACAACATGCAAAAGGCACCGATACGGGGGAATGGCCCATAAATTATATCAATCAAAACGGCCAACCCTATTTCTGTTGTTCCTGGCAACTGATTTTCCTGTTGATTAAACACAAATTTAACTAAGACTAGTCCAACAGTAAGAAAACACATGTTAAGCTTTGTCCGAAAAAATACTGCGTGTATTAAGAGTCATTTGAAGCCATTAATCACATTCCTAAATGACCAAATTGTATTTTAAATGCTGCTGAAATGTGTGCCACTTTGTGTCGTGTATTATGAACATTGCACATCATCCTTCAAAATACGTCAACAACTCATTAAATGCTTCGTCTGCGGATAAACAACATCCTTCACCTGGAGCTGCAAGCTCTGCTTGCAGGTTAATGTCTGCCACTGTGCTGAATGTGGTTACACATTGCTCCAGTGGAGTGGTTATATACCAGTTTATTCTGACACAGCCTACGTGCAACCTTATTTTCATTTTATATATCAAAATACTGATGAACCACGTTGTTTACAAGCTGTCATCTGTCCCAATTTGCTGATAACAAAGTGGAGCTGCAGCACCAGCTAGAGGCAGGTGGCAACTGGCATTGTACAAAAATTAAATCACTGATAAACAGTTTAACTGACTAGTATTTCTGCTGACGTTTAGTAGTAAAGTCAGCTAATTGTGCACATCTTTAGTTCCAATATCCAAATAATGTGATAAAAGTTAAAGTATCCTATTCCTCCCTTGCTGGGGACCCCCTACAACCTTCTCCGGGACCCCTCTTGGTCCTGGGACCCCAGTTTGAAAAGCACTGTTCTAATCCATTCCAACATATATTTTACAAAGAAGCCTAACAAATCCAGGATTAATCAAACAGCCTATCACATCCAAACATTAAACATGAAATAAGTTGATGCCTTATTTATTTTTCACCACCTTCATGCTTTATTACTGTGACTAAAGTCCCAGTCAGAATCTGTTATAAATTAGCCTTCTCCGCCGTCGCTAAGGTACAGTAAATCAACAAAATGGGCTGAAACTACACATACGTGATCCCGGTGATCGATATCCATGTCACTCTGATTTTACAGCAACTTATCATCACCGCTGCTTTCCACCCACCTATTGATTATGCATGCTCCATCACTGGAGTTTAACTAACACAACAAATGATAACTGCAATTATGGAGATAGACAATAAGCTACAATAGCAGGTGAGAGCTCCTTCTTTTCTAGTTGCAGATACAGTACACCATGCCCAAGTTGCATTCAAACTGTTTTAGTCAAACATGATTGAATCCCAAAAGTGGATAATACGCACCGCCTGCGCTGTCCCCTTTGTTTCCACTTTCCTGTGGACATAGATGGATGGAGCCTCCACCCTGTAATTTACACAGGCTGATTATACCCAAGCCTCCCATACCCTTTAATTACAATAGGTGTCCTTTTTGACTAATTGTGTGTTTACACTCAGGGGTTCTGCTTGTATTAATGCATTCTCCATCACACTACATCCTAAAGCTCACTATTCAACACACGTCATCTGAAAGTGCCTGTTAATGAGCGGCAGAAATGTATTTATGCACCTGTCTGTGTGTGTGTGGATTCTTTTTAACGTGCAGGTTTGACTCAGGTGCTGCCTCACATGACCTTTTTTTTTCTTTGTTCTGAAGAATATCTGTCTCCTTCCTCACAGGGTCTGCCCGGCCCTCCCGGTGAGAAGGGAGAGAATGGAGACGTCGGAGCGATGGTGAGTTTGGCTCCTTCTGTGACTTTTCTCTGTTACAGCCATTCACATTGTTTTCACGTACAGCCCACTGAGGTGGGAAATTGTGCTGATTGTTCTGAAGTTGTTGGCTGGTGGCTGAGTTTGGCAACTCCAGCAGCCACTTGACAACAGATGTTTTTGAAGTCTGTGGAAGATGTATTGACACAAACATTTCTGCTGGTGAAAGCTTTGTACCCTCTGTCCAAGTTTGTATCAACCAACATTTATTCATTTTTTCAGTATAGTTACACTAAAATGACTGAGAAAAAAGTATTATTTACAGACATTGTATCGGGGGATTGATTTTCTTATATACCATCACACAAACAGACACCTGAGCCTGTCTGTTTACATTGCCAGCTTTTGGCATCTTGGCTTTGGTACATGGTGCAGAGTGTTACATATTTGGATCAGACCTCAAAGAGTATTGCCAAGATGTCATGTGTCCACAGAACAGAATAGCAAAGTCAGAGAAATCTTTCTGAAGATAATCAAATCTGCATTTTTTTTTTTTTTTTTGTTGTTGCATAATTTAGACTACTATTGCTGCTCTTCCTTGTACAAATGTTGTGTTTTGATACAACTTTTTTAAAAATAAAGATATTGTATTTTTTCTGATATGCTGATATTTTCCAGTTCATTTTGGCTGATTGTCAGTGCTGATTTATGCACATATTTTTTCCACTCAATTACAGATAACATCAACACCTACTCTTATGATGATGGCCACTGGCAGATGCAGACCTAAAATAAAATGTTTTTCAAAATGTACATTCACTTGGCAAAAAAAAAACAAAAACATACTACTGCTGGCAGTCTGTTTTGTTTTTTGGCTATTGTCTTTTTCTCTTTGTTCTTCACAAATTCATCATAACAATCAGGAGGACATCTCTTAAGAAGGGTAATTAAATTTGCAGTATTGGAGGAGCGTGATTTGTCTCTTCCTCATTTAACCGATACTGAGCAATGACTAGAAATAGCAACTTTGCCTTCTTCAAAACACCTTCACACCACTTCAAAAAACCTTCCACACCGCAAAGATACTCATGTCACATGCACATAATTAAAGCATCGTCTCGGCCTGTCATATCATCAGAAATGTTCATTTCAAATGAAGATATAATACTAGGCAATATGTGACTGTAGTGTACTGTACTCAAGGTACACATATGTACTCTGCATGTTTTACATTTGTACAGCTGTATACTGAGAGAGAGAGAGAGAGAGAGAGAGAGAGAGAGAGAGAGAGAGATTACTGAGGGAGGAAGCTGGGGGATGAATGAGTAAAACACAAGACTGTCCTCAGGGAGACTGTTCGAGGCCTGTGTGAAACTAAAAGGCATTTTTAGGTGATTTATTATTTTCTTATTTTTTTTATAAATGGCTACTTACACATCAGTGCTAATAGGATCTGTCTTAAAAGAAGCATACATTTTGTTTGCCGCCTGCAACATGTAAAGAAAGCCATATTTGTAATCCTCTATTCTGAACATTACTTCTATTTTTGCTGACAGGGTCCACCCGGTCCTCCTGGCCCCAGAGGCCCTCAGGGTCCCAGCGGAGCCAACGTAAGTTTTAATACTCGTGATTTTAACAATTAAAGTTTTGTCAAAAACCTCACAATTTTTCATCATAAATTTCTGTGGATAATTTCTGACTGTCCTCATTCTGATTCACCCACAGGGTGCACAAGGTCCTCCAGGTGGTATTGGTTCAATGGGAGGTGTTGGTGAGAAGGTAAGACCCTGAACATGTCCAGATGATTACTTTTCAGTTCATAGAATTACATTCCTTTCACTTACTTTGCTATATTATGCCTCAAAATAAGAAAATTCTTTGGATTGTTAAACTTTCTGGCCATGAAAGCATATAATGCATGAAAAGATTTATGTGTTTGCCATCAGAGTAGAAGATACAAACCAAATCCAAACCAGTACACAAGTTAATCAGCTGATAACACTGTCTGGATTGTTTACCGTGAGTGTGATAATCCACATTTTCACACATAAATCCACGTTTTCTCTGTGTTATAACAGGGAGAAACAGGTGAAGCTGGCAACCCTGGACCACCTGGAGAGCCTGGTATCGGAGTAAGTACAGTGTCATGCTAAAATACTTTTCATCTCATTCCAGTTTGCATTTTTATTTTCAAAAACAAGAGAACTGAGTATTTATACAGTGTAAACAGCACTTAAACTACATGGCATACGATCTAGCCATGTGCCTTTGTGTATAATTCATCCCATATGTAGTTGTGACAGTCTGCTTATGAATATCTGTGAGTGAAGATAATTAAGTTGTGTTTATTTTTTGACACTAGCTGTGGGGGCTGCTCCACCTCTGAGTATTTTACCTTCACTTGACTGTAGGCGGATGTGTAGCAATGCTAGCAACCTGATGGCTTTTCAGCAGATAATTAGCTCAGCCACGTTTGGACACCTCCTCTGTTGGTGGTGTCATTAATCTAACCTCTTGTACAAGGCTCTTATTAGAGGCAAACGTCAGGACATCCCAAGAGTTGTTTTCTGTGACAAAAGCATCACAATAGCGTGGAGGTTTTCCACAATAACACTTTGTTGTTTATCTAATCCAAAATTAGTGGTAAATAAACAGTAAATTCACTTTGTTTTAACTTGTTTAACATTGATTTATACGGCCACCACCCGCATCGATCCACATAATTTGCACATCAGTTTCATAATGCAGCACACTGTATTTGCCAGCAAAATGCCTCTGCTTTGACTCTGGCTTTTACTCAAGTAAAAGTGAAAAAGTACAGGCTCTGAATGTACTCAAATGAAAAAGTTAAAAGTTGCCCTCTAAAAGACATCTTTACCACCAAGTCTTTTACATCGTTATGGTCTTGTTACATCGTTTTCAAATTGTAACATTGTTTTCGTCTTGTTCGGTCTTTTACATAATTTTTGTCTTATGTCTGTTGTGGGTGATATGCACTGATGTATTCACCAAGGAACTGTATTTTCTACATGCTATTGTTCCATCCATTTAGGGGAAATCTGTCTTGATATCAGGAAGGTGGTGGGCAATAATGCAAAATAATCAATAATTCCACTGAAATGCATTAAAACTAAAGTAACATGTCTGTTTTGAAAATGTAAGGAGTAGAAAGTACAGATATTTGTGTTGAAATGTTTGGGGTAAATGTAAAAAGTTATCAGATCAATTTAAGTATATTAACAAAGTACTTGTGCTTCATTACTTCCAAATCTGATGATAAAGTATCCACAGTAGGCATCCTGAATTTGAATTCCTCAGATCAAATCAGTGGCATTAGTCCGGGAGGAAGCAGTAGACACTGGTTGTGTAGACCAGGGAGGCCTCACCTGAGTAATGGGTACGGGCCAGTCACCCTCCCTGAGTCCATCAGGTTGTATCGACATATCCGTCTGCTGCCACGTATCTGTTTACAGTGACAGATAGAGCCAGTGTTGCACGTCACATCGAGGTCAATTTCAAAGGTGCCATGCTGGCATCGACTAGAGAAGCGCTCCGCTCTAATGGGCCAGCTAACGATTCTGGGCTTGTAATTATGCTCCAACTGCTGCTCTGAGTCATAGCCAACACTTTAAGACACTGTTGCTGCTATTGCTAGAGCAAAAATGATATTGTAATGATAAGACTATTAAAATATGATTGTAAAAAGAAACTTGTTTTCTGAAAAATACCTTTAAAGCTTCCTACTGGTTTCTTTTTGCAGCTCTAAGGCTGGGTTGCACCAACAACGATTCCTTTCTAAACCTAATTAAATCATTATTTAACTTTAAATTATGTTGCTCCAAACTTTTAAACTCCAATTAAAATGTGATTGAGGAGTAACTTTAAACTTGCACTTCAGGAGATTTAACTTTTAAAACGGTTTTTTTTTGAGATGGAGTGAGAAAAATAATCAAGTTCCTCAAAGAAAGTTAAGGGACTACAGTTCAGCCAACAAGTGTTTCTCAAAGGAGGAGAGTTAGGCCAACAGCTTCTCTGCCAAGCCATCATGAGTAGGCTAACTAGGCTAAGTAACTTTTTAGCTCGCTGAGAAAACAATGTAAAGTTTTGTTAACTTTTAGCTGGCTAGCAAACAATGTAACGTTTAGTTTACTTTTTAGCTAGCCTGCAAACAATGTCACATTTGGTTTATTAACTTTTTAGCTAGATAGCAAACAATATTTTGTTATGGAGTACAGAGCAACCAAATGGTTTCCCCTCCTGATTCGTACTTGCTACTGGGTGCTGACAGCACTCTAATTTTTTAATTTATTTTAATTTGGCTAAATAAGCATCTCCACATTGATTGATTTAATTTCAATGAGCATAAATAAACTTGGATTTACTAAACATAGATTAGCTTTTAATTATGCGACACAGCTTAATTTTAAATCTGGATTGATTCATTTTAAACCAAATTTTTCTAAACTCTGATTAAATCTAATCTTAGATTAAATTAATCTTTGTTAGTGCAACCCAGTCGAAGAGTCTAGTTCACTTTGAGTTCTCAGAGCCTGTTGGTGCCTGTTTTGATGCCAGTTGTAGTGACAGATTTGATAGCACATATGTCTTGTGGCTCATTCAGCACGCCATCGTCAAAGTGGCAGGGATGGCCCTCATGTGGTCCTCATGGTGACAAGCCTTTGATTCATTTTCTCCTCAGGGCCCCAGAGGAGAGACTGGTGAAAAGGGAGAAACTGGCCCACCCGGAGCTGCTGGACCCGCTGGTGGCCGCGGACCCCCTGGAGATGATGGTCCCAAGGGTAACCCTGTATGTCAGCTGCTCTGTCACACACTCACAGTCATGACTGATGCATTATTAAAGCTGTCAGTGGCAGAATCACCGTGTCATATTTGTGAGTCGAGCTGTCTGCTTGCCAGAGTTGTTGTTGACGCGATGTCAAATATCTGAGTGTTCTTGTCTCCATCTGTCTGCAGGGTCCTGTCGGCTTCCCAGGAGACCCTGGTCCCCCTGGTGAGCCTGGTGCTGCTGTAAGTGCTGCATTTATCCCTCAGTAGATCTAATTTTTTTGTTTAGGATATTACACTGTTCAGTGGATATACATTAAATTAACTATTTTAGCTGCAGCAAAGAATTAGTCAATCAAAAGAAAATTAGTCACCAACTATTTTGATAATTGTTCTCTATATTTGTAATAAGCATTTTTCACAACTTTTGGACATTTTGTAGACCAAATGATTTATCATGAAAATAATTGGTAAGATCATCAATAATGAAAATAATCATTAGTTTTAGTTAGATTTCCTCTTTTTTATTTCTTATTTTTGATTTTTTCCATTTTGTGTTGGAGGTTTTATTATCATTTCTATGTATATTTTTTCTTTGATATAAAATAGTTCAATTTCTGTTGTGAAATAGTGTTGCAGTACAGTAGTTGTAGAGTAGTTGACTAATGTCGTCATGTTTTTATTTTGTGTAGGGTCTGGACGGTTTACCAGGTGACAAAGGAGATGATGGAGATGCTGGACAGCCTGTAAGTATTATGTGAGCTGAAGTGAAAAAACAAAAACAACAAAAAAAGAATCAGTCAGTCACATTTTATTTTATTTTATTTTAATTTCATTTCATTTCATTTCATTCCATTTTATTATTTATTTATTATATAAACTATATAACCTATAAGTAGAAATGTAGCAACGAGATAACTTCAGCCACTAAAAATTATTTTATTTTATTTATTTTTATTTAACCTTTATTTAACCAGGAGTATAAGTATAAAAGTATCAACTAGTTGCATTCAGCCACTAAACATTTTATCAGGGACTCAGGGAGCCACACAGAAAACACAGGTGTAGACATAGGACAAACGTGAAACAATAACAAACAATGAACAATTAGTTGTCAGCAAGATATCAAAACATTCAATACCTCTACAGTCAGATGTACTGGCTCCCAAGTCATTTAGAATAATTTTAGAAGCATCCAGTGAGACCAGCTCATTCTTGCACAATTATGTAGCTGTATTTTTGCACAAGAATGTGCAAGAACACAGCTACATTAATTCATTAATTCAGTAACCTGAGAATGCAGAAATCTCTATCTGTTGAGGTTACATCTGTTCTGTGAAAATGGATATCATTTTTTTAAAAAGTGAACTCATTATGTAACAAAACCGTTGAGTTTTTGTGAAGTGGAGTTAAGTGTGCTCTCTACTCTGATTTAGGGCCCTCCAGGTCCATCTGGTGAGGCTGGAGTACCAGGACCTCCCGGCAAAAGGGTGAGTACATTTCCAAAATGATACACGAGATGACACTTGTGCTAACCTCTCGAGATGCTCTCTATTTTTAGATTCACAATGCTCAAACATGATCCAGGTTATTACCCACTGTCGGCTCATATGCATTTATGATAGCATTATATGTTTGATGTACATGTGTTTGACAGGATGCCCATTAGTTAACCGAGGCAGTAATTGCAGAAAGAGATCATCCTGTGGGAGAGTATTGACATATTGTGAGTTTGACTCACAGTAATGTGAAAGCAGTAGGCCTGCTGCTGCCGCTAATGTCGGGAAATTAACTTGTCACTTTAATTTCTGGCACTCGATGGCCTTTCTGTCACATCAGACTTGAGCTGATATTATATCATTTCACCAGCGTGGCGATTTTTACGACGCCTTCCATTTACTGTAATAATGTTTTACAGTTAGCGATAAAGCATGCCATTAATGTGCTGTGTGAGAGGCTGGCACAGAGAGAATAGAAACTTTGATATTTAAAGTGATTTCATTTTGTGTTGTTTACTTCAGCAGAGACGATGCTCAGTGAGGTCTGACTTATCCTCCAGAGCATCAGTATCAACCAGCTCTGCTGCAGCCTCTGTATATTAATGTAAACATCATATACAGTACAAACACAACACAACTACTGCATGTAGCAGAAATACACTGTAGTTGTGATTAACACTGCGTTTTTTTTATTGGGATCACAAATAAGCAGTGATAAAAAAAAAAACAATTAAGTACACTCTAACTAGAACCACAGGAGAACCATTTTTGGTTCCTGTTAGAACTTTTTATAAAGGTTCCACTTGAAATTCTTTTGGAGGGTTCCTTCTAGAAAACCACCATGAAGGGTTATACAACCATCTGTGAGAGGTTTCACTCAGACCCGCATATGAGAGCGGCTAGAGAGAACCCTTCTATAATTTAATGGTTCCACTCAGAGCTCTCTCTCGAGGTTCTATCAATAACCTTTCCACTTTCTAAAGGTGTCAACAAAAACCCATCCAGGGGGTCTGACGGAGAAACTTTTTATATTACAATGATTTTATCTAGAACACAGTTGGGAGGTGCTACCGTTCAATCTAGAACCCACTCAGGGGGTTCTATGGAGAACCTTTATATAGTACAAGATTTCAATCTAGAACCAGCCCGGGGGTTCTACAGAGAATCTTTTTATATTACAGTGGTTTATATTCAGGGGGTTACTACTGAGAACCCTTAATGAATCCTTGATGAAGGAGTTCTTCAAAGATTTCAACAGTACCAGCTACCAGCTACTTTTTAGATTAATTTACAGTAACTTACATACACGACATTATTTGTTTTTCAGTTACAGTTGTTCTCAACCTTTTTGTTTTGGGACCTCTCACTAAAGAAGGTGTTTCCTACCCCTTTAGTTAAACTTTTAATTTACACATATATTCAACCTTTAGAATTGGAATGCTAAAAGCAGTGTGACCAAAAATGACAACAAAGTGTGTCTCAGCAGAGTGTTTTTTTTCTGTTCATTCAGCTTCAGCTTGTTTGGCTGAGAAAAAATGCTTAGCCACGGCATGTAGGTCTTATAATGGGGGAGAAAACCCTGCTGACTCTTCATGAATCATGTTGGCTAAAGTGTTGGTGACATTCTCATGTAAACAAAAATGCATATAAACACAAATGAGCAATATTATACAACATCTGGGTATGACCTGAATCATTTTTGCTGCCCTCAGAAAGTCGATAACATAATTATCGTGACAGGCCTAGTCATGACCACACAGCTTGTGGTAAGATGCTATGACAGGTGATGATACTATAGCATTATCTGAGATAAAATGTCTAATAAAAAAATTTAAAACAGTCTACCTGTGGTGGTGTTTCACTGCCAGAAATGTTCCTTGTTAAGTGTCAGGCATACTAGTTTTCATGTTTTCCTGCAATTCTGTGTCTTGAATTAAAACACAGGTTCAGACGGTTGTTCATGCATTTTAAAAACATTGGTATTTTAGGCACTTTTTCCACCCGTGATTTGTATTCCAAGGGATAGTGTCCAGGTGGCAGAGGCTACAGAACAAATTAGACCCCAGTTCCATGTCCATATTAATGGACTTTGCGATATGATTTTTCATCCTTCACCGAGGTAATTCTGGGTTAGTCTCTCTCCCAATATCTTTTCGAAATTGACTCAGGTTTGGTGCTCATTGATGCATGTGGCTGCTCGACTACATTAGCACACATGCACACACACACACACACACACAACACACACACACACACACACACACGCCTGCATACACACACATACGCACATCCGCTAATGCACATACACAGTTGCCAGGGCTCATAACCTACATTGAAGACCGGTGGCTTTTGTTTGGTCTATTTGATTATGGTGTCTAATGGCAAATGACAGCCCACTTACAAGGTTCTAACCAGAGGCTGTTTGGTGAAAATGCTGATGTGCTTTTAGCTCAGTATGTTTGGAATGTAGGGCAATTTTCTCGCACTGATGTTGCCTGGCCCTGCACAAACTCTCTCTTTAAAGAGATTCAAGGTCAGAGCGTGCATCAGCCGAACAATTAGTATGTAGACAAAATCACTGCGTGTCAGCATCCATCCATCCATCTTCTTCCGCTTATCCAGGTCCGGGTCGCGGGGGCAGCAGTCTAAGCAGGGATACCCAGACTTCCCTCTCCCCAGACACTTCCTCCAGCTCTTCCGGGGGAATCCCGAGGCGTTCCCAGGCCAGCCGAGTGACATAGTCCCTCCAGCGTGTCCTGGGTCTTCCCCGGGGCCTCCTCCCGGTGGGACATGCCCGGAACACCCTCCCAGGAAGGCGTCCAGGAGGCATCCGGTATAGATGCCCGAGCCACCTCAGCTGGCTCCTCTCGATGTGGAGGAGCAGCGGCTCTACTCTGAGCTCCTCCCGGGTGACAGAGCTCCTCACCCTATCTCTAAGGGAGCGCCCCGCCACCCTGCGGAGGAAACTCATTTCGGCCGCTTGTATCCGAGATCTCGTTCTTTCGGTCATGACCCAGAGTTCATGACCATAGGTGAGGGTAGGAACGTAGATTGACCGGTAAATCGAGAGCTTCGCCTTTCGGCTCAGCTCCTTCTTCACCACGACAGACCGGTACAATGACTGCATTACTGCTGCCGCTGCACCGATCCGCCTGTCAATCTCACGCTCCATCCTCCCCTCACTCGTGAACAAGACCCCAAGATACTTGAACTCCTCCACTTGAGGCAGGAGCTCTCCTCCAACCCGGAGGGAGCAAACCACCTTTTTCCGGTCGAGCACCATGGCCTCGGACTTGGAAGTGCTAATTCTCATCCCAGCCGCTTCGCACTCGGCTGCAAACCGCCCCAGCACATGCTGAAGGTCCTGATTCGAGGGAGCCAACAGGACAACATCATCCGCAAAAAGCAGAGATGAGATCCCGTGGTCCCCGAACCGGACTCCCTCCGGCCCCTGGCTGCACCTAGAAATTCTGTCCATAAAAATAATGAACAGAACCGGTGACAAAGGGCAGCCCTGCCGGAGTCCAACATGCACCGGGAACAGGTCTGACTTACTGCCGGCAATGCGAACCAAGCTCCTGCTCCGGTCATACAGAGACCGCACAGCCCTTAGCAAAGGGCCCCGGACTCCATACTCCCGAAGCACCTCCCACAGAATGCCACGAGGGACACGGTCGAATGCCTTCTCCAAGTCCACAAAACACATGTGAACTGGTTGGGCAAACTCCCATGAACCCTCAAGCACCCTGCGGAGGGTATAGAGCTGGTCCAGTGTTCCACGACCAGGACGAAAACCGCATTGTTCCTCCTGAATCCGAGGTTCGACTATCGGCCGAATTCTCCTCTCCAGTACCCTGGAATAGACTTTACCAGGGAGGCTGAGGAGTGTGATCCCCCTATAGTTGGAGCACACCCTCCGGTCCCCCTTCTTAAATAGAGGGACCACCACCCCGGTCTGCCAGTCCAGAGGCACTGTCCCCAACTGCCACGCGATGTTGCAGAGGCGTGTCAACCAAGACAGCCCTGCAACATCCAGAGACTTAAGGTACTCAGGGCGGATCTCATCCACCCCCGGTGCCTTGCCACCGAGGAGCTTCCGAACTACCTCGGTGACTTCAGCCTGAGTGATGGATGAATCAGCCTCTGGGTCCCCAGCCTCTGCTTCCTCTACAGAAGGCGTGACAGTGGGATTGAGGAGATCCTCGAAGTATTCCTTCCACCGCCCGACAATATCCCCAGTTGAAGTCAACAGCTCCCCACCTCCACTGTAAACAGTGTTGGCAGGGTACTGCTTCCCCCTTCTGAGGCGCCGGACGGTTTGCCAGAATCTCTTCGAGGCCGACCGGTAATCCTCCTCCATGGCCTCCCCGAACTTTTCCCATACCCGAGTTTTTGCTTCCGCAACCGCCCGGGCTGCAGCACGCTTGGCCTGCCGGTACCTGTCAGCTGCCTTAGGAGTCCCACGAGCCAAACAAGCTCGATAGGACTCCTTCTTCAGCTTGACGGCATCCCTTACTTCCGGTGTCCACCACCGGGTTCGGGGATTGCCACCGCGGCAGGCACCGGAGACCTTACGGCCACAGCTCCGAACGGCCGCGTCAACAATGGAGGCGGAAAACATGGTCCATTCGGACTCAATGTCTCCAGCCTCCCTCGGGATCTGGTCAAAGCTCTCCCGGAGGTGGGAGTTGAAAACCCCTCTGACAGAGGGTTTCCGCCAGACGTTCCCAGCAGACCCTCACAACACGTTTGGGCCTGCCAAGTCTGTCCAGCTTCCTCCTCCGCCAGCGGATCCAACTCACCACCAGGTGGTGATCAGTTGACAGCTCAGCCCCTCTCTTCACCCGAGTGTCCAAGACATAAGGCCGAAGATCAGATGACACGACCACAAAGTCGATCATTGATCTCCGGCCTCGGGTGTCCTCGTGCCACGTGCACTGATGGACACCCTTATGCTTGAACATGGTGTTTGTTATGGACAAACCGTGACTAGCACAGAAGTCCAATAACAAAACACCACTCGGGTTCAGATCGGGGAGGCCGTTCCTCCCAATCACGCCCCTCCAGGTAACACTGTCATTGCCCACGTGAGCGTTGAAGTCCCCCAGTAGAACGATGGAGTCCCCAGTCGGGGCACTTTCCAGCACCCCTCCCAAGGACTCCAAGAAGGCCGGGTACTCTACACTGCCATTCGGCCCATAAGCCGAAATGACAGTGAGGCACCTGCCCCCAACCCGAAGGCGCAGGGCAACGACCCTCTCGTTCACCGGGGAAAACTCCAACACATGGCGGCTAAGGTGGGGAGCTATAAGCAAGCCCACACCAGCCTGCCGCCTCTCACCGCGGGCAACTCCAGAGTGGAAGAGAGTCCAACCTCTCTCAAGGAGTTGGGTTCCAGAGCCCAGACTGTGCGTGGAGGTGAGCCCGACTATCTCTAGCCGGTACCGCTCAACCTCCTGCACTAGCTCAGGCTCCTTTCCCCTCAGCGAGGTGACATTCCATGTCCCCATAGCCAGATTCTGTGTCCAGGGATTGGGCCATCGGGACCCCCGCCCACGACCGCCACCCAAACCACAATGCATCGGCCCCTTCTGAACCCTCCCGCGGGTGATGGGCCTACGGGAAGGCGGGCCCACGTCGCTCCTTCGGGCTGTGCCCGGCCGGGTCCCGTGGGCACAGACCCGGCCACCAGGCGCTCGCCTGCGAGCCCCAACCCCAGGCCTGGCTCCAGGGTGGGGCCCCGGTGACGCCAATCCGGGCGACGTAAGCTTCCTCGTGTGTTCATCTATCATCAGGGGCTTTGGAACCGCTCTTAGTCTGACCCGTCACCTAGGACCTGTTTGCCTTGGGAGACCCTACCAGGGGCAATAAGCCCCAGACAACATAGCTCCTAGGATCATTCAAGTACTCAAACTCCTCCACCACGATAAGGTGGCGGTTCAAGGAGCAAATGTTGGTTAATTTCCCTTTCAGAGAATAATTACCAACTCAGTGGCCTTTTGAATAGTTTATTCGAAAGCTTTTGACACAAGGGAGTAAAGTTGTTGAATTAGTTTATTAACTACATTGTTACAGTTGAATATTTGAAGTATTCATGTACTAAACTATGATTGTGCTTTTTCTCGTTCTTCTCAGGGACCTGTTGGACCCGCAGGTCAGGAGGGCAGACAAGGAGAAAAGGGATCCAAGGTAAGTTGCCATCAGTCTGATTTCAACATTTACATCAACTATTTAAGTTAGATATTTTATTCTTGCTGGGATCAGGTTTGAATAATTACATGGAAGCAAAGACAGGTCTTAACTGGAATCTTATAAGCAACTATCCGAATTTATATTCTCAAATGTAATAGTTCAAACAAGTTGCTCACATGCAATTGATCATTTTCAGATCTGCAAATTCATGTCAAGGCAAAATATTCATTTGCTCAAGATTGATTGGTGAATTCAGACACCAAGATGGTAAATTCTCAATTTTATTTACTTTATTTCATCAGAAAGTCACATTTAGATCAAGATCTTATTTACAAGTGCGATCTTAGCAGAGTTAAAAAAAAAATTGGTAACGGCATAGTAATACAGTAATAAAATAACAATAAAATAGCAGTGATTTAAATATATATTCACATAAACAATAGCATAACAAATTATAAATGAAGCATTTTTAAATATCCTTGGCATGGGTATAAAAGATAATAAAATACAAACATATAATGTAAAATAGTCACACCTAAAATCAATAAAATCTAAAACCAAATTTTTGAATTGCCCTGTCAGTATCAGTGTGTCAGGTTTCAGTCTACTCTGTAGATTTTTCCAGACAGATGGAGCAAAATATCTAAAGGCTGAGTTTCCAATATTAGAAATTACTGTTGGCACATATAAAGTCAGTGTAGAACATCTGTGCCACCATATAATCAGCTGAGCTTCAATGAATTTGATCAGACCGTTGTCTTCTCAGATTACATTCTATCAGTCACATCATCCAAGAAAGAAGTTCAGATGAGTGACTGGAGACACCAGATGCTTGAATGTTGTTTTTAAAAACAAAAAAATACTTTCTGAAAATGTCAAAGAGGAGAATTCAAATCACATTAAAATTTAAGCATTACAATTAACTTTAAAAACTAACTATTTGAATTAAAGTCCATATAATTTTTATGAAGTTTCCTGAAAAGAGCTATCTAATTTAGTACTAATTGTCCGGAAAATAGAGAAAGTGTTCAGCTGGTACATGTCCAATTATTAAATTAACCCTAATTACTTGTTAGCATAACCTTGAGAGTCAGCGCTCAGCAAGTCAGCTGAACTCGCCAAAATTTTAAATTTGTCAACAGGCAGCGTGCAATTACACATGCACAGTATGAAGACTAAACTTTCTAAAAATTAATGAATATTTACATGGGTTTACATGGAGCTGTTCTTTCAAGGACATTGCTAGTTTCCCAGTAATCAGTACCAAAATGCATAATTATTTCCAGGAAACTTATTATTTCCAGGAAACCTGTAGAATAACAAATTTCAATGCTATGATTTTATTTGCATTTTAAGTGTAAGCATTCATCTCTGGTAAAATTTCCCAGTTTGGGAGTTTTCTTTGCATTGAGTATTATTCGCCAAAATGCATTGTGTACATCCTTGAGAAATATGTCAAGTGCATTTCCTTCTGCATAAAATATTTGCAACACCAAAGATCCCCTTGCCTCAAAAATGTGTTTTTCTTCTGATTATGTCCCCTGAAATGTTTGACTTTGACCATGGTGACAGTGCAAAGTTTGTCACTAGAGAGGTGTTTTCACATTTCCCTACTGAAGGGGGAAATATCTGTGCACTTCCCTAAAATCTGACATTCAAACGTACCCGGGCAAGCTGGATTTGGTATGTAACAAATTCAAAAGCCAATCGCTGTGTAATTTGTTTTATGTAAGTAAAGAAAACTAAAACCTCCAACAAAGAGCAGACCAGTCAGTAAAGAGAGCCAGAGTTAGCATTAGCTGTGTTAGCCACAGCCAGTTACAAACTTTATTCAAGATCAAAGTTTATTCAAGATAAACAAACAAAAGATGCTAACTACACTTACCATCCTCATAAGTATGTGAGTTGCTGACTGGTGCACAACAGACTTCTCATCTGTGTCTGACTATGACTAAGGCTCAAACATGAACGGTTGAATCTGTTTGGTTTTTCCTGTAATGCAAATGCTAGCCATCTCGCTAGCTCTTTTACTGATCAACCTGGCGCAAGTAGTCTAACTCACCCATAGACTGTATATAGAAGTGGACGGAGCTTCCGGCTCTGAAAAATGAAGCCAATGCGGAAGTGCAGTAACGCTGTATTCTCACCGAAATCCAGCAGGGGGCGCGCGAGCTGGTTGCAAAAAGAAGCCTGGTTCCATTGACGCCCGTTCTAAAATGCCGAACTTTACAGCTGAAATAAACATATTTATAGCCCGTGTCAAAAAACGATTTTGGTCTCTATCGCTAATATCCCCCACCATGTTCACTGAACCAGACTTGAATTTTCATATAAGTCATTCGTTGATTTTATATTAAGGCTTAAAGTTCTGTATAATTAGGGGCGTGGTTTCGTGATTGACAGGTGTAGTGCCCTATGGTAGTGCCACTCACTCGCTCCCATAGACTATACCGTCTATGCTCGCCCCCCACCACCCCACCCCGCTCCCCCGCTTGTTAATTTTGGATCTCAGTTGTCCGTTTCACGGAGCCAAGTTGACGTGCAGTGATGGCCTCGCCCGACCTCGCCTATGCCTCGCCCACACAGTCTATGGTCCCGCGTATGGTCCCGCCCTGCTCCACCGTCTCAACCAATCATATTCACATCCGGTTTCAAAACTGTCAAAATGGCGCTGGCCAAATCTGAAACTCGAGGCTTCAAAACGGGTGTTCAGAAACCAATGGGTGACGTCACGAAGGCTCCGTCCACTTCTATATACAGTCTATGAACTCACCAGATATAGACTGTGGGTAAGCCTGATATTGGATGTCTGTTTCAGACGGCATTGCAACATCTGCTGTCTGTATTTTCAGAGTCCCCAGGAAACAACAACATCTTCCAAGCTAGCAACCTGCATGCTGAAAATAACTGCATCCTGGGCTGCGGACCGCCCAAGATGATTGTGATTGGTTTAGAATAATACAAACCAGCCAGAGTGTTTTCCCCTGTGGCAAAATCAAAAATGGGTGGAGCCAGACCTTTCTCCAGCACCTGGCCAGGTCTTTGGTAACATGTTGAACGCTTAAAGTAGTCCAAACTGATTAAAGAGAACTCCACACACTTAGATTTATTGCAGTATCACACAAAACCAAAGTGTGATGCAGCATAGATCTAAGTGTGTCTATGTTTATCAGCTTACTGTCTTCTTTCTCCCTGCCTTTGCTGGTGCATTTCAGCATTTCATGCCACCTGTAGATAAGTGGAATAGTGTGACACTATTAGTAGGATGGTGTATCACATTACCCGAGTGCATGTGCATCCTCATGCACAAGATAAACAACATAGACTTCATAGAAAAACAGCTCCATAGGAAACCTTTAAGCTGCTTACTTTAGTTGGTCTAAAGAGCAAAGTAACACTGATTCAGAAACTTTCCTCTGATATCCTGCCTATGTGTACATTTATGTATTTACCCGAGATCCTGAGAAAATTGGCAAATTAGTCTCACAGAAGAGGCAGCAGGGTTTCTTGAAACTATCAGCGGATTTGATTGCTTTGTTAAGATCCACAACATGCTCGTGTTTGCACAGTTGAAGAGCATCAAATAGGAAAAATCTTTGTAAGCCTAAAAGAAATTGTTTGTCTCCAAATCAGTTGGTTCAAAGAAACACACAGATAGGAAACCTGACAAATCTCAGACACAGCCTCGCTCTTCCCTTTGTTCTTTGTCGTTCTCCACCTCTCAAACTGTCGCACAGACACGCACATATACAAAGTGCACGTTCTATTCACATTGAGGTAAAGGATTAGAGTTGATTTGATGGAGACAAGACAAAGCCTGCGTGGTGATCCTAGAGTGTCAAATCCAGGCCTAATTGGTTGTCAGAACAATTTAATCCCCTCCTCCGATGGGCCTAGTCGATATGACATCCCTGGAACTTCAATACATAAAAACTCTGTGTTCCTGCTCAGAGACAATAGATGAGATCTGGCAACATTTGATCTGTTTAGATGCTGCAAATCCTTGAATCCTGAGTCTGAGATTTTGTGGGAGGAAAACATGGTAAAATATTTAAGTGACTGCTGGATACAAGATCGCTTTAATTATCAAGTTGGATAAAGGTTGTGAGGTCCAATCCAATCTAAATTTATTCATAGAGCACATTTAAAAACAATAACAGTTGACTAAAGTGCTGCACAATCAAATATAGCAAAAACATAAAAACACCATAGTAAAAAACACAATAAAAACATAAAACCATAAAAGCAAAACATAAATCAGCATGATAAAAACAATAAAAACATAAAACCAGACAAGCAAAGCCAAAGAATAAAAGATGTGTTTTAAGACGGGATTTAAAAACAGGCAGTGTAAGAGCCAGCCTAACATGCAACGACAACTCGTTCCAGAGTTTGGAGGCTACATCTGCAAAGGCGCAATCTCCTCTGTACTTCAGCCTAAATCGTGTGACAACAAAGAGCAACTGATCAGCTGACCTGAATGACCTTGGTGGGATGTCCGGTTGTAAAAGTCAGAGAGATAGGTTGAAACTAGCCTGTGTAATGATTTGTAGGTAAACAATAAAATCTTAAATCAATCCTAAAACATAATGGGAGCCAGTGAAGGGAGGCCAGTAGGGGAAATGTGCTCTTGTCTGTGTTTACTTGTTAAAAAACATGTTTTAGCATTGTGGACCAACTGCAGACATGAAAAGGAGGCCTCATTAACACCAACATATAGTGCATAGCAGTCAAGTCTGGTCATGATAAAAGTATAACCCTTTCAAAATGACTAAAATCACAATAAGGACTTGACTGTCGCTAAGGGCCTCAGCTGGAAAATGACAGGTTTTACCACTGAGTTTATCCGCTTTAAGTTTAAAATCATTGTCCATTATCAGACCAGATTTTATTCAGTGTCCGCACCTTTTGGCTCAAATATCACCACTTTGGTTTTGCTCTCATCAAAGTTTAAAACCTTTAAAGTCAGCCAAGCTTCGATGTCCTCAATACAATCCAACAATGGTTTTCCATTCCCTTTCCTTCCCTTCAGGAAGTTACGATGTTCCGATTGCAACAATTAACTCAAATTCAACCAATTCATGTGGATTCTGCACAACATTGCAATTTTGTCCAGTCACCACAAATCTGACATTATAGCTCTCTGCGCGTTCCACCAATCATAGCAGCCCCCGGTGCAAACCTCTCAATGATCTGACTCAATGTTTTATTATCTACTATTTCTTTTATATTTGTATTTTTTTAAATTTTGCAACAGGGACAGAAAAGAACTTCATCACTGTTACATTTATTAATGTTCTGGTACTTTCATATTTTATAATTTTATGTTTTTGCTCTTTTGACTGAGTTTGACCTCCAAAAAGATTTTGCTTCTTTGTAGAATACCCCCCAGGTTCATTTACAAATAGAACATATTTTATTACAGATTTTGTAATTCTGAGCCTTTTTGGTAAGGTTAGGAACACTCAGGAGGTGCAGTTTTATTCATCCTGGAACAAGATGCCTTGGATTTTTAATGAAAAGCTGCAGGGAGATCAGGCATTTTAGGCCGCAACAATCCAAAAAATAAGCCCATGAAATCCTTGAGGGACTGTTTTACGTTTGAGGCTCAAAAACACGTAAATTTGAGCATCGTCTGCATAAAAGTGAAATGAGTGAACAAACTCTAAGGGAAGCATATAAAGAGATAAGAGGATTGGCCAGAGAATAAACCCATGTCCCAGGTCATTGGTAAAGAGACATATTTGACTTTTATCCTGACACATATGGTGCAGGAAGTATTGCAAAGTAACAGCATTTAAGATGCTATGTGGTGTTTCTGACTACTTATGTGTTTTTTTGTTTTGTTTTGTTTTGTTTTTTTTCGAGTAAGGAAACACACATTGTGCTGATGTTTTACAGGGAGAAGCTGGAGCAGAGGGGCCTGTTGGAAAAACAGGGCCTGTGGGACCTCAGGGACCTCCTGGAAAGACTGGTCCTGAGGGACTGCGTGGAATCCCTGGCCCTGTTGTGAGTGCATTTTGTCCATAAACATCTGTCACGTTTTTATACCACACATTTCATGTTACGACCTGATCAGAATTGTAAGTAGTGAATGAATTCATGTTTATGTAGTAAATTACATGATTGAAAAATCATGTTAATTCTACTGTTCTTGTACTAAACCTGCTAGTTTAGTATCAAGGATACTTTTTTAACATGTATTGCTTCTTAAAAATTAAATAATTTGCCGTTATATGTATGCAGCTATATATTTAGTATCTCTAAAATCCAATATTTAAATTATTCTCATGTTATTAACAAAATACTGTAATTATTTTTTCTCTATTTTCAGGGTGAGCAAGGACTCCCTGGTGCTTCCGGCCAAGACGGCCCTCCTGGACCTCTTGTAAGTCCTTCCAACTCCTCAGTTAAAAAAAAAAAAAAAAAAAAAAAAAGGAAGAAAGAAAAATGTTGTAAGTTGAGTCAAGTTGAGTAAAATGTGTTGACTGCTGACACTGCAGCACTGCCGCCCATGCCTTGTTAGAAAAGGTCTATAACTTTGCATTTGGTCATTAAATGGCATAGCAATTAGTCATCTGGAAAAGACTGTTTTTATTGTACAATATACCAGTTTTTGGTGTGATATCATTAAAATAGCCCAGCAACAAGTAGTCAATTAATCAATTAGTAGATCATCAGAAAATTAATCAGAAACTACATGTTAATGAATAATATTTTTTTTAAATAAAAATGCAAAACATTTGCTGTTTCCAGCTTCTTTTATTTGGGGATTTGTTGCTTTTCTTTGTCATCCTAGACAGTTTGGATTTTTGACAGGTTGGTCACACAAAATAAAACTCTCCTCAGCTTTATTTGTACCACATGTTTCATACTCACATGCAGCCCAAAGTGCTTCTCATAGCAAAATTAAAACAGCACAGACAAGAAACAAATCAAAACAATTAAAAAATGCAATAAGAATTACAACAAAACAGTAACATTTTGAAATAAAAATCAATAAATTTAAGTCAGTACAATGTAGTAAAAGAAACACCAAGGATGGAAATAATGTAATAAACAATGACAGAAGCTTAAAAACTAAGATTATAACATTGCTCCCAATTAAAATTAAAAGCCAGATCAAAGGTAGCTCTTTCATTTCCTTTAACATCATATTTTAATGTAAAAACGTATCATGTCAAACTCATATTGTAATAATCTGAATTGTTTTTGTTTTTGTTTAGTTTAGTTTAGTTTAATTTAGCTTAATTTAGTTTAGTTTTTAGTGTTATTTAAATGTTTTTCTAGAATTTCCATACTCATTATATACTCCTGGAAGTCACATCTATTAATCTGTAATTAACATTAATGTTAAGTGTACAAAATTTTTTTAAACGTGCATTTTTCTTTTTGTTATATGTTTTTTTTTTAATGTGAGGACAATAAAACTTATTATCTTTAGTGTGTCAGTCTGAGATTAGCAACTCTGGGACATTCACGTCAAAAAACAGTTTTTTGTTGTTTTTTTTTCAATCTTATATTGGATTTCAGTTTTAGCGAAAACACACCAGGTTAGCGCATAAAATAACGTTAGCTTGAAAAACGAAAACATTTATGTGTGTTTACCTTTGCAAGAATTTCGGGATGACTGTTACTTCACATTTGTTGTGTTTTTTACTGGTGATTGTCATTCCATATAGACTTTTTTTCCTTAACATCAAATGTGAACTTTATTGATCTGTCTTTTCTTTCTCCCAAACCTTGACATTTCTGTGCACTTTATAAGACATGCAGCAAGTGCGTCCTAGTTGACTTCCTAGGGTAGATCGGTACTATCCAAATGCCTACATCTAACCCCCTACCACACACAGAGATGTGATCTCCTCCAAACTCGTCCCTCCCTATCGTCTTTCATCTCATTTTTATTAGTTGATAAAAGTGTCAGTAGATTTCGTTACAGTTTTTGTCATCATAAATTTCTGTTTATTTATTTTTCGTCTTGTTTTTGTCAGTGCAAAAATTATGTTGACGAAAATTTAGCTGAAAATTATTGGTGAAAATTAGCACTATTATGGACAAAACGATTAATTGATAGATTGTGGAAATAATCTTTAAGCATTGCTTACAGGCTACAGCAGTTGTTGGAGTAGCTCTGCAAAATAAACACAAAATAGTCAGCTTGAATGCAGAGATCTGCGACGGCTGTCACTGTAAAATAATGTAAATTCGTTTCACATTATGCCTGACAATCTGATTCTTTTCCCTCCGCAGGGACCCCCTGGACTTCCTGGTATGAAAGGTGACTCTGGATCCAAGGGAGAGAAGGCAAGACATTATTACGATGCTAATCTCAAATGGCTTTATTGTGTATTTCTCATATCTGCTTATGCGCCTTATCTGCAGCTTCCACAGTGAGCAAACATCTAGGCCTATTGCCTCTATCTCTTTGTTCACTCTCTCACAGTGAGATGAAGAAAGCCTCTGCTCTGTGAGGAGCTTTCACTGTGATTTAATGCACCGAATGAATATGTATAAGTCCAATAATATCATCTTTCTAATGGTCATTGGTTTAATGCCAGCATGCAGTAGTCAGAAGCAGATGGTCATAACTCTGCCCAGCAGCAGGTGCTGAGACAGACCACCATTGTTAAATATGACGACCACTATAAACACACTAATTATTTATAGGCAGAAATAAGACAGTACTGAGGTCGGCTGGCCACACATTACGCATAAACTCGCAGGTGAATTTGCATTTTTGTTTCACTTTGAAAAACTGCCTTCATTTTCTGCGGGTGATGAATGAACAGGAATTAAAGCTTTAGTAGATACGAAAATTACTTTTTGTCAAATGGATAATTAGTACAAATATTGTTTTGCTCTCTGAATTTTTATCAGTGCTTTTGTCTCACTTTCTGTTTTTTACTGTGTTCTCTGCCCGCTCCAGGGTCATCCAGGTCTAATCGGTCTGATCGGACCTCCCGGCGAGCCCGGAGAGAAGGGAGACAGAGGACTGCCTGGACCTCAGGGTACTGCAGGAGGCAAGGGTGATGCTGTAAGTCAGCCTAAAATATGCTCTCCATTGTCTCCATAGGAATTTTAATCTCATAAAGTCATAGTGCTGCATAAATGTATGTGTAAAGTCTGACTTTCCTACACTTACAGGTTAAATTCCCACAAGACCAGCATATAGTCTTAGTGGAGAGAAAGTCAACCTCTTTTTAGATTATTTTATCTCATATATAGTCAATGACTTTATTTGCAAAACAAATAAACCCCATTCTTAAAATGAATAAACCAGCACCAGTTTGTTTGATGTTCCCCTGAGTGAACCATATAAAAAAGAATTTTTAAAAATGAGATGTCTCATCAAAACAACCCAACACCTGTTTGATTGATATTCCCTGGAGTGCACCAAAAACATGATTTAGGAAAATAAATAAAACCAGAGATATCTGTGTTTGCAATGAATCCCTCCATCATATTACTGTAAGCAGGGCTTGGTGTTATTGTTTATCGACTTTCAGCGAAATCATATCAGTTTCTGATGTCCAAATGAATGATTCTGAGATCATTTAAACATAAACTAAAGCAATAAGTTCTTATACGTGAGGAGTTTTTTCTAATGTAACGCTTAACAGTGAAACCCAGTTCATTGCATTGACTATCAGTTTCTTATTCAAGTTTTCTGCAGGTCCTTAAAATGTCTAAAATCCTATCATCCGAATTTTAGGCCTTAATATTTTGACAAATATGAGGCTAACATTACTTGCATTAATGTTGCATTAACTCCAGTGTCACTTTTAAATATGTTTTGGGGAAAAATTGTATTGATCATACTGTAACAACTACCAAAACAAAGCCAACATTGATCCAATTAACCACTAATGCAAACTGTGCTTGTACTTTTTTATCAGTATGGATATGAAATAGGTCTTAAATCGCATTTATAATGGGCTTAATAAGTCTTAAATTTAATTTGTTGAAACCTGCAGAAACCCTAGATATTGTGATGGTGGAGAGAAAGTGAACTTTGTGCTTGGATCATTTTATCTCATATAATCAATCAGTTCATTTGCAAAAACAGATAAACACCATTTTTAAAATGAATAAACCAGCACCAGTTTGATTGATGTTCCCCTGAGTAAGCAATAAAAAAAACATGATTTATGAAAACAACCCAACACCCAATTGATTGATATTTCAGGATTTAGGAAGATAAATAAAAACAGAGAGATCTGTGTTTGCAAATTAACAATTGGTGGTGTTATCGAATTTCAGTAAAATCGTATACATTTCTTGTGTCCAATTAATGATTCTGAGGTCATTTAAAACACAAACTAAGACAACAAGTTGGTTTTACATGTGTGAAGAATTTTGTCTGATGTAATACATGGCATGGCACAATTAACTGGGACCCAGTTAATTGCATTGAATGCCGGTTTAGTTATTCAGGGTTTCTGCAGGTCGTTAAAAATCTAAAATCCTTTAATCTGAATTTTACCCCTTAAAATGTCTTAAATACAATTTCAACAAGTCTACATGACTTGCATTAATGTTGCATTAACTTCCGTGCTGCTTTTAAATGTGTTTTGGGGAAAATGTGTATTGATTACACTGTAGCAACGACAAGACAAAAGCCAGTTGCATTCATAATGATCTTAAAAATGATTTGAAAACGTGCTGAAGCCTGCAGAAACAAATTGTATATGTAAATTTGTATTTAGCATTTGCCATAATTGAAAAAAAATTAACTGCAAGACATTTTGGACAAATACATCGATCGAAAACCAGATCCTATGTGAGACATCTGTTAAATGCATTCTGACTGATGTGTCTGTTGTTTACTTTCAGGGTGCTGTCGGTCTCCAAGGTCCTCTTGGCCCTCCTGGTCCTCCTGGTATTTCTGTAAGTTCCATTTTTATTGATCAAATTCTTTACCAGCAGGCCGTCAGGCTTCTCAACGCACAAACCTAATTACTCCACATCGCATGTCTGCTCACCTGCTGTCTGCAAAAATGTGCTGTCAGTCATCAACTGCTGCTTTTGAAACAGGACTGATACCTAATGTACAATACTTCTGTATACACTTGTCCCTCTTACTTTTACACATTAATCCTAATTTGAGTATATTAATATTTGTATTATTGTTGTGTTAGTATTCGTATAGTGTTGTATTTAATTTATCTAATTCCATTTTAAATTTCTTTTTTAAAATCTTATTTTATCTTTGTCTAGTGCTTTTATTTCAACAAGTGCTCTTACTGCTGAGCTGACCTGTTTTTCTCGTCCCACACATTTCAATGCACCAGTGACCCTGTATCGAACTTGAACTTATTTTTCCATTTTGTTCTGTGAGTGTTGTTTATCTCTTATTTTTTCTTGTTCAACAGGGCCCTCAAGGACAGAAAGGTTCCAAGGGATCAACTGTAAGTTGTGTTTTCATCCTTTTCAGATTTTTAATGCCATTTGTTGACCATTGCATGTTTTATGGGAATGGACTTCTTCCTAATCATGTCCATGATGTCTTGTTTTCTGTCAGGGTTCAGCAGGTCAGAAGGGAGACCCTGGAATGATTGGACCACCTGGACCACCTGTAAGTTACCTGTTCATTGTCATGACATTTAGATACATTTACCCAATACACAGTACACTCTAAGAACACTCAAAGTGTGCATTAACTATAGTGCTATAATATAATAATACTGTTCTCACTAGAGATAAAACAATTAGTTGATTAATTGATCAGCCAATCACAACAAAAATGAATTGGCAACGACTTTGATTATCAAGAAATAATTTCAGTCATATTCAAGAAAAATATTTGCTGGTTTCAGCATCTCAAATGTGAGAATTTGTTGTTTTCTGTATTTTTAGGTTTTGGTCTGAATAAGGCCCAAAGGTCATTTTGGATTACTTTGGGCTATGGGAACCTTTGGAGACTTTTTTTTCCCTCTACTTTTGAATAAACAGGAAAATAATTGGCAGATTTAAAAAAAATAGCACATTGGAGAAGTTAGCCTTCAGGCCTTTCTGCCAGAGAGCCTTTCCAAAACATGAACAACAGTCTACTTTTCACCCAAACCATGATCTTTTCCTAAACATAACCAAATTGTTTTGTTGCAAAACCTTACCAAGTAGTAACTGCGATAGAAAACTGTAAATAAAATTAAAAAAATAACAATAATAAAAATAAACTGAAGATAATAAGTCAACTAAGTCTGAAAATAATAAGCAAACAATAAGCTCCAGTGAGGTTTTGAACCCCAGATTCCTTAGTACAAGTCCTGTGCCTTTTTTGGCAGAAAACTTCATGGGCTTTCTGAAGAAAGATTTCTTTCAGAAAAGGCTTTCTGGCAGAAAAGTCCTGAAGGCTGACTTCTCCCATGTGCAAATAATTAATGTAGGCAGACGTACTATTAACCAAGTAGACTCTTCTACCTTCGGATTGACAAAGGCGATCTGAAACCATCCCTTACATGTGTATCAATGACCTCCGTGTCGCAGGGTCCACCTGGTGATGTCATCCAGCCGCTGCCCATCCAGCAGCCTTCCAGAAAGACCAGGCGGCAGGCTGAGATGCAGGGAGACGCCGCAATGTCAGACTATGGCGTAGACGGTGTGGGCATGGAGGGAATGGAGGATGTCTTTGGATCTCTCAACAACCTCAAACAGGACATCGAGCGCATGAAGTTCCCCATGGGCACCCAGGACAACCCTGCCAGGACCTGCAACGACCTGCACCTCAGCCAGCCTGACTACCCAGATGGTAGGATTACAGGAGACTGTGTTTTTCTGAGTGTTAACAATCAGACAGAAATCTTTGCATCAGTACAAGCCAAGTGTGTAATTATCCAAGGGAATAATTTCTGGACCTACTTTTACAGTTTCAGTTCACTAAAATCTCTCTAAACAGTGTCCAGTTGCCAGAATCCTGAAGACAGAGAGAGAGAGGAGTTAATAAAAATGCTGACATACTCCTCTGAAGCCCCTTTTACACATGCACTGCAACTCTGCGCTTATATAGACATTACCCGGAGGAGCTATATGTGTGAATGCAAATGTCCAAATCAGTTGGACTAGGCAGTAAACATATTTAACCCTACCAGTTCTCTATTCCAAAGTTTAAATAAGCCCACGTGTAAATAAGGTCATTATCTGGTGAGAATTCACAGCGAGCGAGTGGGCATGTTGATGTCGTTGCATTGTGTTTAGCTGCTTCATACTCTTTTCTGCTTGCCTGTGTATCACTTTTATTTATTTATTGCTTATATCTGATTTCCACACAGTCAAAGAAATTAAAAGTTCTGCTCACAGACGGTAGAAGAAGTGGACAGAGCTTCCAGGTCTGAAAAGTGAAGCCAAGGCAGAAGTGCTTTAATATCCATTCTTTCTAATGGCCAGCAGGGGGCGCTCCACCGGTTGCAAAAAGAAGCCTGATTGTATGGAGTCTTATATGAAAATGACCCTACTTCTCATTTCAATCACAACCTCAGTAAACAGTTTCCGGAAGAATTTAAGGTCTCAATCACTAGTTTAAAGTATTCTTCAATACAACATGGTGTTCATTTTAGATAATGTGGTCCTATTTAGTGTAAAATAAATAAAGCAGGGAATGATTTAGGGCGGGGCTACCACATGGCTGACAAGTCATTTTCAGCGAGTCTGTCCGATGCAACACACAAGACTCATGAAACTCAGATCAAACTATTAAACTAGGCAGTGCTGGTAAAATATGAATCAATATTCTGTTACAAAATTGCCCATTTCTTGCTTAAAATGTCTTCAGAAACATAATTTAGTGTACTGTTTAGTTTTAATACAAGAAAGATTTTGACCAGGCAGACCGCCATCATTTCCTGCTGAACAGATGAGTCAAAACTAAGCATCGCTCATGTAACATGCGTCATCCATCAGCTCCATGCTCTTGTCGGTACTGCACATGCTCTGGTTGCAAAAAACCAAGATGGCGACCCCAATAATATCAAAGTCGAGGCTTCAAAACAGTAGTCCACAAATCAAACGTTGACATCACAGTGGCTCTGTCCACCAATTATTCTTCTTTGTACGATCCTGTTCATAGTTCAGTTATAAAATCCCAGGACACTTCAGAGTGTCTACTGCTGGGCTGAGCCTCAGTTTGTAAAGTGTACAGTCTGCCATGCTGTTGCTCGTACACTGCTCTGTGTACAGTGACACAGCTAAAAAACAAGAGGGCAGAGATGTGACTGACAAAATGCAAGTTGACTATCGACTTGAATCATAAAGTTCATATTAGCGCATAAACAGTCATCATTATAGATCATCCTCCTCTTCCTGCACGCACTGCAAGTATTTCCAGTGGGTGAGAAAGCCTGTGACACAGACAATCTCCTACATGTGTTAAAGTGTAAATTTGGACAATGTCAGGACCTAATTCTCACCACATAGTTCAGAGTTCATATATGAAAATGTCTTGAGTCACCTTCAATTATTGCCATGACCTCCCAGCAATTCAGCTTTACAAGCAGCAGCAAGTGATTTTGCCTCTCAGGTCACTTACAAGCTGCTCCATCTTAATTCTGGAGGTTGTTGGGCTGCAAGTAAGGAAAACTGCAGGCACGACTCAGGGTTAAAACACCTCCTGGACACGTGTTAAAGAAAACATATTTAATTTATTTCATTATTTATATTTCATGTTCTCTTAAAACAGACTAGCATGAATCAGAGATAAGGCTGTAAACGACAAAGCTCTTAGTCTCTTAGTAAAAATGAAAAATAAAACTAAAAATTATTGAAGTGTGAGGTGTCTGTCAGCCACAAAAAGAAGCAAATTCTCACATTTTCAAACCTGGAACCATCAGATATTTGCTTACAATTACTTAAACAATTAATAATTTTTCAAAATATTCACAGATCAATTTTATTTTGACCCAGTAACTTCTCAGTCGACTAAATGTTGCAGCTCAAACCAACACCCTTGGTAGGAACAAAAAACAGTTGTTAACCTTCCTGTAGTGTAGCTCTCTTGTCCATGATGACGTGAACATTAAATAACAGCAGCTGTATTCACTCTCCAGAAGGCCAAAGCTGTGCTTCATGCCACTGCCTTGGCTCTGTGTCACGGCTGTGTTTGTTTCTCAGGTGAATACTGGATTGATCCAAACCAGGGCTGCATAGGAGACTCCATCAAAGTGTTCTGCAACTTCACAGCAGGCGGAGAAACATGCATCTACCCAGATAAGAAATCCACAGGAGTAAGTAATGAGCAAATGTTAACATCTGTTATATACAGAATCAGAGCTGAATCAAATGTTTCACACTAATAAAAAAAATGAAGCGATTTAAAGCCATAGTTCAGATTATTTAAAGTGGGGTTGTATGAGGCGCTTACCCATAGTCAGTGTATTACAGTAGATTGACAGGGCTCCAGTTTGGAGAAGCAGCAGGAGTACCTGTGTAGGAAGCTAAACAGTATACTGTGTCGTCGCTAAAAACTCTTGCAACACCTTGTAACTGTGGATTTGAAAGGGGCTTTATAAATAAAGTATACTTACTTGCTTACTTACTGTGGACAGGGTCTGCAGCAAAATGTATTTTAGCCACCTAAAAAAGATCGAGGTAAAAAAATTAATATCAGTACAAGTGTCTGTGATATTTAGAACATTTTCACTAATTTACTTTGCTGTCAGAGAGCCTTCTCTGACAGGAAAACACTGTCATAGAAGCCAAATATTGTGCTCTCCAAAGCGACCAAACTCCATAGACAAAATCAAGTCATTTTACCTTGCAGAACGGAGGAATTGCTGGTCTACCGCTGCCTTAATGGGTGAGTTTGTTTGTGTTATTTTGTGAATTTCGGTGAACCAGAACTAACCTTTTGAAACACAGAAGTCACACAATAGCATAAACGAAGGAATCCATCAAGGAAGCGGTAGACCATCAACTCACATATCCTGCGGGGCAGAACTACTGATTTTTGCTGGGGGTCTGATTGAGCAAGAGAGAGCAATTTTTAGATTATACAGCATAATGGCAGTTTCCCCAAGCCCAGAGGCTGTATGACGGCAAGGTAAAGGAAAAAAAATATTCTAAAATATTCTAAATATAGCACCATCTACTGGAAATAATACACTGACAATGGATAAGTACTTCAAACAACCCCACTTTGTGGGAGCTATTTGCAGCTATTTAAATAAGAACTGTTTACAGCTATGATGGTATAAACCTGTATGTTACTGTCATTAACTAATTTTTTTCTTGGTTTTTATTATAGGTTAGAATATCCAACTGGCCAAAGGAAGCTCCAGGTTCATGGTTCAGTGAATTTAAACGTGGCAAAATTGTGAGTCAACTCACTTTATATTCACTTATTTCCTTTTCTATTACCTCCCAGGACACTTTCACATACTTTTTACAGTAGATAAGTTTCCAGTTTTGCTGCTTTATACCCTGCCTTCCTCTGTCATACATCTCCTTCCCTTTCCTTTCTCATCCTTCCTTTTCCTAATTCACTCCTTACCCTCTCTTCTTTTATTTACCTTCACATTTTTCCTCACCATTTGTCCTCTTTCCTCTTCTCATTCCCTTCATCTTCCTCTTTATTTGTCTGTTCCCAGTTGAACTACGTCGACATGGGAGAGAGCACCATCAACACAGTGCAGATGACCTTCCTGAAGCTGCTGAGCTCCTCGGCACGGCAGAACTTCACCTATATTTGCCATCAGTCTGTGGCCTGGTACGACGCCAAGGCTGACAACTATGACAAGGCGCTGCGCTTCCTGGGCTCCAACGATGAGGAGATGTCTTACGACAATAATCCCTTCATCAAGCCGCTGATGGACGGCTGCTCGGTAAACACTCACTTTCAAACTTTCAGCAAGCATCTAAACTTTTTTCTAAATCTCATGAAATCCCATTAATCCTCACAAACATGTCGACTGATGTAGAAAAATGTCATACAACAAAAATAACACTGGTTCAAACCAGAAGAATCAATGGATCAAATGTAGAATCTTGGTTAAGAAAGCATATGCAGTTTTATGTACTTGATTTAAAATATTTAAGGGTTTGTAATTAATGTTGAAAGTAGAGCTAAATGACTGATTGATTGATTAGATGATTAACTAATCAGTTGATCAACAGAAAATAAATCTCCATCCTCTCCTTTGATGGCTGATTTTTTTTTTGGCATGATTTTTTAAAATTTCTTTACGATTTTGAATGGAGTATCTTTTGTTTTTTGTAGGGATGCACAATATTGCCCATATCCAATATGCTGATATTTTCTAACTCATTTCAGCTGATACCAATACATGCATGCATGTTTTTTTCATGGGTTTTCATTTTCACATTTTTAAATGCAGAATTCAAGTCTCTCCTGTAGCAGAATTAAAATATGATTATACCTACTGTTGTCATGATTGCCCACTGGCAGATGTAGACATTAAATGCATTGCTTTTTAAAATGTACACATTCATTTGGCAAAAAGGGAAAAATACTGCTGACATTTTGGTTTTGTTTTTTTTTTTGTTTTTTTTGTTTTTTTACTGCTGCCTGTTTCTTTTTCTCCTTCACATATTTGTCATAATGATCAGGATGACAGCAATTAAATTTGTAGTGTTGAAGGAATGTGATCTTGCATGAACAATGTGAGCAATCATTAAAAATGGCAACACAGCTATCTTTCACTTGAAAAAACCTTCACACCACAGACATAGTCACATCACACGCTCATAATTAAAGCATCATCTTATCGACCTGTTATATCGTCAGAAAGGCTCAACTGGGGCCGAAACTGATATTTGATTTTAAAGCATAATATGTAACATTTCTGCATTAAAATGTCTAAAAATGCTAGACATATGTTATATATTTTTTTGAGTTGTGTCCTTAAATTATCCCAAATGATTCCAACAATGGTCAAACTCAGACAAATCCATGATTAATCAAGGTAACGGTGCATTTCCTTGCTAGCAGCTAGTTTTATAATAGTTCCTTGAAAACAGAATAAGTTGGGTATGTCACAGAGTAAGGATGGAAGTTGTCAAATATGACTAAATGTAACATGAATAAAACTTTAATATTCATATCAGAGAGATTTTCATCAGCGATGGTGGTTGTTTAACAATGGAGAAAACAACTCCTATGATCCTACTCTACTTAAGATGTCATTAAATTAACGTCTTTTGTTACAGTTTTAATGTGAGAGGGACCCCTATCAGCAAAACTTGGCATCTTTTAAGTTTAAAGCTTTTATGTGATACCAATGACATGCTCATATAATTATGCATTCCTTGACTCTTTGTCAGACAAAACAAACAATGTGAAGATGGTACCTGCAGCTTTAGGAAACTGTGATGAGCAGCTTTTACTATTTTTAACATTTGATTAATCAAATAATAAAGGGATAATTGGTTACAGAAATAATAGATATCAGGCAATTAACCAATAATGACAATGTTCATGAGTTGCAACCCTAGTGGGAAGTCTGTGGAATAGCTTTTTGTTGATTTAATGGAAGTTTGGACTTTTTTTTTTCTGAGACTCAGACAATTGTTAGACTTGTGCAATAGATGAAAAAACACTTTGTTTAAATAATTTTAACTTATTTGTTTGGGGGAGCCCAAGATAACACCTTCAGAGTGTTTATTTTGTTCAATCAAATTTCCAAACCCCAAGATATTTAAGTAGGAAATCTTCACATTTGAAAGACTGGTTATCAAAACCATTGTTGTTTAAACAATGACAATGAATGAGCACTAATTTGTACTAACAATACAACCAGATTTCTGCTCTTCCAAGTGAAGCATAAGATATTATATTATCTGTCCATCCACTCATCCTTTTTCTATACCTGCTTTTCAAGGTGATTGGGACTCACTATGGAAAAACAGAGATACACAGTAAAACTACTCAGTCAGTTAGAAAGATTAGGAAAAAACAATAAGATGAGATTAAAAAGAAACAGGATGAGGTAGATGCAGAGGGTATAAAGGAGTGTTTACATCTATTGTGAGTGTTTAACATCTCCCCTACGTCTTTGTGAAACACCTTTGCACCACAATACTGAATACCATCTTCTTGTCTATCCTTTGTGTCCGCAGCTGAAGCAAGGCTATTCAAAGACGGTGATGGAGATCAACACTCCCCGCATCGACCAGTTGCCCATCATTGACGTCATGCTGAATGACTTTGGGGAATCCAACCAGAGGTTTGGCTTCGAGGTCGGCCCCGTCTGTTTCCTCGGCTAGACACGCCCCGACTCCCCGCTGAAGGACAGGGTCAGAGGGTACATATGTAACACCCACACGCTGAGATCCGACAACCTTTACCTTCTCTCCCCGCGAAGCAAAAAAACCTGTGTTTTCTTTTGTTGCCGAGAAGATCCACTCACGCCCGGAGAAGAAGGGTGCCCCGAGGCCCTGTCATGAAAGCACTGACCAGGGGAAACTACTCCTCGCCCTTGTAGGGCCAGAATCACATGACTTTAACTTACATGTAGTGATGATGGGAGTGACATCAGGAAAAGGACATTTGATGCCGTGGCGGACAGTGGCGCACTTTCAGCAACAGAGAGAGGATCCACTCACCCCGAGCCCCATCCTCCCTTGTCCTTCCCCTCCCACCCACCACGCCTCCCTCTCTGGATGCTCCAGGTGCTGCTCTGAATACAACCACAGAGGTGCTTTTGTGCAGAATCACAAAACACTCAAAGGTGCTACAAAAAAGTGCTTTTTGATAAAACTGTAATTATTATTATTATTTTGTACAATATTGTTCCTTTCCGAATCCACTCTTAAAAACTTGCATGTGCCCCAGCTCTTAAAAGTTTAAATAAATATATAGAAATCAATCCAATGAATATATTTGACGTGTGTTAAAAACAAATTTGCTAAGAAATATCATGTCTTTTGAAAAACATTCCAATTTGTAAGTATAAAATAATCCTTTTGTAAATAATATTACTTTCAATATTTGATTTTTATGAGAGCAAACCAAACTGGAACATAACACCTCTAAAACTCGAAAAGCATTTTGTCCTTTTTCATGACCAAACCAGCTGGTATTTCCATCAGGATATGAAGCCATAATAAAATGAGATAGTAATATAAATATTGTAAGAAAGGGCTTATTCTTCCACACTTTATTCACCCAGATGTTATTCTGTACCTCAGTGCCTTTTAAAAATGTGGACATATTTCAACTGTGTTTGTATCTTGATAACACAATCAAGTTTGAACATTATTTGTGGTGGCAAACTTACTTAGAAAAAAACATGTCGTGTTTTTTTTTAATTCATAAAAAGCCCTGTCGATTTTCTTCTTTGTAACAATGAACAAAATGTTTTCATGTGCCTTGACTTGTTCAATCAAAAATATTAAAACTGGATTCTGAAAAATGTCGGGTTGAATGTCTGTATTGTTGGAATGATTAGCGCTCTTTTTGTGATTCTGCGCTGCCTTATACATATTATCACCTTCCTCGGCCATCATAATTTAAGATTAGGAGGATTAGTGGTTCCGAGTGTTTGGGTTCATGTGATTGATTCTGCTGAGCCCAAGCGCTGTGATCTCTTCCAGTTTCTGTCTCTGACTCAGATTTGACTTTGATCAAGATCTGTTTGCATCTCCACCTCTTTAGCTTAAAGCTATGATAGCCTTGACTTCAGAGCTGCTTTCAAACCTGTGTAATTACAGTATGTTTACAACCTATGTACAACTGAAATAAATGTTTGGTGCTTTGCCAAATGCACACTGCAATTGTTTGCATTCACTTGCAGCTTATAACTACATATTTATAGCAAACTGAGTCTATAGAAGCAGTGTATTGAGCCAAAATGCATGGTTACACAATGCATGTCTGCAAAGAGCTCGCTGTATGTGGCAACACTGAATGACAACAACACTCCCCTGATTAGGTGTTCTTACTGCACCACTGGCTTCTGTATATAAAACAGTCAGACCACATGTCAGACATAAATTCTTTACTGTACAGTAAGAAAAAATGAGGAAAGTTTTTTTTTTTTTTTTTTTTTTTTTTTTTACCACCTTTGCCTCCAGTATGCCCCTTTTTCAGCCCAGTGATTACCAGGGGTGGTACTGAAAGGTTAAGTGTGTGAGATTTAGGGGCCTCTATTAGCAGAATATGGCAGAAATGGAATATAACATCCATAAAGTACGGGATGTTTTCATTAGTGTATAATCACCTGAAAATAAGAATCATTGTGTTGTTGTTACCTTAAAATGAGCCGTTTATATCTACAGAGGCCACGGATCCTTGTTGTACCATCATGTTTCTACTGTAGCCCAAAGTGGACAAACCAAACATTGGCTCCAGATAGGGCCTTTTACATTTTGTGTAACTATGTGTAGCACTTTGTAATAACCATCATTAATGATGGTAAATTTATAATTAATTTAACTCAGTTCATAGTTATGTTACTGTTAACAATGACATTTTAATAAATAATGTGTTGTAATACAATAATTTATGTTATTTTGTCATTGTGTATTATGAAATAAAAATTATATTTTGTATAGCTGATAGGAGACGATAACAATTGCACTGTGATTACATTAAGGAGCTTTCACACCGCTGTGCAGTAACCACCCTAACAACTGCCTACCTAAAAGCAAAGCATTTTTAAAGGCTGCTGTCACTGCTCTACAAGGCTGCAAAGACAGGCAGGTGCTTCTATGAACATCGTAGTATTGATAAAACTACCCACCCAAAAGTCCACAACATGAATACTAGTTTGCAAATCTCTGTATATGAACATGTAATGATAAAGTTAGGAGGGAAAAACATTCCTCTGTTGTGTAAATATCTCCCCAAGAAAGTAGGCTTCAGTCATTGGTTCCCCAAGTAGAATGGACTGTTTTTCCGTGGCTGGCGCCATGTTGGACAGCTCCAGGTACTCAGGCCAAACACCACCAGCATTATCAGCTCCTCCATATTTGCTCCTTTCTGACCCACTAGGCCCACTCCCTTCTGTTAGATTGGCCAAAGCCAGGCATTCAGTACAGTGGGTGGCAGAGCAAAATCTGTGCGTGTTCATGTGCGTGGCAACCACTTCTTACCCCTATAACTACGGTTGAAACCACTTCCCCTCTGCTACCTTCCCCTAAATAAAATGACTGGAGGTGGTGACACTGTGAAAAGGCCATAAACTATTTTATTATTACACACATTAAAAAAAAAAAATTCAAACAATGTCAATTATAACATTACTAGTAATTAGTACTCACTATTAATTATCATTTCATTGTTTGTTAACAGTGGAATAACTATTAAGTAAAGTTTAATTAACTATCAGTTTACCATTTATTAATGATGGTTATTATAAAGTGTTTCCATATAGACTAACTGATCATAAACAGGCCAACAAAAACCATCACATAGGGATTTTAAAAAAAGAAAAGAAACGCTGCCATAGAACAACAGGAGTTGGGAGTAATTTAGCAAGAAAGGATTTGGAAAAACAGAAACCCCTTTCAACTGAATGCTTGCTGTTGGTGATGCATTAAGTTATAAGGTAACTAATACTAGTATTTTTTGACAAGAATACTTGTGAATTTTTACTTGTAGTGGAGTAATTTTTCAGTAATGTAAGAGTACTTCTACTTAAGTGCACATGTTCAGCACCACTGGTTATCATGCGTACATTGTTGATGTTCTGTGTGACTATAATGAAAAACTGCTGTCACCCTTTCAACAATTCAAACCGCGACAAAAACCAAAAGTTTCAAGTTTCTGACACAGTGCAGATCAATTTATATATATCAAACAATGTGTTGTGTCATTCAGTTCATTTCAATCTATCTACACACAGACACATAGCAGAGATGGGTTGTGTGCATTTCTCTCTGTTTTGTGTGATTTTCTTGATTCCCGTTCTTTATGGTAAAATGAATTGTTCACAGGTATCACATGAAGTGTAATTTACCACATAATCATACATAATAATAGCGCATAGAGCGTTTCTCTGTGCTGAAGAGTCCACAGCAAATGCAAATTGACAGTAATTATCTTTTCTTCCCAGGGCGTTTGTCATTTTAGCAGTGGCGAGTGTGAAGGAACAGATTACATTTATGATAATGAAGGATGTAAACCGTGGGATAGATTTTACAAAATAGATGTTAGGCAGCACTGAATGATGATGACTTTCCATCACTTCAAAAACAGTAAAAACAAAGATTCTGCTTTATGTTTTGTGTGCATGTCTTCCTGTGGTGTTTTGTTTACTTCATTTTTAGAGGATTTAGGGTTGCATCAGAATAAAGAGGCAAATCTTAAAAGTGATCTCATCATGAAAGTGTTTGTACAGTATTGTGTAGGAAACAATTCAAAATGAGAGAGAGTCAGAGCATACTTTTTTCATCCTTACCAACACTTTTTCCATGCAGTTGCAAAGGATTTGGGCTTTCAACACCTGCTTTTGACTCATCCATGACAAAAATGGCATAAGACAATGATAAAAATGCTTGTTGCCATGTTTAAACAATTACTAAATGTTTATAACCATTGATTCCTTCCATTAGAACTCGCCTATAATTCTCTGTCATGACAACTCCATAAACATGTCATGGCAGGGCTTACACAGGCTACAGTAATAAAAGTGTTATTACAGCATCAAAAGTAACATTCTGTTGGCTGCTATAAAACATTTATGTAGCTGTAATGGAAATTTATACTGTTATTATGATTATAAGCAGTGTCTTACACTGACTTTTAGTTGAGAACACAGGGTGATACTTTGATTTTTCTGTTTCTTATGTAAAAGTGTTCAACAGTCAGTAAATGTGACCTCTACTCGAGCCAACTTAAATGTAACAGAAAGGATTATGTGGTGTGTGTAACAATGGGAGGTCTGTTTCTCGTTAAATACTGCAAGAAAAACAGCTAGTTAGCTCTGCTAACAACAAAGTGTGGATGATCTTGCATAACCGGGTCATAATTTCCAGAAACAGACGTTGACTTTTTCTTTTTCTTGTGGCATGCACTGCAACCGGCTACTGGCTACGGCTACCAAGGTGCTCCACTGTTAAGCTTTTCAAATGTATTTTTGGCACTTTGAGCACAACAAGCAGTGCGTCATCTTAGTCCCATGATATTCGAGAGCTGGCAGAAACCTCTACTGCTGATATCTCCCCAAAGTCAGCAACTCACACCAAAACAATCTAGACAGATAAATAGCAGTACACGTCAGAGGGAAAATATGTATCTGACATGATGAACTTCAACAGAGCCATCTCTCTGCCGTCAAGCGGGTAGCTTATTTATAAATGATTCACGGAATATTTCAATCACTCTGAATGAATAGCTTTTGTTGAATTCATTTTATTACATATTATTACATATTTCCACAACAGTCATCTCAGCTAATGTAAAGTTGTCAGAGCAGAGATCAGCAAACATATTTTCAAAGAAAGATTTGGAAAGAAAGGATGGATACTGACAACAGCCATATATCACATTTAAATTGCATGTGGAACTGTTTGATTAATCTTACATCAACAGGAGACCTTGGTTGTAGCTGCCACACAGTACAGAATCACAAACACTATTGCACTCACAATCAGTTGTATGTAATTGGAATCTTGACAGTGAAAAACATGCATATCTCTATTTATTTTCATTGATACTTGCATAAACAAACCTCTATCATCCCACATGTCTTAGTCTCACTATAACGCACACAGAAAAAAAACTATCTGACTATCTTGTGAGGTCTGTTTCGTTTTGGTTTTCTGCACAAATTCCAAAACAGTTTTTTCCTTCTGCTGTGTGAATCACTGCATCTGTTAGTAGGGCTGTGTGTGTACTTCTTAAACCTGAATGTTGTCATCATGTTTTGATCAGGGGGAGCACATATGGTGATGAGTAATCATTAAGTTTTTGTGCCTGAAAATTTCAATTGGGCTGATGGCCAGTCATTTTTTTTCTTTCTGCTTGTTTTTTTAGATTAATACGGGGCCACCTGTTTTTCATCTTTGAGAGCAGAACAACATGTTTTGCTGTTAGGTGAAAACGGCTGCAGAATCAAAAACAAGAAACGGAAAATAAGGCTGCAGTCCAACAATAGAGTATGTTGCCAGGGTAAGGGGCTTCTTGCTTGCTTTAAACTTATCCACTCCTCCCTAAACCCCGCTAGTCACAGCCAATCTGTTGGAACGCCCACTTTGGTCAACATGCCTAAAAATTTCTGCCAAAACTACAGGGCTGCAGTCACATCTGATGAAAGGCAAAATAGAAAAAAGAGGGGAGGAGGTTTCTTTTGTCGAACTGTTAAATTCTCCCTCCACACATTTTCTCTACCCACTTAATCCTTTCCAGGGTCATGAAGGGGCCAAACCCCACCGCAGCATGAATTAAGCCAGAGGACAAGAAAGCACCCTGGAAAGATTCCACTCTGTCTCAAGAGTAACATGGAGAGACAGACAATATCATTTAAGGCAATAAGACAATCAGAGCCTCTGGTTCGACTTACTGTGCTGGCTTTAAATCAGGAAAACAGTACAGGCAAAAAAATACATGCTAAAAAACAAACGAAAGAGAGACTGAGCCACGTCACCACACTCCTATCATTATGTACATACAGTAGTGTTTTTACAGGTATGAATGAAGCCCTTTCTATACTTCCTGCACTAGTATAATAGCCATTTTCACAGCACGTTACTTCACAGAAAGTCACATTTTTCTCATAGTTGCCAGTAAGATTATGCCATATTGTTCCTCGTGGTGTTTTTTGTTGTTGTTGTTTCCTCTTTTACCCCGTCTCCCAGTACTCCTCTGTTTTTTTGTGTGTGGGGGCGTGGTCTCTCTTGTCACTCTGACTCAGCTCTGCACACCTGCACATAATTTATAATCATCACACCTGCCCGCCATCAAGCACTCACCTCCTACAAGCCTTCTGCACTGACGAATCAGTCGACGCTGGATAGTGTCTGGTCTGTTCCTGCTCCGGTAGCTTATTTAGCCTCAGCCTTTAACACCAGTTAAGTTATTTCATTAGTCTGTTTGCCTGCCAGTCTGTTGTGAGACTTGCAGTTTCCTTGTCCAGGATTACCTGCCTGCAGATTGTCTCACCATTTTGTTAAGCCCACCAACCAGCTCTCAGTCGTGAGATTCCTCCGCCAAGCCACCTCCTTCATTCTCTCCACCTCACCCAAACACCTGGCATCTCTGCTGGTATTCGTCAAGTAAGACTGATTTTTTTTTTCACCACATCTGCTTGTCCACATCTACATTTCGTTTCAGCGTGACCTTCTAACAGATTAAGATGACAGTTTCCTATAGTAAATTACAAACTGGCCTCCAAAGGGTTTTACAACTTTAATCCACAGACCCTTAAACAGAAGTATCACTTAAACACTGAAAATATTAGTGTGTGAACTTCTGGTTTTATTATCTGTGCAGATGAGAGCAAAATCTGGAAAGTTAAAGGATAAGTTCGGTTTTTTGACACCTGGACCTTATTGTTAGGATTAAATATGCTCGTAGACTCACCCAGACAATTTTGGTGGAGCTCGGAGCCGTTTTCGAGCAATTTAGATCCAGCCGACGGCGTTTTTTCTCATGCCATAGTAGCGGACGGGGCCAGAAATCGAAGCTCCTAAATTAGACATTATCTGCTGCGAAACTCGCTCATTTCACCTACATGTTATAAATGAATGGCCAGTGTTATCACCATGTCAGCTCAACTTCGTTGTTATGGTCATCCGGGGCTTTACAAGGATGCGTAACTTTTGGTGACATTATAGACGTGCGCCGCAGGACCGCAGCTGAGTAGAGACGCTGTTGTTGCTAGGCTACACGGCAACACGGCTATTTTTGTGCAGCATGGCGGAATATTTATCCGATGTAGAAGTGTCTGACGACGACTTTGAGTATAATGGATGCCCGTATCGTTTTGAGCCAGAATACACCGACGAGGAGCTATTTGAAAGGAGGATGCAGAGTAGGGTGACCAGGTCCCAATAAACCAAAAGAGGGACAAGGGGTATGTTTGTGAGGGACAAAGTGGGACACCGCCTGTAGCTGCATCGTCTCTTCTTGTTTGGCGTCTCCCCCTCCTCCATTTCCAAAGAAGAACGCGCGATGTGAGTGTCATTCACTAGCTGTCACCTCAGCTGTTGGTAGCGCGGAGAAAATTAGGGGCGGGCCTAAGCGCCGTACGTGCGGTGCTACTATGACAACAACAAACAGCCCAGAGTGCAGTAACATCACCGGCTTCTCATTGCTGGGGCCTGAGGGGGATGTTGTGCGGGACATGGTCTCAATTTGCGTGATGCGTGAAAAGAGACAGAAAATGCGTGAAATCACGCGCAAAGCGGGACATCTGGTCACCCTAATGCAGAGGGAAAGAGCCGAACAGCTGGCCAGAGAACGAGCAACCACTGCACGTCCACGAATGGGGGCTAACTGGTGGTGTTGTTGTGGACATTGCACGAGTTTCGCAGCAGATAATGTCTAATTTAGGAGCTTCGATTTCTGGCCCCGTCCGCTACTATGGCATGAGAAAAAACGCCGTCGGCTGGATCTAAATTGCTCGAAAACGGCTCCGAGCTCCACCAAAATTGTCTGGGTGAGTCTACGAGCGTATTTAATCCTAACAATAAGGTCCAGGTGTCAAAAAACCGAACTTATCCTTTAACTAACTTCAACTTGACCAAAGTATTTACCCTCCCAACTACTTCAGCAGCATCGCTTAGTGATCAAGTGTAAAAAAAGAAAACAACAACAACAAAAGATAAAAAACTTCTGTTGTGCTGGAAAGATATTGGATTTATTGGATGTAAAAGTTTGTAACTGAAGAGAGAGGCCAAAGAGCAAAAAGAACAAGCAAACATGCTCCTGGATAAAGGAAGATAAAGTCGACTTGTTTAAAGTAGCCAACACCATGTAATTTTCAGCTATTTGGAGAGGAACACTAGAAACAGCCTGTATTGACTGCTGTCTCTTTTGTAGCAAGATAATTGCTTGTTCTCTCTGTTGATATTTTCTTGAAAGACAGAATTCCTACAGACACAATACATCTGCTATGTTTACCGCATTAACATTTTTCTGTAGTCTATCGATTTTTTCGCTTCTTCTGTAAATACGTGCTTTGTAGCAATTATAAAAGTGTATTTAAACTGCAAAAGATACCCTGGGCTCCTCATGTGTCATAACCAATTTGAACTGGATTGAGCCACAAAGCAAGCAGCAGCCAGTGTTATTGCTGGAGAGAATCTCATCATGAATGCAGGTCATGGCTTACGAAAACCCTTTGTTCAAGTACGCCAAGAAACTTCTGTCTCCTTCTCCTGTCAGAGACACTCCTTGAGTTTAAGTATTCCCTGTTCAAACAGTTTCACTGGGAAACACTCCAACAGTACTGTGCTTCAGTGCCCAACCCATCACCTCATCCCAACCTGCTGCAGACTGCTGATCCAGAGAGGGCCTGCCTGGAGACACCCCTACTCCGCAGAGGCCATTACAGATTTTTCCTATCTTAAGTCTTAAGATAGGAGAAGTCTAAGATAGGGTTTTCCCAATTCGGTATTACAGAAGCAAATCTTAACTAACTTTAGGAATCCTATCTTATCTCAGGTTAGAAAATCCTTAATACTCAAGCCAACATCACTTTTCAGCTTTTATTTCTGGTAAGCAATCTCACCTCTCCATTTTTTTTAAATAATTGAAACATACTAAGGCATACTGTTCCTTGAAAAATACAATCATTTAGTAAAAGCAATAATGAGCACTTAACTTTAACACAGATTAGTTAGAGGTGTTGGCAACATATGTAGAGAAATCCAAAGATGTTCTTTTGGGGAAATTTACAACAATACTAACTTGGAAAAAGAAAAAGTGGGCTAGGATAGCCGACACAGTGTCCCTGTATTCGTCAGCCATTGTTTAAAGCAATAAATGAGCAGCCATACGGATTACGATACGTTAGTTAGCTAGCTAGTCAGTAAGTTATCTACTACTACAGGTAGAAAACTGAAAGTTAGGACAACTTAACGGATGTCCTAAAGTAAGATTTATTTAAGTTTCGGGGGTGTTAGAAAGTTCCGCTGTGCCTGGCACCCATTGTGTAAAAGCAATAAAAGAGCAGCCATAGAGATTAAACAATTTAGCAAACACTTCTGTTAGTTAAAACACTACCGTTCACTTTCCATCAGACTGGCACATGTCGGCACATGTATTCATGTCGAGTTAAACAAACCTTTGTTTTATATACATGTCTAAGAATTACTCCATGACCTTGCCTGAACCTGAGCGTTTGTGATATCTTAATTTAATTAATCAATTAGCCGTCAGGGTCTGTCAGTCTTCTCCCTTCCTAGTGGATCAATTAGCCAACACAGTGGCCAGACACGCTAATATTGAATTATCAAGTATTGTTAAGCTTATCGTTGTTTGTAAATAACAAGACCTGTCAATAGGCAGCTGTTGATCTAAGCTAGTCTGATGCTGTTGTACTATAACATTATGACTGAACTCCAGCAGCATAGATTCTTTCTGCTCTCTTTGGGATCCTTTCCTTTCCAGAGATTGTGATGCATCTGTATGTTTATTTGTTTTACAACTTGCTACACAGCAGCTTTTCAGCATTTTCCTATCTCTCTCATTATATGAAACCATGAGTTTTCCCCCAGAGGGATGACGTATTGTTAATGAACACTACCACAAGCCACTGAAAGCAAATAATACCATTAGCTACTGGTAGCAAACACTACAGCTACCTGTAGCTAGTTACTGTAGTTAGTAAGTTAGCTTCTAACTTAACTTATCCAAAAGTTAGGAAACCTAACACTAACTGTTAGCCACTGTTGGTGAACACCACCATTATCATTAGCTTGTTAGTAGGTTAGCTACTACTACTGTACATGTGGAAAAGTTAAAGTTAGGATAACTCAACAGTTACCCTAAAGTCAGGACAGTTCAAGATTTTGGAAAGCTAAGATGCTTGTATAATACACTTTTCCTGTCTTAGTAAGTAAGATAGGAACAATTACTTAGGACCTGTTTATTTGTAGTGACTTTTTCCCTAAATCAGGTCCCAGCAGTAATTACCATGCTTACCAAACTGGTAAAATAGGATTTGCAAAAGGAAGGAAGTTTCTGTAATACAGCCATGTGTCTCCAGTATATATTAACAGTATTCTTATATTAGCATTGCCTAAAGTGCTTAGAGAAGGCTGTAAAGCTGACTGCCTCACTTGCCCCATGTCTGAAACCAAAGCTGTGCCCTCACCTCACCTGACAGTGCTTTGCATCCTCTTGTCTCCTTTGTTGCTTTTCCACTGTCTAAACAAAGACAAGAGGAACAATCTTTCCATTTTGCTTAGAAAAGGGGAAACATTGATCGGCATGCCAAAGTGAAAAGGCTTCCCATGACAGTGAAGGTGACTCCTGTAGTCAAGGACATGTTATTTCTGCAGTCCATGAGCCCATCCTCCAGGGGAAAGTCTGAAAGGCAGTCAAAGTACAGAAGCCATGGCTCAGGCTCAAGTCAAGAGCACCTCAGGTGAAGAAGGCATATATTAGAGACGAGATAAATTATTTAACTCTTGTCTCCCAATCAAGAATTTTGTTAGTAAAAGAGATATCCACAGTGTTTTGGATACTGCGTTTACTGCCATAGTTTTTTCTCAAATTGTTGTGTAGTGTTATCTAAGTCATTTCTTCAAATGCTGTGGAAAATGTTCTTGAACAACCATGGAAAAAAATGTGAAGGAGAAATGAGATAAATGTCAAACAAAAGTAGCCTGCAGCAATTTTTTTGAAACATATTTTCAGTCTGACTTCAAAACAACAAAGTCTGAAGGTTTATGTTCTGACAAAAAATTTGCCAGTGGTCTCTTATAAATCTCATCTGAAGTAAAACAGCTTGAGCACGAAAGCTGAATAAACAGCCGTGTGTCTTACACTCCTACACAAACTGTGAACCCTATTTGTATGCATAATGAGCGCTCCACACCTCGTATCAATTATTTTAAGCACTGCAAATATTGTGTCATATCAGAGTACATGACTAATGGCTTTGTCCGTAGAGGAACATTATGGCAGCACAATGCCACAGAAAGCTTTGTGTCATTTGTTTCAGTAATATGACAGATTTTAGATTCCTGTATGGTAATGAGGTCTTGGTAATCAGGTGTGTTTCTCAGGGTCGGATCACTCAAAATACAAAAGTCTACCTCCAGTAAAGTTTGGTTTACTTGTCAGGGTTTTGAGACATCCATCAGAGATTTCTGACACCATGCCTATTCTCCACTTGCACAGTGTAGTGTGACGTATATCCTCTTTATGGTGATATTCCCCTTTACGGGATATACGCCCCCCTACTTAACTTACGGTGTCGATTCTACAGTATATAGTCTGTGGTCGCCCGAGTGCTTTTTCATCTCCATGTTACTAAAATACTTCACTTTTCACAGTTAGATTTGTACTGTTAATAGTTTATAGTCCCTTTTTCATTTAGTGTTTAGTTAGTATTTTTGATCATACTGATAATCACATAGGTGTTTTTAAGCAGCAAGGTTAGCCAATTAGTTTTTACACTGACTGAACAGCGTCAACATAAAGCCACACTAGTGTTCCCTTGCAGCAAACTGGCATAGTGGAATCAAAAAAGGCGCGACATAACAAAGCAGCACACCGGTCACCAGGTGATTCTGCTCGTCTGCTTGTTTATAATCACACACGCAGCTGTTAACCTCATTGATTTATAACAAAGCTTTTAATGTGTTCCTGGATAAACAGGCTGTCACTTCCTCTGCTATAGATAAGTTTAAAAGATCAACGCCTGTGTGATGATCTGTGGCGAGGATTTCTCTCCTGCTGTCTGTCTTTGTGCACACAGCGCTGTGTCAGCGCTGTAAAAATTCTCCACTTATCTTCTTCCCTCTTGCAGGTTAAAACAGCTGACAAATATGTGGAAGAAGTTTGTAATTTAACACTAACAGCAGCGAACATTTGTGCTTGCTTTCACAATACAGTGTACAATGGCCAGTTGCATTTTGGGCACCTCTTCCAAGCACTGAGTGTAAAAAAGAGCCATAACAACCTAATATTAGCTTGTTGTGAGTTAATGCTGTTAACGGTTATCTATCAAAATTATCAAAAATACTAATTACACACTAATACACACAAAGCAAACTGTAAGCTATTAAAAATATGTACAAACTGAATTGATTTTTTAAAAATAACTTGCAGATGAAAAAGCACTCTTAACCTTAACTCTTAAGTCTTTGACAGGTGGACCTTTTCTGCTGCCAGTGCTGTTTTCTGCCCTCTCCTGATGGAAGATTCAGGGACATTTATTATCATTATACAACACAGGGTTGTACAACAAAATTGAATTGTAGTTTATTCATAAGATGCACAAAATACAACACAGATGATTAGTTAAATTCAGAATCGAATAGGGTGAAAATATAAAACAAAATACATACATATATACATACATGTATACACCAAGGAAATAATTCTATAGGGCAATTTTTTAAATTTGCCAGGGTTGGAAGGGTTACTTTAAAAACATTCCGATAGTTACTAATTACCTGTCAAAAAAATGTAGTCAGTAACCTAATCCAAGTATCAAAATATAAAATTATTGTATTTAATAACTTTCTGTTATTTTTGGATTGCTTCAGTACAAAATATGACTAAATTGTTTAACCTAATATAATGTTTTATTTTCATTGTCAGGTTTATTAGTTTGTCCTTTCTTTGTTATGCATTTCCAATGATTACAGTTACATTTTTTTGTATACAGATTACATAATCCCAGTACATGTGATCCGTTTCTCCCCAAGCCTGGAATTTGCCTCGGATTGAATGCAAAACCAGCAGCAAGATAATGATGATAATATGGTTGACATCTTCACATCTTAACATCTGGGAAACATTGTCCACCATTCGAGCATGAAGCATCTTGATGTAAAAAGGGTCCTCCTCCCTCGTCACGCTGGAGTCTTGCTTGTTGTGCCCTGTTACCCACCCCTCAGGTGCAACAGCGTGATCCAGGATGCTGTGGAGCAGGTCTCTCTCAGTGAGTGAGAGTCTCATTTTGTCCGTTTCATTTTCTGGGCCAGACATCATCCAGGAGCAGCCTTAAGTCCCAGCCATAGCATGATTCTTATTTGCTCACTTCCTTTCAGTCACCCATGGCGGTGCGTCCAGCTGATCTGACTGTATGTCCAAAAGATGTTGACTGCATTTGTTGATTGTCTCATTGTTCGCCGCTGCTCTTCATAGGTGATACTTGTTTCAGCAATAAAACCAAAAAGATTAAAGGAGATATGTAGCAAAGTTTAAAGGAGCTACTGGCCATTGCATTTTACATGACATCACATGTGATTCATAATGTCCCTAAATAAACTGCATTACCCAGGGGTACTACGTGATGCTCACCTATTCCCGTTCTCACTGGCCTGCTTTTCCCAGGAGGCCTTTGGTTTAAGTAACATTACATTAACCTTACAATAGTGTTGGCCTAGTTTCAAAAGGGCACAAAGAGAACATGAACAGAGAACAACACAGCTTTGAAAGTCAAATCTACAAATCTGTTTGAGTGACACACTACTACAGAATAGAAAGTATACAGAGGTTTTGTTATGAATATGAGGAACTAAGGGCATCCCAGCCTGGTGATTTCATTGCACCACACACTAAAGCTAATGTACCTTTTGGTCAAATGAATTTATGCTGTGAACATCAGCAATGTGTGTTCGTATGTTTTATGGACTGGAGAGATTCAAAAAACACTACTGTGAATACTTATCATCACTCATACAGACTGTATCTTCTGTTAAAAAATAAGTTGCGGTAAAAAAGCTCCCTAAACGAGGTCTTTGAATGGACAGACATATGAAAACTCATTTCTATTAGAAAGAAAAAAAAAAACCATTTTTACTACTGATATATATAAAAAAATCAGGGTAGAGAATGACCTTTCAGGCTCAAGAAAGAAATGGTTGGAATGTTAATGATAAAATATTCTCAAGGTAAAATATGAGATGCAGATCCTCTCCTTTATGTAGGCTCTCTGGCCACAGGAGAAGCTCAAACTGAAGTTTGGGCTGTTTCTGCTGCTGTTGCTGACCGTCGTTCCCACAAGTTAAAATTTTCACTGCCAATTACTAATTATGTTGTCTTCATTTTGTTTAAATTTTGAATTAATTGCAAATAAATAAATACACGGATTCCCAAAATTCATGTTAAAAAAAATCCTTTAACTATAACTTTTTAAATTTTGCTTACTTATGTGCCTGACAGTCATATATCATCTCACAACGGATGAGAGCAGCCACACGTCCCAGTGACCACGAGCCCCTCTGGGTGAAAACAAACACTGTAGTCAGTAGTCAGTTTGTGTGTCAGTGTCAAACACTTCATCACAGGTTAGTTATTGATGTTACTACTGATGTTACTATTAAATCGATTATTAAATTAATTTCCAACTGTTTTGATAATTGATTAATTGGATTGAGTCATTTTTTAAGAAAAGTCAAAATTCTCTGATTGCAATGTCTTAAATGTGATTTTTTTGTTTGTTTGTTTGTTAGTTAGTTAGTTTGTTTGTTTACTAATTTAGGACAATAAACTGAATATCTTTGGGTTGTGGACACAACAAGACTTTTGAGGACAGCATTCTGGGCTTTTTCACCATTTTCTGAAGTTTTATCGACCACACAACTTTAATTAATAAATTGAGAAAATCAACTGATTCATTGACTATGAAAATAATTGTTAGTTGCAGCCCTAAATGACATATATGCCAATTATGCCTATAGATTAAAGTGAATGTGATGGCCCTACCATAAAACACCTGCTTTTAGAAATAAGTGTGATTTACAGTACCAAAACAGTGTGAGTGTTTCCCGCCTTGCTGCTGCACGAGCGTTTCTGCTCTGCCTATAGACTTTAAACTTTGATGACATCACAATTTTTTTATTTGCTTTTCTCGGCTTAAGAAAAAACTAAACAACCTCCATATATCAAAAATTCATAATAGAGTCATAACGGACCTTGTTTGCAGTTCGAGGTGTCCCGTCCACATTTTTACAGATGTCTCTTTTCTATAATGAAAATGTTTTTGGAGTCATAAGGGAATTTTTCACTGCAATACCACAAGTGGCCACTGGGAAAAATTGGGAGCAAGGCTGGGTGTCAATGCCCTATCTTGGTCCATATATTACATCTACGATGCTGCCTAAAAAGCTAAATTAAATCCTTGCCAGACTCTTGTTAACATAGCAGTTAGCCAATCAAACCTCCAGCTGCTGAACTTCAATTGTTCCAAACCTTTGACTTTTTATCTAACATTTTGACTCTAGGAGCATGTCAAGGCTTTTCTGACTGAGATGGCCCAAGATGGGCTCTGACTTATGCAGGGGTGCCATGAAGTAGATGCTATTAGTAATAGCTTTATGCTGGTGTCCATTTACCACTTCTAATATCTACTCTAATTGTTGACATTACAGTATCTCACAAATTCTTCCATTTTTGTGTTTTATGTTTTTATTCCAAAGATAAATAGTCCTACCAACACAACACAACAGAGTGGCACCATATAAATATAATATAAATCTTCCACACTTTATTCTCTATGTCCAAAAAGAAATTGTACCTCTTTCCTCAGACTGTGAGACTCCACCGGGAAAAATAGTTTTATTTTTGTGATTTATTTATTCACCCAATTGCTGTATATAGTTCCTTGTATGTTTTGGTTAGTAACATAAAGGTAACTACAGCTAGCATCTCTTTATACTATCGCATGTTGCAAAATGATCAATTACATAAACTAACAATGAAATTAAAAGTAGACTACATATAAAGGACAACAATGCACATTTAGAAATAGGCCTACTTGTCAAACTAAAATTGAAACTAAAGCCCAGCTTTTTACTAGGCTGATAGCCAAACATACTTGAGAATAATGAGGTGGCACTTGAGGTGGCCAATCAGATTTCAGACCCCCTTCTGGAAATGCCCCTGTCTGACTTAGCCCACATATTGATTTGTTATTTTATAATTTTGTCTCACCATGGGTATTTTTATTTTCACCACTCCAAACTTTATATGCTTTTTTCTAGGCATAAATGGGCTTCCATAATAATACAACAAAATTTCATCTGGAAAATGTTTTGGGGTAATTTCAGTAAACTGAACCTTTAATTTCACATGTGCACTAAAACACCAAAATGACACAACAATATTCCTTGCCACATTGTTTTCACTAATAGTTTGTAAAAGTAAGTAGTCTATATTTTACTATCACGGTATCCTCTCACGCTCTTTCTTCCTCCCTCTTCCGGCTATTTTCCGGTGAATACTGCCAGCTGCTGCCAGCTGCAACTTTTGTCACCATGCAGCTGCTGGTGGTTCCTCCTCATACACACACACGCACACACACACGCACGCACGCACGCACACACACACACAGACAAACACAGCAAGCAGGATTCATTAAAAGCGGAGACAGGCAGCTGTGTGGTGTCATATCCTTGAAGAAGAAGGGTCTGTGTAACCTCCTGAACGCAGCAGCGAGGACTTTCGCTGCCAGCATGCCCTCAAACTTCCTACTGTCAGTGAACAGTACTGTAAGCTACTGTCAGTGAACTGTTACTGTTGGCTGGTTAGTAAGTTAGCTACAACTACAGGAGTAAAAATGAAAGTCAGGACAGCTTAACAGTTGAAAAGTTAGGAGAGTTCATTTAGGATACTGGGAAGATAGGATGCTTGTTTACACTTTACACTTTACACTTATTTACACTTCCTATATTGAAAGGGAATAATGACATAGGAACTGCCTACCTGTAATGGTTGTTTGTATAATGTTTTTTATTTTTTTGTAATAACTTTTTTTCTTGGCATAAATTGGCTACCATATAAAACTGATGGAGATGAGCTGGAAAATGTTTTTGGGGTAATTTTGGTGAACCTCTAATTTCACATCTGCACAAAAGTAGTTCAACAAACTGACACAACAGTATCCCTGGCCATACCTTTTTTTCATGAATAATATGTAAAAGTAAATCATCTATATTTTGCTATCCTGTTATCCTCTCGCGCTCTTCCTCTCTCTCCCTCTCTGTGCGCGTGCACTTCGGCACTAAAACGCAGCAGCAGCTATGCGCTCGCGCCTCTATCGGCTATTTTCCGGTGAATACTGCCAGCTGCTGCCAGCTGCAACTTTTGTCACCGCACAGCTGCCGGTGGTTCCTCCTCACAGACACACACACACACACACACACACACACACACACACACACACACACACACACACACACACACAACAAGCTGGATTCATTAAAAGTGGAGAGAGAGGCAGCTGGATGATGTCATATCCGTGAAGAAGAAGAAGAAGGGTCTGTGAAAGCTCCTGAACGCAGCAGCGAGGATTTTCGCCGCCTGCATGCCCACAAACTTTTCTTCTCCTCCTTGCAGTGACGAGCTTTCTCTCCCCGCTGCCCACATGGCATGCGTAACGGGGACGAGTGGATGGATGTGGACCCCTCCTCCCCAGGAAGCCACGGTTTTCACCAGCGCGTAGCGGGGGAACGAGGTGGCGTGAGCCCACGGGCAGAAACTTGCGTGAAAATTTGTTGTTCCCGTCGCGGAGGGAGGAGGTGGAGGAGGGAAACGCTGTAGCAGCAGCCGACAGAATGTGGTCTCTGTCCGCGGTCCTGAACCCGCTGCTGTTCCTGCTGCTGTTCGGATACTGTCCTTCAGTGGTGAGTTCACTGCCCTCACATTTGTCTCTTAAAAAAGAAAAAAAAATAAACTTCAGCACGAGCATGCAATGTGTTCATTTTAAAGTTAAGCTGATTTAGGATGTCTTTAGTTCTGGGTGGAGCACTGCACAATGCTTGGTGAAGGACCAACAAGAGAGAAATGAGTCATTTCAGTTACTGCATGTTTCCAGCAGCCTGTCCTCCAGCATTGACTCTAATATGCACAAAATGTTTGTAAAATATAATCTGCAATAAAGAAATACTGAATTCAAAGTGGCGGTAGAGGAAGAGGCACCCTCATAGCACTCATGTTTATTGCCTACATCAACCACATAGCTCTGATATTGATCCTGGAGTATTGCCAGGCATATAACTCACTTTTAAGGGAGAGTTCAATCATTGTAAAAAGAATAAATAAATAAATAAATGAATAAATAAATAAACATTGCTGCTGTGAATTATATCCAAATCCCCTCCCAAGACGGAACAAGCTACAAGCTGCGCTAAACATCTTGATACAGGCATATTCTTCCTCTCACTGGGTAAAACTGACTAGAGCTGCAACAATTAATCAATTAATCAACTATTAAATTGATCACCAACTATTTTGGTAGTCGTTATTAATCGTGTTTAGTCATTTTTGAGAAAAACACGTCCAAATTATCTTATTTCAGTTTCTCAAATGTGATTATTTTCTTGTTTCTTTAGTCATCTATGACCATAAACTGAAAAATGTTTGGGTTATGGACAAAACGAGACATTTGAGGACACCACCTTATGCTTTGGGAAAGACTAATAAACATTTCTTACCATTTTCTGACATTTTATGAACCAAACAACTAATTGATTTATCAAGAAAACAATAAATAATGAAAATAATCATCAGTTGCAGCCCTAAAATTGACTCTAACTGAAATGATTCATTCATTTTTAATGCAGTTTTGTAGCAGGATAATTGCTTGTTGTCTCTCTGTTGTGGATCTACCTCATTCTAGGGCTGGGTGATATGGACAAAATCAAACATCACAATATCTTTGACCAAATATCTCAATATTATGACAATATTGTAAGGATGACAATTGGTGCTTTCAGAAATTATTAGCATATGGATATAATGACTAAGTGGGTAAAGGCAAATAATAGAATGGCTATAAAACAGTCTGGTAAGTTCAGAAAATTATATCCAAATCCCCTCCTGGAGAGAAGAAGCTGCACTAAACAGCTTGATACAGATTCTTTCTCTGCCACTGTGTAAAACCGACTAGAACTGCAACGATTAATCAATAGATAATTAATCAACTATTAAATTAATAACTTATTATTTTCATAATCAGTTAATTAGTTTGAGTAATTTTTAAGAAAAAAAATGTCCAAATGCTGTGATTTCAGTTTCAAATATGTGAATATTTTCTTGTTTCTTTCTGTCATTCGTGACAGTAAACTGAATGTCTTTGGATTGTGGACAATACAAGACATTAGTTGTAGTCCTAAAACTGACTTTAACTGAAATTATTAATTTTTAAAGCAGTTTTATAGCAAAATAATTTCTTGTTGTCTCTCTGTTGTATACCTTTTACCTTATTCTGCTGCTGGGTGATATGGAAAAGATATTTTTGACCAAATACCTCTATCGATATATGTATATATTGACAATACTGTAAGGGACGACTGTCGGTGCTTTCACAAAATATTAATCCGTAAGATTTTTGATGAATAATCACCTATAATGTGGATATAATGACAAAGTGGGTAAAGGTAAATAACAGAACAGTCTGGTAAGTTCAGAAAATTACATCTAAATCCCCAGACAGAAGAAGCTGCACTGAACATCTTGATACAGACATACTTCACCTCTTTCACTGTGTGAAACTGACTGAAACTGAAATGATTCATTAACTGTTAGTCCAATTTTGTAGTAGTGCTTGTTGTCTCTCTGTTATGGACAAAATCAAATTATCATGATATTTTTGATCAGATATATCAATATAACAACAAAATTGTGGGGATAACTATTGATGCTTTCACAAAATGTTAAGTAATGTGGATATAATGACTACGTGGGTAAAGGCAAATAATAGAGCAGCTAGAACAGTCTGGTAAGTTCAGAAAAATTACATCTCTTTACTGTAATGCAGCCTTTAAAACCAGGAAAGGACAACATTTATCCATACATCAAAAATCTGAGACGATATCCAGTCTAAAACTGTAACGATTAATCGATAAATCAATTATTAAATGAATCTATTTTGATACTTAATTAATTGGTTTCTGTAGTTAATTATAAGAGTAAACGGAATCTTTGCATTGTGGCCAGAACAAGATATTTAAGGATGTGACCTTGGGCTTTGGGAAACAATGATTGACATTTTTTACCATTTTCAGAGAGAAAATAATTGACAGATTAATCACCATTGAAAATAATCTTTAGTTGCAGCCCAAGCCCACAATAAAAGGCCAGTCTAAAATGTGCAGTTATAACTAGACATTTGTAACTAAAGCTTTATAATCAAGGATATTTCAGATTATTTTTCCCAGGAGGGCACAGTCATGACCTCCTCTACTCTGCCTGCCTGCCATTTTTCACAATTTTCAGACTTTTTTTTTTCAGACTAGCTAATTGATTAATCAAGTAAATAATCAACAGATTAATCAACAATGAAAATAATTGTTAGCTGCATCCCTAGTCTGAATAATAGATCACTTTAAAATGTGTAATTTTATGTTGAAAAAGGCACTGAACTGTGGCTATTTCACAACTTTTCCTAGGAAGGCAAAGTCATGACCTGCAATGAACATTGGAAATCATTAGTTGCATCCCTAATCCCATCTCATATCACAATATTTATAATATATATATGGATATGTTGCCAGGCCCTGCCTTATTCTATGTTATATTTTACTGTGAAAGTGTGATTCATCCTGCCTAGTTTAAGCTTCCGAAAAATGGGAATGCATTTGGGAGCATTATCGCAAATTAGGAGGAGCAGCTTGCAGATCACCAAGCCATTTGGACAAGAACAATGGTCGATTAGGTTCATCCCACCCATGCAGAGTACAATCCCTGTGCCCAGTGTCTTGATTGCAAAGCAGTGTCCTCCTCACATATACTATCACCTTGCCATGATTGAGAGTGGTGTGCAGAATTAATGTTTCTCATTTGCTCACAAAAACAAAACAAAAAAAACAAAAACAAAAATGTTTAAAAACAAAAATGTTTAAACAGGAAATGTTTACAGGCTAAAGTCAATTCTGGAAACTGTATATATAGCTATCTGTCAGAAAGTCTAAATGAATGGGAAAAACAAAAGAGGAAGCAGCTGTCTGAATTGTTTAATGAGAGAAAAAGTCTTTGTGCGGAGTTCCTCTACTTGGAGGGTGCATCTGGCTTGGCTGAGCTTCAGATTCATTTTAATATGAGGAAATGTGAGAGTGAGAAGAGGGGAAAGGATGTGCGTCACTCAAGAGACAGAGGAGAAAGGCCGTTTTAACAGATTAGTGAAAGTTGCTTCTTTTTAGGAGCCTTTCAAAGTGAGGAAAAAGAAGAGCTGAGGGTGTTTTTTCCTCTTTTATCCCCCACAGCTATGATGCTATGAGAGCGAGGATGGCAGATTCCAGCGACAGACGTGGTGCACCAAGCCATCCAGTATCTCTAATCATTTCTTAGACTTCCACGACAATGTACCACACATGACCTCCAGATATTTCAATGCAACGCCACTGCTTCCTGCTGCTGCTTTTTAGTGTAGTTTTCATGAAATGCATACTGAGCATCAGAGTTCAAAAGTAGCACAGAGTTAAGAATTATAAGATTGTAAAAGTGACATTATTATATTCTACTTCCATGGCTTTTATCTAACACTCATATCAGAGACATCTTAGCATCAGAGCATCAGTAGAGTAAGCTTTAATTTCTAGATCACAAACTTTACCAGCAGCCACTAGTGAGGTGGACAAAGATCAGGGCTGCGGGTCTTTGATAATACCTGAAAACAATTTTCTTACAATCTGATAACGGCAGCGTAAGAGAGTTGTGCTGAGAAAAAGAATGAAAGCTCAGGAGATTGATAGCATAGAAGGTATTTTTTTTAGGTTCTGACGCCAAGATAAGACAGGAAAGGAAGATGTGGATGTCGAAGAGGAGTCAGGTGTTTAAAGGGACAGTTCATCCCAGACTCAAAAAAGCATACTTTTCCTTTTACATGTAGTGCTGTCTAGACAGTTCTGGTGTGAGTTGCTGGACTTTGGAGATATCGCCCATGGTGTGCATTCTCTTGAATATTATGGAACTCGACGGCACAGCTTTAGGTGCTCGGTGCCAGGAAAAAAATACCCTCACAAAACTCGACAGCAGTGTCTCTTTCCAGAAATCATGACCCAGTTACTCTAGATAATCAACAGACCCTGTTGTGAGCAGTTTCATGTAGGAAGGAGGTGTGCATCTACTCATAGATAAGAGGCTCGGGACAGTGCAGCATGTAAACATTGATGTTCTCATCCATGAGAAGATGCACGCTTCCTTCTGCATGGTGATATGGTTGGCGGGTGTAGTTTGGTAGAAAGAAAATAGTTCCTACATGAAACTGCTCACAACAGAGTCTGTGGATTATCTTGAGTAACAGGTAGGGTTAGGCGATATATTAAGATTTTCTAACTAGCCACCATCAGCCCATCGACTGACGATCACAGGTGTGTCCCTGTTTGCGTTCAGTAAATAAACAAAACAAACTCACACAATGTAAACAAAAGAAATATTCTCACACCTGTTTTCCTTATTTAACTTAAAAATACAACATCAGAACAGTCACATCAGGTTTCTCTCTTTTGTTTAACTAAGATGAGTTTTAATTGCCTTGCTAACTGCATAAAACACACTTCATTCAAACTTGACAGACAGAAACAAAATAAAATTCACCAAAACGGTCTTGGTTTATCTGTCCACTGTTATAACAATCATCATTTCTGGTTTGGTCAAAATAAATCCATAAATCCAAATTAGATGTGAAAATAGTCTTGTATTTCAGTGGGTGTGTACTGTGCCACTGAATGAGAGACAGATCATTAAATTAGCTAATTAAAATGACAGAAATCATCCAAAAACAACAACCGGCCTCAGGACACAGCCAATCACTAGTCAATATATTCACCCAACTCTAATTCCCACCCCTACTAGATTGGTTAGATGTGAGTTGCTGAGTTTTGGCAGTATTATCCGTAAAGATGTCTGCCTTCTCTGGACTATAATTATGGCACTTGGTTTGTGGTGCTTAAAGCCCCAACCAAAAATATATTTGAAGATCCCTAAAGCAACTGTAGAAAGTCTACTGTAGAAGGGAAGTAGTTCCTACATGAAACTGCTCACAACAAGGTCTGTGGATCATCTTGAGTAACCAGGTCATGATTTCTGGAAAGCGACGTTGCTTTTGGGGATTTTGAGCACCACAAGCCAAGGGCCATCTAGTTCCATTATACTGGAATGAAGCCAGAGATCTCTATGGCCAATATCTCCAAAACTCTGCAGCTCACACAAAATCAATTTAGATGGAGAAATGTTACTGTAGGTGAGAAAGAAAATATGTATTTTTTTTATTTTGGAATGAACTGTCCCTTTAAAAAATAAGATAGTAATGTAACATACATTTTACCTACAAAAAACAGTCTCTCAGTAGGTGAAAATGATGAGTCAAAGATGGAGCTTTCTCCTTGGGTGACGTCTTCGCCTGCTCAGAGGGGACATGATCTTTCATGGCTGATTCCAAACGCTCTTTAAACTGCTCAGGCTGACAGGGGAGGGATGAATGCGAGAAGGAAAGGATGGCTGCACTATGAAAACAGGGCACTTCACTTTTATATCCACCAGCCTCAAAAGGCTGGTGGATGCCAAAGTTCACATGTTTCACATGTTTTTCTCCAGCCAGATTGCGTTTTAGAATGTAAAACACAGTCCAAATAATTGTTGGTTGCCTGCCAAAGATGCTGCTAGTGCAGACAAATTTACCATCCGCAGTCAAAGGTTGCCAGTATTTGGCTGGAGGCTTGTGTTAATTTCCCATGCTGACAGTAAACAGCAGTATTGTTCAAATACTGATGCTGTTTGTCTGATTGCTATCAACTTTTTCCAGGACACTTTGATCAACATTTGAAGCAAACTAGTTTTTACTGTGCACACTCTGATGTTAGTTGATGGTGCTGCATTAAAATATGCTGCATTGCCTTATGATGCATAACTTTATGTTCTTTAAGCTTTATACTCCAGAGCTGTGGAGCATATTGAATGTAATAAAGAACGGGAAAAGCTCCCACAAATCAGGTTTATCTGCGTCTCCCAGCAGGACTTTCAGTTAAGGTGTTGGAAGGCCTAGTGAGGAGAAACAGAGGAATTTCAGCACTCGGGTTATTCATCAAGGCCAGGAAACACTATTTATTGTTGAAGAGGAAATTCACTGGAGACTATAGTATACTGTGGAGGAATATCTTACAGCAAAAGCACTTTCAAAGCCCAGACTTTTTATAAGTCTGTGGAATTGGTTGGTGTCAAAGCGAGGGGGCATAAGGCAGCAGAATGGATGACCCATGAGGAAAAAATACGAAAACATAACAGCTGTGTGCCGCGATTTCATGACAGTGATATCATCAGTGTGGAATTTATTTAGTGCGTCTGTCAGTGGGTATGTGGGCTGTGTATTCACGACTGTGCCTGTGTTTCTGTATGCAGACCATCCGGCCAAAGGAGGGGTGGCAGGTGTACAGCTCAGCTCAGGATGCAGATGGGCGTTGTATCTGCACAGTGGTGGCACCTGAACAGAATCTGTGCTCCAGAGATGCCAAAGGCAGACAGCTCCGCCAGCTTCTGGAGAAGGTATGTGCACACAGCCACACACATTTCTGTTTACTTGGCAATACACACACATGCTCTCTAACTGTAAGCAACCAGCACACCTAAAATAGACATATAACATTGATTTCTATCGCTATTCATGCGTCTTTGTTGCCTAAATCCTCTGAAGGATTGCACCAGCCAGGTCCCTAACCCTATTTTCCACTTCTGCATATATTACATGGATGACATCAGCTGAATGGTTGCTTGTAAAAGATGAGAACGCTCTCCATCTCACCTTAACAGAACTGGAGTGGTGCATGTTCTTTTGCAATAAACCATTCAAGGCTATTGTTAATGTTTCGAGCATTATTGGGCTTTAAGTATTTGATTAGGAATGTTATTTCTGTTGGAAAGAGGACTATTACCAGAAAAAGTCTTTCAAGGATATGTACTGTATTATTCTTTTATACCGCCATGGATTTTTTTTAAGGCAGATGCTATTGGCATTTTGGTTAGACCAGCTTAGCATCGCAGAGACAAGAATCCAGGTATCTGTAGCCAAAAAAGCCATTTGCACATGGATGTAAATAGCCAATGCAGCTATTTACACTGACATGGCAGAAACAAACTTCTCTGATCTTTCCCTAAACCTAACTGAGTGGTTTTGTTACCTAAACCTCATCAAGTAGTCTTGTTTCACAAACTAACCAAATATGTATGTTGCTTACACATATCCAAGTAGCTTTGTTGCCTAAACCTAACCCAGTAGTTTTGTTACCAAAACCTTACCAAAAAGTTTTGTTTCATAATCTAACCAAATAGTTTTGTTGCCTAAACTTAGCCAAGTAGTTTTATTTCATAATCTAACCAAGTAGTTTTTCTTTTGCCTAAACCTAGCCAAGTAGTTTTGTTTCATAACTTATCCAAGTAGTTTTGGTGCTTAAACCAAACCAAACTGTGACTGAAAATACAAAATAATAATAAATAATAAACTGTGAATAACCCTTGTCATTTATCTTCACACTGCTGTCAAGTGTCCCACCACTGCACTGTCCTACAGGAAAGCCATTAATCCACCACAATCTCTTATTAAAAGTGAATTTGTTGCTCTTTGTAGCTAAAATAAGGAGGTTGGTTGTGAATAGCCAAATAGCGTCCGTGTGCCCATTTGTACTCATGTGCAAACAGACAGTTCTATTTTTTTTAATAATACTCTGCATTATGAGTTGATCTCATAAAAACACAGCCAACATTGTGAATTGAAGTAGAAACATGACTTTTAATTCCAAATTAAGTAGTTTTTATTCCCATGACAGTAGTGATTTAATGCATTATCTACAAACAAACAAATAGCACGGCACTGGAGTCACTTTCCTCAATTAGTATGCCATATATGGAAACATTTCTCTAGCCTACATTTTAATGTTGTATGCCAAAGGGTGTTCTCTGTCATTCACTGGAGCCTTTGACACTAATGTACTAAGCTGCCTCAGGGCTTCAGTGAGGCCATTTCAGGATCCCTCTACCAGAGCCAGAAAAGTATGCAGAACACAATGTGCGAGTGTTGTGCCACTTTGCTAGTGATGTGCTCCAGTAGTGTTGGTTAGTTACAATTAGAACTAAAGAAAGACGAGAAAAAAGAAGCACATTTCCTCTTGTTCGCCTGTCCCATAAACCCAGTGAACTTTTGTTAAACCAGAGAGAGACATTGTAATGTTTCTGTGTCAGATCTACTCTAGAATATGTTATCAAACCGAGCAGATTCAATAGTTGATTCATGATATATCAAAAGCAGACAGTTTTTCATATTATTATTGATAAAAGAGAAATATATGAGAGAGAGAGAGAGAGAGAGAGAGAGAGAGAGAGAGAGAGAGAGAGAGAGAGAGAGAGAGAGAGAGGAGAGAGAGAGAGAAAATTGCATATAGCAGTCCCATGTAAAATCTAATCAAAGCTCTATTCAGCTCACACATGGATGGTTAAAAGACAGTCATGTTGGAGGTCAAAATGTTGATTTGTTCCTTGGGAAGTTGGAGCATGGCAGGCTACTGAATGGGCTGAACATGGAGGACATTTTAATCTCGTGGTGGATGGAAAAATCAATGCCGTGCTGTTTCATTCTTTTCAAAAGGTGCAGAACATGTCACAGTCAATCGAGGTGCTGAACCTGCGGACGCAGAGGGACTTTCAGTATATCATGAGGATGGAGAGCCAGATCAAAGGACTGCGGTCAAAGTTCCGACAGATCGAATCGGACAGGAAGACGCTCGTCAACAAAAACTTTCAGGTATATGTTTGTGTTTGATGTTTAACTTTGGGAGAAACATCACAGGGAAAGATCTCCTCTAAAGATACCTGAGGAGCATCTGAATTGATAAACTTTCTTCCCTGATAAGATCAATACAGGTCTACCTCTGACTGACCAAGGACAAAATTGTCTTAAAAACTAGACAGGCTGTGAAAGTAGCATCCAGCAATGCAATCAGTGAAAGTGAAAAGATCCAGATGGTTACATGAAGCATGTATTACAAAACTGCATGTTGGCATTGAGAATATTGTACTTTTAACAGCGGTGGTCAACATTAGTAACAAACAAAAGTGTAGTTTCCACAAACATAAACTCATCTGTTGCATTATGTTACACATACTTTAGATCAGGGGTTTTCAGAGACTTCGGGCCATCTCTTCGTCAATGCTTGAAAAAAGGCGCCCCCACACCACTCTGTTAGTTGACTTGTGTTGTTTGCTCAGTGGCACTCACTTTCTGGATGCCTATGGGATCATGATTATGTTATTTGATCTCATAGCCACTCAGCAACTGTAGAAGAAGGTCTGTCCTAAGGCATTTATTCTAGTTTCTGACTCTGGGAACGTGGGAAAAAACAGTAAAATTCCCCAAAAGCACTGTATTTCTGATTTCTTTAAGCAAACCACACACATTTAGGCTATTCTGTATGCTCTCCTTTTGATAAGTGATGTAATATTTTTTCAGTGAAACTGTTTTAAACTTCTTCCATTTTTAAAACCTCTGCTTTAGATTAATCGAAATAGATTCTGGTCTTAATATCAGCTCCTCTTCTGAATCTCACTGTTGAAAAGTTATTGTTACATCGACAATACATCAATCTCTGAATCTGTGCCCAGTAGCCTAAATCACCTCAAGTTTAAAACTTAAGCTTGTCCCTCAAGTAAAATATTTCCCTAAGCTGATGAGTTTTTTTCGGAGCGTTGCATAAAACCTCTTAGGTAGTTTCCTTGCTTAAGTGTTTAGACTAATGGTATGTGCAGATTACTGCCGACAAGGTATCAAGCTTCAAGTCATTTTCAATGAAAGTCGCCGACATGAAGCCAGAAACTGACATCTGACATTTGTTGCTGCATATTGGACATGAGGCACTACAAATCAAACTAAAGTTGGTCTTTATTGTTTTGAGCGCACCAGTGTGACATGTCAACTAATTGTATTTCTTTTGTCCCGTTTGACCCACAGTTCCTGTGGAGTCTGAACAATTAAATAAACATGTATTCTTACTGTTAGCCAGCTTTATTCTACTCTTTATTCTTACTGCGACCTCGACCAAAATAATGTATGCAACCATCCGTGTTCACTGACACACAAGCCCTCAGTGACATCGAACACTGAGCAACACTTCAACGTGACTCAGCGACAATGTAGCTGGCCAGATTTGGCCGTTTTGTAGCTGTGTTGCTAATGATGCGCAGATATGTTAAGGCTTTATATGGCAGTTACTGTCATAATACAGCTCATGTGTACTTCAATTACCATGGTTATGCTTCACTCACATCATTCTTAAATGTTACTAGACAGCATTATTGTCAGTTGTTGTTAGCTTAGCTAACAGCCTGTGTTTGTTAGCTTCTCAAAAATGGACAACAAAGAGAAAAGAACATGGGAATGTTGTTCTGCTCAAATATGGATAGCACAAGAACATAATCTGAAGTAAATTTAAAGCAGCCATAACAAATATACAAGTATAAGATGTGGCAAGACGTAATGAATTGTAAATAAAGTCATGAAAATATTACTGTGACAACAAGACAGGAAATAACCAAACATCATCAGGAGTAGAAAAAAGTTGGTGAGTTTCTTGCAAAGATTTAGCAAATGTTAAAATAAGTTAACGTTTGGCTAGCCAGCTACAAAGTTGCTAGTGCTAACATTAAATCTATACTCTGTACTACAAGTTGCTCATCATAGTGTCCAGTTGTTTTTTTGTTGGCCCCGAAAGATGTGCCTCTGTAATGGTAATGGTATCCTCAGTGCTCAGTGCTCGGTGTATCTTCTCTTCAGTCACCCTAAATTCAACCATTGTCTTATGTTCCACAAATTATTTCCCTTAAAATGTTCTTGCTAAGGACCTTCATACAACACATAAGGGAGAAAAGTGTGGGGGAAGGGGGAAAAAAGAGGGGGGAAGTAGCTAAGGGAAAACATGTAAGAGATTAAGGGTTTTCCCTTAGGACATCTAGGACATGCTTATGGTGGTTTTATGCAGCTATTTTTCTTTTTTGGCATCTTTAAATGAAAATTTAAGGGAAACCTTGTGGTTTTATGCAACTGGGTGATACCATGTAGTTCCATGGCATTTACATACTATATTAATAGAAGATCTTTGTATTTTCACAGAAGACAGAGGATTTCCATATAATTTGACATTGTATAATTCACACTGACATTACATAGCTATAATACTAAGAGCTATTACTGTAATAATCATTATTGTCATCCATCAGTGAAATTTGTTTGGGTCTTACTGGAGCTTCTCCCTCCTCCTTTTATTGCAGCTACATGCTCTTCCTCATGATTAACTTTTGATCTAGACAATCTTTCCTGTAAATATTACACTTGTTTATTTCCTTTTTATTTTAATACCTGAGAAAATTATACACAAATGATAAGGGAAAGAAGATCTACATTTTATGCAAAATAGTGGGAAAATAGTGGGAAGTGCTGGTTCATATTTACCAAGTGTAGACTACTACCTACTACTATAAGAAGATGCCAGCATTGCACTACCGATATATGCTGGTATCTATCTGCCCATCTCTATTGTGTATTAGTCATCATTTTCTTACTCAGGTGAAAACAAGTGCCAAAAGGAGGAGATCATACAACTTTTAAAAAAACTGAAACAGCTGCATTGGAGGCAAACTGAACTCTTTTAGCCAGATTTAAAGATTTGTTGAGACAGGTATCTTTGCAGTGGTGAATTCTTGGTGTTTTCTAGGAGCTAAAGGGAAAGATGGAGGCCCTGCAACCGCTGATCCCTGTCCTGGAGCAATACAAGACAGACGCCAAGCTCATCTCCCAGTTCAAAGAGGAGATCAGGAACCTGTCTGGTGTGTTGATGGGCATCCAGGAGGAAATGGGTGCCTACGACTACGAGGAGCTGCAACAGAGGGTCCTAAACCTGGAAAATCGGCTCCGTAACTGTATGAATAAACTCAGTAAGTCTGTCGCAGAAAAAGCTGATCCAGGCATGGTGACCCCAGATTATGAGATGGCACAGGGATCATGGGAACATTTTTTGCAGCTACCAGCAGATTGGCATTTTAGATGCAGAGGTGAGGACGGAGCAGAACTGCTACTGAAATAATGGTTTGGCTTGGCAGAGTCAAGGAGCAATTTTTCCTAAAACCTTCTATGACAGCCATGTCTCTAATGCATAAAAAACATACTCTTAAGTATTATAATCTGCTATAGAGCTGTAACGATTACTTGATCATTAATTGATTATTAAATTAATTGTCAACTATATTACAACTATAATAATCAATTGGTTTGAGTAACTTTTTAAAGAAAAGTCAAAATTCTCTGATTCCAGCTTATTAAATAGGAACAAAGTCTGTTTTCTTTGCTCCTTTATTGCAATAAACTGTATATCTTTGTATTTGTAACATGGATCAACAACATTTTTCAGCATTTTCTGACATTTTAACAACTAATTGATTAATCAAGAATATAATCAACAGATTATTCAACACTGGAAATAATGGTTAGTTGCAGGCCTAATCTGATACAATTATACACATATAATTATTGTCGCATTTTCACCCAAAGTACTGGGAACTTTTAGTCCCAGGAACTACTATTGAAGGAACCAAAAGGTTCTTTCAACCCAGTGTGGTCTGCATTTCAATGATGGTTTTAAGACCCGCAAAGTTTAGACACATTAGTCCTCCAACATATGAAACATATGAAGTGACAGTTTTCTTTACAAGTCATTTTTGCATGCAATTATACAACAATGACAGCATATGAAGTGACAAATGGGCAAGATTTCCTCTACAGCATATATGAGGCCTGAACTTCATCATCAGACCATCTGTCCTATGTTTTCTTCTGTAACTTTATGTTGATGTGTCAAAGCACACTGAGCAAAGAACAAATTGGTTTGCGGCTCCAGATTTTTGAAAATGGTGGTTGAAATGAAATGCTGCAAGTACTCAACCAGTCATAAATGTTTAGCACTGCAAACGCCATAGTGTACTTTTGGAAAGGACGACTCCCCGAGCCTGGACTTTTTATGAGGTAAAAAAATGTCCCCAGAACTGGATGTAGATTTTGGTTCCTGTGGTGGACACAAATACCTCCAAAGGTTCCTAGTCCCTGTGGAATGTTCCTGCAGTGGAAATATGGCTTATAGTTATAAGCACCAATAAATGATTATAATGCTTAATAACAATAACTACAGTATAGCACATTATAAAGCATTTATAATGGCTTAAAGGTCAAGTATCATAGTACCTCATAATTGCTCGTCACTTAACTGACATTTTTTGTGCCAGGATCATGATGTCTTATAATTATCATAGTTGGAATACATTCTAATTATTTTTTAATGCATTATAATGTGATTATAAGTTACTCTAAGTGGTCATTTGGTCCTTTGAACCTATAATATGTAACATATCCACATTAAAATTCTAGCTCTGTTATATAATTAGTTGAGTGGTGTACTTACATTATTCTAAATGTTTCCAACAATGTTCAAACATAGAGAAATCCATAATTTATTCAAGGCAGGGGCGCGTTTCCTGGCTAGTTTTCTAGTTTACTACCGTCTAGTTGCTGTAACTTCTAGGAAAACGTGATATGAGAGTGAGGGAGGGAGTCGGCAAATGTGACTAAATGTAATGTGAATAAAACCATAAAAATGATTTCTGCCTTAAATATAATTTCATTGGCACTACTTGTTGTTTTACAACAACAAACAACCCCCATCATCCCACACTACTTAACAATGTCATTAAACTGTGTCTTTAGTTATTGTCTCAATGAGAGAAAGACTCATGTGCCTTTAAGGGAAGTAATGAAATAACTTTAACCCTAACCCTGCCTCTGGTGTTTTCTCACTGAGGGAAAAAGGCATTTTAAATCAAATAGGCTATACATTTAGAAATGACATATAATCAATTTACATTACTTTCATAAATGTGCTCCTGCTATAAATCTTTTCTTTTAATTTTACAATTCTTTACAGGTTAGGGTTAGTGTATTATAATACACTGTGATCCTTACAAAAATAAAAAAAAGTCAACGAGTGACCAGCCATTCTGAAATATGATGATACTGGACTTTATAAATGTGTTATGATTATTGTTATAAGGCAATAAGACTGAGTGTCTAGCTATAGTATATATACAGTGCTATTAGCTGATTAGAACACATAAGTATATTTATAATGCATTATAGACACGGGCATCACAGAAATTTTAAACCAGTTTTCCAAGCTCGAGGTAAAAGGGTTTCCTTTGTGTGTCTCCTTTGCCCCCATTGAGCTTTAACACATCTAAAAAGATCAATTCTGCCGCTGGAGCAGCTTTCCCTCTGATAAAGGTTTGCATGACTAAACTCCAATTTGCCAACTGTCAGGTTATCAACACTGATGGAGCCTGTCAAAGTGTCAACATAAATAGCTAACATGTGAATGCTAATGGGATGTGGCTGGAAATCTGTCTGTGCTCGACATGATTGTTTAAGCATTCATCGTGCGTGAGCTCTGATTGATTAGGTAAAATAGCAGTTAAATACTTAATAGGAAACTTGCAAGCTTGCGTGCAAGTGATAGCCTACTGTCATTTGGCACAATTAAAGTGTCTGGCAAGATGAATTAAGTGCAGCTCAAGCACTTCAAATATTAAAGCATGTGGGATAAATGTTACTTCAGCTCTGGCACATAGGAAGGCTTTCACTCGCTTGTAGTGTGAAGGTTTCTCTGCTTATTCTCTATTTCTGTAACAGCGGAGACAAGTGTGTGCACTCTTAGAAATAAAGGTGCATAAGGGTTCTTCAGCTTGCCCCCATAGGAGAACCCTGTTTGGTTCCTGGTAGAACCTATTATAAAGGTTCCACTTTCAGAAGGTTCTACCTATAAACCAACATAAATGGTTTTACTTGCAATCTATGAAAAGTTTCACCCAGAATGAGCGGTTCTACAGAGAATCCTTCTATAGTGTAAATGGTTACACCCAGAACCCTGTCAGGGGGTTCTAGCCAGAAACTTTTGAACCTCTAAGGGTGCTAACAAGAACCCACCCATGGGATCTACTGAGAACCCTTTCTATATAATACAAGGGTTTTATTTTGAAGGTAACCAGGGAGTTCTACCACAAACCATATACATTCTCCAAAGGTATTACATAGAACCCATCCAGGGGGTTCTACCATAACCCTTTTATATTCAAAGGGTTATATCTAGAACCCACCCAAGGGGCTCTTTGGAGAACCCTTTTATATTACAAGAATTTCATCTAGAACCCATCCAGGGGATTCTACCAAGAACCCTTTCATATTCAAAGGGTTTTATCTAGAAGCCACCCAGGGGTTCTACTGAGAACCCTTTTATATTGCAAGAATTTTATCTAGAACCCATCCAGGGGATTCTATCAAGAACCCTTTCATATTCCAAGGGTTTTATCTAGAAGCCACCCAGGGGGTTCTACTGAGAACATTTTTTATATTACAAGAATGTTATTTAGAACCCATCCAGGGGGTTCATTTTTATATTACAAGAATGTTATTTAGAACCCATCCAGGGGGTTCTAAAGAGAAGTCTATATATACTCCAAGGGTTTCATCTAGAACACACCCCGAAGGTTCTACCAAGAACCCTTTTATATTCTAAGATCTAGAACCCACCCCCTGCCTTTTATATTATAGTACAAAGAACACTTGAATCCTTGAGCCCTTTTTGAAAGAGCCCTTTCTTTCAAAAAGGGTTCTTTGGATGAAAGGGGTCTTGATGGAACAGAGCTCCTGATGAACTCTTTCTTCAAAAAAGCATCCTTCACAAGCTGAGTGACTCTCAGCCCTTCAGGAAGAATCCTTTTAGAACCATTGTTTCTAAGAGTGTGGTTGTGACCAGATGCTGAACACAAACAGTCCGGATCTGGAATTTGTTTCCATCTTTTGCAAAAGCAGCCATTAGCAGATTTGTGCCGTCCAGCTCTTTGTGATTTCTTCCAGTATTGCCATCAAAACATTGGCTGTAGCTTTATCATGTGGAGTTTGTGTTGTATTTGACCGCAGCTGTGTGATGTGTTCGCAGCATGTGGCAAGCTAATGAAGATCACTGGGCCGCTGACAGTGAAAACTTCAGGGACCAGATTCGGAGCCTGGATGACCGACCCCCAGGCGACTCCCAAAAACAACAGGGTGAGCTGAGTTAATGTGCTTTGCTGTACGTTTCAAGCCTTTGAAGCAACAGCGAGCAGTTTTAATGATTTACATACAACTGCTTCCCTCCTGTTGTTCAGGGGGGAATAGACTAAAACTTTTCTTTTTTTTGTTCACTTGACTGCTGAGATCAAGCATGAAAGTTGATGTCGCTTGCTGGACATTTTGATCCACATGAAGCTGTTTCATGATGAAATTCTTTTAACTAAATATGAAAAATAACTCAACACAAACTGACTTACAGGAAAAGTTTGCACTTTATTCCCTAATCTGTTTGGCCAGAGAGTCTTCATTAACAGCCCAGGCGATGACCTCCAGGGCTGAAAATGAAGCCAACGCAGTTTTTGCAAAACAAAACTGCAGTTCCTTGAATGGCCACTTGAGGCTGGTTCCAAAAGCAAGTCAATACCCACACATATTAAAATGTCCATCTTTACAGCAGAAATAAACATGTTTACAGCCAGGTACAACAGTGGTGGACAGTACACAGCACTTAGTTGTACTTAGTTACACATACTGTATAGTGTACTGTATACTGTACACACAGTATACACTACAGTTCAGTAAATGTGATAACAATCCAAGAATTCACCAAAAATCAAAGAACAGAGAAAAAAATCAAAAACTTAAAACAGATGTGTATATCACGGCTGTTTTTCTTCCTTCCTCTCCCATTAATCACCTCACAACACCTCAGATATATCTGGTGTCCCTGTATGTAAAACTGTAGTTCAAACTAGCTCCACCTCCAGCAGCTAAAACAGCAGCATGCTGCTCATACATTGATACTTCAGTATTAATAATATAATGATGTGATATGTAATAATATTTCAATCAGATAGACCAAACCAATGCTTTTATTTTAATACTTTAACTACATTTTACTGCTAATACTTATGTACTTTTACTTAAGTAGCATTTTATATGTAAGACTTGTAGGAGTAGGAGTTTGCATTGCTGTACTGGTACCTTTACTGAAGTAAAGGATCTGAATGGTTTTGGTCTCTATAGCCAATTTTCCCATTCATGACAACTGCACAGGCAGTGAATTTTTATATAACTCACTGATACAACCAAATTATATTAAGGCCTAAAGTTATGCATAATTAAGGGTGTGCCTGTTTTGAGTGACAGGTTGGTGCGATCGCAAATGGCTGGCTGCTACGTAGCCACTTCATTCAGCCAGCTCAGCTCCATTCTAGAGGGTGACATGGGGGTAACTCCCTAAAAACTTCGCCCAGGGATGGTGCATTACCTCGTGCTTTACATGGAGTGTTGCCTTCCTGTGTTCGTCTGAACTCACTTTAGATCAACTCATTATTGTCTGGATAAGTTTGCAAAACTGTAACTTGCAAAGACGTTTAATAACTTATTCTTTGCCCTAACCCCAACATTAACAATCAACAATCACACTTAACTGTAACTTCAAGCAGGGATTTTTTTTTTTTTTTTTTTTTTTTTTTGAGATCATAAATTTACAAAGAAACCATTAAAATGTTTACTCTTTGTACTGTTGCCATGGCTGCAAATGCGACTAAGCTTCCCTGCGTATTTCCAAATGACTTTTACCAAGCATACTTATATATAAAAGAAATGACCTATTGTTATTATGATTTCTGTCCCACCCACTTCTGTTGACTTTATTTCTTGTTTTTTCGACCCAGTCCCATGATGAATAGTGAAGTTGACTTCCATCCCACAGGAATCCCACAGGAATCCCGTGTCCCACGGATTCCTAAAAAATGTCAGCCACTACACTGTGAGCTTCACAATGACTCCTCAGAAATTTAGGGGCAACGTCACAGAGGCTCTGTCCACTATTATACTGTCTATGGTACAGCCTATAATTACATCACAAGATGACTGAGACTTTGTTGATGATCCAGTGAGCACTGAACACATTAATGAATAGTCTGTAAAGGATGCAGCACCTTCAACACATAAATAAAACTAACTTGAAAAGTCAAAATGACCACATAAACTGTCACAGATTAGAGTCAGTGAAATGAGGAGAGGATTACCTTGTGGAGTTTTGATGTAGACACCAGTTTTGTTTATATTCAACGTTACCAAACTACTGTGTGTGTATCCTTGAGGCCTGTTAATTAATTTCCCTCCTCTTTAGCATTCGCAAAGCCAATCTTGTAATACAAAATGACTCTAGAGGCAAAGTGTCCCTGTTTAACACTGCAGGATCAAGTTGTTCTTGAAGTTTAAAAAAAAATTGTCAGAGAAAGGGAAGCATTTATTTAATCAGTCACAACATTACACTCATTAAAGCTTTTAAATACCTTTGCTCTTTGCTTTGAGTGTTTTCTTTTTTGAGTGTTTTCAAAACTCCTTTGTTTACATTCACATGTACTATCTAACTAACTTTAAGGAGTCTTCGTCCTCCCTGCCTTTTGCCAACACTTTGCTGTGTGTCTTGGCTAACATAATCATCAGCTGTCATTCAATCTAATGGCATAAAGCAGGGATTTGCATTGTATCAGCAAACAGATAAAAAATAAATATAAACAGAGACCCGGCCTATCAAAACATTGCTCCATAGCAGCAATTAAGCAGTGGTCAAAAACTCCACAGCAGAGCTTAAATCCCTTAGAAAATATTAAAAACCTACTAAATAAATAACTAAAAAACTCTCTTATTAAATAACTATAACAACTCACAAGTACTAAAATCCTTATTCATCCTAGTTGTACATGGTCTGCTGAGACTATAAATCCAAAAGGTCTCTTTCTGTTTTTAAGGTAGTTAAAGTCACCCTCCCTCTGTCTGAGTCTGACCTTATCAATACCAATAAAAGTGAATAGAAGTCCATCATTGAAGGTTTGGCCTCTAACAAATGTCTAGCTACAGGTTGTTTTTATGCCCCCTTTAATGGAGCTCCTGTATTCTGTCAACTCCTTTGTTGTGAATGCCTTGTTCCCTGTAGTTTTTTCATGGATATATTGGCACATAGGTGACATTTTTAGTTTTACAGGTGATTAAGCTGTTTACAATATCACACAGAGTCCTGCACAGGTCCAGTTCTCCAAACCTGCTCACACCCATAAAGCTCAGTATCAGAACCGAACCGTTACCTGCAATTATCTCCAAAGGCCCTTTTACACTGGTCAAAAAACATTAACACCCACTAACATCTGGCTGTTGTCTTCCATGGGAAAGAGTACAAGCGGAATTCAGTCCCAGATCAAAAGACTCTGCCGTAGTCACAGGTATTTATCGGCTCCAGCTCCCGTCAGCAATGATGGAAACATGGCACCCGGGTAGACATGCTGATTTTTGCCTTTACCGGGGGAGACAATAATGGCCCTGCACCTCTTTTGTTCTTTGTGCTGCTCAGCTTGACTCTGATTGAGTTGCTGCATCAGCCCAGTACAGCAGAGCTTGAAGGTGTGTATTTAACTGATGACCCCTCGTCTTTAGTTGAGCATCTGAGCAGTGGATAAACATTTTATTTCCTATGAATTCTTCACATTATTTTGTTACTTAAAAGCCTTCATTATCAAGCAGAAAAATCAGGAAATGTAGTGTTTTTATCAGCAATAATTTAACATACTCCTATCCAGCTGAAAGCGAACATGAAATGGTAAATTAAAGCAGATGTCTTAACAGACAAACAGTGAAAAAAGGAGAGAAACTAAACTTCAAACCACAGAGATTCAGTTAGAAGCTACAAAAATAATGACAGCTGAACACACAGACTTCACAAACCTCTTTCTCTCTGTTTTCCTCCACACACAAGTTGAGTCTCGGCTTTCCAACGACACTAAACAGAAAAGCAAACTCATCTACTGTCATTAAAAAAAAACCTGCATATACATGCTAATTTTAGTATTAGCATTAGCACTTTTTACTGGCACTCTCTACAAGCAGTGAAGCCAATGACAGCATTATTCTCACAGTCTGATCACATCAAATTTATCTGAAACGTCCAGCTTGGCCTTAAAGGATGTATTATCCACAATTTTGGTTTTCATCACTGGCTTTATCTCAAACATTCTGATGTACTGACTTGCAGGTAGCCTATAGTTGTTGGATCAGTAATATCACATATCATCATAAAATCATATTTGGACAGAAGTGAATTTAGGGGTCAAAGAAATTTAAAAAATCCTGGCAGCTGATATTCTGGCAGTTGATATTATTAGCTGATTTAGATGTTGAAAATATTGCATAATAAATTTGAAAAAAAACAAACATTATTGTTCCCATCTGCTGCCTGCCTGAATTTAGTTCATTTTTTTAATGCCCAATTTTATGCAATCATAGGTGATATTTTTTGCGGATTACCAAGTGTATACCCGATCTGGTGAAGGACTCATGACCAGTCTTGGGAGGGTTACTTTTAAAACGTATTCCTCTACAAATTACTGAATACATGCCTTAAAATGTAGTTTGTAACATATTCTATTAGATTACACAAGACAAGTAATGGTTTACTCTTGGAAAACTCCAAAATTGCCTAGCTGAACCCATTTGTCTGTGTCACTCTGGATGTCATTAACAATGCTTTTGGGAATGATCTCAGTGGAGAGATCTCAGTAGATCCACTAGACCACATAGAGCGCTAATATCACTAAATAAAGGTGGATGCTGCCATCCTTTGGCCACAATCAGTAGAGCAGTTTTTACGACAAACAAAGAATATAACGTCAATCATGTGTTGAGTAAAAGGATAGTATTTGTGGCTATTTAGCCATATATCAAGAATTCAGTCAAGTTAATTAGTCAGCCAGTTAGCCAAAAATCACAATTTGCCTCAGGGAGCTTTGCAATCAGCATACTATATCCTCTGTCTATATCGTTAGACCCTTATTAGCATGACAGAGCACACTAGCATGACAAAAAAGAACTTAAAGTTACCTCATGATACTTCTTCAAATTAAAAATGCAGTCTTTTGATGCTGTAAACAGTTTGGTTCATGGCAAGCAGAGCTTGCACCGCACTGTAATGTTGCAACCTTCTTGACCATGTGTGTAGGTAAAATATTCTTTATATTTCCATGACAAAAACTCCTGGCTGTGTGTCTCTTCTAGTGCACAAAATGTAGCACATTTGTAATTGTAAATTGTAAATGTAAGTTTATAGGAAATGCATGCCTCATGAATTTTAGAACAAATAAAAAAAACAAACAAAGAAATCCTTCAAGTAATCTATTTTAAAATATACCACTAATTCACACTGTAACATAATACACTTACTCATATTTTGATATGTATGTACCTCTGTTATTTGTATTCTGTTACTCCCCAACCCTGACAAGGACTGAATGAGTAATGATATCAGTGTTTCTTATACATCTTAAAGCTGGCACGGTGTCTTGCAAGGAAACATCACAGAAATGTTGTCTGTATTTGTCTTCAGGTCTGGTACATGGACAGCTACACCAACAACAAGATCGTAAAAGAGTTTAAATCCGTCGCTGATTTTGTGGCCGGAGTCGAATCAAGAACCTACAACCTGCCTTTCAAATGGGCCGGAACCAACCACGTGGTGTACAACGGCTCTCTGTACTACAACAAGATGCAGAGCAACATCATCGTGAGGTACAGCTTCGAGACAGGCCGCGTGGTCACCCAGAGGGCTCTGGAGTCAGCGGGCTTCCACAACGTGTACCCCTACACCTGGGGGGGCTTCTCTGACATCGACCTGATGGCGGACGAGCTGGGCCTGTGGGCTGTGTATGCCACCAACCAGAACGCCGGGAACATCGTCATCAGCCAGCTGAACCCGGACACACTCCAGATACTCAACACGTGGAACACAGAGTACTCAAAGAGGAACGCCGGCGAGTCTTTTATGATCTGTGGGACGCTCTACATCACTAACTCCCACCTGACCGGCGCCAAGGTGTACTATGCCTACTCCACGAAAACCTCCACATACGAGTATACGGACATTCCCTTTCATAACCAGTACTTCCACATGTCTATGTTGGACTACAACGCCAGGGACCGCGCCCTCTACGGCTGGAATAACGGCCACCAGGTGCTGTTTAATGTCACACTTTTCCACATCATTAAAACTGAGGACGACTCTTAGACGGAGGAACATGCTGTATACGTGAAAGAAATTCTGAAAACATTTTTAAAAAATGGATGAATGTTCTAATTAATTTTACTTTCTTATTTATTATTATTTATTCATTTATTTATTTATTATTTATTTATTTATGCCACTTCCTTAATTAGTTTTGGCCATTTTGTACAAATTTAATTATCCACATCTTGCTATTTGCCTCTTTTCATATGAATGTTAATTCATGAAGATATAGTCTATGTGAAAATGTAACACTTTCTCGATGAAAAATAAATAACAGCACAAAATTAAAACCAATTCAGTGCATTCTGAAATATATTACAGGTGACACATTGGGTCTCATGCAGCAACATTCTCTTAAATTGTCTCTTACATTTTCTTTTAATGTTCTGTTAAGAGAAAAAATAAGAGAAGTCAGCTTCAAATGTTCTAAACCATCCACATTTGCTCTCAACCTGGTTAGCTGATGATGAATCCCTCTTGATCATATGATAAGATCGTCCTTTAGATAGTCCCACAACAGGGAAATTTGCAGCATTACAGCAGCAAATTGCAAGTGGATAGCAAAAATAAAAAGAAGCATTAATACAAAACAATCAATAATAAACAAGTAATTGAGCAATATAAACAGAGGGAAATATAAAAATATGAACAATTTGAACAAGAGGAAATATAAAAATAGGAACAATATAAACAATAAACAAGCTTAACAGTTGAATTTACACAATTACACAAAGAGAATATTAATATTGCGCAGTGCAATGATAATCCACCTGACTGGATTATTGGTCTCTAGAGGGGTGTTGTCAATTGTTTGTTATTAGCTTATTTAACGCCCCCTAAACACTATATAAGGGCAGGTGTTGTGCTGTGTGCAAACACTCTGACACACGCCCAAGTACTGGAGAGATGCCATAGGCCCTTTTCCACCAAAGCAGCTCCAGTTCTTGAACTGGTTCCATTCAAGATCCTTGGAACCTTGGTGCTGTCTAGTGAACCAGCCTGCATTTCCACCAATTTTGAGTGGAACCATTGTAATCAAAGATGTCATCAAAAGAAGGCATTGCACATCAACCTGCAGCATATGAACACGCCCACTTTGTTCCCAAGGAAAACCTCCTTTTTTTGGTTCCAGCTAGGAACCAACTTTTCAGGTTATGAACCATTCTATTTTAAGTGGAAATGTCCAGATCAGTTTAAAATTAGGTGCTTGAACCAGAGTGGAGCCAGTTGGTGGAAAAGGCCTACATGAGAAAAGGCTGAAGAACTAAAATAGTTGTGAAAACCACCTATTGTGATACTGTAAATTCTGTGTCAGCAAAGACACACAAAGTAACTGAAGTGAAAGAGTTAAAGATAAAACTTATGGTTAAATAAGTTTAGTTTAATTATTATTTACCACAAGGTTGGTGGTAAAGGAAAATAAACGCCTTTTGTTAATTTTTTAACATCTGATCGGAGCCTCAAGGATAAGCTTGATATTTCTTCTTACAGTTTTATTGTAAATTTCTAGCAAACAATATTATTTATTAATGTTTGTGTAAAGGAAAAGGGGATTTTTTTTCTTCTAAACACATTATACATGTTAGAGCATAGTTGCTGAAAACATGAAAACACTGAGAGCTGTGTAGTACTGAATTCTGGAGTTAGACCGTTTAAACTGTTTTTCGTGATTTCTGTGTTAAGAATTTTTTGGGCAGACCTGAAACATGCCGGAGTCATTGTCCTCTAACACTTTATAAGCCCAGCTCCACCTCCTCTCACTCTCCCTAACAGTCAGTTACAAATGTACCTCAGCAACTCTCTCAGTCCAAATCAGCCCAGCAGTTCACTTCAGCTCACGTTAGTTCCAACAACCTGACACAGAGGAAAAAAAATACCATCCTGTCACCATCCTCTGGCTTTGGTGGTTCAGACATGTCTGGACATACCCAGTAAAGCTGCTAGAAAGAACGTCTCATGTTTCAGGTTGTTTTCCCGATCATAGTGGTGTTTGACACTGAGTCAGCAGAACAGACACACCTTCAGCTTTTCAGAAGAGAGAAAACTGTTAATTTGGCTGGGTGGTAAATATTATGTTTCTCTAGTGTGACAAAGTCAGAACACACATTTATTGTTGCTTTGCAGCATCTCAAATCTATAAATTTATTTATATTTATGACTTGTCTACTAAGTTTTTATTACATTATGTCAGTTCATGGTCTCCATAGATGTCTTCAAATTACTTGTTTTGTCCAACAAACAGCCTAAAACCCCTAAACTGATTTAAAATAGATCAAAGCAGCAAATAGGTGAAAAATAAAATATGATGCGCTCACCCTTGGTGAAACCTTGGTGAAAATAATTTTTACTAAATATAATTTAATTATAATTCTGGCAAATAATTATATATAAATTATAATTGTAAATATGATAATATTTTTTAAACTTGTGTTTCCTTGAATTGGACAAACAATTAGTGGACTGTGAAAAGTGAACTTACGTTGGTAAGAGTGTTCTCAACCACTCATGATATTTTCTCGTTCCGAAGAGAAAAGCAAAAATAAGACAAGACCTGCAAGCAGGTTTTTAATGGGGTCAAGTAGGTTTGCAAAAATATATTTTTAGAGCAGAGGACCAGATGCTGACGACTTGAAAGATGAAAATTCAGAAAATTTTTGGCTCAATGCCAAGCGGTTTTTGAGATAATTGTTAAAATTTGATGTTACTTTGCCTTGAGGTTATTGCACATGCCTGAGTAGTGGGAGGAATTCACAATCCACCTGCTATCACCTCATTGTCCACCTGGGGATGGAAACCTGAGACTTTATGGTTAAAAGACATGTCTTTAGACCACTAGACAACCAGGACAACACAGCTGTCCCTGCCATCAGCTGACACTAAACATTAACAAATCGTGGATTGGAACAAAAATAAGAGAAAATTTGTTTGTCAATGGTTTCTTGCATGAGGCCCATTTTCACCTAAATAATTGAACTTTCACTTAGCCACTTGAACAATGAACTTCCGGTGATGCAGCTCTTTTTTCTCTCCAAAATGAAAGCTTTTCTCCAAAATGAAGTCTTCATATTTATAATGGTTTCCTCATTCAGACTTGCATTTATTCATGCCCTCTAATTTATTCATATTTTGGCTGTGTTCACTAATTGTTCGTTTTGTTTCCATTCTTTTCCTCACCATTTATTCATCATCATCATCAGCTAATTTATTCCTGCCTTTCACTGCCTCCACTTAGCTTTCAATTTGTCTTTGTACTTTTCCTTTCAAAAGTTTTTGCACTTGACCTTGTACAAGACAATGAGAAATGTGATGAACCATAATGCACCTGTATAGTTACTGTACTTGGCTTTTTTGTGTCTAATGAAGATTCTCAGTCATCCAGGTCATCGGGTATCTTTAAGTACTAAGTCAAAGCGCTGCTTGCCTTTAACTTTCTACTTTAAGATATTAGCTTTTTTGTAACTTCAGCAACAGTTTGTATGCCTTATTCAGTGCGGTAAGTTCTGTAAGCCCAAGGATAACAGCTCTCGTGCATGAATGTTGGCTATCCTAATAGCATTTTTACTGTAACTGTATATCCGTGTATTTTGTATCTGCACAACATCCCATTCTCCTCCTCTCTAGCTATATTAATGGTAAACATCCATTTATACAGACAGCCGTAGATGACTTTAATAAGCATTCATTTGTGTAAATAAGAAGTTATACATAACCAAAATAAAAGTATTGTTTTCATTAAGTCAGTGTTTTGTGTATTTGTGTTTTAAGGATAACAGTTTGGTAAATTTGTACTTCTGCAACCGCAAGAAAGCACTGAAACGTCTGGACTATTTGATTTAATGTGACATCACTTTGAATCCATAGACCTGAGTGCAACAATGCCTTTCTGCCAAAAAAAAAGACTTATTTCATTGCCCTCTAAAAGGACAGTGTGACTGAGCATTTCCTGCACTACCTCACTCATTTTACATCACTGTAACTCTTTGTCAGAGCTTTTATCACATTAAGACATATTTCCTGGTCACTTTCAGTAAGGAAGAGGTACAGACAGCATCTCTGAGCTGTAATATCTGTACTTAATGACAGCAGCTCGTAAAAGCCTCATGTTTGACTGGGTTCTGGTGAATAACATCTAAGTAGCCTGTGTCACTATGAGTGCTGCACGGATGACGTATTTACATCTGCGAATACGGAAGTTAGCATCCCTCTGGTTCCCTCAACAGGGAATAAATGATGTTTGTCCAGGTGAGTAAAACCACTGCGTAGCATTGTGTGTGTGCAGTGGTGTGTAAAAAGTGTGCAGCTCTCTTTGCTCTAAAGTGGCCTTATTATGTTTTTCTCCCTTTCCTATAATCAGGGTTTGTACGGGTGCTAAAAATTCTCTGAAAACGGCTGAATTTCGATGTAGTGTTTTTGAGGTTTGAAATGTGCTTGAATTTTGGATAAAGTGCTTGAAATTGCCATTACAATACTTTCATAATAAATCTCTATCTGACTGAATAGTTTGCTTTTTGGAAAAAGAAATAAAATAAGATGGTTATTAGCTCAGCCAGGTTATATCAGATGACAGGTCCACCTACAGGCAAGTGTCACATTTTGAAACATTAAACTCTGTTGTTGTTGTTAAGACCATGAGTATTTGTTTTTGTGAAGACAGAAGTTATTTATTCCAACAGAGTTGTGTGAGGTTATACTGTGTTGAAGTAACAAAATGTTCACGCTCCTGCTGGTTGTTTCAGCACATTCAGAGTCGTTATTACCGCTTTTTCTATTTAACAGCGGCTCACTTTTTATGTGTTTAATTATTTTTTACTATTTGTCCAATTGGGCAAGGGAGTTTCCAGATCCACTAGAACGAAGTGGCATTTTACTTGCCCCAGGCAAGTGGGCAATCCTTATTGTTGAGCCCTGTATTGCTGGTTTGGATGTAAAGTCTCAGTGGCCATGATGTTGTTCCACTTTTACATTTGCTTAAGTAAATTTTTAACAAGTTGTCTACTTTTTACTTAAATAAAATCAGTACTTTTACTAGAGTATAATAATCTAGTAATCTGAACTGTAGTTAGAATAATGGGATAATAAAACAAGGACAGACAGAAGAAACATTATTTTATTCATCTGTATCTTCTAAAAGCTGTCCATCATAAAGTGTAAGAGGCATAAAAGAAGCATAAATGGGTGTAAATTCTTACAGCAGGGAAATAAACTCACTCAGTATCAACAAGATCATTAACCACCAGCAGCCATGCCAAAAGAGTTACACCTTTAATGAGCAGCCTGTTAATGGCTGACTAATCTCTGAACTCAGCTGCATGATAACTGAAATATGAAATATGTGTGAATAAAACCCAACAGGAAAAACATAATATTAGTTTCTCGCTTGATTATAGAAATGCTTGAGTCAAATCAAGTTTATCAGCTGTGGAGAATTATCTCATGCTTTATCACAATTTGTTATGTTTGTTATTTATTATATTCCAAAAATATAATAATGTAAGATGAAGAGATAGTAAGAATGGATATGAAATCTGTGGCGAACAATGAGATTCTCAAATGCTGTTTAGCAGATACATTGAAACCCAAGAATAGCAGTTAATTATAAAGCAAACACAATTCTCAAGGAGCCAGATTTGACCCAAGCACTCTTGTGAGTTTAATGTGGGAGGCAGATCTTTTAACAGTTTCCAAGCAATTTAATCTAGCAGTGAGCCCTTAAATAAATCTGCCAAGGTCATAATATTGTGAACTAGTCTTGACGCAAGTGATGTAGCTATAAGATACTGACTAATGTAAACAAGTGAGGTGACACAGACTAAATTTCCCTTGTTAGGATTCACACCCTCTGCAGTGCCAGTCTGTTGACTCATGGTGATGTTGACTTATTCAGGAGCCTTTTTGTTGCTGTGAGGTGTTATTGCACACTATGTGTCATGACCTTGGGGACTTTATTTAGCCATCCACCGCTGCATGCCCAAAGGAAACTGTCAGCATTGGACCAAGTGTTCCCGCACAACACACACGTACAGTACACACAGAAGTATGCATGACTATACACACTGTAAATAGCACTGACCACCCACAGCTCAATCTTTGACAGGCTCGGTGTTAAGACTCTACTCCTTCAGGTCAGATCAATGCAGGTCAGCCAGACAAGAAAACTCTCAAAGGTCAGAAAAAGCAGCCACAACAGCTCCACGCCTTAGGAAACACAATATGGATCTCCTGAGATATTGATACACAGAGTGCGCCAATGTCAAAGACTTCCCTATGAACTTACATGCTCTTCTTACAGAATTGAGAGGTACTGAATAATTTCTGAATTACTATAACTACAAGTCTTGTACAGCAGGACAGTTGTACAGTAGATGACAGGGTTCATGCTCAGGTGCACTTCCAGTGGAGAAAACATGATAAAGTGCTCTCCATGGTCCTGAGGAAACATGATAAAATGACATCTAGGAAGCTTGTCCAACAGAGGAAATGTGAGGAGGTGCACTAATGCATGCCTTTCCAGTAGAGAAGATGTGGTAAAGCATCCTATGGGGTGCCCTTCCAGTGGAAATGACATGATGCACAAATGGCTGCCCTTAAATTGAAGAAAACTAAGCTAGTCTTCAGTGGACAAAACATGATTTAGTGCCCTCTAAGTTGCCCTTCCAGTGGTGTTCTTCCACTGGGGAAAACCTGGCAAAGTGCTCCCTATGGTGCCCTCCTAGTGGAGAAAATCTGATGAAGTGCAGTAATGGGTGCCCTTAAATTGGGGAAAATATAAGTGACCTCTAGAGTGCTGAAAACATGAGTGCTCTTAAGGGCGCCCTTCCAGTGGAAAAGACATGATGAAATGTACTACTGCATGTCCTTCCAGTGCAAAAAAATGTGATAAATTACAGTAATGGGTGTGCTTCCACTGGACAAAACATGATAAAAGGCCCTCTGTGGTGACCTTCTGAAAGAGAAAATGTAATGAAGTGCACTAATGAGTGCTCTTAAATCGGAGAAAAGGCTATAAAAGGCCATCTATGATGCCCTTCAAAGGAAAAGGCCCTCTAAAGTTGCCTTCCAGTGGAGAAACCGTGATGTAGTGCCATATAGGCTGCCCCCCTATAGTATTCTTTAATAGTTTTACTTTAAATCATTTAACTTTAAATGTGAGTCATATAATAAAACAACTTCAATCTTAACTCAGGTTTGGAACAGTTTCACCATAAACACATCAGGTTGTCCACACACTGGTGCTCTTTTTATTTATTTTTTTTCACCTATGTCCCTCAGACAGTTCACCACTGCCAGTGTTGTGTTACATCCTCACAGGAAATGAATCCACTACCATGCATCTAACATCTAACATGTTACAGCACTCCCACCTATGAAGGGCTCCTTCTAGCTAGAGCTCAATGAACAACAATCCTGCCAACCCACCAACTTTGCCACTGGCCAAAATTCTGCTTTTCTATTATTAGTGTAGTCGATTCAGTGAAGCACACTCATGTTCACTCATGTTTTACTTCATTATAAGTGTGCTTGTTTTAGTGTAACACAGTCTTGTTCAGTTAAGTTTTCTTAAGTGCTCGAACACCTCTCATCGATAAAGAAATAACAATTTTTATGTGGATCCACAGACATTTAGCAGACCAGTCTGTTTCTTCCCTGTTCAACAATCCAAATGATTACTGACCTAAAAGTAGAGCTGCATCAAACATCATGTACCCAGAGTGTGCTCACACACTCATGTCTCCTCATATTTCCACCATTTTAAATGAAAGTTGATAGCCTAATCAGATGCTGCTTATCTTTCAACACACATGGAATAAACTGAGACAATCATCAACCTGTTTTCCTTATCACTTATCCACAACAGTGCACAAATTTAATATGGCAAAATTGTACTCATGTCAATTTCTCATTAGCATCAGATATTGAATGCTTGATTGCTATGAACAGGTATACTGAATATGATATGAATATATTTTAGTTAATTAATCTGCCTTATTGCCATGTCAGGAAACAACACATTGAGGTACCGGCACAGGATTTAAGTTTATTAATTTGTAACTTAGAATATTTTTTCCTCCAAACTTAAGTCATGAATATTCTATTTTAGAAAAATAGAAAGATATGATACCAATTTTTTTCAGGAATATCAATGTGTTTGAATAATTCTTAGACTGGGTTGCGCCAACCAAGATTTAAGGCAAATCAAAGTTTAGCAAAACTGTTTAAAATTATTAAATACAGATTTAAAATTAAGCAGATTCCAAGCAAATCTCAGTTTAATAAGCCCAAGTTTAGTGGTGTAAATAAATTAATAAATATAGCTAGACAAAAAAATTCAAGTGCTGTCAGGATCTTGTAAATATGAAAGGGGGGCAGTTAACTTTCAGCACTCTGATTTCCTTAATAAAACATTGCAATGTTCAGAACTAGCTAAAAGGTTAAGGAAACATTACATTGTTTGCGAGGTAGCTGAAAAGTAACAAAATGTCACATTGTTTATGAGCTAGCTAAAAAATAAACAAAATGCTATTTTGTCTGATGGCTATGTAAAAAGTTATTCACCCATGATGGCTCAGAAAAAAAAGCTCCAGTTTCTCTTCCTTTGAGAAAACTTTTTGACTGCTGGAATTCTGTAGAATGATATTGAAAATATAAACAAATTCAGCATTGCTCTACTCTTGGGGTTGGGCCCCACTGAAGAAATACAACAGCCTGAAATACACAGCAGCAACTCAACAAACTACATGCAGGGAGCATTAAAGATAATAGAACCCCAGCAGGAATTGATTTATAAATAAAGACACTCCAGGATGCCCACAAACAGGAAAGCAAGTGGGAACGAGAGTGGAGGCACCTCTCCTTAATAGTAGCAACAATACAGAGTGAGTAATTGCTTTTAAACAGCCAAATCATTGCAGTTAGATAAGAGTGGTTTGTTAGTGTTCAGTGGATCAATCATGTCTTGAATATCTTGCTAGAATTAGTCTATTTTCTCTTATTCCACTACACTTGTCTGATGAAAATTATGAGATTAATAAACACATGTTTAAGTAGTAAGTTAGTAAAGTTTCCAAACACACTTTAAGTTTTCACTTCTTATCACAAATAATTACTCTGAGCTTTCGGTTTTACATTGTGCCAAACTTGAGACCAAAAAATTGAATTTTGTAGACTGTTTCCTGCATGCCGGTGACTTTTAAAGAATGAAAATAACAAAATACTAAGTACACCACACCAGCATTTTTATTTAAATACATTAAATTTACTTTGAATTCTTAGTTAAAAAAAAAATACAGCGTAAATCTCTGGCATAATCTTTGATTGATTTCATTGATTTGTTTTTTGCCTCTCCAAATAATAGAAATGTGACACAGCAGATTTTTCAAAGTGCATGCCCCTTTCCTTTAAAACTTTCCTTAACAAAACAGGAATACTTCTTTCCAAGTCCAGGAGGACACAGAAAACTTTTAGAGTCATAGGGCTTACACACTGTACACTCTCAGAAACAGGTTGTGATAATGAAAAGGGGGGGGTGGGGGAGAGAGGTGCGAAAACCTGTCATAAATTAGGAGAAACGCAGGAGAATTGTAATCCCAGAGGGAAATAGTAAGTGGGCAATGAAAAACAGGAGTCTCCTGGGAAAATCAAGCATGTATGTAATTAAGCATGTATGTAATAGCAAAACAGTAGCATAAATGAGTCCTTTTACTTTTGATACTTTAATTAGATTGTGCTTTGGACTATCTTCCACAGTGCAGTATTGATACTTTTATTTCAGCAAAGGATCTGAATACCTCCTCTTAAACCACTGCAGTGACAGGGTGTTAACATCCGACTCCTGTTCGTTGGAACTGTTGCTAGGTAACAGCTTGGGTTCAAATTTATTTCCTGTCAGCTATTGATATTAACATACAGAGCAACAGGAAATAAACCCAGACCAATTTAGAAAGCTGAATGTGAAACAGTCTAAAGAAACAAAACAGAGGCTATACTTAACACAACTTTTTTTCTGTGAGAGCCATTACCCATCACGCAAATGAGAAATGTAATTACTCTGCTCCATTTGATGCCATTATATGAGCATCCAGTGGGAACGCTTATTTATCATTATTACAGTATAAACAATAACATCTGCTGACCAGCAGTGTGGATGACTTTAGCTGTCAGTCCAGCTTTGCCAACACACAAAGATTAGAATAAAATGATATGATAAGAGCCATGGAAGTGTGATATATCCTTTTCGCTGAAATACAAAGCATATTTTTTGATTATTTTGATTCTAGTATGTGGTGCTACAAATCATCCTGACAGCTGTGAGCTAATCCTTTAAGAGTGGGAGATCATCTTATCAATGTGTGTTAAAATGGATTCAGATGTTCCTCGCTGTATTTACAACCACCAAAGACAGGCATTGCATCACGAAACCAGAAAAGGAATAAAGCATGGAAGTAGATCTAAGATGGATGGCAAGGTGTTCGTAAAAAAAAAGAGGAGAAAAAAGAGGGAAAAAGGCAAAATGACATTCCTGAGAAATTGTATTTTTAAAAGGCAGTTTTCATTTCCTGTTCAGACCTAACTGAGGGAAGAGGTTGCTTTTAAACATCAATTTAGTTTCAGTCGCGTCAGGTGTTCTCTTATGCAATTGAAGCACGTTTGAGGGCAGTGGAAAACAGTTTGAGTTCACGACAGAGCCACAGACTGTCTCTAAAACAAGTCAACTGTGGTGATTGAAGTCATTAAAGTTAACAGCTATCAGTGGCAGGGAACACTTAGACTTTACATTTAAAGCAGGAGTTTAACAAGACAAGATTTAGCCTCCATCACATGCCTCCATTTGTATGTCACACTTTTTAATTGGGTTTGTTTCCAGACGAGTAAAAATGGAAATTGTACTCTCACTGTTGTGATACTTTTAACAGATTACATTGTTGCTTTTTAGTTTGAAAATGAACCGAATCTCTTCACCCAGTCTCTTCTCACAGCAGTGATGTTTTTTGGTAGAAAATCCTGCAGAATTTTTAACAAAAAATCAAATGTTATTCACCCTCTTGGATCTTCAATGTCCTCATTTACAGAAATCAAAAGTATTTAACAAAAGACTTGAATATTTAAATAGTTGAAAGGGGTACAGAATAGGTTTGTACAACAGACTGCAAAAACAAAACATTACACTTATTTTAACAGATATTGTGATTGTATTATGATTCCAGATTAATGGGAATGATCATTTTTGACAATTTGCATTTGCCCTGAAAAAACTATTAAAATCATCTTCATTTTTACATCAGTTGGTGTCTGGTTGGTTTTCTTATATCTGGAGAACACAATTTGTTGGCCAGGAGCACTTGCAGCACTACAGTACTTCATCACAATGCTGTTTTGTCACACGCCATATTGCGATTTTGATAAGATTTTGATTAACTGTGCAGCCTTTGCAGAGATGGGGCTATAAAGGTGTAGCTAGCAACCTTAAACATACTGAATTTACCCCATTTTTACTTGTTATATGTTAGTGTCACTCAAAACATCATGGATTCAATTTGTACTAATTATGAAAAAGAAAAATGGTCAAAGGTCAACTTTACTGTGACATCATCTGTCCTCTACTGTTAAACTAAATGAAGACACATGTTTCTCACTGGAAATTATTCACTGGAATCATATGTCTTTCTCTGAGGAACAGTGTTTTTCTCAGCAATCCTAAACCTTTAATCCCTGCAAAATATTGCTTAACCATTGATCATTCCTAATCTTAATTGAGACTGTCTTTTCTCAGCAAGCTTGTCAACAACCTCTTGAAATTGTGCTTTAAAAAGGCAACGCTTTGTCTGTATCTGCTTTTGAAACCGCAGGCCAATCCACTCTGTATAAACAATGATTAGATTAAAAGTGTCAGCCCCGAAATTCTTCAGAGACCTTACTTTAATGGAATTATAACAGTTGGAGGCAGTTACATAGTCACAGAGCAAATAGTAGATAACTTTTAATGCATGAATTGCCACAGTGGGAATCAAATCAGTAGTCTGCCTCTAAAGTTAGAGATAAATAATACACTTCTTGAACAAATAAAAAACAAACATTGTACATTCTTTCAACACTTGCCCTCATTTCTTCACAACATTTCTCTATTATGCCTCCAACAGCAATTATTGACAAAAACCATGTACTGATGAGTAGCAAATGTCACAAGCCCTCAAGCTGCTACGGATGATCAAAGCTACTGTAAACTCTGGTCTGTCTGTCCAACAAACTGAATTACTGAACCCAGAGGCACGAATCATCATCTGAGATCGTCTTACATATTTTATTGTAAAACATAAAATAGAGGGAACAGAAGCAGGCTTCTTCTGAATTTATGGAAACTGAGATTTTGTTGAAGGATAGAAAAAGATGGGGAGAGATTTAGATGAAGAGATGGAGAGATGTTTGTCCTTCACACCGCTGCTCCACACCAATTGTGTTAATTTTGAATGTCATTTGTTCAGGTTTGCATTTCTGTATTTGGCTGCACTCCTCTGCAATCATCCCTTATCTGTGTGCACAGCAGCTAAGGGTTCGTCTCTTTGAACGAATGGGCTCAATAAACCTGTCACAGCCCAGACTTGTTGACTCTGTATTGACTCATGTTACAGCAATCCATCCTTTTTATTAGCTTCAGTTTGGCTGCAGATTTACAACGTGATGCTCTGCCCACACATGACAATGCCACTAAAACACAAAGTCACTTAATATAGTTACATTTGTTTGTTGTTCTGCTCAGTCGCTGCTTTCAGTACTTTGAGTTGAAGAATACAACACTCTCTTGGTCTATTATTATTAAAATGGGGACCTACAAGTCATTGTCCCACTCTAATTCAGGGTTGTCATCTACTCACCAGCTACTCAACAGCTTGAGAACAGTATAATTATTTAAAGGCTTTATTTAATGTGTCTATAATCTAAATGACCAACGAACAAAAGACTGTTGAATAATGTTGGAACTATTGACTGTAAATAAAGATGGGCGATTCAACCTCTTCCCACTGTTCAAAAATTGAGCCAAAAATATTCTGCCTTTTTATAACATCAAATAACTAATTAAAACCAAACTTATCAGAAAAATGAAAACTTGAACAGACATCAGCATGATAAGAATTAAATGACAGAAACCATTTCTGCAACCAGCCACCAGGGGGGCGATTAAGATGTTTTGTCAGTGTCAACTGTCAGTGATTTTACTGAAACTGGATCATACTTTATGGAGACAATGTTTTCCGTCTTCCGGTTGCTCAGCCTCAACTCTGTGAATTACAGTTTCCTGATGGGACAGATAACTTAGACAGGCCTAATTGTTGCAAAAGTAACAGATAACTGCTGCTAACTGTAGCTGCTGTTAGCTTGTTAGCTCAGTTAGCTCTGTAGCTAGCTGACTCTACCTGAGTGTTGGTGTTGATACCGCTATCACAGGCTCTTCAGACCGTCGAGGGAGGAGATTTTCAGGCCTGGGGCAGTGGGGATCCAACAGGGAATGCTGGGAGGAAGCAGCACTGGAATGGGAAAACACAACATTCAGTTACCAGGCCGAATAGCCTCTATGAACATCATGGCAGAGGAGAAGAGACCACAGAAGATGTTAATGGAGGAAGCCAAGAACAGAAAAACAAAGCGTGACAGAGCAAGAGGCAAGAGCAAAGAGTAAATCTCAGGATGGCTTTTAGTCATTAGTAGTAAGTGACATTAGCTGGCTTATTGTGTCCTGTGTTGTTGCTCTCGCTTGATGTTTGGCTGTGTTGGCAAAATTGTCCACTCGCTAGTTTTTGATTTGATTTAGTGAATTGCACTAAAACACTGCAGGGGTGCCAAATTCCAATTCTTGCAAAATGTTACTTTAATAACATAGGGGCAGCATGACAATCATTAAGGGGTGAGAAAGGATTGGGGGTCTTGTAATTTTTGCTACAGAGAAAATATTAATGATGCTGGAGAGGGTCTTACTTTTTAGCTACCCTTGCAGCCTGGCTCCAGGGATGGTAATGTCAGTCAGTCCATCTCTTTGGTCTAGACTGTAATACCTTTAAAAACAGGAGGATGTTTTAGGTTAGTTAAAACTGCACACATCCTGATTTTCCTTCAGTTACTACTTATTTATGTATGTTCATTAGCCTATGTGATATTACCTCAAATTTATGCTGTTAAGAAATTATGGTCTGGTCCTACCCCTCCTGGGTAAATCTCTTTACCCATGCTTTAGTTGTTTTTTTTTGTGTGAGTGTGTTTCAATTAAATAATCATTTGCTGTCAGTTTTATTGTCACATAATTTCCCATTAAATTGAAGATTCATGTTATATGCATGATGATGGATGATAATTAAGATTTATGACCTGCTGTTTTCATGTAGTCTTACACGTCAAGATGGCTATATGATAACTGACTGAGGCTTTAAAATTCTGTGTTAACAAAATGACATATCCATGAAATTTAATTACATTGAACAACAGGCTTTGGTTAATGTGAGGCAACCATGTTTGGTTGTTTTTCAGTCACTTCCATTTTATTAAGTGACATGCTGGATATATGAGCTTTCAGAAAATCAGTTTCCCACTTGTAATTATGACTTGGATGGTGACATGAAACGCTCTTGAAGATGGAGCTTTGTAATTATGAAACTCTGGTATGACTTGTTTGGTATGACATACTTGCTCCTCTGTCTCTGTGGAGTTAATGAAATGGACACTAAATGTTAAAGCAGGAACACTCAAACAAGTTAAATGACATAAATTTATTCCCACACACATGCTAGTCACCAGCATCACCACCTACAGTCCCAAAATATTTTCCAGTGGTAGTAGTGGTATTGACGGGTTGTTAGCAGTTGTTCCATGTACCTAATGTCAGCGGTTGGTCCGTGCACCTAGCGTTAGCATTTGTAGCCAAAGTTAGCAGCTGGTCTGAGTAGCTAATGTCAGCGGTTGGTCTGTGTTACTCATGTTACTGGTTGGTTTGTGTAGCTAACATTAGCAGTTGGCCTGTCTAGCTAGTGTCAGCAGTTAGTTTGTGTAGCTAATGTTAGTGGTTGCTCTGTTTAGCTAACAGAAGTTGGTCTGTGTAGCTAATGTTAGCATTTAGTCTACGTAGCTAACATCAGCAGTTGGTCTGTGTAACCAATGTTAGTGTTTGGTCTAAGTAGCTAACATTAGAATTTGGTCTATGTAGTTCACATTAGCGGTTGGTCTATATAGCTAAGATAAGCGGTTGGTCTGTGTAGCCAAAGTTAGTCATTGGTCTGTGTTATTAACATTACCATTTGATCTGTGTAGCTAACATTAGTGGTTATGTTTTTTTAAATTAGATGTGTTCTTGGACGATGACAGCATTTTCACAGCTGAAAGCAGAATTGTTACCGTACTGATATGTGGTTCCTCTTTTCTGATTTAAAGACAAAAATATTCACCCAGTGAAGCATTTTTTTCACCAGAGGCCATGACAATGAGTTGACAGCTAAGATTAGCTGGTTTCACTGAGACCAAAGAGATGCAGAATACATTGTAGTATATTGTTCTTTATTTTAACTTGTATTATAAAATTGTAATCCTACTAATTATCCCCTTTTTTAATAATTGTATCTTTAATCTAATTAGGGGCCGGGCAGCCTAAGCTGCCAGGACCCTATTGTAATCCTGCATGTTCTTCTTTCTTCTTTCTTCTTTCTTTCTTTCTTTCTTTCTTTCTTCTTCTTCTTCCGAGGAAATCCTACTTCCCATGCACGAAAAATGACCAAACTTTGCACAAAGGTCCAGTCCCATGTCAGATTGCCTCAGCTGCAAAAACAGGCCAATAGTCCTGATGGTGGCGCTACAGCAAGCCTCTAAAGTTCAAAATTTTGAAAATTCATAATAAATCAACCATATGTGCTACAGATTTACAACTTTCACCACAATGTAGCCCCGATACTGAAGAAACTTTTGTACATTTAAACCTATTGCAAATTATGAAGTCCATCACTCTGTTTTTTTCAAAAACTGTAAAACTTATTAAACCTATCTCCTCCCACAATTTTTGCTCAATTGGCACCAAACTTGCTACAGAGCATCTTCAGACTGTCCTACACAAACGATCCACACAGATTTTTGATTTATCAAAAATTGAGCCTACAGTGCATCAAAATGTTTGACTGTAAACTGTATTATAAACATATACTTGCAAATTCTTGCTAAATACATTTTCAATGTTCATGAAAAAAAAATGACAAAATTTTGGAGTCATGGTAGATGATGTTTGGAAAATATCAGAATTTTATCTCAAAAACTGAATTTTTTACAGCATTTTGAATTTCACTCTCATGTGAACAATTGGAGTCAATGCAAAAATGGCATTTTTAAACATCAGTTTTTCACTTTTGGAGCCAATAAATCATTGTTAAAAACTAATGACCAACATCTCCATGCTGTCTAGATGCAATTTGTGTATTTTGGGATTTTTGTCTCAATAACTGAATTTTTGACAGCCATTTGAAATCTGCCTTTACATGCTAACAGCTGCTGTCTTGCACACAGGTGACTGGCTTAGTCAATTTGTGAAGCTACAAGTGGTGTTTCCATTTGCCAATTAGCTCAGTGAGATAGAGGATGGTTCTTGGTGTTGAAGGTTGTGAGTTCAAGCCTCAGCTTGTACAACATTTCCAAATGAGAAATCTACCCAAACTTTTCACAAAGGTCCAGTCCCATGCCAGATGTCCTCAACTGGAAACACAAGACAATAGTCCTGATGGTGGCGCTACAGCAAGCCTCTAAATTTCAAAACTTTGAAAATTCACAACAAATCAACCATATGTGCTACAGATTTGGAACTTTCACTTTGAAATTTGCTTTTCCATGGCATGGATGGCTGCTGCCTGGCACCCTGATCCTTGGCTTAGTCAATTTGTGAAACCACACATGAACTGTCACTTGCCAATTAGCTCAGTGAGATAAAAGACAGACTTCAGTGTCAGAAGTTGTGAGTTCGAGCCTCAGCTAAGGCAGGATGGACTTTAAAATGTGAAAGCCTTATGTTCAGGTATCATGCTATGTGGATTAGAGACTGCTAAGATTTAAATAATTATGATTCAGGGAGTTTTGGGAAGAGACAAATACTCTTTATCAACACGTTTCCCTGTTATCCCTTGTCTCTTTTCCCTGTTTATTTGGCTTAGCTATCAGTCAATATGCAGAGTCTCTTGTGCCAGAAATTGTGAGTTCAAGCCTCAACTGATGTAAAATGCACATTAGAATGACACCTTTTTTTCATCTTCCTACACTCTGCTTGTTGCTCAGAATTGCCTAATTTTGCCTAAAATTGCCCGGCCCCGACCATTGCTGCGCAGCAGCTATAATTACATCTTTTTTCTCTGACAATAATGGATTACAGTTCTCTATGTTTACATCCTAATTACATAATCCTGTCACATGTTATCTGTTCCTTCCCAAGCCTGCATGTTGTATACAAGCCATGGTACACTGTGAATTGCTCAGGGTATGTGTCAATAAAACCCTTACATATTGATGTAAAGTCTACAGCAGATTAGCAGTCACATATTTCAGTCTTTCTCAGTAATTTCAGTACAATGGGGTCGAGAGATGAAAAAAGGGATGACGGTCGACAGGTCCTGCAAAGGCCATTCTGGATGTTAGCTTACAGCTGTCAGGACAGGTGCAGCAAGATCTTTGACTGACAGCCGAGCACAGACATGCAGGCCCTTCTTCCAGATTAACTTTCTACTGCTCCAGCCTCAGAGATTGATCTGTGCCAAGGACTGGAATGGCCTTGGAGTGTGTATTGTAAAAAGAGATTGGATCTTTTCTTTCAAGGAAAGAGCTCCCAGGGTTGCAGGGAGAAAAAGCATGATATAAGAAATATGGCACTTTCATTAGATCACTTACAACCATTGTGTGGGATGTGTTCAGTAGTTTAGGCAGGCAACAAGGTCATTTTACGGTCACGTGTTTCACCCAACTTTGGATCATGTATGTCCATGACCTGTCTCTCTCAAAAGATGGTACATATAATCATTTTGCTCTCATTCAGTCTGCACTGGACAACACTGAGCTCTCGCTTCTCACTGCTTCACTGATGCCTGCCTCTTTTATTAGCCTTTAACTGTACATGAATTTTCTGTGTTTTTGATGTGTTCATGTTCATCAAATTTAACGCTCTTCCAGGGGGCATGTTAGCCCTGAGACAGCTGGCATCTCACTGTATTAAACTAACAGTACAGTATTGTTACTCTTAAGTGAATTTGTATTTGTGTATTTGTCTTTAACCATTATGCAGTCTTGCTGTTTGAGCAGACGTTAAAGGAATAGTTCAGAATTTCAGGAAATTAGCTTATTCACTTTCTTGGTGCACTATGGAGCTAGAGCTCTGGGATGTAGTGTAGAAGCATGCCAACAGAGGGAGCTATAGCAGCTTTGACACTTATTCTACTGACTACTTCCTTGCGGTAGGTTTAGAGAAGAACACTGTGGAAAACTTAACCAGAAGCTCACAAATGATCACAAACATTGTTTACAAAGTAACTTAGTATCTAATTTAATCAATCAGCCTGCATGATAGTTTATTACAGTACATCAATTAGCATGGTCAAAATACATGAAATTGGTATTGTCCACAATTTTTATTTCATAGATAATAACATTTGATATTGTAATGATATATTGACAGCTGAGCTAGAAATGTCACCACTTTTCATTTTAGAAATCTGGTCACCTTACTTCGACATAACCCATTGGTTTGTGGACTACGATTTTGAAGCCTTGAGTTTGACCTTAAGGCCGTTGCAGCAGAGCTGGTCCTGACCTCCATGGGGCCCTGAGCAAAATTCTGCTAAGGGGCTCTCCAAACTGACCGGAGAGCCACGTAAACCATTTGCCACACAGTCACAACACAGTGCTTCCATTACAATCCCTCATCATTTCAAACAGTTTGCTCCATCTGTCGATCAAAGAATAGAAAGAGGTACAAAAAACAATATTTACTGAATAGAATAATTTTGTGTAGTATCTTAAGATAGGTGAATACCGACATTAAAATAAATAAGAAATTTTAGAAAATTTAGAAAATAATAAAACATAACTCTGAGCTTTGGGTCTGAAGCCTGGTAATTAGTCAGTTATTTGATTTTAAATTCCATATTTAATCAATCATCAGTCACTGTCAATCCACTAATTTCCATCTTGTATTATTTCAGAGTTGTAATCAGTGGTGGACTTTAACTAAGCACATTTATATCAAGTACTGTACTTATTTTATACACTGCTTGAGTTCCATTTTATCCAAATTTATGCTTCTACACTATATCCCAGAAGGAAATACTATACTATACTATATTGATATTTTGCACAGTGTTACACTACTGCACTGGCATAGCGTATTTCTGTACATTTCAGTATAGTACTTTGTATATTTTTTAAATTTATAATCTTTATGTATACATGGCTATTTTCTTATATATTTTATTTTTTACTTTTGACCTGTTTTTCTGTCTGTCTGATGACAGCTGCTGTAACACAAGAATTTCCCAGTTTGGGATCAATAAAGTACTATCTATCTATCTATCTATCTATCTATCTATCTATCTATCTATCTATCTTCTATCTATCTATCTATCTATCTATCTATCTATCTATCTATCCTTTTTAATCCACAAAGCTGAAAAAAAGGCTGTTTTCTGATTTTCTGGAGATAAATGGTTTTCATATATATTTTAGCTGACTAATCATTCACACATCTTCATGATGAAGAACTACAAAATAAGTATTTGCAACTTTTCTCAATTGCTTTGGCTCATTTCTTGAAACAGTCTTAACAACTGTAAATCAGAAACACTCAACTTGTTTTGCCTGAGGGCCACTTTTGCAAAATGACAGGGGCCACTTAATAAACAAACATTAATAATAACATTATTTATCAGATAAAGTGAATAAACATTAAAAGGCCCATAACTAGTCCCAAACTAAAACACCTCTTTAAACTGTCTTAATTCAAAGTGACTTGGACAGTTTTATCTTACAATAGTCATATTTACCCTGTTCTGGATTGATGGAGGATTAGAGCTGCTCCAGGACTTCAAACAGGCAGGTTTAACTTGTGCTCGCTGCTGTTTGTGAGGGAACATGGACTGTTTGAATATCTAAATCAGGGTGGACAAACTTTTTCCCTTAAAGAGCCAAAACTGAAACATGCTTGATGGACCATGAGCAACAAACACACACCTAATGTATTAAGATGCAAAATTATATGAAGACCCCAAGTTCCCTTGAATTCCAGCATAAAGAGCTGCTCTATCTGTCTGTTCAGATTATGAAATATAATTAATATTTAGGGATCCTGCTTAAAGAGTTTTTTCAGATTATTTCTGGGGCTTTTGCCTTTATTGGACAAGACAGGTGAAGGTAGACAGGAAAGGTGAGAGAGACAAAGGAGATGACAAATAAAAATAAAACAGCATAAATAACAATGTATATATTTTTTCTCTATAATTAAAGCTAGAAACATCTGGCGGGTCCGAATCAAACATTATGGTGGGCCAACTTTGGTCCAAGTACCCCAGTTTGGGCAACCCTGATCTAAATAAAGAGGCACTCCAGAGGCCAGATGAGTCTGTTTTTACTTTTAATAACTAGATGGTTTGAGACAATTTATTTTAGCAGTGTTTTTCACTCTCACATAAGTTTTTTGAACAAATTCTTTCTGCCTCTGCTGTTGTTTTCAAGATTCACTCCAGTCCTAGTGTTTTCTAATCCATTCTGTGTTTTTGTGAGCACCTACTGACCTGACTCCCATGTTGCCATGTATCACCACCTACAGCCTATAGCTGTTACTTTTGGCCAGAACATAGTGTTAGGTGACAGAAATACTCATCTAGCATGCCTTCTGGCTACCCAGAGGTGGAGACTAGAAATCCAAGCTGAAATAGCCTGTAATTCCTCATTAACACCAACTTCATCATAGTGACAACACTGGATGCAGGAAGAACAACAAAATGTTCAGTTAAAGGAGAAATCTGTAATATGTTTACTGTAATAAATCATAATATGACCATGAGATGTCATCAGAGATCGTCAGATCAGAGATTCTGTGCCAGAATAACTGTTTTCGTTTGCCTGTTTCACATTAATCAGAGTTCAAATTAATGCTGAATGTTCTCTCAATGAGTTGGTGTCTTTTTATGAATCATAAAAAAACATTAATAATCTTGTAGATGAGGTAGATGATTATAACAGTTAAAATGAGCAAAATGTTAATGGAGTCTGGCAGACAGTAAGACAGGCAGTCACTGAACTCAAACTCAGCGTAGAGCAGTGGGACTTTTATTTTCAGGACAACAGACTGAACTTTACATCAACTGACAGAGTTATGAACAGCTGATAAACAGTGGAGGACTTGTCCTCACATGTTATTGTCAGTTGATCATGTTGTGCTCGTCCTGCGCTCCTGCAGTGTTTCACTTTGCTCCCTGAGTCTGGGGAGGAGGCAGCAGGCCGAGACAACTCGCTTCAACTACAGGTCGTATATTAAATAGGATTTCATCCTATTTAATAGACTATCTACTGTATGTCGCCAGCTCACTGTTTGGACTACAGGACTCATTTTTGCATGTGCAAGTCCTACATATTGCTCCTTTAAAAGTGAAAATGAATAAAAACCCTGGCATGGAATTTGAACCAAAACTATGGAACAGGATTTCTTCCAGGGCTGAAAAAATCCTCTTTCTGGGTGGTAGTCTTCTTCCCTGCAGTGGAACAATAAAGAGGAATTAGTTACTAAATAATCAGGCATGTATAGTGATACATACAATATACAGACAGGTTTCCTGTTTACAAACATTACAGGGTGAGTACACTTTCAGGGGCAAAACAGCTTTGGTAGCTGGTCAAAAGATTATAGTCAACAGATGTAATCAACGTACATTTAGCATGGCTTTTAAATCCTTGTTGACTCAATGATAAAATGTAATTTCAGAGTTGGATCTGTTTGTTTGTCTTTCATATCATATTAATATATTTTTAAAATGTTAGGTAACAATAGTTGACTGTCAGTATTGTCATCAGGTCTCTGAATGAAATCGCCCCACTAAGTTTGTTATTCAAATAAATGTTTAGCTAAAAGGAGCCGAATCACAAAAACTTTGTGCTTGCTGACATGTCCTGATAATTTTGCTCAACTTACCTGGTTTTGCTGGTTATTGAGCCTGTTTATCCTCCTGATTTGGTCATATCATAAGCATTGTTGTAACAGTAGTGTCAATAAGCTAATTAACTCAAAGTAAAAATGTTTATGACAAGGCTACTTTACAGCCACATTTGACAGCTACTGCAAACATCCTGTACAAAGCATGAGACACGTGTGACAGGTAGCTCAGTCTGGGACACTGATGAATGCTGCAGCCATCATGTGACATGTTGAGCCGTCAGGTAGCAGAATTTTCAGTTCAGCAGATAAATAATATTAGGGATGCACAATATGGATTTTTTTTTTCAGCCGATACCAATAATTGATAATTGCCTGCTTCTCACGGCCAAAATTGATAAAATAATCAATAATTTCACATTTGGGTATTTTAAAAAGAAGTTCATATAACTAGGGACACACAATAAATATCACAGATTGATATTGGCCTATCACAGATAAATGATAAATATTGGCTCTAATAATGTCTGATTTGACAGAAGATGTCAAAGCATTTCATTTGAATTCTTCAGCAAAATGTTCTATAAAAGTAAAAATGTGTTTGTTAAGTATTTTGGTGAGAAAATAAATGAACATTTGAAGAGTTAGAGTTGTTCTTTGTTTTTGTTGTAACAGTGATGTCAGTCAGATTTGGTTTGATCAGAGCTGTGGAGTATTAAATTTTAGTTTTTAAATTCAAGTAAAAACTACAGGTTATTTGAACTTCTTTTAAAAAATAAGCATGTGAAATCATCAGTTATCTTATTGGCATTGGCCATGTGAAGCAGGTAATTATCACATCGGCTGTAAAAAAAAAAAACATATCATCCATCCCTACATACAGTATAACCTGTAGTTTACTGATAGTTGAGGGAAATAAGAGCCAAGATGTAGAGAGCAAAGATCAATGATTTGATATTTCAAATATCTGCCCAAATCAGATCATACTGACATCACTATATTACAAAAAAAAACAACAGTTCTGATTCTTCAAATGTTTATTTTTTCAAGTAAAGTTCATCATAAAACTTCAGAAACAACTTTAGCTTTAATAAAACATTTTCCCAAGAAATCAGATGAAATGCTTTGGCTAATATATGTTGATACCAGTAGAGACATGCAGTGGAAGTTTAATCTGTGTGTTATATATCCAGCTTTTGGAGAAATTAACTATTAGTTCAAACTATTTAAATATTTATAAGATCAAAATAACTATTTAGATTTCCACCTTTCTTTTCTTATTGGTTGACAGGTTTATATTTTTTACAGCACTCATATGACTCTGTATATAAACACACTGAGCCAAAGATCAGGAGAGACAGTGAGAGAGGAGCTCAAACTGTTTACATATTTTTTTTTAGAGACGTGTCCATCTGCAGATCTGGACGAAAGAGTGAGAGAAGCTCACTCACACTTTGAGAAGATCCAACCCACAGAGAGTTTCATAGCAAGAGCGTCACTGTAACCATAGAAACTCACTACACTTGACCTCCCTCTGCTGCAGCGAGCCTGTCGTCCTGCTCACGTCCAGAAGGGAACCCTTGATTTGCTAAACTCTTGATACTCATTGTTAAAGGGATAGTTCACGCAAAAATTTAAATTTTGTCATTAAGATTTTTCAGGGTCTGTGGTTCCCCTCTGGACATCACTGTAAAAATCGACCTTGGTCAGAAAAAATAAAAGCCATAATATCGCTCAGTGAAAGTCCGCCATTGATGTGCAAGCTTGTATTGTCTTACCTTTTGGGGGATCTGTGGCGACCTGACCCGCTTCAGTTCTTGGTCCTCTGGCCTCGCAGCTGCTAGCAAGAGACAATACGAGTCACACACACAGATATATTGTCACACACACCGCTAAATAGAGCAAGCTAGTGCACCAACACGCACACATACAGGCAAGCGTGCACACACACAATTCTGATTTAACTTTTATCCAGAGCTGGTCCTGAACTTCATGGTTCTACACTACATCCCAGAGGCAAATACTGTACTTCTTAAACCAGAAAGCTGAAAAAAGGCTGCTTTCTGACTTTTTAAAGATACATTTCTCACAGGACAGTGGTGCTACAGACATTAGATGGTCTTATAGACCATGATGCATTGCTGTATATTTAACAAGCCAACGGTGGCCTATAAAGTAGTTAAAATGAGCTCAACCTGAAACATCTACAGGAAACAGCAGTAACATTAAAGCAACAATATTAATCCAAGAACATCAGACATAATAACACTGAGAGGGAACATTTTACTGCAACATGACTACTTTTACTTTAATTATATTTGTCTGATAATATTTCCATACATTTAAATGAACTTAAGTAAAGTTTTGTGAATGCAGGACATTTACTTGTAGTGATGTATTTTTACAGTGATATTAGTACTTTTGCATTAATAAAGGATCTGAATACTTCCACCTCAGAGGAGTAACATTATGTCCAAAATATTGTCTGGACCTAGACTGGTCTCCACACAGGCTGCTGCGGGGGAGTGTGCACGCGCATATGACCACGTGTTCACACACGACGCGATTATCTTCTCTGAGCTACAGTGTATGCTTTTTTCCATTGCTTCCGATCTTTATGCTAAGCTACGCTAATAAACTCCATGCTCCAGCTTCAGTTTAATGCACAGAAATGAGAATCATATCAATCCTCTTACTTTAGTCTTGCCAAGAAAACCTATTCCCCCCAAATTTGTAACTACCCCTTTTACAGAGTCAACAGAGGATACAGTTTGTTTCATTCACTATATTGTGAACATTGTTAATGTAGCTAATAAAATAGCAGTCTGTATTGGATGCAGTAGATGTTGACAGTGACCTTCAATAAGCTACGGCTGCAGGCAGTCCACTTTATTGTCTTTGACATTAAGGGGCTAACAACAGGGATGGCATCACCTTCATTACACTCGGCTCCTGCAGCAGGTTAGGTGGGACAAATCTGCTGTCAGCCTGCTCTTCATTAGGACAGATTGAAGCAGTCTGTGCATGTGACATCAGCTGTTTGTAAAAGCTGTCATTCAGGAATTATCCTGGATTTTGTTTGTCAATAGTTGTCTCAGAATGAATCTATATATTTCGTAAATGTGTAATACCTCTGTGCACTATAGATGTGCACATTTTTTACCAAATGTAACTTACTCTGACTTTACAATCTTAATGGTCTAAATTTAAATCAATTAGACATTCATGAGCGAGTCATATGTATTCCCCAGGCAAATGATTCAATTATGTTCTGTAAATGAGGCGTGACTGACCTTTAAAAGGGAACTATTCATAGTTCAGTTTTCACAATTGCTTCCACGGTTCAGCTCATCTATTTTGTATTTCTAATGTATCAAATAGAGCTTACAATATCAGAACATTTAAGACAAAGTAATGTAACAGCATAATCTGGAGAACTGACAAATTACTGTCCTATGATGTTAAAAACAGGATTTTTAGTTGATGTGGCACAAACTGTGGCAGCCATATTGGACACTCCCAGCCGCTAATTTTCATTTTGGGTGATGAAAGGTGATTACATGTCAAAATGTATGACTTGAGAACCTCAACCCAATGTTGTGTTTGACCAGCAGCTGATCATTCCACCACCACTGCAACTGGGTAATTACTGTTAAAGTAAGATAAGTGAGTTAAATAACTGATCAACTAACCATCACCATCCTGATTTGATTTGCGAAATTACTCTTTTCACTGAAGCAACCCACTGATGAATCAGTCCTGACAAACTAATGCTCTGCAGCAAAACACTGCTCAAACCCACAAAACTTTATTTCAAATTCTACTGAGGCAGAAGAAAATGTTTCCAAAGCATAGTGAATATGTCATGCTGAATTTAAAAATAGGTATAAAATGATGTACTATGATTAGTTGGAATAAACTAAGCCTATGTGGACAATATTGTAAGCTATTATAACAATAAATTGTGACAGTGACAGATAAGATGATTTGCCCAAACTTAAAGGTACTTCAAGTCCTGCTGAAATCACATTTAGTGCACATAGTATTAGGGCCACATTAAGGATTTTTTTTTTTAATTTTGTATTTCAAAAACAAAGTTGAACTTTCAGTATGTGTGCAAGGTATAAGAAAAGAAAAGGATCAGAGGAGGAAGATATTTTAGATAATGACTAAATTTTCATTTTGGGGTGAATTATCCCTTTAAAGCTGGAATACCATGTTGAGAAAAAAAGTTGAAAATATTTCAACTTTATTCTCAACATTTCAACTTAACTATCAGTTTTTCTTAATGCAAAGCAAAGAAAAAAAAAAGTTTCTTCTGCACATAATCCCTTTAGCAATATATAGAAAATGGGAGTTTTTGTTGATGTTGATATATTGATTTTTTTCTTAAAAGGTGGTGAAAAGATTTGGGGTGAAAGCTCCTTTTCCTCTCTGTGGAGGAGGGGCGTGTCTGTGTGAGGGTGTGATTGACAGCAGCTGGCAGGTTTCGCTCCAGCACCAAAATCCTGCAGGGAAGCAAGAGTCCCAGTAGACAAACTTGTGCTGTAGTTTACAAGTCAAGGGCAGACAGACTGTGATGTCAGCAGCAGTGATACTGAAGTGTAACAACCACACCAGCAACAGGACTAACCTTAGTGATATTTAAAGGTAAGTTAGCATGATGTTGTTTAATGTGCGCTGACCAGAGCACTTTAGCCAGTCATGTTGTTTGGTTGCTGTCAACATGCAAGATGAGGACATTGGTCTTGTTTGCAAGGTCACGATAGTTTGAGGTATTAGAGATGTGCCTGTATGAAGTACTTACATAGTCAGTGTATTAACTACCACTACTGCTGTCGCATGCCTCAGTTGAAGAGGCAAGGAGTGCGGTAGGAACTAAGCAGTGTGCGTGACAGATCACAGCAAAACAAGTTTTAGCCCCCCCCCCCCCCCCCCCCCCCCCCCCCCCCCACACACACAAAAAAAAAGGCTCACCAAAAATGATCAATATTTGTTTGAATTACACCCATTGAATAGTTTCTTCACTTTATTCTGCTGTCAGGCAGCATTTTCCAATAAGAACTGACTGTAAAATTAAGCCAAATATTGCTCACTTCAGACCAACCAGCCTGCACAGGCAAAATGATTAATTTATCTTGCAGAGCACGGGAGTTGCTGGTCTGCACTGCCTCCATCGTTAGTTTGTTTGTGTTATTGTGTGAAAGTGTTTTAAAAGTTTAGTTCAAATTTACTAAATTCACACAGTAACACCAACAAACTAACAGATTTAAGCAACGATTGGCCGGCATCTCCTGTTTTTGAGAGGAGAGGTAAAATTACTGATTGGGAGACTGGTTGAGTGAGAGAGAGGCTTATATAACAGTGATTTCCCATCTAAAAAGGTTGTCTTATAGCAAAGTAAAGCAGTGAAAATATTCTAAGTAATAGCGTACACTTTATCCGATAATGATTTTTTTTACAGGTAGACATTTTTTGAAGTGGCTAAAATATGTTTTGTTGCAGACCCTGTTTACAACAGTACATTACTTAGCTTTCCTGCTGGTACTCCTGCTGCTTCTCCAAATTGGGATTGTGCCAACTGCCATCTACTGTAAGTAATAGACTGACTGTGGAAAAGTACCTCATACAACCCCACATAAATAATCCAAACATATCCCTGTGAATCAGGAGACTTCAGCAGGAAAGTTGATGTGGGTTGATGTGCAGCAGGCTGTCGATGATTACGTTAACGTCACTGCTTTATCTTATCCTTTATTTCACTGGCTGTATGGAACAAATTAAGGCTTTATGTAAGTTATTCCATCAAATAGATTTAAAGACAGAAGGTGCCATCATTAAACCAAAAAATAATTCCTTATTTTTTTCTTTAAGGAGAACACATGGCATGTGATTTACATAGAAGATATGCAGTATAGGCTGTAACAGAAAAAAAGAAAATGGTTCAGTTTGAGTTTTAGGGGGAAGAAAAGCAGGAAAACTGCATGTTAAGGGGTTAAGGGATTAAGGGGTCACAGCTGGAACAGTTTCTAGGAGATAGAAAGTGTGGTTTAACCACAGTCCCTCCACCCTCTCACCCCTTTTTAAAATTAATTTCTCAGTTTGCATGATGGTGCTTTTCAATAGATCTGACTGAATCATCCATACTGACATAAAGACTTTACATACATACATTTATATATGTGTTCTTCAAATAATGATGTTTGCTAAACTAAGACAGTTGTCAATATTTCAGTGAATTTCATGAATTTAATTCACCAAGGCAGCTTTGCAGACCTCCATTAAAATGAACTTATTTCTGTTCTAAGTTCTTCATTCAAATATCACCTTAAACAGAATTATAAGCAGTGGCATAGTGCACATGGAAGCTTTGAGCTGGCAGAGATTTCCATTAGAAAAGTCTTCACAGCTGTTCTTTATCTTCCTGACCTGTAGGTGAGACAAAACAAGCCTCGCCTGTCACACATTTTTCATGATCATAATCAATAGGGCCCAAGAATAGTACTTGAAGGTGAGCCATGTCGATCCATCTTTCTCAATCATCTCTTTTTCTTTTTTTTTTCCACTGTTACCCCCGGGGGTCGATACCTCTGCCTTTAGAGGCATCACCAAAGTTATTCACACTTCCACCTGGGGAGTAACAGCATGGAGCTGAGGTGCTGTAAGGAAGCTAATGAATGTATTTGTCATATCTCTAATGGCTCACTATATCACCACTGCACCTTGGCTCGAGATTTATGGTAATCATGACTGCAGAAAGGCGAATGTGTTCCGTCTTAGGATTTTTAGTTTCTGTGTACCGGGCTGCACTGATGAGACACCTTGGGAGAACATTAAATTGACGGCAGCGGGAGTTTTTTTCCCAGCCAAACTTGTGAAAACGTTGACAATGTGCCATGGTAAATGATAGCCTAAATGCACAGAGTTGGGAAGTTGGTATTCACATCAGCACGAGTGCAGGAATTGCAAACTAATAATGAGTAAAGTCTACTATTGATTAGAGCCGGCTTATTTTAGTCCCTGAGGCTCACACAAGCCCACACACTCAGACCAACGATATTAGCTCAAGTTTATGCTGAGATGTCTTTACTGATACCAACTCCAGAAACTTTACTGTCCCTTTTTTTTTTCAAATCTAATCCACCAGCACAACTTTGTCTTAATTTAATCCCAAGTGACTTCATCTTGAGAGTATTTTTTATCTACAGTATGTACTTAAAATGCAAATGACCAAATGGTTAGAGTTCAGGAAAGTACAACTGAATAAGACGACAAAGAAAAATGTTCACAAAAAATATAATGACATTGATTTACTGGGATTTATTTATTTATTTGTTTTCATTACCTTAGAATTAGGGTTGCGAATGGTTTCTGTTTTTTCTGATACCGGTGCTAAAACAGTACCAACCTCTGATACTTTTTAAAAAGAGAAGCTCAAAATGACAGTTGATCATATTAATGAGGGTCTTTTTTCATTGCTAAGGAAAATCTGAGCTTGAATTCGAGCATTATATTAACTTAACATATAAGTGAAACTGAACTGAAATGCACAATTTTAACACTAAAGAAAGAGTACTACAAAAAAGTAGCAAAATACATTTTCAGTTTGTATTCATGTTCTACAAAACTCAAGCTTAAAACTTCAGCTTTAATCATATTTATGATCATATTTGCTAACCCAAGCAAAGGTTGCTATGATCATCATCAGATATGTCGTATTTAGTGTTTTATATCTCTGCTCTTCATCTCCGGGGTCAGGGACACCCCACACTGCTGGCTGAGGAGCTCGTCATGGGGTCACACAAGCAGTATAGCACAGTGCATGTCTCTGCTGTCAAGTTTGTCCCCGTGCATCGCCAGATGCTTCCCCCCTTTACACAGGACTGCTTTTTATTTCTAAACATTAGCTGCACGTCTTGCCTGCTGTTGGAATCTTTTCGAGTGAAATACAGCCACACTTAAAATCGTTCAGCTTGGCATTTTAACCTGTTAACAGTAGCTACTAGCAGAGCCATGTAGAGAGAGGGTTGATAATGTTAACTAGTGGTTATTTGGTTTGGTAATATATAAAAACGGTGCCATGTTAGCAGTTTCAGTACCCAGCCCTGTTTTGAATGAGCCATTTATCCACAGAGGGCGTGGGTCCATCTTCCACAGGATCTGCCATGTTGCACCCCCATGTTTTCTACAGCAGCCCGAATTGGATCTAAAAACCTGTGTATTTCGCCTGGATGGTCATGGTTTTGCAGGACATAGTAGTTCACACTTAAGCAAGTCATGGGCAAGCTCCGTGTCTGTGTCAGCCAGTGCTCTGACTACACGACAAAAAGTTGGACTGATTGGCAAAATATAGGCTAATTTTACTTCTAAAGCTTGAAAAATAGGCAAAGTAGGCTGAAAATAGTTATTTGATGTTTATTTGAATCTTGTGAGCCCCTGTGGGCAAGAGACTGCACCAATATCAGAATACAGACTCTACATGTTAGTAAATTGTTGTTGTCGGACATAATTTAGTCCATTTAGTTGAGCACTCTTTAGTTGAAGGGTGTAGTGAGGAGACAACCCCAATAAACTGTTTATCCACCTCTTTGAAATGAGGCTGAGTGTGTACTCATATATTTAAAATCAATTATTTAAATCAATTGCATCAAACAATTGGGGAAAGTTTTCTGGCCACCGTAGGTTCTCTTACACATTAGCAGGGGGAAAGTGAGACGAGGTCTTTGCAAACTCACTGCTAGTTGCCACTAAATCTTACACATTGCTTTAACTTCTTTCAGCTCTTCCACTTAAACTGTCATTTCAGCTTCTTTGAGTAGCCTCATTGTATTTTCCATGTAATTTATTTATCATTATACCACACAGGGTTGCACAGTGAAATGAAAGCTCTTGTTCCTTCTTGTTACACACACAGGGACAGTTTAAAGATTCAAAATACATATTTCTCTCTGGTCAGACCCATCTAGATTGTCTTGGTGTGAGTTTTGGAGATATTTGCCTTGGAAATGTCTGCCTTTTCTCCGATATAAAGGGGTTAGAACGGCACTCAGCCTTTGGTGCTCAAAGCACCAAAAATACATTTGAAAAATTCCAAACCAGTGTCTCTTTCCAGAAATCATGACCAGGTTACTCGAGATAATCCAGGGACCTTGTTGTGAGCAGTTTCATGTAGGAACTATTTTCTGTCTATTAGAAATAAAGTAGTTTGGGTAGATTCTAAAGTAGTTCTGATCAACTGTGCTACAGAAACAAAGTAGTTCCTGGTTGAAACTGCTCACAATAAGATCTGTTTTTTTTGCTGCTTTGAGAAGCACAAGCTGAGTACCATTCAGTTCCATTACATTGGAGAGAAGGCAGGAATCATGATGGCCGATATCTCCAAAACTCTGCAACTCACACCAGAACAGTACAGATGGATAAATATTATTATAGACCAGAGGAAAAATATGTATTTTTTTTTTCTTTTTGGGCGAATTGTTTCTTTAACATAAACAGATTTTGACTGTCATTTCAACTAAAAAACCCTCAGCAGAACTTCTTTTTTCCATTTAGTCCCAAGTGACTTCATTTTTAGAGTATTTTTTATCTACAGTATGCACTCAAAATGCAAATGACCAAATGTGTCGAGTTCAAGCAAGTACAGAGTCCAACTGAAAAAGACAACAAAGACAAGTGATCACAAGAAATATATTGAGATTGATTAAGAAAGGAAAGGAATTGGTGCACAAATTAATATTTTTCACTGCTCTCTCTGTGATCAATTTACCACAAATCATGAAGGAGTCCAAGTTGTTCCTCACTTGTTGATCAGCTCCAGTGGGAGTGTTGAATCGTGATCAACTGAAGTTAAAGCCAGCGGCATATTTAATCTGTATGTTTTTGCGTACATTTTGTGTAGCATGAATAATGTTGTGTGGGTGTGTGAGAGGGGGGAAAAGAAATATTTGTTCAAGATTTCTCAAGGGCAACTCCTGCAGCTTCTATAGAGACGAGAACACACACGCGCGAGGCGAGAAGATGCAGGCTGACTGCACGGTTCTGATGCACTTTAAAAGCACACTTGATCAGCAATTCCTTCTATGAACCCACACATCCCTCAGACTTCAAACGCACCTCCTGAAGGTTGGGGGCACAGAACTGAGGAGATGACAGAGCGATGCTTCAGCAGAGATGCCTTACTTTGTTGACGTAAGACATAACCCGGGTATTTTTCATAAAGCTACTGCCCTCATGTGGTTGGTTGTGGGTCACAGGCAGGACAGAAACATTTTTAAAACAACATAAAAGTTCGACGACTATCATCAAGTTCTCAGAAATACAACACAGAGTGCTCATTATCACCTTCTGCATCCTGCAGAGTATCAGAAAACAAAATGATGAACATCCAGCACTTTCACTGTAAACTATCTACGGTAACTGATCAATCACTAATGAATGACTGATGATTCCTGCCTTCTCGGGGGAAAACGCCATGATTAAGCTAATTTAGGAAACAGCTGAGCTTTTGTTCAGTACAGACTTTATCGATTGGCATGTTCCTCTCCAAGCTGTCTGATTCTACAACACTGTGGACCAGTAAGGTTTAGACAGCTCACTGTCCATCTGTGTCCATGTGTCCACTAAGTAATCATACTAATACACATGGCTAATTTATAAATAGAGTTATGTATCAAACTATTTTATTCATATCACACTGTTTCTGTCAATAAATGCCACATAGCCTGTTTTTTGTTTGTTTGTTTGTTTGTTTTTAATTTGGACAAATCCAAAATTGTCAAATTTGTATCGTGAAATCCACCAATACAGTACTTAACAGTTTATACAGTTTTACAATTTTACATGGCCAGTCATGTTTTGCCATACTGTAAGTACTCCATGACTACTGTACAACCCACAATAAGAATAACTAAAAAAGACACATTTTGTGTGCTTGCTGATGAAAATTAGACCTGCAACAATTAGACAACAAACCAATTAGTCCTCAGTTATTATTTTGATAATCAATTATTATTATACTTTTTTTTTTTCTTTTTTTAGAAAAAAATCTCTGATTTCAGCTTCTAAAATGTAGATATTTTCCGGTTCCTTTTGTCCTCTATGACAGTAAACTGAATATCTTTTGGCTGGGGAGAAAACAAGACATTTGAAGATGTCACAGTGGGCTTTGAGAAACAGCCCAGAGGAAAGAAAAAGTTCAAAATAAGATCTTGTCTTTGTCTAGCCTGTGTCTCCTAAATATAAATGAGCTCAATTTAAGTCCAGATTGAGATTTTGACCATTTTCTCAAACTTCTTAAATTTGGCTCCCGAGAAATAGCCTTTGTCTCATCTCATCCCAAGACCAATTTAAGCCCAAGTGAAGATCTTAAAATATTCTTTTGTACTTTTGTAAATGTACTCACTGCACTGGTCTTAAATGTGTATTAAATAATCAGCTCTTGAGAAAACAGTGAGATCTAAAACCTGTTTTTCTTAAATGAGATCTTAAGTTTATGTCAGTGGTCAAATTAAGTCTTGCTCCATATGGTCATCGAGGAGAAAACTCTGAGACACCTATGAGCTCTGCAAAAGATCTGCTTTTCTTTTGTTTTGCTCCTTTTTTACCCTAAGGAGAGGTTTAGGAGAAACAGATGAGACTTCAGTTAGCTCAAAATAAGAATCTCATTTATTTCACATAAGACAAAGAAAAGATGATTGTGAGAAAGACAATTTTCCTCTGGGAGTGAGGAAAATGATCAACAGATTAATGTAGCTCTACTGAAAGACTGGAAAAGTTTTAGTTGAAATGAAAAATGAAAAGTTCCAATACAAACTCAAAGAAGCTGAAATGGCAGTTCAAGTGGAAGTGCTGACAGAAGTTTCTTTTTAATTGCAAGCACAGAATTAAATGTCAATTATAGAACTGAAATAAATTTTGTATGAACAGTGGAAGTTGTGGGACTAAGATGAAGATGTTTTTGTTTAAAGGGGAGGACTGGAAGTGTAATCACTGAAAGCAGATGAACTTTGTTAAACACTAAGAAATGAAAGTAGTGAAACTGCCAGTTGATGTGCAAATGCCAGGAGCAGTTGAATTGTCATTTGTAGAGTGAGGGGCCTGTGTCCACATAGTGTTTTTTTCTGAGCATCAGCATCTTTTTTTCAGTTGTTCCCAATAAGGAGAGAGTGCTGCCCAGAGAAAAAGCGCTGCACCCAGCATCTTTTTTTCAGAGTGTTCTGGCTTTATTGTGTGGCCGCTACAAATGCTTGCAGCTGAAAAATCTCTGAACATTTCAGAAAGTGTTGTCACTGTTGCTTTTTTCAGGCAACCAATCTTAAATCTTAGATATGGACTCGTCGCCCTGGTAACCAAGAAAATGGAGGAGAAGCTTGTTCTGTCTGTGTCAGACGGAAACTAAAATAGCAGAGACAGAAACACTCATTTGTGGGAGCAGATTGGTCGGACACTGAATGTCACTGGTGGCTTTGTGCTTCTATAACCCTTCACATTGTAAGCTTGTTAGGTCCTTTGTTGGTCCAATGTTAGGGATGTTCCTGGTGACTAATTTCCCTGTCAATTAAACGCAAATATTAATTTAGACTAGTTGACTAGCTAGCGGTGCTAGCAGCAGCAGCCTACTCTGCTTGCAGGTTAATGTTTGTGTCTGTGCTAAATGTGGTTACACATGGCTCTAGTCGAGTAGTTATAGCCCATATTCAACCTAATTTTCATTTTCTAGATCAAAACACTGCCAAACCAGGCTGGTTTTACGAGCCATCATCTGTTCCACTTTGCTGATAACAATGTCTGGGCCATCCGGGCATTCATGCTGGGAGAGAGGGCTGATGACTGCCAGGTCTGCAGCCCTGACTAGTGGCAGGCGGCTGCATAACATCTTAGAGGCAACAGTTAACTGGCATTGTATATGAATAAAATATTGATAAATAGTTTTAACTGACTAGTATTTTTGGTGCTGACTAGTGAAGCTGGCAATTTTTAATCAAATAGTTGACTAATTGTGCACATCCCTAGTTAACGTCACATCCTGTTAGCTACATAGCTAATGTCAATCATAATGTCAACCAAGCATTTTTTTGTTTGTTTGTTTTGTTTTGTTTTCTCTCACCACACATCCACTTCCTCCCAGCGCTCCTTGGCATCCTGCCAGCAGTATTCTCTCAGAAAAAAAATACTACATGGACGCTTGCCCTGAGAGATGAACGCAGTTAAAGTGACAGTTGATGTCTTATAGGGCAACTACTTCATAATCAATTAAACTGCCAATAAGTTTCTTGATTAATTGTTTGGCCTATACCACATTTAATTAATTGATTATATTATTTAGAAAATCCCAACAGAACACAGAATCATTAGCTATTTTAAAATGAGTATCAAGATACGTATCAAATCAATTGATCGCAGTCAGTGAGATGCCCACCCCCAGTATTTTCAATTAATTCAATTTATTTCTTTTGAAAATTTTAGGAGATTCCTGGACGTACCACTAGAGGGTGCTTGAGCACCACCAGTGATACTAGTACTATAGTTTGAGGATCTTGGTGTTAAACGATTCTGTTTATATCACTGTATTTCTGTCAGTAAATATGGCCTGATGAAGAAAGGGAAAAAGCAAAAGATAAAGTTTGCAGACCTGAGTGAACAAACTTTAAAAATACAAAATACCAAGGTTACAAAATGTTCTTACTGGCTTGAACACGCTTCCCTTCATGCTTTTCATCTGTCTCTCTTCAAGTGTCTCAGTGTGCATCAGACTATTGTGCTGCTGACACTTATAGATAAAGCAGTGAATGTATTCAGCATTCAGCACCTTTTTTGATATTGTACATGTGAATCTTTCTTTCTGTCTCTTTTATATGACACACACAGTGGATTTAAACACACACCAACCCTAACGCACAGTTTTCTCAGACAACTTTGTCTCTCATCCAGACGTTTATTTTGCGCCCGCTCTCTGTATAGATACACAAGTGACCTTTTCTGACTCCATCCTTCAACCGTGCCCCCAATTACACTTATGACCCAAAACAGCCGCCGCACTGGCTCACAAGCTAAAAAAAATTAAATGCTGTGTCTCAAAAAAGAGTCAGACATATTTCACCTCCTAACCCACACATCACTCTCACAGCAGCATTAACAGTTAACAAGAGTTTTTTATGCAAACTACAGCTTGGCAATAATAAGATTTTTTTCCTGCATGGATGGAAAAAACACTAATTCACATCATTTACCATGATGGAACATTTTCAGCTTCCATTAACACCTGACACCAACATTATCATTACTAACATTTAATGACTGAACACCTGATCATCTTCCCTAATTTTCACCCATTCTTCATAAAGCTGGACCTACAGTTCAGGTCACTTTACGATCATCAGTCAGACCTACCGTAAGACAAATAAAGCTCTGCAGCTCCCACAAGAAGCTTAAAATCCATTGAAATACTTGAATAATTTTGGCCTTTTATAATCATTAGAAATCACAACATGCTCACTTTATCTTCACTCACGAAGATGACTTTAGGCCCAGAGGAACTTTATTTCTTTCGATTTACACACTGTTTAAACCATCCCCTAACCTTTTCGTGTGGCAAAACTAGTGTTGGAATTTCCTGACTCTAATCAGCTGTTGGCCATATGGGTGCCTCATAAATCTGTTTTGTTTAGGTGCCTATTTAAATTGTGAAAGTTTAGGTTGTATAGGGGCTTACTATATCATGGCCATTCCCATGATCAGTTATGTCTCAAGAGTTAATTTATGGGTTGATAACACTTTAACTTGTCAGATATAGATATTTGTTACTCCTCCTGGAGGATTCCTACAGACGCAAACTGTACCTGTTTGCGGCTAAAACTGACCCACTGGGCTTTTCAAGTGTCTTCAATGTAAACCCATCGATGGCTCCAGGCTGTTGATGTAGAATAAAGGAGAAAGTCCACACATGGAGGAGGTGGGGTGGATGGATGGCTTCAAATAAACATGGGACTTAGACCCATGTGATGTATGTGAGTCACATGACTTTTGTGTTGTAAATTGCTTCAGTGACACATGACTTTCGTTTCGTCACTTCAGTGACATCACATGATGTACCTAACCAGATATCTTAAGGTGAGAGGTTAAGCAGCCCCTTAGAAAATGGCCCGGTCAGTTTTTACCCAGCTAAAATTTAGCCTAAGTTAATTTGAAGGTTCTTTAGTCCCTTTCCAAACAACCTAGCATGACATTGTTGGTACCAATGGATGCCTCAAGTTTTCATATGATACAAGATCTCCACTCTACTGCATCAGCTACAGCCTCTGTCTGTCATGTAATATCAGCTGAGGCTGAAGACGTCCCCGCAGAGTTTATTAGTGCAGTAGGTAGAGCTGTGAGAGGCTGTGTCGGTGCCCCCTCTGGCACTTGGTGCACAGCATGTGATGCGCATGAACATAGGGGCAGTGCCGCTTTAATCCATACAATTACCTGAAATCTGAGTTTTTGCTCTTCTCATGATATTTTCTGAGACTGACTGAGCATATTATTCTGAATATGGGACTTTAAAGGAGCAACATGTAGCAATTCTGCATGCAATAATGAGCAGTCCAGATGAAGAGTTGAAGCCATGAACTGTATATTAAATAGGTTGAAATCCTATTTAATATACGATTTATGGTTGAAGCAAGTTGTTTCCCGCTGTCCCCTCCTCGCCAGACTTGGGGAAGCTCAAGCAGGCTGCAGGAGTGCAAGATGAGAAATTTTAAGGGACACTGAAGCTGTAGCATTGATGTCAGAGAAATGAGTATTTCAACTTAATATGTTTCCTTAATCTCTGATGACATATCATGGCCATTTTATGATTTATTACAGTAAATATATCACAGATTTCTTCTTAAAAGGGAAGAAAAGTCTAAATTGAGGCAGGGATACCTTGATTTTTACTCCGAAGTAAATCCCTATAAAGTAACATCCCTCTTCTTTCAGCTCCACATTCCCAGCTTGCAATGCATGTCTGTCTCCCTGTCCCTCCTCTGCAGCAACATTTCTTTGAGGCCCCTTCATTGCCTTTTCCCCTCCATCCACTGTAGACTTTCCCTCCTTTCTCCATCATCTGACTGCCACACCCAACAACACACTTGTTGTGACATCCCTCATCTGCTCTGCTCTGCAGTTTCCCTGCCAGATTGTTATGAACTGCGTCCTTCATTTCTCTGCTTCTAGCTTCTGAACCTTTATTCTGTTTCATCTTTTTTTTTTTTTTTTTTTACCTAAGACCTTTTAACCTGCTCTCTGCCTCTTTTAGATCTTGTTTTATGTTTTTGGACTTTATACCTGCCCCCTTAGATTTGTAGCCTACTGCTTTTCTGTTTAGACCCTTGTCTTCCTCACCATCCCGTGAGCCCTTGTACCTTTTTGTGTCATAAGATCATAGACCTTCAGCGAGCTGTGCCCCATTCATCTGCATTTGGGTGCTTCCCCTGTATTCTGTTCCCCTGTTTGCACCAGCTGTGACGATGCAGGCTTTCTAAGATTCCTGTGGTCATGTCACTTGAGTGATTTTCTAAGTAAATCAATGAGTAAAATTGGTGCACTCCCTTTTAAAATACAAGTGCAGTATGTTGACCTGTGTGTGCCACTCATTCCATCTTATTAAGAGGGGATAATTTCTAGATGTAGTTTTACATGATTTTAATGTCTTTATAGACATGTGGGCCAGTTGAGGTATTTGTCTTAACAGTAAGGAGAAATCAATACCGTATTATGTCATGTCTGTTTTGTTTATATCCCACATTCAATAGAGAGAAAAGGTCTGAGTGTTTTACAGGAAAGCCACTACATAGATCAAGACATTGAGAGACTAGAGACTTTAAGTTCAGGGTACTATCTTTTCCAAAGCACTTGGATCAATAAGCTGTACGTGAATAGTACATACAGAAGAGATTGTACTATAGAGGGTGAGCTGATGCTGCAGTGTTACTGGTCCTGTAAAGTCTTCTTCTTCACTACTTACCATGCCAACCTTAAAGGTTTTAATTAATTTTAGGAAATCCCCAGGCAGGGGAAACAATGCCAATGTGATTTTGTAATATGAATCAGATATCTACAAAATACTTATTGGTACTTTAAACAAGACTCTGGGAAACAAGGGAGCAACAATTGGGCATTTTGAAGAAAAAGATACAGACATTTTTTTGTAAGAACTGGTTGCTTAAAGGCTACAGCACTGGAAAACAAAGTTTGGAAAAAAATGTTGGTTACAACACTGATACTCTCTGGAAAGTAATTATGCACAGTTATAACTATAATATAACTGCAGGGGATACAGTAAGGTGGCTGCTTTGTTTCCCCAGTACTGTACCCTGAAGGTAAAACTAAATAATAAAGTATAATTTATTTATCCTTTCGTCTTAAATGCCCACTTGTTACTTCCTTGTTCCCTAGTCTTTTCTTCATTTAATCAGCAGTAGGAAAAAGTAGGTATCTTATTGGTAATAAATAATTCATACAAAGCAATTTAACTGTAAATCTTGGGCTGTATTGTGGGTGTTACGCTTCAGCAGTAATGGGTGGGTTTGTGGTCAGCACTGAATATTTAAGGATAATCTGTTTAGGGCTGCAACTAGCATTTATTTTCATAGTTGATTAATAGGTTGATTATTTTCTGAATTATTAGTTGCTTGCATATAAAATGTCAGAAAATGATTAAAACTGTTGATTGATGTTTCCCAAAGCCCAAAATGACATCCTTAAATGTCTTGTTTTGTCCACAAGCCAAAGATATTCATCTTACTGTCAGAGAGGAGAAAAGAAATCTGAAAATATTAACCAGACTTTTTCTTTTCTCAAAAAATACTCAAACCCATTAATTGATTATCAGAATAGTTGTTGATTATTTTACTAATCAATTACTCAATTAATCGTTGTTAAATCCTTGAGACATTTAGCCTCAAGAGGTAGAATGTGTGGTCAGGGAGGGTAGGCAGGTCTCAGACTAGAGGCAGACTAGACTTTGCATTGCACTGTACATTTAAGTCCAGCAGCACTGAACTGGGGGGGACGGACACTTAGTATACAGGACCTTCACTTGAGGAGGACCCACAATGATACTAGAATGAACAGCTGTGGATTTGGGGAGGGACCCATAGAGAATGCCTCTGTACAGGCTCTAGAATTTGTGCTACGCCCTGTTAAAGTGTACCATCTTCTCTAATGTGTTTGGCCTTGTGCATAAGCTATTGCTTGCATTGTGCTGGAAGTATAAAAGATGTCCATTCTTCTCAGATGCTTCACTTCAGCCAAATATTGCACCAAGTTATAGTCCAGTCATTGACAGTCACTCATGCCAAATCCACACACAATGGTTATGCATACGCACACAACAAAAAACAAAAGCAACAAAAGCAGCCATAATACAAAAAAACAACCTTCCTCAAGTCATCATGTTATATGTTCACCAATACTTTCATATGAATGCTGCTACAGTGTCTCTTCAGGAAATGATGGCTCTTTTTCTTTTGTTGTTTTTGTAAAAAACATTTTATGATAGCAAGACAAGCAAAAATTAATAATTTATCTTGTTATAACATGAAAAGGATATTGGAAAAATGAGGAGTTTGTTATAACAAGAAATATAAAGTAAATATTTTGTTAACAGTGGCAGCAACTATCACTGTGGATTAGTTGCATACTGCTGAAAACTTATTGTTGATTGTTGTGGCAATTTCAGGAGTCAAAAGGAGCTATTTTTCTTTCTGATTTTTCTTTTCTTTCCATGCTTTCTAAGTGGGTGTTTATTCGTGTTGGATGATATCCACAGGAGGTGTAAATCTAAAAATATGTCTGTGTGTTGAGTTGACTGAGTTAACACTTAGAGAAGGGTCACCATGTGGCACCTGCACAGCAAGAGTACACAGCTCAGCTCAGCTCAGTGCAAGAGTATGTCAATTAGATTATGAAAGCAGCATTTAGATTTGACAGTTTTGACATTATCACAGCAATAATAGAAAAACCTTTCATATTCTTCTTTGCAGAACATTGATATCACTGTGGATTTGCTGCTACATCGATCACCCACTGTGCGCCCCACCAGGTGAGCCTGACCATGAAATCTTTCATCTGAAAACAGTATTACAGCACCTAATTTATAACATGCCAGTAAAAAAGGATTATCTGTCGTTTACAGCATAATTTCATGTTTCATATTTTGAACAAAAATACATACAGCCGTGTTATAGTTTAGACTGAACTTGGTTAATTTAAGTCATGTGAGTTTGTCAGTTTGTTAATTGAAGTCTAAATATGTAACTTAAATAGGTAATTAATATTTGCATGTATAATATTACAAAGGTCACATTCACTTCACTTCCTTTTTGCAGCTGTTTTACTGCTCATGTGTTTAGGTTTCCTTAATATAGCCAACTGACATTTCATCAAACTTGATTAAATCCACATTTCAAGCACTTAGATGATAGACGTGATGGAGAAATGTTAAATTAAAGCAATAAGAGCCAAGGAGTCTGAAGTCAACAATTAATTTCCAACAGTTCCAGAAGAATGACTTTTTGCCATGTTGAAAACATGACCTGGGAAAAGGAGTTTTAATGAGAGTAACAGCTGTTCACTCATGTATGACATGAACTGATGGTTGACCTGATCCCAAACTTGTCGATCACACCTCTCATATCAGTCAGGGAGGACATCATGCAGTAACTGTCTTCCAGTTCAAAACTGGGAGACAGACTGGGGTTTGAAGGTTTTTATAGGATTTTTAGGGTATATGATATGCCTCTGTATTGGGAAATGAGTGCGTACTGATATAGTAAATGAAAAATTCATTCATAACTTTTTGTATAATTGTATATTGCAATAATGCATTGCTACAAAATCCCAAGGCACACCTGGATTTGCCTCACGGCACACCATCTGGGAATCACTGAAGTATGTAAGCTTAGTGTAGCCCCTCAGCTACAACATGACAATACTGCATACATGCTAATGCATCAGTTAACACAACACAACAGCAGTCTTGATGAGTTTGAATCATTCTGTGTAGTAAGAACATATTTAAAGACATTGCTTGTTGATATTTGTTGCTTATTCTTGAAGGAATAGTTTGAAGTTTTGGGAAACATCCTTGTTTAGGGTGATTGGCTTAGCTTAGCAAAACAAATGGGGGGTGAAACAGCTTGCCGCTCTCTCTGAACTTAGAAAAATCCACCTACCAGGATTTTTAAAGCTCACTGATTAGCATTCTATATATTGTTTGTTTAATCTGTACACAAACAAATATAAAGATGACAGTGTGATTTTAGAAGGGAGTTGTTTCCAGTTTTTAAAATAATCTGAGCCAAGAGAGTGGTATTAATTCACTCTCTCTGAAAAAGGCAAGCATATTTCTTTAAATTTTGTTAGAGGAAATGACATATTCTGTCTCTTGCAAGCAAAGAAAATGTTGAATTTGTAGCCAGTAAAATTAAACCTTGTTTAATCAAATCAATTCACATTTGCCATTATTGTATAGCTTTGAAAGTGGCCATGCACAGTCTAATATGACTGGTGGCATTTGGTGGATAATTTTAAATTAAATTTAGCAAATGTTTGATACTGGTGTGTTTGATTATTTAATTTAAGAAGGGACAATGCACATTAATTAACATGAGCACTTTTAGCCCTAGGCTATATAGGCTAATTTTCATCTGTAGTGAAAGACAGGTTGATGACATATGATGTTACTGAGTTTGTGCACTGACTTTATGATTGAGCTCCACTTGTACTTTGTTTAAAAATACTCGACATGCTTTTAGTCATTTAGAAAGGATAGCCTACATTCCCAATTTTGGATCCTGTGGTTTGAATGAATTTATTGTAGGCTGCTTTGGACATCAGTCTCTGCCGAATGATAAATGAAAGCAATATAATGTCATGTATGTTTGTAACTTTTGCTTAACAGCAGCCTCAAGTGAAAATTATGAGACATTGATAAGTGATCATAGTCTTGCTTTAGGCCTGCTATATTTAAGTAGCTTAATTAATCTAAATTTTTCATCACTACTCAAATTTTTCCTTCATGCCATGCTCAAATTACAAATGTCTGTTGGAATACTGCTGTATATTATGTTTTAATCTTATCTAACCACAATGTTAATATAGATTTGTGTGCATTTATTACTATATACTTAAAGAGGTATTGCACACTTAAACATGTTTTTTTGTTTAATGTTTTTTGAGCTGTAACTTAAACGACATGAGTGTAATGTGTTGAAACACGTCAATGCTCATCTTAATATTGACATTTCTTACCAAATTCATAAAAATCTGCACACAATCTACTGTTTTACATCAGGCCTGAACCTTGGATGTATGAGGTGGGAGTTGCTTAGTGAGATCAGTGGCCCACCTCTGATTAGAGGCCATTAATATTCTTTTTTAAATATAAATTTCATAACATAAGTGATTGACTCTTTGTCAGCATTGGCGTTACAAGGTTCAGGGCTGAATTAAAACAGTAGATGGGGTATTGAGCCATTTTCAACTGATGAAATGCTGATTTTTATAAATATTAGTAATATTATATTAGAAAAAGCACCAGCATTGGTGTGTTAATCACATTACAGTTATATAATTTAGTTAACAGTTCAAAAACATGTGTGCAGTGCCTCTTAAATAATTCAACTGAATTGGCTCTAATAACATGGGTAACACCATGTGTTCTAAGAGAGCTCTTTTCAGTATTATCAGCTGCACACAAACAGTCATATTTCACAGCTTGTTACAGTATGACTCTTTTACTCTCCCACAGCGACACTATCCATGCTCATCAGCTTCGTCCAGATGACCATATGGGCAGGAGAGGAGCATAAGATCCACACCAGAGAATTCATTAGCAGCCCCAGACTGCACAGTGCCATCATCCCTCTGTCTCTTTGAGGTAACCAATGAAATTCAGGCTGGTGGGCGGCCTGAGGCAATGACAACACTACTTGCGGTGGGAGAACGGTAATTGGACTGTGTGTCAGATAAATCCAGGTTGTGACAAGCCACTCAGCACAGTGTCGCCTTGGCCCTGATGCAAAACTCATCTCTTAGCCACTCCACTGACCTACCGCAGCTTTCTTAGCTCTTCAGTGGAGGTCAGTGGTGTTATTGTAGAAGTGAAAAGTACTTCAACTCTAAAATTCTCACTAAATAACACAAAATGACACCCAGTAGCGTTCAGAAAACCAAGGGAGAGCTGAAATATTTGAGAAATTTAAGAAATACTGCACTTCATGTATACATTATGAAAGTTTGGACTGTTTTATTTGGGTGATGCAGTACAAATCAGCTAGTCAACACTGTGCAGAGCATGAAATATAAAGCATGTTAAAGTTTTATTTGGTCAGATACAAAATATAATTCCTCTTTATCTACACCTACACTTGTCTTTTGTTAGCACTTTATTTTAAGGGGTGAGCAAGGCTGTCTGGACAGTCATAACCACCTCATAACACCTGTCATGAACATGAAGGAGTTTATTACTGCTGGCATTATTTATCATTTATCAATTATATAGTTATTAATGCAAGTTGACCCTGTTTCAGATGTCTTTGTTATGACAACTTGACTTTATCAGGCTGGCCATCACGTAACTCTGTACATCATCTTGGTACTGTACTCTGTCTTTAAACTGGCCTTATAACATTTAATGACATCTTTATGACAAGTCTTTATGACAGTTTACTGTGATGTTAAAACATACAAATTAAGTTTCTTTTAAGTCTGATGGTGCCAAGTTGTCATGAGACAAGACATTGACGGGTTATGTTGTCTTAATGTCAAGTTGTTATAGCAAAGATATTACTGGCTTGATTAATGTTAACACGTCACAACAAAGACATAATGTCAACTTTGCATTAAAATTACATAACTGACCGAATGACAAGCCATAAACATTCATTCAACATTCAAGATTCTTTCATGTTCATTACAGGTGTCATGTCATGGTCATAATACTGTCATGACAATCTTATGCACATACCTTCAAATAAAGTGTTACCATTTTTTTTTTATTCAACTACAATCCTTCAAGAGGAATATTTTGTGCTGTTTTGCACTGACACTGGAGAAAAACAAAACATAATTTATGAAACACAGCAGAGACAGAAATACTTGAATGTACAACAGTGAATAACAGAAATGGAAGTGATAAATATCTTTTGGAAAAAAAAATATACAACCAACATTACATGACATTTGTTGTAAAATTGAGGTGAGTGCATTAATGTAAACATTTAAAAAAAATACTGCTTCTAAGGTGCTTAAATATTCATTACTCATACAATATGTACAATTTATACAAGCCAGTCAGTCTAAGCAAAAATATCTTTTCCATATTTCAGATGAAGAACCAGCTGTTTTTGCATCACTTTATGCAGTTAACACATGAACGCAAGCCTAAATAATGTGTCAGACATGCTCCTGTTTGTCTGTGGCTGGAAAAATTAACTGTTTTACTTTGGCAGTAACTGGCCAGGCTCATCTCTACTCTAGAAAGCAATTTGGCTAGTGAAATCTTAAAAGTGGCTTTTTAATTGTGGTAAGTTAGATTACTGTCCTGCAGAGCTGAACACCTTTACATCTGTTTCTGTAAGTTTACAGGTGACAGGTTCATGTTTTCCTCTGCACAGGTGAGATCTTGATGTCTTTTCTTCCACCTGCTGACCGTCTGTGTAACGTAATGTCCTCGTCCTCTCCAGTCTGTTGCTTGGCAAAGTTGACAAACACCTGCACAACCGACAAATGGATTCAGTCCAAAACAAAAATGTTTTAGCTGCCCCAAGGCACAAAAAGACCATAATGTATCTGCTCAGGATTGTAAGTCATAATTTACAGGTTTTAAGCAAGAAATTTTAACTACACTTTAAATTTTGCTTATGAGTTTAACATTGTAACTAAACAGTTGTGTTAAAAGAAAAGATATTGAATCTTATCATGGAAGAAAAATAGAAAGTTTGGCTGTTGCAAAGTTTAATTTATATGAGCAACTGAAGCAGACCGTGTGATTTGTTGTCCGATTCTGGCAGAGTCCAAGGTGGCATTATTTTTCAACCCGGACCCTGTTTTCCCTTGTTTTTGTGTCTAAGTGACTAATGGAGACAACAATTTTTGAAATTGGTCTGTAATAGACTGAGAGCGCAGCAGCAGGGCTGCCATGAAATGGGATGTAATGTAATCCTTGGGGGCAATTGTGAAGTGCCACCACTAAAAGTGCTTGTTTTTGCCACCGACAGGCTCAGATTGTTATTATCAGTGTCTGACAACATTATGGAAAAGATCCCAAAAGAGAAAGACCATTTTGTTTAAGCAGAAATAGCCAATTTATCAGTCGCATCAATGCCACCAGACTCCATTTACAGAAACAGTAAGTTTATTAACATAAAACATTTCATTCAAACTTGACAGAAACAACATGAGGCTCACCAACAACATCTTTCCACTGCTCCAACAGTCACCAGCTCTGGTTTGGTCAAAATTGGATGTGAACATATTCTTGCTAGACACACTGTTTTCCCCTTCTCTGATGTCCGACCTTCTCCTTGCTCTTCTCCCAACATTTTCACATCTAATTTGGTGAATTTTGGCCAAACCACCAGTTAATGATTGCTGGAGCAGAGGAAGTACAAACCAAGATGTTGTTAATGAATTTTATTTGGCTTCTGGTCAGTTTGAATTAAGTGTGTTTACAATGATAAAATTACTATTTCTATAAATGGAGTCTGGTGGCTCTGGTGAGAGCAATGAAACAACTGTTTCTGGTTAAAGAAAAACTTTTCTTTCTCTTTGTAAAATAAAAAGTTGTATCCCTGTGCTGAGCCTGACAGTGACAAAACGATACTGGACTAATTTAAAAAATGTTGTTCCCATTTGTCACTTAGACACAAAAACATGGGAAAATAGGATCCAGGCTGATAAATACCAAAGTTACCCTTTAAAGGGATAGTTCACACAAAAATGAAAAATCAGTCATTATCCATTCACCCGAATGCTGACTGAGGGTAGGGTTTATTTTGTCAGTTCGCAAAACACTGCTGGAGAATCTCCAGTGTCAAAGTGAATGTGACCAGTTTTCAAACATAAAAAACATCTGTAAAGAAACCATAAAATGCCTCCATACTGCTCGTCTGGCATAATCCAAGCCTCCTAAAGTCCCGACATGCTGTGCCATGCACACCGTCACACCACACACACCCAGTTCAGACAGTGTGCCATGTACATGTGAACGTGGCTCGATGCTAAGGATATACAGTGAAGATTGAGGCTAAAAACATGGTGTAAATGACGTTTTTGTTGAGTCAGCTTGGCATGTTGGGGCTTTAGGAGACTTGGATTAGACCAGATGAGCATACGGAGGCATTTTATGTTTTTATTCTGTTTTTACATTTGAAAACTGGTCACCATTCACTTCAATTGTTTGAGAGATTCAGCAACTCAAGCAGTGTTTTGTGGACTAAAAAACTAAACCTGACCCTTAACTGGCCTTAATTGGCTTAATTGAGGGTGAGTAGATAGTGGCTGAATTTTAATTTTTGGGTGAACTATCCCTTTAACACACAATCAACTCTCTCAATGCAATGTTCAACAGAAAATTTACTGATCGATTTCATAGTTTTCATAAAATTACATAATATATGAATAAAGCTATAAATCCAGTTGTATTAGATTAGATTCTAGTTACTTTTTTTTCTTCCTTCACATTTATTAAACACAGGTTGAGACTCTTTAATAACTTTCCATCTTCTTAGTGTCTTACCTGGTCCAGTGTTGTCTGGGAAACAGAGTAGTCTTCGATGCTGAGCCTCTCTTTATTGGCCACCACCAGCTGAAATATCCTGGCTAGGGAGGAGGAGGCGATCTCGTACTGCAGTGTGTTGTAGTGCTTCTCCCTCTGAACACAGCCGGGGAAGGAGCTCTCCATGAAACTCTCGACGGGCTCCAGATCTGGGGACAAGCCTGCTTTAGCTGCCTTGATTTTCATTGTGACTACATAACCGTCACCAAACCTGGAGGAAGAAAAAACAATGTGAAGATATTAGACATTTATCAGGATATGTTTCAATGTTCTTATACCTTATACTGACTCTGGTTACACCTACTTCAGCTCTCTTTTTGTCTTTGGTTGAGGGCAATCTCCATTATACTTTATATCAACATCCACAACCCAGTTCTCCCCCAGAAGTAAATAAAAACAGAATGCAATGATTTTCAAAGCCTTTTGAACTCTATTCAGTTGAAAACAGTAAACACAGTTTGTTGCTGCATCTACAAATGCAAGCTAAGACTTTACCATGCAAAGTGAAAGCCAAATATCAACAACATCCAGAATTATGGACAGCTCCTCTGGGCCCTGAGCTCATCTGGAATGGACTGATGGAAAGTGTAAAAGTCTGCTATGGTCTGATGAGCCCACATTTCGAAAACTTTTTTTGGAAATCATAGGATGTTGAGTTCTCTGGCCTAAAGAGGAAAAGGACCGTCCAGATTCTTACCAGCGCCAACTTCAAAAGTCACCATCTGTGACCGTATGGGGTAACTGTCACATCTGTGAAGGCCCCATTAATGCTGAAGGGTACATACAGGGTTTGACATATGCTGCCATCCAGACGTCTTTTTCAGAGTCATCCCTGTTTATTCCAGCCAGACAATGTCAAGACACATTCTGCATGTGTTACAAACAGTGTGGCTTCATATTTAAAGAGTTCAGGTATTTGAGTGACCTGCCTGCAGTCCTGACCTGTCCCCCACTGAAAATGTGTGGTGCATTATGAAACACAAAATACGACAGAGACCCCAACTGTTGAGTCACTGAAGTCATATATCAAGCAAAAATTAATGAAAATTTCACTTTCAAAACTTCAACAAGCAATTACTGATGTTATTAGAACAAAATGTGATTTACAACAGTGTAAAACATTTTGTCGACCAAATACTTATTTGGAACGTGTTGCAGGCATCAAATTCAAAATAAGTGCATATTTACAAACAAAGTTTATCAGTTTGAACATTAAATTGTCTTTGTACTGTACTGTATTTGATTAAATATGTATCGATAAATATAGATTTGCAAATCATTGCATTCTGTTTTTATTTAAAGGGATCCCCCTCCCCTTTTTTGGTGTGAGTTGCAGAGTTTTGGAAATGTCAGCTTTAGAGATGTCTGCCTTCTCTCCAGTATAATGGGGCTAAATGGCACTCGGCTTGTGGTGCTCAAGTGCCATAAAATACATTTGAAAAATGCAAAACAAGTGTCTCTTTCCAGAAATTGTGAGCAATTTTATGTACTTTCTTTTGTACTAGAAAGAAAATAGCTCTACATGGGACATCTCACAACAAAGTCTGTGGATTATCTTGAGTAACCAAGTCAAGATTTTTGGAAAATGACACTAGTTGAATTTTTCATGATGTATTTTTTGAGCACCACAAGCTTGGTGTCATTTAGTGACATTTTATTGCACAGAATGTCAGCCATCTTTACAGCCAATATCTCAAACTTTGCAACTCACACCAAAATAATCTAGATGCATAAACAGCACTACAGGCCAGAAGAAAAATATGTACTTTTAATTTTGGGGTAAACAGTGCCTTTAAGTTTTACACAGCATCCCAACTTTTTTGTACTATGCTGAAGTGTTATTTGTGAAGGTCTCTCACTGTCAAACATGTACAACTTCATATTGGTTATATTTTCAAAGATGCCACATCAAGTTTAAATTCTCACTGAGAAAATACATATTGATGCCTACATGTTTTTGTAGCATGATGCTGAGAAAACATGATCATGTTGGTAATCACAATATTTAAATTCCACCCGAACACCACACAAGCCTGATAAAATACAGAAAACCTCTTACTTGTATTTGAGATGCTGGATGGTGCCCAGACACTTGAAGGTCCCATTGACCATGATGGCCAGTCGAGTGCAGAGGGCCTCACACTCCTCCATACTGGTGGAAAACAACCATAATCCATCTTGATTTTTACTGCTGCTATTTCATGTCTATGAGCAATAAATCATCATTTCACAGATCTCTATGGTAAAATCAAGCAAATGCCAGTTTAGTCATGATTTCATCAACAGTTGTTGGCAGAAGAGTTAGCTGTGTTTGGTCAGCTGCTGCAGCAGATGTGTCTAGTGGATTAATTTCATTATATTAAAAGTCGAACCTGTGCGACGTGAGCACCACAGCTCTGCCGTCCTGAATGACACTCATGATGGCATTCCACAGGAAGCGTCGAGAGTGGGGGTCCATCCCCGTCGTGGGCTCGTCCTAAACACACAGACCCACAAACAAACAACAAACTTGACTCTCTGAGCACATAATTCCATATGAACAGAGACCAAATCCTTATCTCTATCAGCATATGGCAAAGATCTCAAATTTATGCCAATTTGAATTGAACTGCACAGTTGCCTGCCAATGTATAAAACATTCGAGGCCAGGCTTGACTGAACCCATATGGCTTCCCATCTGGATCCATAGACCATTTCATTGATAAATCCCTGCATAAAACCCAAAAACCCAAACAATGGGACTTGTGAGTGCCTCATCATTGGATAACTCACCAGCAGCACCAGCGACGGGCAGCCAATCATTGCGATGGCTGTGGAGAGTTTGCGCTTGTTGCCTCCACTGTAGGTCCCTGCACAGCGGCCAGCGTACTCAGTCAGACCCAGCTTCTGGATGCCCCACTCTGCCACCTACAGGAGGGAAGGGGAAACATGCATTTTGGTAAACAAATCCATCCAGAAGTGACTTAGTGCTTTCATTTTTAGGATGAGTATCCCCTACTGTTAACTGAGCCCTTCAGAACAATGTTACAGCAAAATTAAAAGGACAAAACAAACATTAGCGGACACAGAACAACAGTAAAGAGACATGGTACAAAACAAAATTAACAACATGCAGCGCTGAGCACAGTGGCTTCATTAAGGCAGCAGAATGAATCCTCCACAGACAGCTGAAGATGTAAAAGCAGCTGGAGTCCTACTCACTCTGGGGATCTCTGACTCAGGTACCCCCCTGAGGCGAGCGTAGAGGTACAGATGCTCCCTGCCGGTCAGGAGCTCATCGATAGCATCAAACTGAGGGCAGTAACCCATGTTTTGGTGCACGTCCAGAATCTCATTTAGGATGCTACAAAACAAGGCACAAAGCACCACTCATTACAGTGAGCCAACAGAGCAAATAATATAAGAAAATCAAAAGATTTAAGTTTCTCACTGGGGTTAGACTGTAAAAACCTTTAGTTAAAATATATCACCCATAGCTCAGAGAAAGCTGATTCTTCTGTACAAGAATATTTAAAAACAGTGCAGAAATGACAGTTAATCTTCTTGTCAGTTTAATTTATTTATTTAATGGACAAATTTGTTTTAGTTATAAAGGTCTGTTTTCAAACCTGGAGACTTCAGATAAAGCTGTCAGGTCACAATATATTAAAAAGATAACATTCATTTACACTTTTTGAAATTACTATAGACTTTTTCTTTTGTTGCTAAATACGTGATACTTTTCATTTCTTTAGGCTTTAAAAAGCCTTCAAATTAAAGAATCTGAGAAGGAAAAAATTACTCTTAAGCTAAAGGAACAACATCACAGCTGTAGCAACGCTTCAGCTAGATATTCAGTGTCTCGCCTTTTTTCACCATGCAACATGCACAGTTCTGTGAAGGCGATCTTTTGATAGTCATATTCACATCTTGTCAACAACATGACACCTTTAACTACAGTATATATCAGCAGAATATGTCACACTGAGACCATACCCTGTGATGAGGGGTCATATGTAAATATTGCTGTATCTTAAGGGGGACACATGCCAGAAAGGTTGAGAACAACTGTAACAGGTGATCAGTTTAAACAGCTGTTAACCCAGACTTTCAATAATCTGGTTTTTAATAGAGTTTTAGCATCCAACAATGCTGCAAATGCAGTCTGAGGGGCTTATTCACCCTGGCAAGAATTCTGAGTGGTTATTTTCAAAAGAAAATAGGATTCTCAACAGGTAAAATATTAATGGAAAAATCACTTTGGAGTATCCTCACAACAAACATTTATTTGAGACTTTCATAAACTTATCATCGCCATTCCTAGCTTTTTTCCCTCCACATGGGCTGGTTTTTATAGTCAGATAGTGTCGTCAAACAGAATAGTGTCAGATTGACCTTCCTGTGTTTAAACTTTCTAACTCACTGGACTGTTTTCTGCTCGTCTCCCATCTGGAACTGCGTGCAGGATAAACCAAAAGCATTTTACAAATACCATCAGATCCAGGTCCTGAGCAGAGTTTGTGTTCTATCGACCAGGGACGTTTTTGACTGATTTTTATGTACCTGTAACCAGCCACAGTCGCCTCCCCGGAGCTGACATCAGTGTCACCAGTCAGCATCTTGAAGGTCGTCGTCTTTCCAGCTCCATTAACTCCCAAGAGACCGAAGCACTAACAGGACAAAAGACAATCAGGCTTTCAAGAGGAGGCTTTTCAGAGGCTGAAACCCACTCACTAGTACAGAGAATGACTACCATTATTCTTTTTAGACTGAAGAAATGTCCTTGTAAATGCATATATTAATTGATTACGAACATTAGATCAGCAACATAACAAACACCCAGACAAAATGAGAGGGATATTCAGTAAATACACTTCATTATCCTCAGTATTCATCATGATGGTAAATGATAACTACTGCATATTATCTGCATCTCTAATAGTCTGTGTGGCAGTTTAATCAGTGTGTGGGCTGACTTGAGCAAACATAAAAAGAGAAAACTTGAGTAATACAAATAAAAAAGTCAGTTTGAGCTCTCAGTGTAAATGAACTCAGTGACTCTACCTCTCCTGCAGGGACACCGACACAAATCCGGTCCACAGCTGCCCTCTTCCTGCCCACATACGTCTGTGCAGAGAAGAACAATAATAACCGACTCCGTAATGTTTTTCAAAACAATAAAGACATTTGGAGGTAAGAAAGCAATATAATAAACAATAAAATAAGCTAGATGTTTTTTCTGCAGCATTAATCTGCCTGCATATATTATCTTTAAGATGTAATTATTTGTTCTGCACTACATATTTGTTTTCATTTTTACATCAAGTGTATTCATTTTGAATCTTTTTCTTTCTTTGCTGTTAGGGATTGTAAGAAAAAAGAAAAATGAAAGTTAGCGAGGTGAGAATGGAGTTAAATCTTTCACTGAAAAGCAAGGCCTTCCACAGTGGTGTTAATATTTGCTTTACCTGCAATATCAGCCACCCAATATCTCAAAATAACTTACGGCAAACATAACAAAGGTACCAAATCAGTTGGTGCTGATGGACTTTTCTCCCCAGAATGAATAAATAATCCCAAGAAATATAAACTTTTTCTTGCCCCTTATTTCAGACAATGTTTTAATGCCATAATACTTTAAATATTTCATCAGCTTATGTTTAACATGTATATGTCTTGTCCAGGACTTGCTTATACATCATCTGTGAATTATTTTGCATACATTCTTGTGTTGTGGATTGTTATGTCATGTTATGCCTATTTTTTGTAATTTTTTTTTTGTTTTTTTGTTTTTTTGTATTTCTTTTAAGGTATTTGTTTGAGGAGGACTTGTAGTTGGTTCAAACACTGCTGATGAAATTAAAGGGAGCTCTAATGGGAGAGTACATTTTGTATTTCAGTTATATATATTTTTGTTGTATTCAGTATCTATCCCACTGAGGTTTTGTGGATATACCCTAAATACTCCAACTGAGGGGTTCCCATAATTTTTATGTCAAGGACCCCCACAATAAATGCACAGACCATAGGCAGTATAATAAATGCTGACCAGAGTCTTCCTGACTTCACCCATATGTTCCTGAAGAGCCATGGTTAAGCTTACAGGGTGGTGGCTTTGGCTGTCCCATCTTGGCAGTCCCTGACTCAACTTAATTCATGGCTAATCCAGAAATGGGCAAATAGGTTGAACGTGAGTGCAGCTAAGACAGGTGATCTGTGACTGTACCTGCCTGTCACCAAAAGTGGGCACGCCCTTAATTATACAGAATTCTTAATATAGGTTAAATGAATGAGTTGTATAAAAATTAATCTCCCATATAGTCATGAATGGGGGAATTATCTAAAATTGTTACTGCAAACATGTTTATTTCTGCTGTAAAGATGGACATTTTAATATGGGGGCCAATGGAGATTGACTTGCTTTGGGAGTGAGCCTCAAGTGGCCTTTCAAGGAACTGCAGTTTTTGACACTTCCACGTCAGCTTCATTTTTCACCCCAGGATGTTGCTGCCTGCCACAGAGCCCCAAACTGAGAATTTTTAAAAAATTATTTTTACGTTTGAATATATTAAAGTCTTATATGCAATCAATGATCAAGCTTGGATCACTTTATGTTACAATCAATCAAAACCACAAATCCTGTTTCTTCCCTTGTTTCCAACTTCCAAAAAAATAGTGATAAAATGAAAACTATTCTATTCCGCCTTTTGCTTGTGACCCCATACAACCCATGCAAGGACCCCTGTTTGGTCTCCGGACCTCAATTTAAAACCTGCTGCTCTGACTTATTCCTTCGTCTTCTCTGACTCTTCGTTCAACTTTGTATTTATATGAATATTTATGACAGGATAAATGAAAATAAAGCAGAACTAAAATTAAGCAAAAAAAAATTAAATGACCTGCCTTATATTACATACACAGTCTAATCTGGTATGAAACTGAGATATGATGATGAAGTCACTAACATGGTGGAGTGATTTTTACCTTTGAGAGGTCTCTGATCTGCAGGATATCTGTCTTGCTTCCTCCATCATAAATTCTCTGCCTCTCTGCTGCTACATCGTCGTCCTCATCTGATGTTGGAGTCTGCTTGTAGTCTGATAACCTGAAGGGTGCAAGAAAATCTTCTGTGGAGAAACATCTACAGCAGAACTGCACTTTATCTATTAGATATGAGTTCTCACCCTGTGTGAAACTATTTTACTGGTCAAGTTTCCTTGGAAAGGTCAAGACACTGGTGTAATAAGAGGTAGAGAAGCTGTGTATGTAAACTTTTATGCTGATCTGTATGCAGCCAGACTCTTACCAGTGGTCCAAGAAGAATCGGTACTGGATCAGAAGATTGAGAGTAAAGTAGACAAAGCCCTCCACGGCCATGAAAGCAACATTTTTCCCCACAAAGTCCCACCGGAACGGGTCCTGTGTGTACTCCTCACCTGAAAGCAGAGATGACGGCTGGACTGAAAATGAACCCTTTGTTCAGTCAGTACAAAGTATTTTTTATATGTCACAAGTTGCACAAAAGGTACAATTAAGTAAAGTTTGGTAAACTATTCCCACTGAAAAATTAATGCAAAATGGTCTTTTACGGTGTTTTTGTCACCTGTTAATAAGCAATAATTTAAATAGCAGCACTGTCTGATAATATCATTTGAATATTTTTAGTGATGGAAATTATGCTGCATTTCTGAAATATGGATGAAAAACTCTTCATAAAGCACACAGAGATATGCTGTTCAAAACTGAAACATAATTTATTCAGCCATAAACTCTGACTTTTCCAAGGTTCTTAAAAATCAGCAGATCAATGCTGGATTCATGGACTTTCAACACATAAAATGTGGTCGGAAAGCTGCAACTCTGGAATGTTTTATTATGGGTTACATGGCAACCATCAACTTAAAAGCTACACACAATCATCACATTATAAATCAGGTAGCTTAACAGTCTTAATCACCTTAGGACTGCACAATTAAAGGCAAGGAAACAGTTTTATCACATTTCATATCAATATTTCAGAATTCAAAATATAATCTAACTCAGATAATATCTTTTACAGATTTTCTGATCTAAATCCAAAACTCTTAATATGGCTAAACCAGTTTGTACACCATACTTACCAAATCTGGCGTAAACATCAGTGACGGCTTGGTTCATGGCCATGTCAATCAGTCCTCGGCCCAGGCAGAAGTGAGGGAGCACCAGCAGGCCTTTCTTTAGCCACTCATTGAACATCAGCAAAGACTGGAAACAAAAACAAACACCAATTTACATTTAACTTGAGTGCAAAACTAATTGAACGCTTCAACATACAGTATGCATTATACACAAATGAAAAAATAAAAAATAGTTCTACTAAATAAACCTCTGACTCATTTCTGAATAATTTTGCATCACTGCATCATCATCCCAGCATTGTGTTCTCACACAACATTTGCCAGGGAAATCATAAAATGTTCTGAATTTCTTGCAAACAAGACCAATTACTTATGTTCAAGTTATGCATACTGCAGGTTTATACTCATCATTCAACTGAAAAACTTGCTGAAAACATTCACTAAAGCAGAAAACTTACTGCATGCATTTGTACGTGAACCCAGTTCACCAGAGCCAGACATGTCTAAATCATGTGAGCTGCCCCTCTCTGTTCAGCAGCTTCAAATAAGTATAATCATACGAGTAGTAGTATAGTACATGACTTTTCTGATTTTAATTCTCACATTTGACATAAGATTAGGCTGTTCTCATTCTTCACTTCTGTGGCTCTTTCTTCCATTTTACTCTTTTTGAGGAGTTTTTTCCTACCCAGATCAAGGCTCTAAGGACAAAGGGTCTGAGACAATTTTTTTGAATTTTAGCTGTTTGGTTGTTTTGTTCACCTTTGTTGAGCAATGATGTTTTTTTTTGTTTGTTTGTTTTTTTTTATAGACAGATCTGGAAAAGTACTGGAAGTTAACAAGCCACCATTGCTGCGGTGGCATCTCCCTACAGTATGAGCGCGAATGAATGCGAGCTGCCAAATGAAGTTTATCTTTTCTACTTTTACATGTACTTTTTATGTAACGTTACTTTAGACAACAATGTCTAGGTGTCCAGATCAGTTACTGAGGGCCACTCCTCACAAGAGTCTCACAAATTTTAGGTTCCCCTCTAGCAGACACCGAGTGACAAGACACAGCCTGCCACCGCAGTAGTGGCAGTGCTGCTAGGTGGTGGAACACAAAAAGCGGTCACGTGATTCGTCTATAGGCGAAGACTCTGAATACGCTTTTCAGCCTCTCCTACACTGAAAGTACTCTCCTTTCTATTGGTTGTATATTTAGTATTTTTATTGTGATAACAAATTAAACTAATGTTGTATAAAATCTGACTTAAAATTTGGAAATTTTAAATTTAGCAAAACATTGAGACTGTTCAGCTTTGCACACATACATACAAGTCTCTGCCATTGTTACAAACCAAGTGTTTATAAATGCTCAGACAAATAATCAGGGGGTGCATAAAGAAGACAAAGAAGCTCAAAAGTTCAGACTCTGAAATGTCAGCATAAAAAAAGACAAAAGTATGAGTCACACCACTTCCACTGATTCTCTCATGATTCACCTGTTGCAGGATTCATCAGTGCGAGCCGAAACAAAGAGTACAGATGTGCGGCGGACAGAAGCATCTGGCGAAAAGAGATTTCTTGACAGAGCAGGACGTCACCTGTTACCATGACAGCAGCATCTGTGCCCTTTTCCAGCTACTCCTCTGTTTTTTTTCCTTAAAAGATGCCACACAATAACCGTACCAGATGTGTTCAACACTTGACAGAGTGACTGTTGGCAGTAGTCACGGTTGTCTGTTTCTCACCTGTCCTACAGGTGTCCTCAGCGTGTCTACTCTGCTCATATGTGGTTCATTTTCTCGTTAGCCCTGCTGCTTCTCCAGCTGCACCACATTAACAGTCAGTTTTTGTATATGTATCGTCTGTATAGTTGCTGTTTGCTGTTTGTTGTTTTTGTCGGGTAACTCTTTTCATATAAGACATTTTGACATGTTTCAATGGGTGTAAATGAGATTTGGTGATTGGTATCTGATATTGTGCATGCTGTGCTTTTCCACCTATAATAAGTGAAAATGACTTCTGTGAAAAGGCCTATTGTCATCAGCTGGACGTACACAGTGTCTCCTCTTTCACAAACACTACTTTTTTAAATCCAAACCTAATCATGATTGTGCAGCCCATGCCAATCTGATTATACATGAATGTGATATTGTTCTGAACTGACATATATTTGCCCAAAGAGGCATTCAACACTTCATACAGCACTGTAAACATGAACAAGTAGAATGATGGATTTAGATGTAGGCCGAGCAGAACAACTTTCTGTAGTAACATTAATGCTCTGCAGTGAGAAAAAACAAAAGCAGAAGTTAAGTGAGTCTGGATGAGAAAATGTTTGGGGAGATGCAGTCAACAGTAGTATGTAAGCAAACATCAGCCACAAGGGCTAGAGTTTATTGTTGCTTGGCAACACCTCTCTTTCACTTCTGTACTGACGTAGTCATCCAGACTTTAAGTCGTAAATATCAAACATGTTCTGACATTTACAATTCAAAATCATCCGGTTGAGTCAGCAACGATAAGATTATGTCTGTAAGTGCCTCATACCACATGATCATTGGACAGATAATCCGGTCAGACCGGCCTCAAATCGAGAACGCCCCCATCATTGTTGGGAGCCAGCGAATGGGACCCAAAATCTGCCCCATTATCCTGTAGTGTGGAGCCAGCCTTGACACAAACAGCAGACAGGGAGCGACAAAAGCATTCATTGGGAGATCTGACAAACATAGTCTAAAACAAACAGTGGTTTGTTTCATTGTGTATGTCAGTGGTTCCCAAACTTTTGGAGCCATGCAGCCCATTCTACAATCTGACCAGGTTTACGCTCCCCGAATCCCCCATGCCTTAAGAAAAAAAAAAAAAAAAGAAACATAACCTGTTTGTAGCCATTGCCATGGTGAAGGCAGAGCATTCAGATGATTTTAGAGATACTGCAACAATTAGACTTTAAAGATACACACAACTTGCCACATGAGAAACAGAGAGAATACCAAAATTACATTATGTCACCATTATATTTTTCCTCTAACGCATCCCACTTTGGGAAACCCTGGTTTATGTTAATGTTAAATGTTTATTTGTACCCCATTTAAGATGCACTGATCAGTGCTTTTATATAATGGGAGAATGACTGTGACTGTAATGTGAAAAGGTGTCATTTGTAGTGACAAACCCACAGATAATTATCACCCAACTCTTCAGCTGCATTTGGCTGTACAGAGCATTTTTAGATCTCTCTGCTCATAGTTTTGGTTTCATAGCTCACAACTTTCCTGGTTTGGTTCAGTTTCACTGTCCTCAGCAGGCAGCTGTTTTCAGCAAAAAAAAAGCTCTGATAAACGTACTGGATGCTACCTCTTCAGCTCTGAGCAGCAGACATATAAAGTAAAGAACTGGCTGGTGAACATAATGGAGCATTTATCCACTAAAGAGAGAGATATTTCCCTCAGGAGTTGGTCAAGACCAAAGCAGAACAAAAAGGAGAGTGAATATCAGACTTACATTTGTCAGCTGGCCAGAAATTTCAATGAACACTAATTTGGTGTCTGCTGGTTGTGTAAATAGAAATTTACTTGCTAACACACTGTGTTTACAGCTTGTTCTGTTTACTCCAGGCGACCACAAACTCAATACTGCCTCAATTTGTACATTTATTAATCAATAGACTCAACAGCCTTAGCCTCTTTTTCCCCTTGTGGAGTTTTAGTCTTAACATTTTCTACAAATAGAATAGTACAATTGCCACAGCTCTACAATACTGCTCGAACAGTGTATGGGCCTCAAAAAGTAATCTGCCTTTTATAAGAAACTGAAATCAATGAGACTACTGAGTTAAAGTGTAATCACCCAAATACAAGACTGCGGTTGGGAGGGTTACTTCAGAAATGTATTCCGATATATTTACTAATTACCTGTTTAAAAATGTTTACCATCCGTTTCCTTTTGGATTACTTCAGTATCAATGTGGTGAATTTCTTTAGCCTTATATAGTGTTTTATGTTCGTTGTAGGTTTTGTCCAGCTATTCTGTCCTTTGTTATGAATGAATGCATGTTTGGATTAATAGCTGTAATTATGCACATTTAAATGTATTTCTGTGTAGTTAACGTTAGCGGTTGGTCTGTGTAGTAATGTTACTGACACTATGGTAGTATATGATTCTATTTTCTTTCTATTTTAAATGTATGTACAATTATAATCATGCTAATCCCCATTTTTACTAAATATAACTAATCTGATAACATCATCGTTTTCTGTAACTGTAATGGAATACAGTTACCTTTTTTGTATCCTAATTATGTAATCCTGTTCCATTACTCCCCAAGACCTAATCTACTGTAATCAGATATGTGTCTTTTCAGTCAAAGATTAGAACCTTTGTGTGCTGAATCTTCTCTTGCAATATTTTACAGTCCATAAGGTCCTTACCCGATTGTTTTCAAACAGCTCCAGGATGAAGGTGATGGCACTGGTGTTGATGCCTATGAACAGGTTTATGCAGGACAGGGACACGTATGCAGTGCTCGGGATGTTGAATATGTAGGACATGGGATACATCATGGGCGTTACTGACCACCTGAAAAAAAGAAAAATATTTCACAAACAGTTCCAGTCACACTGTTTATTCACCTCCCTTTCTCATCATTTATACATTTTGAATTTCCTTGTTCCTACTTTTTCAGTTTCCTTGATTGCTGAATTGGGTTGTTATTTAGTTAGTCAGTGAGTTTGTTTCTCACATTATGACAATTACTCACCCGGACAATCTGTTTTTCATTTACATATCATTTCTGTATGTTATAGTTTTTATTTAAGAAATGAAAAACAAAACGGAACCACTTAAACAAAACAAAGTCTTACCCATATAACAGAAGCAGTGCTATTAGTGCTGGCAGGTTGGATGGTGACGTGTAACACTTCTTGTCAAAAGCCATGAAAATGCCGACCACCATTGCAGTGCTGAGAGAGTAGTTAACCTGGGGGAGAGGAAAAAAAAACATTAATGTGAGAAAATTAATAGAAAAATCAACTATTATACAAAATAATCTGATGTAAGATATTAATTCAACAATCCACAACATCTATCTGTTTGGAGTTGAGTTTAAATCCACTAATATGGCATGTAAATAAACTTTTATAACTTAAAATGATTTGAAAACTGTGAATGAATTTGAAAAGAAATTTTTTACTTGATGCATATTTTATATGGACTCCGACCCTGCATGACTCACCATGTCCCAGAAGAAGTTGGCCACCCAGTACACTAAAGGGCTGACCCCACTAACAAACTGCAGGTGCTTGGCCTTGGTCGCGCGCTCCTGGATGAGGTAGAGGACGAAGCTGGCGGGGATGAAGGACATGGCGAAGATAACACAGATCGCCACCACGGCATCTACTGAAGTGGTCAGCCTGAAGGAAGACGCAGAAAAAGTCAGTACTGTACATTGTGGTCTGGGACATGCGTGCATGCATTTGTACACTTTATTTCTGATTTAAATGCTTAAATGCTAAATAAGAATGAATATAGCACAGATCTGGAGGCAGTAATTTGTCATATGTTGGCTCAGGGGGAACTTTCTTCCAAAGGGAATAAAAAACTAATTAATATAAACTCATATCTATAATTTACTTTAAATTAGTGGGGCAGCATAGCCAACCTATTATTCATTTTGTAATGAAAGTGCTAGTTTTAGTGCATTTATTGCTTAATGTATTTAAAAGCAATCTGGGTATTGGTTTAATCCAGTTACTACATATATAATATATATATATATAATATATATATATATATATATATATATATACATATATAGTATATATATATATGTATATATATTATATATATATATATATATATATAATATATATTATATATATATATATATAATTGATAGAGACAATCTCACCATTTTGTTGCATTTTCTTCCAAACATATATTTCAATCTGACATGTATGTTAATAATATTTGTGGTGTTAAAAACATGGAAACAGCAGCTCGTGGGTGGCCACAGTGCAGCTGGCAGCTATTCTGGAAAATTAAATGACCTATTCCTTTGTAAAAGTCCATAGAATTGTGAGTATTTTGTTCTCAAGGTTAGCAATCAACTTATCTCTGTTATATCATGTTGGTCTAGTAGGATGAGTAAGTTTGTCCACCCACTCAGAGCCATTTTTTAAAAAATGGCTTCCATGGCCACTGTGATGTCCCAGTTTCAAAACCTGTGCACAGGGAGGTTTGTGATGGCCCAATATACACTTTTGTTCCCACTAAATTGATCAACACATCTGCTCAATTAGGTGCTTTTATCACAAAATGTTGTTCAACTTGTTTTTAATAATGATCCAGACTTGTTATTTTTACAACACTCACCCCGGACAAAACAAAATGAAACACACATCAGACTCTTGGGAGTACAAAATGTAGCCTGTTCACAGGAGTGAGAAATATTGTTGTGTGTATGTTATTTTCTTTTGTATTTTCCTTATCACTTATTTCTTTATTTTCTAGCCTCCTTTTCATGCCTTATTATTTTTATTTAATGTAATTCTGTTTATTTTGCCTTGAGTTTCCCATCTCTCCCGAACAAGCTTTTGATTGTTTAACAGTCATACACTGTAGACCTACAGTATATCTGAGTAGATATAAGTAATAGTGTGTTTGTATATGGTCTTTGGGTACAAATCTTTTCTAGTGATTGTATTTTTTCTACGCAAATAAAGAAATAAAATACTTTTGAGAAGATAATGAATAAGAAGCTCTGATCAGACAAAGGTCTGACACCATGGGAAAAAATATTTTATGTTTCACAGTTGGGCTTCTTCTGATTGGAATAAGTTATCTGTAAATATACGATCTTTGTCGTCATTTCATTCATTTAAAAATGTTTTATTTTCTCATCTTAAAACAAATTGCTATCACTTTCTTTTTTTTTAATAGATTGATCATTTTTCTCTTTTTTTTGACTGTATCAAGTTTAAGGTTGTAACTCTTTTTCCTTTGTTCTTTTTTGTTTTGTTATTTAGGTCGTTGTTAGTTTGATTCACATGAAAACAAGATGACTTCATGTAAAGGGGTTTGTCAGAAGATAACACATTTCTGAGATAAATATAGAAGTGACACTCACACTGTGACTTCTGAAAGCTGCTCCTTGGTGAGGTTCAGCGGGTGGTTGATGGCGGTGATGCCGAACTCGACAGGTTTGGCAGACGGAGGTAGGAAGGCCCTCAGAATGGCGTTATTGGCCACATTCATGAAGGCCACCATGGCGTGCCAGCCTTTGTTATTATACCACACCTGACAGAGGCGAGCAGAGAGTTTAATGAACATAATTTACAACCTTCTGACTATATAAGTACAGTTGTGATTTTAAACATATAGCAGAGACTTGCACGCTGACCTTCGTTATACAGAACACTGAAAACTTTCATTACTTCAACTGGTGAGCAAAGCTATTGAAGTTCTTACAGCAGTGAGTCAACGTCTCTGTGACATGAACAGGCTTTATAAATTGAAAAGCTTGTCATATGAAAGCAAAGCTCAAGCAGTTGACGTCAAACCAGCAACAATGAGTGTTTGCACACTATTTCTGCCACTTGATGCTGTGCTATTTGTGTATCCACCCCACACCACCCCTACCTTTATATTGAATTCACTCTCCATGTAATGTAAGAAAGTACCAATCTCCCTCAGTGCAAGTCCAGAGTGGGGACCCTGTTAGAAAAATTATAGTCATTATAACTCATTATAATACACCAACTTTACACACTGCTGTCATGAACAACACAAAAGCAAGTACCGCTGTGATGTTGAACATTCGTCCCAGCTGGTGGAAAACATTCTGTATATCTGTAGGGTTGACGTCCAGGATGGGAAGCTGTCCACCTACAGACAGACCTCCATATCTGAGGACAGAGAATATTTACACTCAGAGTCCCACATCAAGTACAGGAGAAGAGGAGGAAGACTGATGGAAGGAGGCGTAAAGCAATAAAGTGCAAATTATTACCTTTGTTCGTTCACCCAGTATTTGCTCTTCAAGCTGTGGAATGAAATTCAGAATTTAATCAGGCAGGTTATTATTCAAATGTGTTAAAAAGTGGACAAAGAAAATGATTCATAGCTTGTTTATAGTATTTTTAATAAAGCCTGAAGATGATCTTTCAGTGAATTTATTGGCATCATCATTATACACAGAGTTCATGAAGTTTTTCTGTCACCTTAAGCCTAATTTTTATTTGGTTTTTTCAAAGGAAATAAACTATCTAAAATGAAGTTTAAAGAGAGGTTTCAATTTAACCTTACTAATTTTGAGCTAGTTTAAAAGTTTGGTCAACATAATTTAAAGTTAAACCATAATTTAAATGGGTTTAAAAATGAATCCTTGTTGGTGAAACCCAGCCTAAGTGTCTGACAACATTATGGAAAGGATTGCTACAGAGAGACACCTTTTTTTTAAGAGTAAGATACATTTTGTTTAATTAATTTGTTTGTTTAATTTCGCTCAGTTCAAAGTGACCAGACTCCCTTTACAGAAACTAATCATTTTAACCCTTTGATCAGTTTTTAAACCTTTAAAACACCAAAAGTCACTCAATAACACAAGCAAACTGACTGAGGCAGCGGTAGACCACAGGGGTAAAATGCAATAAAATGGCATCTTCTGGTTAAACAAAAAGGATAAAAAGGTCTCTCTCACTACAATCCTCTCCATAATGTTGTCAGACACTTAGAATAACAATCTGAGCCTGTCAGTGGAAAAAACAAGCACTTTTAGTGGATGTATTCTGAAGGTGTAGTTGCCCACTGGACTAATTTCAAAGTTGGCCCTGCATTTAGACAGAAAACCATGGGAAAATACGGTCCAGGTAGAAAAATACCAAACCCTTTTGGGGGTCTAAAATCTTTTCTTTTATTCCGCCAGTTTGTATAATTTGAATTCAGACCCACCTGGTTCTGATGAGACTGGGGTAGGTCTTAACCAGGTAATCAGAGATGTTCCTGTCCGTCAGGTCCAGCATCGTGTCTCCCGTGGCCTCGATTCGTTGGGGAGGGGGCAGGCCTCCAGCTCCGGCGGGACAGATGGGCATCATGGTAAGCTTCTTACTGGTGCTGCACTGGCAGGAAGGAGACGGGTTCCTCTGGTTCCACTCTGGACTCTGCAGGATGTTACTGACCACAGGAGAGACATCAGGATGCTCCCACTCTGATGTGGTATTACTGCAGGGCATTCTGGAGGGAGAGAAGTGGAGGAATACAAAATAGTTGAATCAATCAGCATGGAGATGTAATATGCATGCGTCTCTAATAGGTGTAGTCTTTGTCACGTACACGATGGCGGAAGAAGTAAAAGCTACAACAAGGATCTTTCATATTGTGTTGATTTTGGAGCCCCCTGTGGTCAAAAGTGGAAGTGTTTCCACTGTAATAACCACAAAATATAACATCAAAAATAAAATATCTAAAATTATCTAAAAAACTAACTAGCTGACTAGTACTCACTGTAACTCTGCCTGGGTAAACGTAAACACAGACTCATTTAATCTGATTTTGAGGACAATCAGACCTAGTGGTGGGCATTAAGAATAACTTTATAAACATCTGCTCACAGATTGTCTCGTTTTTTTTTATGTAGAACATATAGAGACATCAGTAATAAACAGATCATAGTTTCATACACAGTTAAAAACTACAAGTAAAAGTTCTGAATTAGACATTTTAAATAATCAAAAATGACAGTAATCATTGTGCAGAATGGATCATTTCAGAATAATTTCAATATTACATTATTGGATTACTATTATTGATGCATTAAAATGAAAAATCAGTAATGTTGGTGCTAATTTTAACTGCTTTATATATTTTTTGAGTAGCTTCATACATATAACACATATCAGTTATATTTTGTATTAATTTGTTAAAAAAAACCTGTAAAATACATTGTGGAGTAAACATACTTCCATTTGGAGTGTAGTGGAGTAGAAGTACAAAGTAGCATAAAATGGAAGTACTTAAGTAAGGTACAAGTACCTAAAAACTGTATTTAAGTAAATGTACTTAGTTACATTCCACCACTGATGTTCTGACGACTTCCACTGAAACTGAGGCCTTGAATCATGTATGTATTTTCTCCAAGTTAATTAATTAATTAATTAATTAATTAATCTGTTTTGTGTGTCTCTATATTAGAAACTCTACTAAATTCATATTTCTTGGAGACTAATTCTGATGCTGACTGATGAATTTAAAATTTAACATATATACACAAGTGTTAATTGAGGAAAAACTCTCTGGGATGGGATAACTAATATTAATATAAATAATAATATTGAACAGTCTTGACCATCAATCATATCTCTGCGATTATGCCTTTTGGTGTCTTAATGATAATGTGAGAGTATACTGGATGTTCAAACTGTATTTTTTCCAGATGAGTTGAGTGTTTGTAGGTGAGAATTTTGCAGTTTTACTCACATGTTTAGTCTGCATGAGCTCCAAATGTGTGAATGCATGTCACAGGATTTCTGTACAAGTCATTTTGAATTTTGGAAATGAAATGCACATGTGTAATGACACTGATACTCACCCTAGTGGTTCTCCCTCCATGCAGCGTGTCCCCAGGCCTGGTCTGTGCAGCAAGCGCTCTATGAAGCGCTTCATTTTGGGGTCAAATGGTTGCTCATTACTAAACAGGGATGAGAAAATGTAAAGGAGAATTAAAGCCACTGACTGAAGAAACATAAACAACATAATCCCTACCAGTCTGGCAGGTACCTATATGCTTACAAGATACATAACTGATCTGAAGAAAATATCTTGAACAATTCACAGTGTTTGTCATGAGATCTGACCTGAAGAAGGTGAACTGTCGTCCGTACATCCAGGGGGTCAGAGTCAGACTCGGATACTCTCCAAATGGAGGAACGATCATGGTGAAGATCAGAGCTATGAGGACAAAACTGGCAGGCAGAACTATCTGAAATCCACAAAAATACAAGTACAGTAAGCCAGCAGTGGTGGAAGAAATATTCAGATCAGATCAGATTGTTGTGAAATATTTCCTGTCCCTGGTTTAGATTTTTTTTTATGAGACTTAAAGTACTTATACTACAGCTCTGTAATAAAAACAAACAGGGAACTATTAACTACTACTACAACTAATTTTCAGCCTATATGGCACTGCACTGTGTTTTCTCTACTGGAAGAGAACATAGGAGCAACCTCATTGAGTTCACCAGTGCTTAAAATATTAAAAGTACTCAATGCAAAAAAATGTCCCCTGTGATTGTTATATTATTATATATGATGACTGCATGAAGGTAAAAGCAGGATTTTCCTGCTGTAGTTGGTTGAGAAAGCCAATTTTTCATTATTTGGTATAGGACTGTAACTAATGATTATTTTCATTCTTGATTAATCTGATGATTATTTTCTCTATTAATCAATTGTTTGGTTTGTAAAAATTCTGAAAATTGTGAGAAATGCTGTCATAATTACTTAGAGTCCAAAGTGACACCTTCAGAGTGCTTGTTTGCTTGTTTTGTCCAACCATTAGTCCAAACTTTAAAATGATTAAAAAAAATATATAAAAACATTTTTTTAAAATGATGTTAGTCTGTCATATATGACCACAAAGTTTGTTTCTTTCTATGTGCATAATATTTTTCAATAAAAATTTGATCTTAATAAATTTTCCTCTGAGATGAAGAGCACAACTAGAAACAGGTGTGAAGAGAAAAGACTCAAGATACAAATACCTCAAAGTTGTACTTAAGTACAATATTTGAGTAAATGTACTTAGTTACATTCCACCACCATTACAAAAAGTAATGTGTATACTCACACATTGGCCTATGCCTCATGTTTCCTCTAGATTTGATAGCTGATAGTTGTCCCTTTCATTAAAATATACTCATCTACCTGAAGCAGATTATAATTATAAAGAATAATCACAACTCTCAGTCTGCCGTCAGTCCATACATCACAAAATCACACTATAAAGAACACTCAGCCATCCATTCAGCCACCGCTGCCTCCCTCTACCTGTGCCAGGAAGTCTTTGCGGCTCCTGGTGGCGTGGTGAAACCTCTTCACCAGCAGCGCGTGGAACTGCTTCAGGATCAGAGTGCATCCTTTCACCTGCCGGGAGCCCTTTCCTGCACTGCTGTCTGATGCACCGTGGGTAATGCCGTTAGTCTGCACCACACCATTAGGTTCTGCAATGAACAAGAAAACACACTATAAAGTACTGCATGTAAAAAATCTACATGGGACAAAGCATCTGCAGAGAGGCAGGCTGGAAAAGCAGGCCTGGGATCAGCGGTCCTACTGCTGAGATTCCACTGAGCAAGGCACCTAAACTCATCTAGGCTTTCTGATTTCCTCAAGGCAGATGGCAATAATAAGTGTGAGTAAATTAATGACTTTAAAGCAGTGCAAGCAGGCAGAAAAACTTCCTAACTAAAGACTGAGAAAAGCTTCATAATCCCTGCTTTGTACGAGCAAAGGATCTGCTGCAGATTCCAGACCGGGATCACTTAAACTGCTCAGAGTACAAAATGTGTGTGGCTTAACACAATTATTGGCATTAAATTGTTCACAGACAAGCATTTTAATGTGAAATAACTTTACTTTCCTGTGATAATACCTTATGGTAGGGTTACCCCCACAATAGATGCACATTAGACAACAGACTGTGTTGAAGTTGTAATTGCTGCGAGATGAATGATTAGTGGTTAACAGTTTCACTAATTAATCTTTGCTCTTTCTGCTCTACATTGGACCTTGTTTTTTAGTGGCCATGTGTCGTACATTTAATGCTGGCTGGCTCTTTCAACAAATGCTCACAATTTGTTTTGAACTGCTGGTGATGAAATAAAACCTCAAATTTAAAGGTTCTAAGATAAGAAAAGATATTCCTTTATTAGTCTCACAACACGGAAGTTTTCAACAAAGGGAAATTTTCAGATTCCTTTTGAGATTTTCTACTAAAATCTACTAAATATTTCTTGCACTCTTGATTGAGGTCATATTAGTTGTTTTTTTTTAATATACTATTGTGTGTGCTTATTTTTGGCCAAAAACAACCTTGATATCTTAAATTAATATTTGTCACATAACAACCAAAAACACATTCCACAGCTGACTGCAGATTTTTGATCTGGATCACTGCTGAAAGCTGTAAAAATTAATAAATAAATAAAGGTAAACAGGCATTTTTCAAGGGTTTTTCACATGTCCAATCGGTTGGACAGTATGCATTTGCTGAAGAAACATATAAATCAAATAAATAAAAATATGTATTTTGTGTCATTAAATTTCTTTAATGACATTAAACTAATATGTTCACATATTTTAATATATTCTAATGCTGTTCAGTGAAAAACCTCCTCAGTCCCTCTCTTCCTGCTGAACTCTATATTTTTTCAACATTATCTACAAAAATAACAGAAAAATGTTGGCCAAATACTAGTAATTATTAAGCAGTATAGTCTCATCAGTTTGACTGACTTGTACATCAGTTCACCAGGTGTATCTTCTACAAAAATTGGCAAAACACCCCGGGCACAAGGCCACACGACAGTGCATGCAGACATACTTGGTTGTGCTACACTTGAGCTCTACAAAGTATAATGACACCAACTGTTATTCACATAATGTATCCAATCCACACAAAATATTGTTTTTGGTACAAAAACTGCAAGTTAAATTAATTGATGCCCAGCCAGGAAACTTGTAGTGATAATATGAATTGTAGTTGAAATATGAGGTCCATTTGGTGAACAGATGATTAATTGTAATTTCCTTGCAACATAAAATCAATACTTGGAGATTTTAACAATTATATTACTCCGTAATTGTTGTTTGATGGTACCAAATTTTATTTACCTGCAAGGGTCTCCTACTAAAGAAGGTTTGATTTTGCAAGATATTCCTGAGCTGCTCAGCATGTTGGCCTTCTGTCAGCCATCTTGGATTTTGAGAATTATGTACTGCACTTACAATAGCTGGCCAGTGGGTGGCAGTCTGTGGGGTGATGCGCTAATTTCCACTATTAACTGTCCCTGGTGTCCACTCTGGTTGCTGATGCTCAACTATACCATCACCACTATGCATGAAAGGGTTAAATTTAAATAACAGTTCTTGCACATTTTGATTGAACCAAATCCAGCAGATTCAAATTTTAAAAAGAAAGCTTGAATTGAATTGTGATGGCTCTCAAGTCTCTGACCTTCATCACCAACTTTGCTGACGTTTTTTCTCCGCTGTAACATCCACTGTTCTAGAGGTAGGAGCACACAAGTGAGACACACACACACACACACCTAGAGGGTTACAACTGAAACACGATGCACCACTTCAGATGTAAATACATCACAAGTATCTAATGTTAGAGCTAGGGAAGTGAGTTATAGGGAATTCACAACAATAACAGCAGAACAAAAACAGGTGTGAGGTAAATGGATTAACAGCAAGTTAGAGAGACGGGGCAACGGGTCAGAAATTCAATTCCAGGAAAAGGCCATGTGGAATATCACTGGTGGTATTTACCAGGAGAGGTGGCATTATTCGCTGCTTCTCCGTCTGCAGTGACCTTTATGAAGATCTGGAAAGAAAAAAAGAACTTCCTTAAACTTTCAAAACTTTTCACACATTAAATATAAGTTCTCCCTTTAAGTTCAGAAGTTATAGAAGTTTTTCACTTTCCTTTATTAAACCAGAGATGCATTCAGATGCGGACAGGAGAAATGCTGCCATCATTAGCGTTGGGTACCAAAATCTGGTGCCAGCACAGCAAGTTCCCACATGACCAAAACCTGTCAGACTGAGTCACCACACAGATTACGGTGCCTCATTTCAGCACCAAACACCTGAGCATGTATTGAAATAGCTGCCATCTGGTGTGGACATTACAGACACATCACCACCATCACGACCATCACGTGACAGCAGGCAGCCTTCTGCTAGGCAGTAGCCATGGTGAACACAATTTTTTAAATTTATTTTCCTGTAATTAGTACTGTAACTGTTATGTAGTGTTAATTTATTATAGTTGGATTAGGTTTTATTAATCACGTGAATTTGTCATGTAAATTTCTTTTGTATTATGTATTTATTTATATTTATATATCTATCTATATATCTATATACTTAAAACTGTTAATATATTGTGCAATTTTCAAATTCAATTTTGCCTTAGTGATGAAAAAATGTTGTTCTTTCATGTCATCGAACGTCATTTTGTGCTTTTAAACAGCTGTGATGGCCGAGTGGTTAAGGCGTTGGACTCGAAATCCAATGGGGTCTCCCCGCGCAGGTTCAAACCCTGCTCACAGCGATTAGAACTTTAATTCAGTCTGTGCTATTTGTGACCAGTTGAAACAATCCATAAAGAGAGAATAAATTAAAGCGTTAAGAGAATGGTATGATGTGTGACTTCTTTCTGATTGCCTGGAACAGGGTTGTGATGCCTGAGTCAATGATAAAAGATCTCTCAGACAATCAGTTAGATTTCTGACATGTCAGAACTTTGGGGCAGCAGGACCTCTGGAAGGATTTGGCTTGGGAACTGAAGGGTCGCCATTTCAATCCCTGCACGGACCAAATATGGGGTGTGGACTGGTAGCTGGAAAAGTGCCAGTTCACCTCCTGGGCACTGCTGAGGTGCTTTCAAAAAAAAAGATCAGTTCAGGCACCATTTTGGCACCAGCACCGTTTTAAAAGTATCATTTTAGCACCGCTATCAGGTGCCAAACCTAAACTACACCCAACCCCAGTAACCTGCCTTATTATTACCGCCGCCAAAGAAGTTATGTTTGTGGTGCTGTTTGTCTGTTTGTCATTGGGTTACAGAAAAACTACTGGGACAGTAGTTTTTTTAATGAAAGGGTAACATCACCACAACAACACTTTTTTTCTCAAACTAAGATGTTTCTATGGAAATGTAAATACACATATATCGTGCAACTAATAATGCTCTGACTCACATCCAAATGTGAACTGTCTGCAATAACCCTCACCAGAGATACTGAGGAAAAATGTTCGAACTTTACATTTCAAGAGAACAAGCAATGAAGGAGAGAGAAACGCTGCACACTCAGCTCCAAATGCACGAGATCTCGTGCATTTGGAGCTGAGTGTGCGGCGTTTCTCTCTCCTTCCTAGTATGTTCCATCGCCAGCACCTCTGAAAAGTTACGGTGTGCGTTTTCCTCTCATCTCAACAAGAGAACAAGCAATAACACTGACCATGAAGTCTGCAGATTTGCATGTCACAGAGGAGCTGGCGACTGGCCTTGGCTGATGTCTGTGCTCTTCAAGTGCCCCTCTGGTTATGCATTTTTTTCAATACAGTGACATTCATTTATAGAAAATGTCTTTATTTGACATTTCATGCCTTTATTATACAGAGATGTCAACAAATGAAGGAGAGAGAGGTGCAATAGAGGTCCCCAGCCAGATTCAAACCAGAACATTGCGATTCATCATAGACATGGAAATTCTTGAAGAAATGTATTGGAAACAGGCTACAACAGTCTACAGTCTTATTGTGGCTGCATATTATTTTTAAAGAAAAAAATATACAGTAATAGACAAAAATCAAGTTGAGATGGACACTGACAGGCTGCTTTGGGTTGAATTGTGCTGTTAAAATGAAATTGAGCAGGTGGACAGAATATGGGCTGGTTTATCATGAGCTGGGCTGGTAATTTGTTTTCTCTCCAGTGTTTATCAATTAAAAACAGGTGGAATTTATGTTTTTCTATGAAAAATTTTTTCATCTGTGAAAACAAGTGAACAAAATAATTTTGACAGGAGAAAAATACTAATATACTCATAAAATATACTCATAATAATTTGGTCACAAGTTGCTGAAGTGCACCACTATTACCTGTTCCTGTGAGAAAACACAAATGCATTTACAACTATTTATAATGTGGGGCAGTAATCCAATTTAGCATCTTGTGGCCAAAATGAGTATTAAAAAATTATACTGATGAAAAAAATTCTTGTATACTTGATAATCTCAAAACTGAAAAATCATACATTATGACCAATTCCAAATTTCCCAGGTTGAGAGCTGTGGTTTTATTCTGGAAGCTATTATTTATCATCTTTTTCATGTGCTGTAAATGCAGCATTAAAACACCACACAAGCTGTTGGTGGTGTCGTGTGATGTTCCTACCTCCTCTAGTGACGTATCAGAGATGCCAAAGCTGCTGAGGCCCATGTCAGCCAGTGTCTCCTCCAGCTCCCTGAACAGGCTGGCATACGCTCGATGTTTGAAGCCCTTATTGGGGAGCAGGTAGGTCAGCTCCTGACCGATCATCTCGATCAGCTTGGCTTCAGGGACGTGGTGGTGGATGAGGCTGGTGATGCTGTCGATATCCCCTGGGAGGAGGAAAGAAAATCATCATTCATGGAGTTAAGAGTTCCCAAAATAGCAGACACCAAGAAAAAAGGGACAAAGAAAGGGAAACTGCTAATTATGCCAAAAACAGAAAACAAACACTATTATTCAAGCACTAAAATGAACGAGTAAATTTGTCCTGGAATAGTTGCATCTCAAGTGTCCTCAGGCAGTATTAGGAGGGAAAGACGTGGGTCAATATCACCACTAAATAATAAATGTGAGATCTGTACCTGTTTTACAACTTGGATAAGAGGGCCAGTCATGAGAATATCAACCAGTACACACAAATACATCCACACAGGTCAAGGTTTGACTTGAATGCCCTGAAAATCTATTTTCTCAATCAACTTCCTACTATGAGGGATGGGTTCCTCCAGTTTAAACAAACTTTGATCATTTCACTGTGTAGATTTCCATATTTGTATTTTCATCTATAATCTTCTTCATTGGTTTTAGATGTCACAATCCTACATGCCCCGATCAGGATTCTGCAGTTTTTTCCCCTTTATTTATTCAGGGAAGGTTCACTGAGAGGAAGCCTCTGTCTTGCAAGAACTGAAGTACAACCTAGTCAGATCTGCTGGAACTGATCTGGCAACCCTCTGATTGAGATGTGATAAAACCACACCCACACAGTCCTAATTAAGCAAATTAGCTCAGTTTTTGAGTATTTACAGGGAAAGTTCAGCGTTTTTAAGTGGGGTTGTATGAAGCACTTATCGATGGTGTTTTACCAACAGTAGATGATGGACCTTCAGTTTGGAGAATCAGCAGTAGTACTGGTGTAGGAAGCTAAGCAACGTACTGCTGTGGACAGGGATAATGACAATATTATTAAAGCTAGGGTCGGCAGTTTCTGGATTCTATTATAAGCTTTAAGCATAATGTAATTCAAGTGATCTGAGAGAAAATTAGACTTCTGCACTGCTTCTTAGGTCTGTTTTCAGGATTTAAAAAATCTAGCCCATGACAGGAGACCAATACAGCTCAGCTGATTGTTGAGTCTCAGTCCCAGGTCATCAAATACTGATGTTTTGGGTTGGCGGCCACCAACGCTGCCTCAATCAGTTAGTGTTTCTGTGTTTCAGTGTCAGGAAAATAAGAAAATACAGTCAGAGGGCTGCAGGGTCTCTGCAAATACAGACACCACCACACACATGATTGAGATGGATTATTTTTTATATACGAGGCTATACATTGTTTTTTAGGATAATCCTGCATAGTATGCCTTTAACCTAAATGTGAGAAAATTAAGCCTTAACCCTGAAACGGCTCTTTGAAGAAGTAAGGTTTAGCCAAAATGTCCTCACTTTCCAAAAACACCTTCACTCACCGGGTCTAAATCTGAATTTTTTCCTCAGTAAGATCAAAGTACAAGAGCACACCAAACAGAGGAGCAGCTCATGAGTATGCACTGTTACAATAAAATAAATCCTTACCATCCAGAACTCTGTCTAGATGCTGGGACGGGTTCTGAGACTGATCTTTGTATCTTGTACAGATGGAGCAGGAACAGGAGCAGTCAGAGGCACAGTCGCAATCATTCTGCAGGAAACAGCAAAGACAAGAACACCTTCAACAATTCACAAAAATCCTGGCAGAAAACTGAAAAAAAGCAGGTGTTGTCTTTTCTGCGTCTGTCTTTGAAAATGATTATGAAAGAATAAACAGACAGAGAGCAGAGATAACACACATTATGAGCTGCTGGAAAAAGTAAGCCTCACCTCTTTCTTCTTGAGATCCCTCATCCGGCGAACAAGTGTCAAATAGAAACCGACTCCAAAGCAGTTTTTGAGGAAGAGGGGGGAGCCACAGCAGTGGAGCTGTCCTTTGGAGATGATGGCGATGCGGTCACTCAGCAGGTCAGCCTCATCCATGTGGTGAGTGGACAGAATTACTGTCCGGCCTGCACAGTAAAAGTGCTTTTTAGTGACTTGTCATCTGAATCAAAGGAACATTTCAGCTCATTCTGGATGAACAGAAAAGTTATCACAACTTTCAAGTGTTTTGCCAGCAGATTATTGATTTTATGACTGTTTTTTTTTTTTTTTCTTGGCTTTTGTTGTATCTGTGTAGCTGAATTTTTCCGTTTGATCACTTCACTACTTAATTCAAGTGCCTCAGGAGTGCTGTGAAGCTGCAAAGGATTTGGTTTCATTCTTCTGTGTAGCAGTAAAAAGTGGACCTGGAGGGCTAAATGTGGAGCTTAAATGCACAATACACTAGGGGGCTATGTCACATTGAAAAAATGACAAATACGTAGTTTGATGACATCGTTAAGTAGCATAGGATCATGGGAGTTGTGTTCATTGCCTATCTGACTGATTCAGGCAGAAATCATGTTCATGCATGAGGATGGTGAAGGCGTTACTCACCCTACTCTGCTTCTGATAGGCTCACCCTAATATTCTTACCATAACCCTATCCAATCACACCTCTCATGACTAAACCTACCCACCACCTATCCAGGAAATAACCTAAAGACCCAACCAATCAGGCAATGAGCACTGGCCAATCAAGCGAATAGGTGGGTCATGACTTCGCTCTCCTGGCAGATAAAAATATGCTTACTGTTTAAATCAATTAAAAAAATTTAATTCAATATTTTGGGTCAAATTGTTGATTTTTTTACAGTAGGTGGTGTAATAATTACATGAGTGGGTCATGATTATGCTAAATAAACCCCTTCAAGGTGATTCAAGTCCTGCACTACCCAGTGTTGTTTTTTACAGCAATGACCTGCTCACTGTACCACCAACTCCCTGTTACCTTGAATAAATTATGACTTTATGCAGGTTTGACCATCGTCACAAATATTTGGGATAATTTAAGTACACAACTCAACAAAATATATAACATAGGTCTGGTATTTTAGACATTTTAATGCAGAAATGTTACATATCACTACTTTAATGGTTTAAATGAGACATTTTTTACCAGATCTGTATTTCAGCAAGAGGTCCCAAATGGATCTCCTGGAATATGGGTCCACTCCCGAGGTAGGTTCGTCCAGGATCACGACCTTTGACCCTCCAACAAACGCCATGGCGACTGACAGCTTCCTCTGCATACCACCTGTAAGGTGCGTGAGAAGCAGCAGTTCAGAGCAAAAACAATGATGAAGGAATCTCTCTTTCACAAACACGGAGGAACAAGTCGTCCACCTGAAAGATTCTGAGCCTCGTCATCTCTCTTGTGAGGCAGCCCAAGGTCCACCAGCATGTCCTCGACCTCCCTCTCCGCCTCCGCCTGTGTCCGACCCTTCAGCAGTGAGTAGAACAAGATGTGCTCCTCCACAGTAAGACTGGAACAAAAACAGGGCGGCACTTAGAAAGAAGTTTACACTGTGAAACTGTTGTTTTGACAGTTTTTCGACTGTGTGAATGCTTTAAAAGTCTGGATGGGGAAGTAAATCAGCATCTCTGGCTTTCAGCAACAACTGTCAAAGCCAGTGTTTTTGATTTTTTTTGGAGAATGTGCATTGATTTTAACAAAGTCTGTTCCACACTTCACCGCAACTGAAGAAATTCAATTATTAACTTTCAACAAAGAAAAATCGACAAGTAATTTTAGTTTCTTCTGCAGCATATACAGCTGCTTTCTCATTTTTCTCTTTTTTTGCTGTTTATCCTGGAAACAGTGCATACATTCAGTTTGTCCTTTGACTTTCAATGCAACTGATTCCACACTGTCAGCAGCATCTGTCACGTAACTCACTGTTTGAAGAGGATGTTGTACTGGGGCACATTCCCATGGAGGAGCGAATGATATCTATGTCAGTCCGAATGTCTTGTCCATTAATGTAGGCTGTACCAGATGTAGGAGGGTACAGGCCGGTCAGGATGGACCTGGACAGAGCAGAGGAACATACAATACCAATAACATGACCAGGGGTCTTTGCATACTTTGTGCTGGAATCTCATGAGGATCCACAAGAAGAGCTCATCTGAATCCCTATAAAAGGCCATAAAAACAAGACTGTTTGCACCAATGTGGTTTAATTTTTAAAACCAATAAATCACGTTTTAACCTTAAATGATGTGCTCTAAACTGTTAAACTAGCTTTAAAATGAAGAATTATTACATTTAAACCTCTCTTTTCTAAACCTTGATTAAATTTAATTCTGTTGCACCAAAACTTTAAATTCCCATTAGAAAAGTTAACTTAAACTTAAATTTTGTTAAGGAATGCAGAGCAGCCAAACTTTAATAGTCTATCCCCCTTTTATACTTAGTGTGTCTGCAACAGCACTCAGTTTCATTTTGCTTATTTCTCTTTGAGTAAGCAAGAATCATAACCAGCTGTCATGAGCAGGCTAACTTTTTATCTAGCTAGAAAACAATGTAATGTTTTGTTAACTAGCTGCTAGCTAGCCATAACTTTTATCCTAGCAACACACTCAAATTAATTTTTATTAATTTTACGTTAGTTAGTTAGGTAGTTATTTATTTCAATTTTGGGTAAACAAGCATCTGCATATTCATTAAACTATTTATTTTCAATAAACAAACTTGATTTACTAAACTCAGTTTTTAATTGTGCAACAGAGCTCTTCTTAACTTTAAATCTGGATTTTCTCACTTGTAACTTCGTTTTGCTAACCTCTCAGAACTAACTTAAACTTTGTTGGTGTAATATAAAATAAAGTAACAAAAATAGCCCGTTTAAAAGGAATATGATAATATTTAATTGTGAAGTTCAAATGAGAAACTGTTGGTAGGAGATCCTCATCTGCAATCAGGCTATTATAAACACTTTGCAAGTATTAAAAATTGTTTAAACCTGGCACATTTTATATGTAAATGAACCTGCCACCCTGCCAACCTCTGTTCCTCTTTTGAACTTGTTTCTTTTTCTATTTCAATTCAATTCTGTACTTTTCATTTCTTATTAAATTCTCTGATTTTACGTGTTTTGAGGCTGAACCTTTACTCCACTTTACCATAAACGGGGTTTGTAACAAGTTAAATCAAATTTCAGCTTACATAGTGGTGGTTTTTCCAGCGCCATTGTGCCCCAAGAAGGATGTGATCTGTCCCTCATAGAAATTGATGTTGAGACAATTAACAGCCGGACGAGAGCTTCCGTCGAACACTTTCACCAGGTCCTGAATCTGCACCCCCAGCACCAGGCCCACTGGGTCGGACTCAAAGAACAACTCACCTGCACGGAAAAACAGACCCCAAAAAAGACAGAGAATTAAACAGAAGAATTTTGTACTTTAGAACGCAATCAAACATATTCAAGTGTACACACAAAACAAGTACAGTTGCTGGAGGTAACGTGGGGAAAATAATATGAACCATATGTACTGTTTGTTTGTTTGTTTTTTTTCATTTGAAAAAAATACAAATCATACTGCTCAGATATTTTACACATAATAGAGAGTTTGCGAAGGTTGGCTATTTAGAAAAACACAAAATACTTGTGGGAACTTCTGCATACATTTATGTAATGCTTGTTTTTACACATAATGCTTGTTTGTTGCTTGTATGTAGTAACGGGTGTGTTGAAATGTTGTCTTGAATGTAGATGCTGTCTTTTAACTTTTTTATACCTTCTTTTAGCCCCTACAGCATTTCCTCAAAAGGTTTTGCCTTTTCACAGGCCATTGTAAAATAAAAAATAAATAAAGGTAAAATAAAATAGAAATATGACAAAACATGTTCCAAGAGCCTGCAAAAGGAAAATTCATGTCTTTTTTGGATCTTGAGAATTACAGCCCTCAGACAAATAACAAGAGGTAGAAAAAAGTGTGTATGAACTGTACAGTAGGTGTGAAAATGTATGGACATCTACAGTATGATCTGTAACATCCATACTGGTACATACTTTATTGTTCATATATGCACTGTGTCCTCTGTATGGGTGAAGGATAAGAAAAACTACAAATGTCAAAAATGTGTGTAAAAATGTTTAAATAAGAAGAAATTCATATGATTATTATTTCAGTTGTTCTTCATTGTCTTGTTATGTTTTCGCTTGTTTTTCTTATCTGTGCCCATCATTAACTTGTAAATATTTAAATTCTTAAGACTTTGTTGTTTTGTTACTTTTTGAGTATTTGGTTTCTATTGTAGTATTTTTTTAAACCATTGTCATTGTTTGAGTACTTGTATGTTTACCAGGGTCTGAGATAAATAGCATTTTGATCTTTCTGTGTGTCCCGTACATATGGCAGAATAGACAGTAAAGTTGACTTTGATTTGAATCACTGATATGCAACAAAATGAGGTATTTTTAAAAAAGCACAGGAATTATATGAATTTGTATCATGGATCACACAACAGGTTTGATCTCAGTCTCAAAGTTAATAAATGAAAACCACATAAAAAGAAAAAAATGTTTTAGTCCTTTAGTTATGGGTATTTCACACAACTAGAATGTCACATGACATTATATATTCTTTTTGCTTCCTTTCTCTAGCTTAACTGAAGCCTGGTACAACCAACAATAGAGGTTTGAAGATTTTTATCATTTTTAACTCCGACAAATGTTGTCAATAACCTAAAAACTTCTTTGGTTTACACTCAAAATAAGACACAATTTTCACATGCATCAGTAAATTTACATTCTTCCTAATAGCAATCATTTTCATTTAAACTTATTAATTATGAGTCAGTTTGGACACAACCATAACTTTCCTTTGTTTTTCTACTCTAATATTCCCTCGTCTCTTGTTTGTGCTGGTCTCTTTCTGTCTTGCAGATCCAGGTGTGTTGTGTTACCCTGCCTGTCCACCAGATGTCCTCAGTATGTTCCCCACATGCAGTCTGGTGTCAGTCCCCCTCTTCAGTCAGTCTTGTTGTATTTGTGTCCTCACCTTCTGTACCTGAGTTGTGCACCTCCTCCTCCTGGTTTGGAGTCTCCTGTTGTCGTCTCAGCAGCTCCCTCTCTCTCTCCAGACGTTCCCTCTTACTCTGGTGTTTACAGGTTTTCCTGCTGGCTGAACCGTTACAGGTGGGTGTCTCTGGTGTTTCCCTGCCCTCAACGTCCTTCTCCACGTTGTCTGGTTCAGGTTTCTCAGGATCTGAGGAAGACATAGCACAGATACGCTTCCTGGTTTGGATGTGGTTGGTAAAGTTTTTGTTGACTACAGTGGAGGTGAACTGGCAATCAGAATCAAATCAGAAATAGTTTATTGATCCCCAGGGGGAAATTGTTTGCATCACAGTTGCACCCATTCAAGAACAGAAGTATATGTAAGCATATAGAAAATAAAAGAATGGAAATAGAAATGTAAGTATGTAAAAATATGTTTTAAAAAAGTGCATTATACCACTATATACAACAATATTGAAAAAATTAGAAATAAGAGGTGTAAAAATATGTAAACAACAAAATACATATATACAATATATATAACAGTCGTACACATAAATAGTGTAAAAACAACAATATAAGAGTGTGGGTCGTAAATGCACAATATGAATAAATAAATGCAGTAATGATGCCAGTGTAACCAGTGTACTGCACTATTGAATTATTATTATTGCACAGAGTATTAAACAGTTGGATTCATGCACAAATAACCATGTTTTTAGGTCAGTAATGGACGTATGAAGGAATGAATGAAATTAAATAATGCTTTCGGATGAGTTGAACATATAAATGACTAATAGGTAAGTAACTTCTCACAGTGGTGAAATAAGTCCTTGTCAGTCTATTTACTCAGTGTCAGGCACTGCGAGAGAGCAGTTGTGAAGTTTAATAGCCACAGGTAGGAATGATTTACTGTGGTGCGCTGTGGTGCAACTGATAGTGGCAATTTAGTTTTCACCAGTGACATTTCAACATGTCAAAATGTTATCTGTAAAAGAATTTTGACTTGCACCCAGTCCTGTTAATTAATCTATGTATTATGTATAATGATATTGGAACTTAATTCACTCCTTAATCAGTATGGGCTCCAAAAATCCAGTACTGGTCAGGCTCTACCAAGGACATTCTGGCATGCAGACTGAAGGAGTCAGGTTAACCCCCTAACCTTCTGACTCGAGGACAACCGAGGGCAGCTGGCCCAAGTTAATTTTCCTTTTCCAAAGGAACTAATAAAAGTTGTTCTTTTCTTAATTCAAAGACTATGTTGGCTTGAGTGACTTATGGTTAGAAAGACCTGGTTTCAGAGCCTGTGCTGCCAAGAGTGCATCCGTAAATGTCTCCTACCAAGATGCTGATTCAGTTTCCTGCTCCAGGAGTGCAGGAGGGAACAATGGAGAAAATCTCGACTTGTTATATACCTTATATTGACCTTTCCAATACAACCACAGTCCTCCAGTGGGAAATAGTTTTTCCTGGGAGCAATTAGTTTTAAGGCCAAAACTATGTGCAGACGTTCACTTCTCCCACTCAGGTTTTTAGAGTCAGTGATACTAACCTTGTTCAGCCATTTCTGTGTGTGAGCGTGCAGGACTTTGCCAGTATGAGGGCTGGAGAGGGAAGTAGAACGGTCGCCCAATGCCATACTGTCCTGTGAGGGAGACATTAGATATAAATCTCAGTGTAGAGAACGTTTTTACCAATAACTGAATAAAATGCTGTGTAAAATAAATCATGCAGTATATTAACAGCCCAACCTGGGAAGACATTGTCCAGATACCAGGCCAGGATGGCGTAAAGGACACCATCAAACATCATCATGAGGATGGAGAGGAGGAAGGAGAAGGTGTCTTTTTCTAGCGGGCTTGTCTGGATGTTGTCCCACTGCAGACCCAAACCCTGCTCCTCATACCGAGACAGGTACTCTGTACCGAAGCCGAAGGCAACCTGAGACAGCAAGCTCTGTAGACGCAGAGGGATGCATAAATTATTATTGATTTACTGACAAGTGGTGCAGAATATCTACATAAAGAAATATTACAGCAAAATGTAATGTCTCAAGATTTAATTTATCAATGTCTGTGATGAAAACACCTTTGCATTCAGTTATACATGTGTAACATAAATATACCTCTGTTAGGGGCAATGCTACTTTAAAAAAAAAACAATTAAAACAATGATACACACTCAGTTATGTTTTTTATTGTTGCACTAGTGAGAGAAGATACTTTTTGTTGTTTGTTTTAATTTTCAATAACTGTCTTAACATGGACAATATTCTTCAACCCAACTGCAATAATTCTGATCGAAGATTCCAACTTAATTGTTTACATGGATACTAAATAAAGGGATCCAATGAGATGTGCGTTTTCATGCCCGAAAGACTCGGATATCTAAGTTTTTTGACACTCAAAACTGGTTCCCTCACTGTGTCTAATTTTCTGAAAATATAACCAGAAGAAGCATTGTTTTTTTTAAATTTTGTTGATGGTTTGATCGATTCATATCTGATCGTGCCAAATGGGGTCAGTCTCTTCCATTTAAGGAGGTTATTATGAGGCATTTTTATTCTGATTGGACCATTATTCCCATTATTAATAGAATATTAGTGTCCATGTAAACACAGCTGCTAATGTGTAATCTTCTTTAAAAACATGAAATTGGACTTGCAGTGCTTGTGCTTACAGTGTATAATATCTCTGCATTTGTTCTGTAGTTGTGAAATATTTGACACAAAAAAATAGACATACAGCAGCCAGCTTCATGTTTGTGGTGATGCGGTCCTGCCAGGCGAAGCAGAGGATGTGCGGCAGGTAGAGGGTGAAGTAGATGATGCCGCTGCAGGCAGCTGCCAGGTTGGCCTTGTTGAAGAAGACACTCATCAGGAAACACTGCATGATGGTGGTGACGGTGAACGTCAGCAGGAAGAAGAAGACGAGGACGGGGTTGCTGTAATTCAGCACCTTTCCACCCTGAGAGGAAAGAAAGATATTTAGTGGTTGTATTTTCACTTACACAGACACAGAGAGGGTGCAACCACTGGCTGTGAGAACTAAACATTTCTCTCCATAGAGTTTTTTAAGATCATCCACAAGAGGGCACCATTACATGCTACAAAACCAGCAAATAAAACTTGACCCTAGTTAACACGGCCTCCTTCTTTATCCCACCGCCTGTTTTCTCACCATGATGATGAAGGTGAGCAGCGCCGTGCTTGCAGTCATCATAATGAAGCAGTCGATGAAACATGTGTACCAAATGACTCCGTTGTCGACCCCCATGGCTTTGAGAGTCTCCTTAAGGCGCAGCTCCTTCTCCAGCACGATGCTCTTCACAGTCATGGACACAGAGTAGATCCAGGCCAGCACCATGAACAGGGGGAAGCAGCGGTTCAGTGTGATCATGAAGCTGCAGGAGAAGAGAGGAAGAGGAGGATGAGCCCCCAAACTGCACTGAGAAGCCTTATTAAACCCATAGAAAATGTGTGTATGTTTGATGATCTGGTTTTGTTCACTCTCCATAAATATAGAAGAATATTAAATTCCATTCTATCATTTATGAACGGTCTAGTTAGAAAACTGTGAGTAAGACATCTCAGAAAATGTGGGTTTAAAGGAGCAAACTTAAAGCCACTATCTGTAGGATCTGACAGTTTTAGACTTTAATGCCCCCCAGTGGTAATATCAAAAATAACACTTTGGCAGACAACAATTTATGCTGCTACTGACCCCACTTCCCCAAAAAATCTGACCTACAGACGCAGAAGACCAACACACAGACTGCAGTTGTATTTTCACAAGTGTATATTATATATATATATATATAAAATAAAAAGCTCAAAACTAATCTTATATATCTCTATATTTAGCTTTATTTTTATCTTACTTTTATTAATATTATCAAATGGGTTTTATCCATGAGAAGATGCAGTCTATGTATTCTATTCTCATATTATCTTATTTTTACATGTAGTCCTATACAAATAAAGTGTAATATTATTATTATTATTATTATTATTATTATTATTATTATTAGTAGTATTAGTATTAGTATTATTATTATTATTATGACATAGTAGCTTTAACTTGCGCAAAAACATTTAACACACTTCTTTGTCTGGTAGCTTAAAGGCAAACTATAAAGTATTTTCACAAAAAAACAATGCATAGATCACCCATAGGCACCTGCATCCACTCATGTCATCATATTTTCTCAATATTTTTGTTGTAATCAAGATGCTTGGTATTTGATGTACCGGCAATGAAACTCAGCAATCAGCTATCTTTCTGGTGTGATTAGAAACAGGAACTGACAAATCCTACCTACTCTACGTTCTAGGTTCTGTGACGATGCTCTGATGTGATTTGGCTGGCATTTTGACAGGATAATTCCATTACCCTCACAATCAACCAACCAACAAATCAAGTCAAGCAGTTAATCAGTGACATAAAAAGTCAATGAATAAATCTATAAATAAATTATAGCTCCACATACACAGAAAAGTAAAGAAGCCCAGTGACACAAGTGAGAAAAACATTTCTGATCACAGAAGTCTGATCACATTTTTTTCTCTCATGTTTTTATGCCTTAAGAACAGGATCAATTTTCTGAGTTACTTTTTTTCATTCTAAAAGTGTTCCTTATATGCAGCCATGGAAGCATCATTTGTATAAATCATCCACCCTGTGAGTGATGTGCAGTTACATGAAGTGGCCTGTTCACTCACACGTCATCTACATAGCATGGATACGGCATCTGTTGGATATAGACCCCGAGTGGCCAGTCGTTGCCTGTGTGAAGCTTGATGATGCCGTGTTCGATCATGTCCTGCAGGTAGGCGAAGCCTCCCCAGATGTACCTCTGATCCTCCATGGGGTCTGCTCTGGGGCCGGGGTCCCAGTACCTGAGAGAGTATGCAGAGAGCGAACGACTGAGGTGGTTAAGTGTGGACACAAATGGTTAAACAAACAATTTATTTAAGCATGTTTTGTTGTATGAAGTAATCCCAATGACAGTCTCCATTCAAAACAGTGTAATAATAATAATAATAATAAAACATCCCAAGGCTAAAGTCTCTAAAGCCACACACAAACCACATGTACTCTGCTTTTACTTAAGCGGATAAGTCCGAGCCAAAGCCCTCTTACAATCTGATTATTCAATTGTATAGCAGCAGCACTCCCACTGGGTCCATTACAGCCTGTTGGTGTGCTCGCTGCGCTGTAAACAGCTAAAACTGCTTGTTCACCCTCAGGGATATTGACATACTGTCTCTTTATGAATGGGAGATCAAAGGGAAAGGAAAATGCATGTAAGAGCCTCACATGGGAGGATAAAAGGGCAGGTATCGAGTTAATATGGAACCACCAAGAGAGTATGGAAAACACATTGAGGCCAGCTTGAGAGGGTTTTTCTTTTCCTCCTCTAAGGAATGTGACAAATCCATATAAATTGCCTCATTAATGTGGCGGTAACAACATGAAAAAATGAAGCAACGGTGGGTTGTCAGGGTGATTTGGTAGTCTAAACGTAACTGGCTGGATCCCACTTAACCCCTGTGGGTATGTAGAGCAGTCAGTAGCACTAAAAAGCACCTATGATTAGCCTTTTTCCCCTCTGCTAATAAAACGTTTATAGTCTAATTTCTTTGTGCAATAAATTAGCTTCCACCAATGGTTTGGAAACCACAGACCTTAAAGGATTGGGGATCAGTATCTGCCCAAGGGGTTGGAGGATAAATCTAAGTGGTCAAAGCACAATTAGCTATGAGGAAAAAAGAAAAAAACGTTCTGCTACACAAAGTACAGTATTTTTTTTTTAAATTCTTTTTAATTGTTTTCATGAGAGATGGACCTGTTTTACCCTCTCAAGTCTCAAACAATTACTCAAATGAAACAATCTGAGGTTAGAAGGGGAAAAAAAGTTTGAAATCCTAAAATCATCGACAGGTGCAACTTGGTATACGGAGTCAAAAGTAAAGAATTAATTGAGGGGTCATAAACAAAAAAAGTTGGGCATCACCCCAGACAGCTGCTACCGACCTGTCCTTGATCTTATTGGTCCGCTCCACTGCATCGATGTCCATGCGGATCTTGTATTTGACGTGTGGGGGAACACTTGTGGTCCAAGGATAGATGTCCGTGAAGACCACGCCAGCCCAGAACTTGTTCTCCTCCAGCAGGTACAAGGCCTGATGGGTCATCTGAGATTCATCCGTGTAAGCCACAAACTTGTCTAGACTGATGCACTGTAACCAGAGAAGAAAAGAGGGTTTGATGTTGGAAAAACATGTTGTATGCTATAGCAGTTAGACTACATGTATATATGTGTGTGTGTTCATGTATTATAATTTGATGTTTGAACTGTGATGTTCTTCCAGATGCTGTTGTAACGCTGCTTACTCTGAGTGTTAACTGTAAATCTTGATTGCTACTGAATTAAAGAAACAATTTGTAGCAAATGCATCCAAAAATGAGCACAGCAGTCCAAATAGTGAGTTGGAGCCATAGACAGTATATTAAATAGGTTGACATTGTATTTAATATACGATCTATGGTTGAAGCAAGTTCTGCTCTGAAAATACACACTCTGGAGTTTGAGTTCAGTGACTGTCTGTCTCACTACCTGACAAACTCCATTAGCATATTGCTCAATTTAACTTTTATGAACATCTACTCCTTCTAAAAGATTATTGATGATTCTTTACAACTCATAAATGGACACAAACTTATATTAACCAAGGACGACACTGCAGCTGTAGCATTGTTGTCAGAGAAGCAAGTATTTCAATTTAGCATGTTTCCTTAATCTCTGACAACATATCAAGGTAATTTTATGATGAATTACAGTAAATAGTATAACAAAAATTTCTCCTTTAAACAAATGCATACTAAATAAATAATTCTTCACAAAAATAAATCTGATTTTACACTGATGATGATCTGAACAAAGATTTTGCTGTTTATTAAAACTTGCATGAAACTGGAACCATGACGGTGTGTATGTGTGTGTGTGCATGTAAGTGTGTGTGCCGTTCTCTGTCTGTGTGTCTTTCTATGTGTGTATCTGTGTGTGTGAAAGTGGAAGTGCGTGTCCAGATCTAATTTGATTGTGTAATGGATTAGATGCATGTGGCATTTGCTCTGTGTGGAAACAACAGACAGGTAGAGCTGCTGGGTGTTGGACTGCAGTATTTTTGAGTCCGGAACAAAATGTGTCCCACAGCACTGGTCAAAGTTCTTACATGAGTGCTCGTATTTTGCAAACAGCAATTCCTTAACAAATGAAACACTGCCAAGAATATATATGGATGCTAAATTAATCTTTACATTTTTAAGTAATATGTCAGTGGTTCTCAAATAGGTGTCCAGGGACCCCCTGGGTCTGTGGCACCCTGCCAAGAGGTCCGGGAAAGGTTTTCAGATTCACTCATTTAAATTATCATGATACAAAAATGTATTTTATTTATCTATATTTTATTATATTCATTTTACAAAAGGCTTCATTGTTCATGTATAATAAGTTAATTTCTAAGTTTATAAATCATGTTCTATTCCAGTGGTTCTCAACTTTTTCTGGCATACTACAGTTCAGAGCTTCAAAAGTTAACCCTTCACCCCTTCACACAATTATCAATCATTAACAATAGTTGGGGAAGCAACTGATAAAAAAAAGGATCTTTAATAACAGTCAAAAACTTCATGCCCTCAATGTTGAGTTAATTTTTTCACAGTGGTATTGAAAATGGTATCGAAACTCTATATTTTTCAAGGTATTGTATTGAAATGAGAAATTCCAGTATTGTGACAACACAAATGTGTATATTTCTCAAACTAGGGTCTGTACTTAAACTCATATTTGTAATATATTGGCACCAGAAAATGGTCAAATTATACTGAGCTCCTGTAGATTGTATGTAGTTACATGAGTTTTCATTCACTCTTAAGAGAACCATCTTTCACTGAGGCGATCTGGTAACATGGGAAAATCTGAGAGACTCCATTCATTCTGCAGCGACAGTCACAAATACACACACATACATACATGGAAACAAATGCATGCATTCATACACGCAGAAACATACACACACGTAACATACACCTACACACAAGCAAAAAACTGTTTCTCACATGCACTCACACACACACGCTCTCTCTCGATGAAACAGACTTAATTGCCATGTGAAACTCCCACCCTATCACACACACAAATACACTGCTCTCTAACCCCCCACACCCCTGTGTACACCATGTCTAATGTCTCCATTCACTATACTGTACAATACCCCGAAAGCACTCAAAGGAAGATGAGAGACCACTTCCCATTCATCTTTACGGGTCCATACATCCACCACACAATGATGTTCGCTCAGAGATGGGCTGAGAAGAAAGACGTTCACTGATACACATGTTCCAATGGGATTTCAGTGTGAGAAACATACCCCTGACAGAGTGAGAGGACCTAACGCTAACTGCAGCAGTCGTCCTACGGCCCAATGCTGCCTGACAGCTATATCTAATTGGCTAAACCGCCGGGGTTTGTTTGTGGGGCTCTGAAGGGTCTGGACGCTGAACTTGGAGACAAAGGACAGATTGAGATGCCTGGACTGATAGGGCTCTCTCCAGAACCACAACCCCTGCCCCCTTTAAATCAGACGAGGGAGCAGAGAGGGAAGGCGTGAAGGATGGATAGAGTGATTTGCCCCTCTTTTATTTTGCAGGCGCAAGGGTCTGTTTCAATGCGGGGCCATACTCTAAAACAGCATTGAGCTCATTGGGGGGTGACTCATTCCCACCTACTCTCCACTTTATCACTGGCTCCACAATGGGAGCAAAGGAGGGGGGTGACAAGAGGCTTGTTCTCCCCACCTTTCAGCCTACAGGACGGAGAGAGGCTCTATAGTCGTGCTAAGTGGCCTGCTCTGATTCAAAGAGGCCTGGCTGCAATCTCCTGGGAGCAGACCTGGAAGACTGATGCACCTGTCTGGAGGACTGAGAGCTGCTCTTACAAAAAAGCTGAACACCTCGTCCGGGGAATGTGCAACATTTGGCAAATAGTGACTAAGGCAACGAAGAAAAAAACAGAAGAAGAAAAGGCATATAAGTTCTGCGTTTGATATGGTCAACCACAATATCCTCAAAAATCACCTTGAAAACTGTGTTGATATTAATGACGCTGCTCTTGACTGGTTTCTGTCATGCCTCTCTGGTAGATCTTTTTCTGTTGTAATGGGAGATTCTCCTCATCCCCAGCCAAACCTCTCATGCACTGTTCCACAGGGGTCAGTTCTTAGGCCTATGTTATTTTCTATTTATATGCTTCCTTAGGAACCAATAATTCACAGATGTAACAGAATGACTGCACCAACGTCACAGTTTGGCCAGGAACCTGGATCCGCAGCCATTTTGTACATACTAGGACATAAACAATGGAATTAATTACACACTAAATATTCAATTCAAGGTGACCTCAGGATGTTTAAACTGTGGAAAAGTACCAGAAAAAATGTGGAAGCTGCTAAAACTCAGAGAAGAATTTGGTAAGCAGCAAAGAGCGTAAAATATTGAGAAACCAAGGTCAATAAGTAGTGAAGATCCACACAAACTGGCTCCTTCATCTTGGATTGACAACCCAACAATTTTGTCTTCTGTTTTCTACCCTAACAGTGAATTACCCTATTTTTTCACCAAGCTCACACAGATCAGAAGACCTGTTGCAAAGGTTTGATGGTGTGTGGATGACATGCGTAATGTTACGTAAAAATTGATCTTTATGTGTGGATATTTATAACATCTAAGAATTTTAGGATTTGGATTTTCATAGTCAACTGGTACAGCTTTTTAGATCAAAATGCTGTCATTGTCACAATTAAAACATCCCTCATCAACCTGTTTATTAGAGGAGTCAATTAATAAGAAACTAGTGTGTTTTCTTCCAAGTTTATATTTGGTTGCTCAAAATTGACCATTTCGAGCAACAAATGCTGCCTTCATCATTGGTCATTGATTTCCGTAGATCCAAGCCCCCTCTTCAGCCTGTGAACACTTGTGGAGTGGACATCGAGGTGGTAACAAACTATAAATATCTTGGTGTACACCTGATAACAAGCTGGACTGGTCCCTTAACACAGATGCACTCTACAAAAAGGGGCAGAGCCGCCTCTTTTTCCTAAGGAAGCTCAGATCTCTAAACATCTGCAGTAAGATGCTGCAGATGTTTTATCAGTCTATTGTGGCAAGTGTTTTATTTTATGCTGCAGTCTGCTGGGGAGGAAGTTTGGGAAAAAAGCAAGCAAGGAGGCTGGATAAGCTTGTGAAAAAGGCTAGCTCTGTGATCGGAGTAAGGATGGACTCTCTGGAGGAAGTTGTGGAGAGAGACACAATGAGGACGGTGGAGGCCATCCTAAACAACATGGATCATCCACTGCATAACACCTTGATGGACCAAAGAAATAATGGTGGTGGAAGGCTTCTCTCTCTTCGTTGTAGGACAGAGAGATACAGAAGATCTTTCATACCAACTGCCATCAGACTCTATAATTCTTATACAAATAGATGAGACTACAGACAAATGAATTTCCCCTTGGGGATCAATAAAGTATTTCGTATTCGTATTCGTATTCGTATTCGTATTCAAATCAGGGAAGTCATGCACACAACTTTGTGACCTCAGCGTTCTCAGACAATTTTCACTTAGGAGGTTGTGAATATCACATGAGAAGGTGTTTATATGACCGCTAATTGTGAATAAACATGAAAATGCAATCTCATTTGAAAGCAGTAAATAATCAGGAACAGTTGCAAGTTCAGATGAGTCGTTTACAGTCATTACAAAGCCAACCTGCAACTGATGACTTGAAAAAGAATCTTAGAAACAAAACAATTCAAGTTCAAGCAGACATTTATGATTTCATCTCTTCATGTCTGGATTATTGTAATTCTGTGTATTTGGCCTTTAGGCCGTCTCCCATCTTCAGGTCGTTCAAAACTTGGCTGCCAGACGTCTAACAAATTCTAAGAGATAAGACCCAAAAACTCTCATCCTTGTAATGTTACACTGGCTACCCCTTAGGTATAGAATTGATTTTAAACTTATACAAGTTACTTTTAAAGCCTTACAATACCTCGCTCTTACCTACATCATAGATTAACTCATGCCTTATGAGCCAAGCCGCTGTCTGTGCACCTCAGGTATGATCTCCCCAACTGTTCCCACAGCCTGCCTCATTACTAAAATTAATGTAGTGCAGTGCTGTGGAATCCCTGCCTGAGAACTTAGGTTTGCCAAACTTCTTTTAAATCACTCCTCAAAACTGTGAATATGAAGGAAAAGAGTGACTAAATAGACGGACAGGCTAACTTATATGTCTTACCTCTCCATACTGGTTGAACATGCGTATCATCTGGTCGGTGACATTAAAAATGTTCCTCCAGTCAAAGTTGGGCATGCCCGGCTCCCTCCATTCATCTGGACCGGTGTACAGGAAGTTCAGAATGTCTTTGGTGGAAAAGTTTGTGTCTCCCAGACTGTTGTCCATGAAGTGCGTCACTGTTGGGTTTCTCAGGGTGTCCTGCAGTGATCGAGACACAACTATAGTTTGCTGTACATGGTATAAACATATTACATAATGCCAGAACAAGTTGTTAGTTGGCTGAAAAGTATATTAAGGCAGTGTTTCCCAACATTTTTGCATAAGGGACCCTTTTCCTACCACTGAGTAAACTGACAACTCCTGACTGACATATTTATGGATACTTCATACTGTATTCAATGCATAACAATAACAGTATAAAACAACTGATTAACTTTACAATTAACCCAAATAGTGAACGCAACGACTGTAGGAGGTTTGTGTAAGTCGAGCAACCTGGATGAATTTTGAGCAGATTATTTCCAGAGAGTGAAAACTCTCTGAATGTAGCTTGTGTTCAGGTCTTCACTGTGCCCTTATCCTGCGGGAAGTTTATATCTTAAATAATAATCTAAATAACATTTTCATTTAGTTTTATTCATAGAAATGACTGACATATATAGGCCTACTGCATATTTTAAACTATATTTTTTACACCCCTTAAAGAGGGCCTCGAGACCCCTATGAAGCTTTGGCGACCCCTTGTGGGGGTCAGGACCCCTAAGTTTAGTATTTTTAGTTTAGCTTAGTATTAAGAAATATGACAAAGGTCCTATAATCATTGCGCTGACAAACTTTGGTTTTCAAATCATAAACATTATTCATGTTCACCAAATTTAATGCTATTTAATGCATGTTTGAGAGGACTGCTTGTTCAAACTGAAAGCTGCTGTTGGCAAACTCTCCATCCTGATTGATGAGTCGACGACAGTGTCCAGCAGTGTAAGTAACCAGCTAGCTGGGTAGTCTGTGGTCTTTAAATACACAGATTATGGGGTTATGAAATAAGAAGTCATTTATTTTACAGTTGAAGTGAGGCTGCAACTGTATCAAAATTGTGTCTCAAATTGTGTCTCAGACACTACAGGCAAGTTTTTCATGCACTGGTAAATTTTCAGATTTTGGTGTATTTTGCTTCCATCACGTCTTCTTTCAGACCAGTGGAAGAAAACAACCAAAATGTAATGCAGATTTCTCAGAAATTCACCAAAATGTAGCATTAGATAATGCCTCATTTGCATATTTAAACATACAATTTAAAAAAACATGTAATACAAAAAAGGATTGTCTTGATGCAAGCAATCAACTGGGGAAGTTTCATTGTGATCAGTGTTGAGCAATAATGCATTACTTAGTAACTAGTTTCTGTAATATTATTACTTTACCCAGTAATGAGTAGTGTAGGGGTTACAGTTTCCAAACCATTACATTACAGTTACTAATCCAAGTAACACTCTGTTACTGCATTGCCAGACCATGATTATTATTGTTATTATTTTTTGTCCTGGGTAGGCTATCTTATGATGTCATGTATGTGCGGCAGGTCAGGGCAGGTCATGTCAGCTGGCAGGCAAAAAGCTAAATGAAGGATGGAGGATGAAGGAGAGAGAGAGAGAGCATTACTTTCCACGGGTGGAAGTGCTATCATTATTTTGAGTTTGTCTCAGTCAAAGATGCAAAGAAACTTTGTGCAAACAGCAAAATGACTGGCCATCATTTCGACACATTATAGTTAAAGTTATCAAGTCAAGTTGCCACAGAGAAAGATGTTTGCTGGCTACCTCAACAGACAATATGCAGTGATGGAATCTATTTTAAAGGTCGGACTCAGAGAGGTCGACTTTGTTTCCACCACAGCCAACATCTGGACAGCTACAACAAAATAGTCGTTCAACTATTCAACTCACCTGAATAATGTAACTAATTACTTCTGATACCATATTTACACTCCCTGAGTAACTTCCCCAACACTGATTGTGAAACTGATGGTTTCATTTTTACCCTGTTTACCCGTAGTGTCTCCCTTTGTACTCATGTTCTTGTGAATTTTAGAATAATACTACATTTCAAATGTTTTCAAATGTACTCAGGGTGGAACTTTTATAGGGTAGTTTGCAGAGTGTGCACAAAACAGTGCAGGTACAACAGCTTCTGTCTGTGTGTATGTGCAGTATTCATACCCTGATCATGTTCATCTGGACGCTGTTGTGAAAGAAACCCCAGATCTGAGGTCCCAACTCCTCCCAGGCCTTCGCTATGTTCTGCAGCCTCTCTAACTCCTCGAATGTTGTGTTTGCCTGCAACACACACACACACACACGCACAACACACACACACACACACACACACACACACACACACACAAATAAACACTCTATCACGTCAAAACACATTGATCTAAACTGATTCTGACTGTCTTGTTTTACTCTGAAAAGTGATTATTTTACTCAAGATCATTCTATTTTATACAAATAATGTGAGACAGTTAACAGCAGTGAGATCTATGAGACATGAAAATTTAATTTATCTACGCTCTAAACTGCAATACTCTTCAAACAACAGGCAATAAACAAGTGGAGAGTCACATTAGCTAATTTTCTTTAGCAGGTTGCTGAATTCTCATCAACAATCTCTCTCTCTCTCTCTTTAAATTGAGATGTGTTTTGCCTCAGGACAACTGGATGAGATGTGACAGACTGAAAAACATTCTGTTTCTCCTTTCATTGCTGCACCCTCACATTCAATTTATTGTTTAATTGCTCCCCTCCTCTTCCCTGTCCCTCCCTCAATCTGCAGCAGATCGCCCCCAATCCCTCCACCCTCCTCTGCTTCGGCAGTCAGCTCATTCCTAAGAAGGGTGGGGGTTCGGACGCATATAAACAGATATTGAGAGTGGAGAAAGAATAGAGAAGGAGAGGAAAAAGTGAGAAGAGAGGCAGGGGAGAGGTGAGGGGTCGGGCTGGAGGTGGTCTCTCTTACACTCTTTAATATCTTGCGGACGGCAGGGGAGTCGGGGGTGTACAGGATTTTTCCCATCAGCAGGGGCTTGACTGAATTCCACACAATTTTTGTTACAGGGTTGGACTCCAGGGTTTGCATCAGGGCGTTGCAGAAAGGAGCTGAGGGTGGAGGAAGAGTGAAAACAAGGGTTAGAAGAAGAAAATAGATGTAGAAAAGGATAAAACAAAAGAGAAAGAGAGATAAAGCATCATATTGACTGAGCACACAGAGCACACTTTCACATATCCTCCAGATCAGAGTGCCATTCAGATGCCATAAATTTAGTTATAACTGCCATGTATGCTATTAGTCACCTAATGATGATGATCCAGCAGCTTTATGGTTTATGGCTTCATGGACTTCTAGACTCTTATATGGCAAACTCAAAACGACATATTAATTCTTAAAAGGTCTTGAACATGAAAAGCTGAGAACATGAGAAAATTAAATGCTCAAATCTGGCTGTTGTGCTGGTGATGGGTACTTTTGTTCAATATTGCAATGCACAACAGAAAAAAACAGAGGAGCTGCACATAGCTGAAAACATAAATTTTTTTTTGGATCCATTCATAATCTTCCAAAGGTACAGCTTAATTAACATTCATCTGGTATCATTTCAGTTTCTTTAGTTCTTATTTGCACAGTTAACAAAATAAATAAATAAATAAATAAAGCATAATAAATTAATATTTTTTCAAGAGACTGTGCTGGTCAGACTATGAAACCCAAATGGGCTTAAGATGATGTTCACAACAAAAACAACAATAAAAACCAAAAGATTACTTAAATAAAATGAGATTTTAACAAAACAATCAAATCATTGTAAAACAAATTAGCATAACTAATAAATCTAATAAATATAATAAGAAATATAGGAGAGAAATATAATAAAAAAAATATAAACCATAACAGCGTTATAATAGGTCTGTTATTTCTGAGTTGATGCTATCTAAGACACGCCCCTTTTTGCTCTGTGCTCCAATAAGATTTGAGCAAACTTGAGCTGATTCTCAGTTCAGATCAAATTTCTCCTTTTCCTGTAAAAGCAGGGTCACATCATAGATGTAATACTGTATATAAACCTAGATAGGACGTTGCTGTTCAGCCCTCCTTCCAATTTTGCCCAGTGGCCATTTGCAGTATTGCAGCAAAAAAATCCCATACATAAAGCATACTCCACCATTATAAAAGAGACATCCCTAAAACTGTTAGGAGAACACCTCAAACTACAAACAAGGTCATTTATGACTCTTTGTATTATAAATTCTTGATCCATGGAGGTTTTATAATTGTAAATATTTCCTTGACCTGAGAAGAGCTATAAAAAGCAACTCACATTAGACTGAATGGGCAAAATCTTTGCATGGTACATCTAGTTCATTTTAATGCATCTATGGCCACATCCTCATTAGCTAATGTTAGCAAAATGCTAACTAAATGGCTAGCTAATGATTAATGCATATTAGCTAGTTGATAAGCTACTGTTTTGCTAACATCAGCTAATCTTTCAACCATCTTCAAAATTTGTTTTATTATTTTTTTTTCAACATAGACAAGCCTAGCACATAGCACACCAAAGTACAACAAACAGGGAAGAAAAAGTCAATTGTGTCATTACTGCAAAATAAACCCAGACAGGGTGGTGGTATGGTAAATGGTAAAGGACATTTATTTTCTGTATATCAACTGCAAAAACAGTGAACCATAAATCATACTGTATCTACACTGTATACATTGTACTGTACTGGCATATAGTGCAGAACATATTCTGTAGAACGGAGACTTTCGCACACAGTCCGACACGTCTTCACTTACTTGCAGTGTCATCATAGACGTAGTTGTGGCTCTTGGTTCCATTAACCCCCAGAAACACCTTGTAGTTGTTGTCCTCATACCAGTTGAAGGACAGGACCCTGGAGCCGCCTCCCTCCGGGTAGCCACAGAAGAGGCTTGACACACTGGACATCAGCTCGGTGAAAGAGGACGGACCCCCAGCTTGAAACAGAGATGAGACCACCTTCAGGAGCTCCTGAGAGTTTTTCTGCTCCATCAGCTATGAGAGTAACACAGAGAGCAGGTTGAAAGAGATTCGCTCAGTGGTCAGTGTACCTGTTTGCTTGATATAGTTCTGAGACTTAAGATTTGTACATTGTCTATTACAACTCACAGTGTTTCTATGTTTTGTCTAGCAGCAAAAAGACCAGCTGATAATCTACAACTCATTTATTTCTAAAAATTATTTGATCCAAGTCTGAGCAACAATACATAGACCCTCACCAGATAGCTACGCCCCCCTCAGAGGTGCCCACACGAGCTGTCACCCTAACTTCCATATTCCTTGACTCATGTCTGGTCATCAGTGTCACAAAGGGCTACCTCCAACCGGATGAATGAATGTTTTAGTATTGCTATAAAGTGTAAATAATTAGCCTTGAGCTATCTGACCTTTTGCCGGATAATTATTTACAAGATAGGGATATTTATGTCCTTCATACTCATTCATACTGTGTGAACTGTATAACATAAACGATCACTAGAAAACAATAGTTTGAAAGATAAGCAAACATGTTGGAGGGACGCCTCTCCTCACAAGATGAGGATAGATGGAGGGTGGACTAAATATCCTCCTATTGATGGAACAAAAATAGCTTCATACGAGTGCATTTCTCCCTGATGTGTATCATTTCCTTTTTAAAGAAAGAGGGAGCGAGCTGCCAATAATTTAAGTTTTGGAAACACTTTATATTAAAGTGCCTGTAATAACCTTAGTTATGTAATAAGACCCTTATAAGAGGCATTGTAACATCAATATGTGTTAATAATAAAGGGTTTATTGACCTTGATAATCATTGTTTACACTTAACCAGTTAACTGTTAATAAGTGCATAGTAAAGGTTTTTTAATGTTAAGAAGAAATGTTCACAATTAAAATCCAGTAGCCACAAAATGCATAGACTAGTTAACTGTTAATAAGTGCATAATAAAGGCTTAATTAACATTAATAAGAATTATTCACAGTTAGAATCCAGTAGCCTCAAAATGAATAGGCTAGTTAACTGTTACTATGTGCATAGAAAGGATTCATAAGCCTTAATAAGAATTGTTCATACTTTGGATATGACAGCCACAAGATCCACAGTTATGCATTAATAAAGGCTTAATAGAGTATTTATTAACCTTAACAAGACTTGTTCACACTGATTTGGTTGCCACAAAATGCAGTTAACTGCTAATAAATGCATAGTGAACTTTTAATAAATAATAAAGGATTTATTAACCTAACCTAATTGTTGTTGAGGAAATCTTAATAAAGCAACAACAAAAACTTAGTAAAGGTTTAACAATGACATAATAGGTGCTATAAATGTCTAATCTAACAATAAATGTGTTTATTGTGCATTATTAACTCTAATATTGTCTTATTGACATATTAATGTTAATAAACATCTTATAATGGCCTCATTAATTATTAACTAACACTTATTACAGGCACCCTACTATAGAGTGTAAAGTGCAAATCTGAGAAATAATTGTGTCAAATCTTTAGATGATCTCATATGAGATCAGATTTTAGGTGGAGTTGGGGAATATTTTTTATGAGCTTAGCTCTACAGTCTCCTTACAGTTGTAAAAGTAGTTATATTGCAACACTGATAATCAAACTGGTTTTAGACTGAAAATGAGTCATTGCTTTTCTATGTCCCCCACTCAAATAACATGTTACGTGTGAGCAGGCACACGCTAAAACACACCCCTGATTTATTTCGCTTTCACTCCCTTTTCCTCCCTTTTATTATTCATCATTTCACACACACACACAACACGCTCACTAAATTCAGAGGAAGCAGAGGTGGGTAACGAGAGCATTTGGCTCGACTTTCTGTCACCACGGTGATACAAGGGTCCCACCTACAGGATGTGTCACCTCAAAGGAATGTCTCTCTCTCTCTCTCCCCAAGCCCCTCTGTGTCTCTCACACCCCTGGTTAAGGTGATGATGGGATACACCACCCCATGGGAGCGACAGTGAACGTGCCGAAAAACACACAGCACAACACATTTATTCCCACTCATTCATTTTATGTTTAACGTCATTCTTTTGTGTGTGTGTGTGTGTGTAGTATCTGAATTAGTGTGTATTATGTAACTACACCAATTGTTAGAGATGCATTTTTTATAAATGCACACACCTTTAGAGGGAAAAAGTGTTATATTACTTTACCATTTCTATTCTTTTCCATATTGTATGACAATAATAATACTGTAATAAGTTTATCTTTATAGCACCTTTCAAGAGCAGATGCACAAGTGTTTCACAAAAAAATTTATATTCTTTATCTTTCTGTTACTGTTTTGTTTGTCGGTTTTATTTATTTTTTATCATTTGTATTTATGAAACTACTATACTATATTATTATATATTAAATTATATTATTTACTATTCCAGTTTTACTATCAAAGGAGAAAGCCACACAACTAAGAAAGTGTGATCACTCTATTATCAAAATAGTTGCAGATTATTTTATTGTTCATTGACTAATTAATTGGTCCAGAAAAGCAACTAAATAGACTAAAGTGACTATTCTATTCTATTCTGTTCTATCCTATTCTATTCTATTCTACATTTGTCCAACATGGGCAAGAAGTCCTTAAGTTAAGAAAAAATCTCCATGATAACTGCTGATGACTATTTGATATGGTTGATTGGGGCTGCAATGATTGTTTTCATTACTGATAAATGTGCTGATGCACCCCCTGCATTCTCTAAATATTTGTACTTAGTAGAATTTGCCATTCCTTGCATAGTTTGTGTATTCATTGCTGATGTGGTTGTTATTGTTTTTTGTTTCTGTCATATGTCAACATAAAGGTAACTCATATTTCTAAGTCAGATGTGTTGTCCTAAAATGTTGTTTTGTCTAACAAGCTCCAAACTCAAGATATTCTTTGAAATATTCAAAATATTCTTTGAGTTTGAGATATTTACTATGATGTAAGACAAAGAATGCAGCAAATCCTCACAACTGAGAAAATGGACCAAATGCATTTTTGCTTGAAAAACAAAAATTATTCATCATTATTATTCATCATCATTATTCATCTGTTGTCAAAATAGTTATTAGTTATTAGTTAGATATTCTATTCTATTCTATTCTATTTGTATATTTTATACAATTATATGACAAGAAAAGTTTCTGTAATAAGTATCTTGCAATAATGTGACATTATCTTGTTATATCTTGTTCTTGTAAAATGTTTTTCTTTTTCTGGTGAGGCAGCAATAAGTTGTATTGTATTGTATTGTATTGTATTCAATTCTATTCTATTTCTCTACTATATTCTAATTTATTCTACTTCTGTACAATACCTGTTCTATTTCTGTTCTGCTTGATTCTGGTTTGTATTTCATACTTGTATGTATTCAGTAAATAAGACATATGAACAGCTATACATGCACATGCCATTTGAGACACAGTCTGCATGTATGTACACACACACACACAATGACGCATAGACATATACATGAATGCACATATACTCACACATACACACACATATCACGTGAGCCTACAGAGACGTATCATGATTGTACAGTACACATGCAGGCTGTTAACACACATGTACACCCCACATTGTTGAGGCCATCACTCAGTCCTCCACTGTGAGCGATTCTCAGACTGGGAGCAGCGGAAGAGGCGAGTTTCCTGCACAGCTAAAAATACCGATGCCTCTGATCCTGTAGGACCGAGGAGAAGGAGAAGAGACGAGAGGAGAGGAGCAGGAGGAGTGGGAAAGGGATTGATGGACTTTGGCGCACTTACAACTTGGATCTTCTCCGACACTGCTTTCAGAGCATGTCCCCAGAAGTGCAGGTCAATCCCCCCGGAGCTGCTGTCCATAACCTGAGGCATCTGGAGGGACAAAGTCACAAGATGTATCAGTCAAGTGAGCAGTATTCATACAGTGTTTTTAGAATGAGATGGATACAGATAAAATGAGGGATTAAACACAATTTGTTCTTTGTTTTTTTGCATGATATGACCATCACTGCTCTTTTTAAATCATGTCCCATGATACCCTTTGACAAATAGACACATTCATAGCAAGAAACCAGTTAAACAGCAACCCTCAGTGCTGGAAACTGAGTGCTTCCAAGAAATCTTTGTTACCAGAATAAACAAGTTTTTGCACACTGTCTTTACCCAGAATTTACAGACCATTCAACCAGCAAACGCCAGGGAAAACCACATCACAGTTTCCATTTGGCCTTCCTTTTTTTGTCTGTATTTATGGAGGAACTGAACCAGTATTAATCTGGAAATTGCTGGTATTATTCCCCTAAACCTCCCTTTAGCGACTTTATCTTCTTGAGAAACCATTAGCTGTAGGTGTTAGGAAAAAAAGGCCTGGTCAGTCCAGAGTGCTGAGGGCTACGGAAAAGACAAACACACACACATGTGATATCCTTCCTCTCACATTCCTCGCGCTTGCATTTCAATGAACGAAGGAAGGAGGGAGGGAGGCTGCGTGGGGGTGAAAAAGAGAAAGCGAGGGAATAGGAAGGGAGGGTGTTGAGAGGTGGATGGGAGAAGGGAAGTCGGGAGCGTAATGAGGGGAGGAAAATTGTTACAAGGCAGAGGTCACTGTGGTAATGGGCTTTACACTTATCAGAGCTAATGGGTTAAACACAGAGATCCCCCACTAAGATGCTCCTGTAGTACTAATACAAACTAACCACTACTGTACATACTATCCTTATATATGAGTCAAGAAACTGATTATCTGTCATATTTCTGCAATATTCACTTAAACTGTCACAGTGACCTTTGACGTTTGACCACCAAGTTCCAATTAGTTCATACTTGAGTCCAGGTGGAAGTTTGTGCCAAATTTGATGAAATTCCTTCCAGGCGTTCCTGAGATATCGTGTTCACAAGAATGGAACAGACATGAGGTGACAGTGACCTTGAACTTTGACCTTAAACAACGAAAATATAATCAGTTCATTCTTGAATCCAAGTAGATGTTTGTGCCAGACGTAATGAAATTCCCTAAAAGACATTCTTCAGATATTGCATTCACAAGAATGGAACGGACAGACAGACAACCTGAAAGGATAATACCTCCAGCCATGGCTGTTAAAATGATCACTTTCGCAAGATCTTTCACGGGTCTGGGGTTACCATATAGAAACAACCACCATAGTTTCTCCTACGCACTTGGAAGGGAGTAGATGGATGGATATAGTATATTTATTGCATTTAAACAAAGTAAAAGAAAAAGCATGCAGGAAACATACGGGGAAAATTTTCTCAGACAAGTTGGTTTTTAGTTTGAGATCACATGCTAAATATGCCAAAATATTACCAAAAGAGAAGAGAAATAAATAAATAAATGAAAATGGAAAGGAAAAAAAAACTTGATTAAATAACTTCAGAGTCAAACTGATGAAATGATCAATCAATTTGGTTGAACATCATCATTTCGGTCCAATATCCATTACATCTGTTAAGACAATGTCCTCAAGAAAGAGATAATGCCTGACGCTGTAACCCTGTACAGCCGGGTTTTTTGATAAGCCAGATAACCAGGTGTGCTGGCAGCTCTGTTGACTGAACTCTTTAGACTGGCACATGTTGGTGATGTATTTATATGAGACGCAGCTTCACGTCTGTCAGAACACCTCACTGGCTGTAGGAGGAGTCTAACTAAGCCCATTAGAGAAACAGGCCAAGAGGGATAACACCCTGAGCCAGTCACCTGACTCACTCAGGCTACGAACACATATAGAAAAACCTGGAGGATGTCAAGGGAAAAAAAATGTCTAAATATAGTACAGTTTGCTGATGTTAAATGCTACTTAATTAATCTGTAAAATATGTTCAGATAAAATTATACAGCTACTTGCGGTTGTTCTTCCTCCTCCATGTTTCTTGCCTTACGTAAATGCATTTGTAAACCATTTGAAACAGAGCCCACATTCTAAGACCCAAAGTAAAGCCAGTGATTGAGTGAACAGGTCTTGCAGAGTCACCTGCGAGCTAGAATCAGCCACCAGGCCTCACATGCAGTCCTGGCATCACCACCAGCTCTACACAGAACAATGAGTCATCCGACATGATGCAACAGTTCATACAAAATTCACTATTCTGAGCACAAAGCAGCACAGACACATCTGCAATCATGAGGAGGCACATCTTATATCAACGAGAATGTTAGCTAGAACTGTTGTGGTTTAGCTGCAGAAAAAAAATGGCCGTATTAAAAACCACCTACTATACCGTGTACTGGTTTGGCCAAAATGTAGAATAATATACAGCACACGAACAAAAACAAAATCTGCAGTATTCCAAAAATACATGGATGTCGTAGTGATTCAGAAAAAATCTCCAGTACACATCAGACCAGTCCACCTTTCCCACTGTGACCCTCATTTGCGTATGCTATTTCATCACTAAATTCAGAGAATTTTTGAGACAAGAAATCAACTACTACTAGACCACTTTTACAAGTGCCTGCGGGGGTTGTTCACAGAGCCCTCTTGGCCCACAGTCACACAGATCACAGCAGCCAACATAGAAAAAACAGGCCCACAGCAGTAAGATATTTTTCATTTTCTTACCGCTGTTATTCTGTCATTACATTACATTTTTTGCGTATTTTATAAAAATTATGCAGCTGTTGCCAAGGGAGAAATGTTCACAATATGACCAAAACCAGGAACCCGAAGCCTGAATCTGTGTCAAGTGCACGGCTAACTAATGTATATGAAAATGCATAGAAACTGCTGTATGCTTTTTTTTTTTTCCATTTTAAGTATGACAAAAATATTTTAATAATTGAAATATAAAAGTGAATTTTCTTGCAGTAATTGCCAGTTTGACTTTGAGACCCCTGCAGTATGTAGTAACACTTTATACTGCCTTTTCTTTCTGACAATAAGAAATATGGAATAACCATCCTTATCCATGAAGATGGTGTGATGGAAAAATGAGTACCTGCTGGCCAGCACCTGCTACAACCTTAACTTGAATATCCTTTTAACATCAATGAAATAACTGCCACATAATTGTCAATTCTGTGAACAAATAAGACCGGCCTTCGCTGCCAAGACAGAAAGAGAGCCATCATTTTTCCAAGAAATGCAGCCTTCAGAGGGTCTCAGTGGAAATGACAAACATGTCATTTGAAAAAAAAAAAAAAAAGATAAGAATTTCCACAAATGTCAGTGCACATAACCAAGCAAAATAATGTATGTAAGGAACAACATTCACTTTACAACAGGAAGCAGCAAAGGTCATCAGATAATACAGGATAAAACAGAAAAATCAGAGAAACAGTGGAGAACATAAAATGAGTGATTTACCACAGTTGCACTTTTAAACAACTCACCAGCCTGAAGATTTTGAAGAAGTCCAGATTGGCATAGAGGACGTCTTCTATCTTCTGCAGTCTCTGCTGGCTCAGGGCACACATGGCGTTGCGGACCCCGTGGAGCCCCATGCGACTGGGAAAGATGATGAAGCGCTCCAGCAGCGCCTGGCTGCAGGCGATGTCTTTCAGCTGCAGGTCTGGGATACCAAAGGCAAACTGGAGAATGTGCAAAAGAAAAGGAAGAATGCTGGATTTATTGTTGAATCATCAAATATCATTACATTGGCCTCTTAATGTTTGTTTACTTAAATTTTACTACAGAAAAATATGCAAGCTCTTCAATACTGTTTACTTTTCCCAGTCACTGCTCCAAACCGCACCTGTTCTAGTCGTATTTTTGCATTGACGAGCTGGTAGACTATAGATTCAGAGAGGCCGCCGTCTCTCAAAAGGAAGGCCGTGAGAACCTCATCATCCTTCAGAATATCATCTATCTTCAGCCCGCGGCCTAGAGGAAAAATCCAGAGCAGAGATAGTGAAAGGTCAGACAAGATTGACCGGACCAACACTGGACTACACAGAGGAAATGATTCACAGCAGGACAGACTGGCAGAGATTTGATGTTTCAGGGAAACTCCAGCGAGCAAGAGGATGTGTGTTTATGCGCATATCCGTGCCAACATTAACTTCTACTGGAGTAATAAGAAGAATAACTTTTTTATATTTGCCTTCAGACCCGGTCATGAACATTGCTGTGCATGAGAATGACCACAACAATGTGAATATTACATGGAGTAACGGGAAAAACAGTTTATACATCGCTCTCCTGGATGAGTCTTTATGTAGCTGTCATGTGTGTTTATTATGTGGATAAATGGTTACCCAAACATCTTTTATGATGGTGAAAAATTACTGCCAATATAACTACTTTAGCAAATGTAAATGAAAATGAAACACTTAAAGTCAGTAAGGGGGTTTTTAAATAAAAAAAAAAAAGAAAGAAAGAAAGAAAAGAAATGAATGGCAACAGAAAGAGGATGTGCAGACAAAACCAGACAAAAAGCACCATTGTTGTGAAAAATCATTATGTAGCTAAAGTGTAATGTCAGGTTAACATAAGAGTTTATAATAAACTTTGTCCAACTTTTTTACATCTATGTACGACCATAAATGTTACGAAGATAATAAGCACTAATTAATAATTAATTGAGCAATAAAAACAGGCTTGAATAAATTTGTTTACAAATTAATGACTTGTTCTACAAATAAATAGATTGAATTGCAAAGTATTTCATTATTTGCAATGACAATGACCAAAAATAAATGCAATAAATTTACAGGGACAGGAATTTACAAAAACAACATAAAACAGGCTCTATAAATGTTCACAGATCTTGTTACATCCAGTGGCTAATTTTCTGCATTGTTTTAGCTTGTTTTACCAGCACAAGGTCCAAAGTATCAGGGAAAGGCTAAACTGAGAAGCTAAACGACTCATTAAATGAAATATCGGATATGGAAAAACAGCAGGAAATGAAAGGAAATGGGAAAGCATATTCCCTTTTTAAATGCCTGATTGAAATCAGCATTAAAAAAAACAACTTTATTTCTTATGACTTAATTCATGTATTTTTAACTAAAAGGGATTTTATAATCATTTATAATTCTTATAAGTCTTTATATATTCATATAATTAATAATTAATAATAATATAGTTAATACATTAATTTGTTAACAAATGTATTATTATTCATATTATCCTTTATATATTTAGTTTTATTGTATCACTTATTAAAGGAGCAATATGTACGACCTTAGCATTCAAAAATGAGTACTGCAGTCGGAATCGCAATTTGGAGCCAAAGTATATTAAATAGGACATTCTGTACTGATATGTAAATTTCAAAGGTTGTTGGAGAAGTAGGTTTTTCAACGTAGCATGTTCCTGTATCCTCTGATGACATATCATTGTCATTTTATGATTTAGAACAGTAAATATATCACATATATTATTATCACATATTATGCTTTCTTACTATTTCTGTTCCACTTGTTGTCCTCCATATACGTCTTGACCAGAAAGCTACGATCAAACACAGCTGACATGTGTCTTTTGTGTCTTTTTTTCTTCTGATTACAGAGTTGAGAAAAAATGGGTTTCATTAACTGAGAGAGGTGGTCCTGTCTGAACCATCTCTCACGTTTGCCCTTTACCTGACACCACAGATGGGTTGTTGCGCAAATTGTCCATGAAATTTGAGAAGGATGTCATTTCATGCCAAAGACGGCTGAGCTGCTGCACCTCCGTCTCATTGAGCATCTCCTGGATATCAACGTAGAATCGTGCCAAACTAGAAAAAAGACAAGAAACAGAAATTATCTAATTTATTAACTATTTTACAATATATAGAATGTCTGAAGGCTTTTAAAGCTGTGGTGGGTAAATTTATTTTGGCGTCACTGGTCAAAAGTTCCATAATAACCTTTAACCATGATGTAATATGATTTAAGAGATAATCAGAGAGAAAACTAGACCTCTACTCTGCCTCTTGGCTGTTTTCAGGTTTAGAAAAACCAAGACTGTGAAGGGAGACTTTAGCCAGTCACAGGTTGGTAAGATAGCTGATTGTTGAGTCTCATTCCAGTGTTTCCAGCGTTTCACAACCCGGGAATGAAACTCAACAATCAACCATCTTTCTCAAGAATCGCTTATTGCAGCGTTAAAAGTAGATAAGTAAATGACAGTGAATAACTGAAGAAATTTCAGTGTTATGAGGTTTCTGCTACACTGGAAGTTTACTGGGATTGGAAAGTGCTACGATGGGGCTTACAGTGAGTTGTTATAGTTGGAGACGACGCCTGGAGACTCTCCTCTGGTTGGATATCTGAAGCAGGGGTTGTTGGCGTTGCAGAAGATGCCCTGGATCCAGGGCAGAATCCCTGCTGAGGGCATGGCCTTGTTGGGGAAATGACCTGTAGAGGCAGACATTTGAGGGCATGTGAGAGCTTTTAGGTTGATGTTAAAAGCCAAATGGTTAAAAGTGTGTTATTCTCTCAACGAAAAGAACTCAGATTATAGAAGACACATTTACTCTTGATTTTTAAAGAATTTCAATGAAAAGATTACTGTAGCTTGTTACTAAGGAGCTTTTTTCTTACATTCATGTTGTTGGTAGAGTGGATTGGCCTTCCTCAGCCACACCAGACCAATGAATAAAAGCACTGGCCAGCAGATCTCAACCAGGAAGCGGATCTGGACGGAAACAAGTGAAGTTATGTACTGTGAATCTAATCCAATACAACAGCCCTGAAGCTTATCATATTCAGCTTCTGTTGGGAGTCTGTCAGAAAAGGGTAGCTTGTGGTGTTATTGCATTGGATTGCCAAACAGAGTTTCGAAGGTTTTGTCCATCTCTCATTCACATTCATGATTATACCTTCTGTCTCTTGCGGAGAGTCCAGTTCTTCCACAGTAACAGGCGGATTTGGGAGCCTGTCTTCATTGCTCCGCAGCTTTACCCCTGGAGGGGGTCATCAGACTGTGACAAACCTGCAGACACACCATTTGGACACTGGATAATTGAGCCTATACTATTTCCAAAAGGTCTAGATGGTAACCTCAGACCTGCAAAAGATCTCACAAAAGTGATCACTGTAACCCAAACCATGATATTTGACTAATCCTACAAGTGTTTTTCATCCCAAATTCTTAGCATATCTTAACCACAGTGTTGTCATATTATAAAATATAATTGGTTTGTACAAAATGTACAATGAAGAAACAACATGTATGGATCTTGCAAGAGTTTCGCACTGTCTAAGATTCCCATCTAGACATGACTGTGAGAAAGACCCAGGACTTGTCTTACGATCACTTTGGATTGAAATAGATTTTTGAAATCGCTTTTGACTTTTGCATGATTTTCTAAAACATTTAAAGCTGCTACAAATAACTTTGAGCAGGAGTGTTTCCACTGTAATAACCATAAAATATAACATCAAAAAATAAAATAATTTAAATAAATTCTCCTTCTACCTCTTTCTAACTGGCATCAAGAATAATTACATAGAAATGTCTGATCTTCTGATGCTCTTGTTTGCTTATGTAGGATATATAGAGGCATCAGTATTAAATCAAGAGTTTCATAACCAGTTAAAAACTCCTTGTATTAGCTTTAACTTGATGGCAGACATTAGCTACACAATGATCTTTCACAACAATGATCCATTTTTTCTTGTCTGGACATCCTCTTTCTGTTGCCATAGCAACTTCCCACTTTCCCTTTCATTTAAAAGTTCCCTGTCTAAGTTTTTGTTTCTTTTTTATTTTCATTTACACTCCACATGGTCAACCTTTGTTGGGTGTTTTTTTTCTCTCACAGGGACACTGAACACGGGTAAATTTTCAGCCTTCAAAAAAACATTTATGCTTTTATGAAGAAATAACAATGCTTCTGCATATCTACCACTGATTCAATCACTGATTTATGGACAACTCCCCATCAGGAAAGACACTTATTATTGGCATAGACGTAGATTTGTGTTTCCCTTAACACAAATAAAGACATTCTGACTCTACGGCCGTCCTAATGCTAACCACAGTAACTACATTTTTTGGTTTGAATTCTAATCAAAAATGAATTTCCACTTTATCTTGTGACAAAGTTTCAGAGTTTTGTCACATTCTTAGTTTTACCCTTCAAGAAGTTATTGCTGTCAGGTCTTAAGAGCAGTATAAATTGACACAGAAAATGCACAAATTGGTGTATAAATTAGGAATTTGGTGCTCAAAATTTACTGGGAGATGACCCCTCGCTTATTAACTGTCCCCAGTGTTGACACAACACCTTGCCCTTGATTACTGGTGTTGACAGGGACTGGCTTTGGTTTTGACATTGACTCAAACTTGACTGTTCCTTGGCAGTAACTAGGATTTATATATGGTGGTCTTCACTACAACCTTGGACAGGCCATCATTCAAACCTTCTTGTTTAAATTGATTAATCTGCTTTCACAATTTTTATTTATTATTGAGTTTTTTGTTTAGTTTTATAGTTTTTACGTCCTATCACCACTTTTATCTAAGTTTCTTATCGATGTTTCTTTATGCCTGAGAGTTTTTATTTATATTTTTTTACTTGTCTATATTGTAAATGAGGTCTCTTCCCAATGTATTTCTTATTTAAAATAAAGGTTGAATGAATGAATAAATAATTGAAAAAACCACTTCTTGGAAAGACCCTTCTGAAGTGTTCCTGAGCAAAACACAACCAACTTTAAAGTTTAGTGAAGGCATGTGCGCAGAAGGAGGGAATTTCTCTACAGGAAAATGATTAGAATATATAGTCCAACATCATTTTTAACAAAATATAAACATGAGTCGACATGTGTATGCACATGAAACAGCGCATCTGATTGATAAATATAATTTGTACAACTTTATCATACAGATAAATTCATTTTACGGCTGAATACTTAAACCCACAGATGCCAATCACTTGGGTTATGTGCAGGTGGCCTCAGAGAATGTCGGACATGAAGAGTAATTTGTTCGGACTGACATGTCCAATAGATTACCCACAGAACGCAGACTGAGGAGGCAGGGACATAAACACTTGTCTCCAGAACAACAGGACAGACAGTGAGACTAAAATAGTAAAATAAAGGTTGCCATCGTTTTTGACTTCTCTGAAATCACCTTATTACTAAAACAGTAATTGCACAAGACTGACAGGAACCTGGAGTAATTTTGTAGCAAACATGTCTCATCATCGAAAAACTGCTGCGTGTTTAACTAACTGATACAAGAAGACATAACGGTGAGAACAGTTTTGGAAAGCATCCACCTGGATCTGTTTTGACACCATTACATGATGTTAAAATCTCGGCATTAGACAAACTAAAACAGTAATTAGCAACCGCACACCTGTCAGCTCTCACAGCTCATCCTATTTCTGTCAACAAAGCAGATAATCCTGAGCCTTACCTCTTATGGAATGATATAAAAGTCGTACGACATCGAGAGAAACAGCTTCACAAACAAGCTGAAGTAATAGAAAACATTAAGCAGGGTAGAAGAGCTCCGTACGGTTCCTAGCTGCCCACTCTCTCTGTCTCTCCTCTGCCTGCAGGTCAGCAGCACTCCTAATCTGATTGCTCTAATCTCCCAGCTCAACACGGGCAGGCAGAAAAAAGACAACAGTCATCCATTTTGAGGCAGAATTAGGGGGATATGTGCTGGAGAGGACAGGAGGGATACTGGTGTAGGGGAAGACTGTCCTGTAGGAGAGGGGGAGAAAAATGTTTGTCAGAAAGTGTCCAGGAGCAAGATTTACCTTCAGTTATTGCCATTCTTCAGGAAAGCCTTTCAGCTTAACATCTACAAAATAAATCAGAGTTCTGACTTAGTTACATAGACACTTAAATGACTTGAGGTGAGACATTTGTTGCTGGTTTGTGTTGCACACGTCTGAAATGATTCACTCCTCTGAGCAGCTCGACAAGGTGGAGCAGGTGACAGGGGTAATTAGGTTGGGAGAATGTGAAGCCTTGACAGCGGCACATTAAAACCACTTGAACCTGCTGTGAACTGTGTGTACAACAGACACAGCTTACCCAGAAACTGAGGTAAATTCAGGGCTTAACCCTGCACAAGTCTGGCAAGGTAGCCTGGTGTCACACAAGCCCAAAAGTGTCTTTCTCCGATTTAACAAATGCAGCAAATTATAGCAACAAATCTGACTGCAGCCATCACTGAAATACATGATAGGATATAATGTCACAGGAAGTATAAATACATAAAGTAAACTTGAGTCTACAGAAATAAAGTTTCAAATATAACCCCGATTCTCTGAGGTCCTGAATATACATCGAAATAGAGTTAATTTGCCAGTGGGCAGAAAATAATTGGCAACTAGTCAGACTAGACTCAATTTTCAACATTTTCTGCTTCCACATTGTTTAATGAGATAATTTTCTGTTCTGTTCTCTATAATAGGACAAATTTGTTATCTCTGGGTTTTGGGTGGTTGGTCAGACAAAAGCTCTCCTTAGGCTGTAAAATATTGTCACAGTTATTTTTACTATTTTCTTTCATTTTATAGACTAATGATTAATTGTAAAAACTAAAGGAAAAATTTTGGATTATTTGACGTGGGGTTATATTAGGTGCTTATCAATAGACAGTGTATTACCTACAGTAGTTAGTCTATATTTCGCCATTTTACTTTGCCATCAGAAAAGATCTGCCATAGCAAAACGACCATTAAATAAGTCAAATGTCACTCTCTGCAAGGCCACCAGACTCCTCTTACAAAATCAGTCATTTTACCTCACCGAACAGAGGAGTTGTTGGTCTATCACTGCCTCTGTTAGTTTGTTTGTGTTATTGTGTTACTGTGCGACTTCTGTGAATCTGAACTAACCCTTTATATAGCATACACTTCACCTGATACGTTTTTTAAATGGGCCTTTTTTTAAGTGGCTAAAATACATTTTGCTGCTGACTCTGTCCACAGAAGTATATTGCTTAGCTTCCGTCCTGTCTGGTTCTCCAAAATAGACGCATGCCAACTGACATTTACTGTGGCTAATACTCTGACTATGGATAGGTACCTCATAGAACCCCACTTCAAATAATCTGAACTATCGCTTTGAAAGATATAGAAAATAATCAGTAGTTGCAGTACTAAATCTGATACCATTCCATGGTTTCTTTCTCCATTAAAGCAAAATACAGCCAAAAACTTGATTGCATACATTTTTGAAACACAATAGGCTGTAATTTAAGAGGGGAAACAGAGATTTGTTAGGTACCAAATAAAACACACAAAGTAAACAAATGTCTACAGAGCTTCAAAAGCAACCTTTAAAAGTTTCAAATATAACCCTTTTTCCCTGAGGCACTGAACAGAGATCTAAAAATCAAACTCCACTGGAACAGAATTAACAGTTTAAACTACATTTTTAATTTGCAGCAAGTATTGTTGCATGTCATTCTTTTTCTGTATAGTCACAATAATGCGATGAGACAAAATTACTGTGACAAACATGCAGTATGTATGAATGAATATAAAAAAACGTAAACAGATACATAAGGTTTACATACTGAGAAAAGATGTACCAATCACAGGCTACAATGGACAACTTTAAAAAGGTAAAATTGAAAACCTCATGTTAAAAATACTTCCATCTGTTCCTTGTGGAATAAAATACAAAATTAAGCACATTTTAACATTAAAGGCAACATTAAGGAGTTGAACCTGCATTAAGTGCATTGTGTGATTACAATAAAGTATAATTTTGTAACAAATCAAACATAAACTTAAACGATAGGTTTACATTTCTTTAAAGGCAGATGTCAGATTTGTGGTTGGCAAATTTTCTTTGACATAAAAACAGAGTTCATGACACTAAACATCCAAAGTTGGCATCATACTTGTAGTATTTGCTTGTTTTGAATGTCTGAGAGACATTTTGACTTGAACATGTAAAATATATTAGTACTTATAACACTTTCATGGTTTATTTTCTCCCACTCTCAGCTTGTATGATAAAAATGTTTTTCCCAGTATACACTATGGCACAGATACATAAATATTTACAGATATAATATGTTTTTATTTTTGGCATCACACAAAATGAGCCTCTCTGTGTTCGAGCTCCTGCAGACGCCGAGGTCGCAGTCTTTGGTAGACGGGTTTAGTCTCACTGGGGCTGAGGTCTTCAGGGCTGCTCGGGGGAGGGGACTGGGGAGGTGAAAGGGTAGCGGAGGTCGATCCCCCGGGGTCAATGGCGCTGTCGGTGGAGTCCTGCGTCTGGAGCCGTGTCTGTGGGGGGCCTGTGAGGGTGGGGGACGGCGTGACTACCTCGGCAGGTTTAGCGGGGGCCAGCGATGAGGTGGTGGTGGTGGTGGTGGTGGTAATGGTGGTGACAGTAGTAGTCCAGTTTGGAAGCGTCCTAGCTCTGCTGTTAATGGAAACGGGGGGTTTGTAGAAAGTTCCAGGGGAGGCTGCAGAGTTCTGGGTGCCCTGAGCGTTAGCGGGAGGTTTGGCGAGCTTCTAGACTCGCAGATTGAATTATCTGTGTCATTTTCCCTTTTAGAAGTCCACACAGGTTTGACGGAGACGGTGTAGGGGCTGCTGGAGAATATGGTACTCACACTGCTCGTGGTGGGGGCCACAGAGGCAGTGGTTATGGCCGGGCTAACAGTGACAGGCATTGCAGCCTTTACAGGTTGTACTCCAGAGCTGGCAGGCGGCAGGTTGGCCACAATCATAGCAGTCCTGGGTGTAACGTCATAGTGCTTGTACTTGTACTTGTCCCATGTCCTCCTCTGCATCGTCTGCGTGTCGATAAAAGGCGTGATGTAGTAGGTGCTAACCCTGGATGAGCTGCTCTGACGAGCCTTTTCTGTCTCTGGTATCTCCTGTATAGTCTCAGAGACAGCAGAGTTCGTATCAGCATTAGCAGCAGCGTTGCGGTTATTCCTCTCGCTGATCTGGGCGGGAGTGGGAAGGCGCTCCAGCGGCATGCTGATCGGACGAGACACATGTCTGGTGCGTTGGGTGCGTAGTTGGACCTTTGGTGCCACGGTGGTGGTGGTGGTGGAAGTGGTGGTGGAGGGGATGGTGGTGCTGGGACGCCCAAACACTAAGGTTGACCTCTGGACTTCTTCAGTAGATGACTGGATCCCGTTGAGTCTGTCCAGAGCCGAGGCATCTGTCCTGTCAGTTCCTGGCTGGACCTCCTGAACCTCGTCCAGGATGTGTGAGGACGGGATTACTGATGAGTATCGTTTGTACACTTTGGCACTCTGCAAGGACATAAAAAAACAATCAGATTCAATCTGTGCAACATATATCAATAAATAGTCAATGATGTTTGCTTTTGGAACATTTTTGTACATTATTACTTAACATAATTAGGGATGGGTATCAGGAATTAGTACAAAACCGGTACCGGTCCCTGACTGGTCAGTAGTGAAATATCAATAAGCATCCTGACAAACAATACTGCTATCAACGTTTTTGTAACACTACAATGGGCTCACTTTGATGAAAACAGAGCTAAATGATAAAACAACAAACAATTACACAACAATTTAACTTGTTTATTCCTACAAAAAAGTAATAAGAAAAAAAGTTCAATCTTTTCACATCTTTCCATGTTATGCGGTTATTTTTTGCACCAAACTACGGCAAGTAGTATCAGCCTCCTGTATGAATCATTTGTGTGCACAAATTTCATCTTATATTGTCTGTGCACACAATTGTGAAATGTTATGAAGAAAAAGTAATTTTGGCCTACTTTATGAAAATCCTGGAGAAAAATGTTTTACAAGAACAGACTTGCCTGTCAGCGCACATTTCATGAATCCCACACAGGATTTACTTATTTTCCTCTTACTGCTTTGTGCAAGACAAATATAAGAGAAAAATAATGATGCGATTATGCAGTGATTATTGATGCACTGTGATGAATCAAAAGTTTCAATTTCTGTACGTGGTTTATTTTTTTCTCACTGTGTTACTTCTTACTTCGTCCATTATGTTTTATTAATACAATAGTAGCAAAAGCAGTAGTTTCCAGGTGGAAACGCAAAATACGGTTTCTCATGTTTGTTGTGTTCCCAAAATATTTTATTTAGACTAAAATTAGTAGAATTTCCCTTTAAAAACTAAGGATTAAATAATGGCCCAAGACAAGAACTGATTATTATGTCTTGCACCCCTAAAATCTTTGTAAAAATGTATTACAAAGCAAACAAAATCACATCCACTTTAACACAAAAAGGCTAGAGCAGTGAGAACCTGAGAGTGTCTGTCCATTCTTCCGAGATCATTACCCCCATTACAAGTCCAATACAGCCCAGCCGCACCCTTCAATCCCTCCTCACCTCTTTGATGTCCATCAACGAAGTGGAGTGTCTGCTGAGCCGCTGCACCTTCTCCTGGGGGGTAAGCCTGGGGGATGCCTGGCCAGTTGTGGGGATGTCGGAGCCAGGCAGAAGAGAAGCGTCAAAGATCGTTTGGAAGTGTCGCACCAGCAGCTCCACCATCAGGGCCTGGTAGGGGTAGTCTACAAGGGAGGACAGGGACACCTCGGCGTCTGTCTGTCGGGGTTTGACCAGCGTGGGGCCGAAGATAATGCCCAGGTTACTCGCTGTCATCTTGTTCTCCTCTGCCTGCTCAGTCACTCTGTGGTAGACAAGAGTAATGATGAGTTTAATTCTTAAAAAATGCGTTGTCTTGTTCAGGTATTTGAACTGGGTTGGAAGGAACACCATGTTGAGTCAGAATCAGACATAGCTTGACAGTCCATTTATAACATCTTAAAAGGGGCCAGTCAGTGTCAAGATCTGAGTAAAAGTTTCACTGAGCACGCTTCAGTGGCAACTTTCTAAAAAAATTAAACCTGCGTCAGGAAGTTCAAAGCACTTTCAAAGCACTTTTCTGTCATGTGATTGTCAAAAAATCTCTGCAAACACTTATGTAAATGTGATTACAAACAATAATTACTTGTAACTTCTAGGATAGAAAACTGTGCAATTTAAATATAAATTACATAAGCACAGAATATTCAGTTTAAAAATATCAGTGGTGGTTGAACCAGACTTTTGAAAGAGTTTTTTAATAGTTTGTGCCACTTCCTCTGTGCTACAGGGAAGTATCTGTTTCCCTTTGTGACATGAGGAAGTTTGTTTATCGTGTATTTCTGCAGAGAGGTAGAGACAGACAAGTTCTTACAATGGACGAGCTCTTGGTGTTTGTTTAGAGCTCTTCTTACCTGTTCAAGTGAGCTATGAGGAAGCGCAGAGTCCTGTAGTTGGCTGTAGGCAGCTGTCTGAGAAAGTCTCTAATCTTGAAAATGACTCTGTTGAGATTGACACTCGGACGGCCTTTCTCTCCTGTCTCAGTGCTCGGAGGTTTATCAGCCTCCTCCACAATCACTCTCTGGCACTCTTTGGCCAGGCCGATAACCTCGTTGTAGTATCGATATAGGATCAATGGCTCTGGTAACTGGACACAGAGAGAAAACAAGGAAGTGTTTTGAATTCTTACAATGCTGTGTATCTGTGTATTCATACTGAATAAAATGTTTATTCAAAATATGTATGAATACAAATAAGTGAAACCCAACTGATCACCAACTAACAGTAAAAGAATCTTTGACCATTAGGTTTGCTAAAATGATCCAGGTTCAACTTGTGCAACACCACATATCAAAATTTATACTTTTACAGACGTTGTCCACAAATTTTCAATAACCTTTTAACAGTTAACTGTTAACAAGTTCAGACTCACCTGTCTCAGGTATAGTTTGAGGACATTGCTGATGTCATGAGGTGAGAGGTCAGACAGCTCGACCAGGTCCTTCCCATTTTCAAACGCCTGACAGAGCTTCTCGACACGTGATTTGGCTCCATTCACACGATAAATCCCCTGTGAGCAAAAAACAGGTACATTTTTACCTGGGGCTTTCCACAACGATAAGGAATAGTCAGCCAGTGGGAAAAGGTAGCCAGCTGAGGGGGTAAAAGCCCACATTTGGTGGCCTGTGGCTCATTCTACTGCCAATATTCCATCATATACACTGATCTTAATTATTGCATATTTTAATGAGTTTGCCTACCTAATTCCTAATAAGGCTTCTTGTGCATTTTAGCCAAAACAGTCTGTAAATAGCTACTGTGGGCAGTAAGCAGGTATGATTTAATGAACATTCACTTTATTACATACAAAGGAGCAGAAAATTAGTCAATGACAGGATAACCAAATATGTAAACCATGGATCAAATGTACAACGTGGAAAACACCTGTGTTATACTTATTATATACATTATATTATTGCAGGAAGTTCCACCACATTTTATTTTATTTTTTTAAACATGAATTGGGACATCTGACATTAGTTTGCACAATTGGTCAATGGCAAAAAATACCACAGTGCTCTAGGATATTTTAACTTGTAACTTGTTGATCACACCTATTTTATTGGAATCAAAAATTAATGTAGTAGCCAAATAAGGAAGCCGGCTGGACTAAAAGGAGCGGTCTGTTGGCTGGTGGGCAGCCAGCACTACGGAAAACTCTGTTTACCATAACTGATAAGCATGACATATCCAAGACATAACCCAAACTGTCTGTAAGGCTTGAAACAGCACTCCAAGATATCAAGATATCACTGTGTGCAAACAAACTAAGTCTACCTTGATGTTGAGGGCTCGACTCTCAATCTCTGACGTGCACTTCTTGATGATAAAGGGTATACCATCTGGGCTGTTCTTTGCTGCTTGGGCAAAGTCGATACCAAACAGCTGGAGTCTGCCCTGCAGCTTTTTATGGCCACACTGAATAGCAAGAGTCTCTAGACACTTCTTATGACAGGCCAGGGAGCACTGGAAAGGGACAGGAGATAGAGACAGTTAAATAAAGAAATAAGTAGCTAACTGATTGAAACTTAGATTAAACGATTTACAAATAAAACAACTGATTTAGTATTTTTTTACTGTTTCTAATGCATCATGAAACAACTTTAGATATTTAATATAATTACTACAGTGAATGAAAGAGCATACTGTACCTCCTCACACTCAGCTCCATGAAATACCACCAGACTATCACACTCTCTGCACTTAGATGGAGCTCGTAGTTTTCTCAGCTTATGGGTTTGAGCAGCTTTGGACATCTGAGCGTTTCTGAAGGGACCAGGAGAGCTCGCCGTCTCTGTCACCATCTCTGCCAGACCTGAAAATCAGAGCCGCTGGTGAGGGAACTTACTTTACACATAACGTCATACCAAGTTATTTGTTGATGTCACGTCACTACGTAAACGGTAGCTTGGATTAATTTCACGTTCCTAGTTGTTGTTAACACATGAATTCAGAGCTTGATTCAGAAAATTCAGAAGAGTGAAAAAGTCACAGCAGAAAAGATTAAATTGAGATATGATCATTTGGATAAAACTAATAGAACAGTCATTGTTACTAAATCACGTGATGAAATAACAGAAGTTCATTGAGAGGCTGAATTGTGTTATAAAAGTACAAAGTGCTCTTTTATTTTAATATAAATTTAGCTGCTGATCATGCAGTTTTATACACGATTAAATGTCAGCTCACAACAATAAAAAAAAAAAAAATTAAAAAAAACGGAATTGAAAAGAAGAGCTGCCTGCTGCTGCTTCGATTCACAACAAGAAAATAAACACTGACCAGAACATCTCAGCATAGATACAGGAAGTGTAAGCTGAGGCCATACGCCAAAACTAACATGACCCCCATCTGTGCTGCTCCGTCAAGTGTAAAAACATTCGATGTAAGCGAAATCCACCACAGAGCTGGGCCCATAAAACAGCTCTATACTGTACGAGAGGTGTGCAGCTGTCTCAGTCACTACTTCTCCCTCCCTTCCTTAACTTCCCTGTCACATGAATGGACACACTGACTGAAACAAGCCCAAAATTGGTATACACATTAGCATGAGGAGAGGGAGGCACATAAAACACAGTCATGAAGACAAAACACACACACACATACACACACACACCAAGCCTTACCATTGTCTGAGGGCGACGGTGGCTCCCTCTCATCCAGGTCATCAGCAGAAGACATAGTCCCAGTGGAGGGAGTCCTTGGCAGCCGTCGTTTGAAGTCACCTGCACATATTTACAAAAATCATGAATTTCTACATAACAATGTTCAGTGGCTAACTGTAAATCTACAAGGACAATATCCCAGTGAAACGCTGGGAACAGATAAGCTACACTGCTCTACATGTGTACATTTGGTGTTGAATGTTTCATAGCTTTGCACAGTGTGACAAGTAGTTTCAGCTGTAGAGGGAAGTGCACAGTAAGATGAGTAGTGTGTGGATCTGCTGTACAATGAGGAAGTTAAACTAAAGAGTATAATTGGAAGAAATACATCATCAGTGCCTTCATCCTTTTTTTAGCTTTTTTGTGATTTGGGTATTGAAATCAAACTATTTACTTCTCTGTTTTTATTTTGTCACTATCTTTATCATCTTGCTTAAAAGATGTTTTTGTCATTTTTTAAGTGAGCTGATTTTGCTGTGTTTCCAACAGAACTTCTCAATGTCAGTCTGCACAGTTTTTTCCTTTCCTTGCCCCATGCCTTCTTTCATCATTTCCATGTGCAAATACCTTCAAGACCTTTTTATAAATTCATTTTTCAAAAAGTTTAAAGACATAAATGGAAAAGTGTGTTTTCATTAATGAATAATCCTCTAAAAATAAGAATGCTTGTGTTTTCGTTACATTAGAATAAGCCATTTATATCGACGGAGGGTACGGAGGATACCGCGTTGCTACAAGGGATGAAATGATGACCAGTTTCACAATAAACCACAGTAGAAGTCCTATCAGTTTCATTATTTAAATTTTTAAGTATCATTAAAACCATGTTTGATTGCTGCACAGACGCAGGCGCAGCATGTGTTTGTTTTGCATCAGTGAAAACACTAACATCACAAAAGACATGATGCAATTTCAAATCGCTCAGTACTTTCTGAAAATTTTAACAACATTTTAACATAATCATGCAAATTTTAGTTACTATAATCGTGGTACAAAATTCTCATTCTCATTCTCAGTTTCAAGCCATAGTTTCTACAGTAGCCCAGAATGGACAAACTTAACACTGGTTTTAGATTCGTTCTTTCGCATTTTGCGCGAGTTTTGCAGCCAGTGTAGATTCTCCTACTTAGAAGTGGAGAGTGAAATTCAATCTGCAAGCTCACTGCTAGATGTCACTAAATCCTACACACTGGTCCTTTAATGTAAAATCCTTCTACCTGGACTGGCAGTGGGGGAGTCCATGGACCTCGACTCGCTGCTGCCTCCCGCACTCTCTGAGTCACTGCACATCCCGCCCTGGCTCCCCTGACTACTAGACGCCCAAGCTCTCAGCGTGGCCTGACTCCTCAACGCTGCAAGAAAACAGAGAGACCACCAGTCACACACAGACACAGATTAACAACAAGGAAATACAGCTAAATTTCCCCTTTAATGATATTCTTAGTGTCAGTTTCAGTTATTTATACTGACAAGTGGTCACACAGATATTCCAGACTTGTGATGAGTAAGCAAGACATAACTCAGACTGTTTTGATTTTAGACCTGACAAAATTTATATGACTCAGAATGCAGGGAAAGTCCCTGGAAAGCTCATGTAAAGATAAAGGTAGGTTTGCAGGCTGATCTGACCCACAGATAGCCAACTTCAGCTTTCCAACCTCCTGAATTTTTTTTTTTTTTTTTTTTTTTTTTTAGTTTGGAAAAAAAAAGCATTACCTGCGGTTTACTTCAAGATGTCATAAAGAACAATAATCCATGTCTGTAAAAATGCTATTTTTATCTCTGACAGACAGGCATAAAAGAGACAGACATGCTTAAAACATGTCAAATGTGCCTACATGTTATCACACATCTTCTCTAATGTCAGCTGGTATTAATAGTTCTTGTAAATATTGTTGTTTAGCTTGTGATAGTCCTTTGAGTTTGCATCAATAACTGCGTAAACACCTTGTATGTCTGTGCTGCTGTTGGACCTCCGCTCGCCGATCTTTGCAGGCCGGTGTAGGGGACTGTCCACTTCGTCTCCGCTCAGCACGTCACAGGAGGTGATGGATGCCTGCGACAGGTTGCCGTGGGAGGAATGAGTGCTGCCCACTGACCTTTTGTTGAACACAAACCTGGGGAAATAAAGTCAGCATTTAAGGTTACGTGTGATGAATTCACCAACAGAAAAGACTTCTTTTGTCTCAAAGCCCAGTGTTACTATATTAATCAGTGTGTCGTATCTGTGGGGATTTGACAAGACCGTTGATAACACCAGTGACTCAACCATTACTTCACCAGGCTTCATCTTCTGGCTCATAATCTGTTTTGCTAACACCCACCACTAACACTCTGAGCATTTATAACTACTTGGAGCAGAGTGTAATGAGCAAGCGTGACATATTTCAATCTGTTACACAAAATTTGTATCTGACAACTGTATAATCGAGAGTATTTTCGTGCATTATAATACCTCTACACTACACACACCTCTATGATCTCTGCTGTATTTAGCAAGCCAATTCATTTCATTGGAAAAGAAAAACATGCCTTGTTATTACAGCATTATGTTTCTCTCTATTACAGAGACCTAAACTGTGCTGGAGACCAGTCAAGGTTTTTGTAATCCCATAGTTACAACAAACATTTGGGATAATGTAAGTGCACAACTCAACAAAATGTATGATGTATGCCCAACATTTTTTGACAGTTTAATTCAGGAATGTTACATATTATAGCTTTAGGAAAAGCTATAAAATGAACAGAAAATGCTGTATATAAAACAAAACTCAAATAAAATAAATAAAAAAATCTGCATTATGTTCTGTAAAATAAAAAAAGTTTTCATATTGGCACATATTGGACAATATATACAGCAATGCTGATACAGACGGGCTAATTTATCGGTCTGCCTCTAGTTATGAATAACCTCAGTGAATTTTCATGCAAGTACTGAAGGCTTAACTAAGACCGAAAGAGAGGATTAGGAACAGAAACTGAAATGAGCTCGGCCACCAGACCACTACATCATATAATGTCACGTTAAACACGTCTGTGGCTTCACAATAACACGAGTGCAAACTTGCCTGTAGCACTAAATTCAGACACAAAAGCATTTTCAGTCACTGTCAACACCTGTGATTTATGCTTCACTGTACCTAATAGAGCTGCAACAACATCATTAATCTTAACACAGTACTTAGAATGTGAAGTTATTCAGTATTGCTTGTTTTCTTAGTGGTAGTGAGTGTGTGTGTAGGAAGCTGCTTTGACAATCTAAGTAGAGTCTTAGGGACAGCTCTAAACCAGGGCCAAACTCTCACGCTCACAATCTCCCCTGCTGCATTCTGCTTGCGCCACAGATATTTCCTGAGGAAGGGCAAGAAATTCAACATGCATTCTGTCTCTCCTCGATTCTCTCCCTCTCTGTCTCGCTTCCTCCCACACTGACTCACTGTTACCTTTGCTGAAAGAAGAACTAGGCTATGAACAGCTTTTAAAAGGGGGCGGGAGTGACTTCACGATATTTTGAAACATTCTGCTCTAAAACTGAAGTTTAATCCAAAACGAAACTCAAACCTCAGCTGTGCTCACTGAACACTGACCGTCTCATATTATGGTCACATGAGTAATAGTCTTCCCTGTGGTGTCTGCATTCAAACTAAAATAAACCATAATAAAAGGAGTCAAGCAAGCAGATTCCATAAACTAATTAATGAAGATACTTGCACAGAGCTAAAGAGTTTAAATTTGACTTTGACATTTCTATAATCTTCAGTCTGGTACCTTGTGTTGTCTGAGGAGATGGAGTCTGAGTGCAGACGCTCTTTAGGCAGATTTTTAGGCAGGTTCCGGACAAACTCAGCATAGCATTCACCCGGATCGTACAACTTGGCACTGTCACTGAGAGCCTGGTAGTGGGCAGGGAGCGACACAGTTTGTGCCTGCTGCATTTGAAACCAGTTCACTGTCACCTGAAGAAAGACAGATTATATAATAAAGATGAATGAGCGAGTGAGAGAGTGAATGACTCACTGACTGAATGAACGAGAGAATAGGCAAATGACTACTCGAACAATTACAAATAGATAAAAAGACAAACATTCTTGGATGTCGTTTCTGTTCTTCCCATTCAATATAATGACAATGATGATTTAAATCAGAAAATATCCAAACAATTAATAAATAAACAGGACTGAGAACCTGACTAAGCATCCAGTGGCAACTTTCAGTACTTGACAGATTTCTGAAATCTGTTTTTAATACTCAGTTCTGTGGACTCAATTTGATTAACCAGTCCCATCTTAAAAATATGTACTCATTTTGAGCAACGGTGAATATCAAATGGCTTGTGGTATAAGAATATATCGATAGACCAAACATGAGTATCGCGATATTATGTTTCATGATAGTGTATCAATTCTCAAAAATACTGTATCGTGACAGTTAAACATGCAAAGATTCATGGCCGTGGCCGTAGTTGTGTTATGTTTAAAACCCTGATGGAGAGATAGCAGTGTTGTTATCCAACTACAGTGTTCTGATTGCATAAAAAAGTTAACTTTTTAACTTAAATTGTATTCATATGGTGGTGTGTTCTTTACACCACGACAGGCTGAGTGATATGGACGAAATCAAACATCACAATATTTTTTAACCAAATACCTCAATATCAATACTTACTGTTACTGAGTAATGCTGACTTAATGACTAAGTGGGTAAAAGCAAATAATAGAACAGCTAGAACAGTCCGTAAGTTCAGAAAATCACATCTATTTACTGTAATGCAGCCTTTCAAACCAGGAAAGGAAAACACTTCTGCCATATCACGATATAATAACTAGTCTCAAACAACAATACTAATATAATTAATATAATAAAAATATGTTGGCCAGCCCTTTAACAGACTAAATGTTATTGGACAATTCAGTTTCTTCTCTCAGTTTACTGGTTTGGCAGCTGATTGCTGATAATGTGCACAACTGTAGTGTCCACTCACAGCTTTGAGTGTGAGGTCACACTGGAAGACCATCTCTCGGATCTGTGTGAGAAAGGTGCTCTTGGCGTTGGCCAGATCCAACCTCCTGACGCCTGCGTCAGCCATACAGCTCTGGTACTGATCCTGGGCCTCCTCTGCCTGAGCACAGCAACGTGTACAGAGAACAGTTTGAGGGTGTGGAAGAAATGAGTACAATGAATATGTAGAAATTCAACGGGGAAGCACTTCTGCAAATTTTGGCAGAGTACATGTTGGCACACAAAGACATGCTATTAAATAATTAATCTTATTAAATTACACTGGTGTGGTAAACCCCACCTGTCAGGTTATGTCATCTTTAATCATTCTAAGATGCTATTTATCATACTGATTATTACTATACTTTGATTATTTTCCCTCTGTTATCTTCTCCCCTGCATACCCTCTGCAGAGCCTCCTCCTCCAGCTTCCTCTTCTTCTCCAGCTGCTTGTTACCAGCATTACACTGCTCCTCCTGGGAGCGGTTGGTAGATGTGTGGGCTTTCTGGTACTCGTCTCTCCTCTGGGCCTTCACCGCTCGTGCTTTACGCAAGGTTGCATCTGCCTCTTGCTGCCAAAACCCACATGGATAAACCACAAACACTCATGAGATTAAACTATGTAGGTGTGTAACAGTTATCATAAATTTAATCAGACACGCCTATGAGGTTTATTAACCTAGCATGTGAAGTGACAGTAAAATGTGTAATCAGCCAGAGCATTGAGAAAAAGTGAAAATGCTGATCCATGAAGCAAACACTGCTTAGTAAGAACTGTATGCCATGAATTTAATTACAGTGGCATTTATGTAACTTACACTCTCCTGGCTGGCTAACAACACTACCATTTACAGTGGAATGCTGCTTTGTCATATGTAAATCAAAAAGTGAGACGGGTAGCATTGTTATCTAATAGTATGTCTAAACAGAGACTTGACACGTACCATTTTCTTTTGCTCCCTCTGCCACTGCTCCTTGATGTCTTTCCTCAACTTGTCCAGTTCATTCTTACGGGCCAGAAGAGGCTGAGAAAAGTCAACAATTACACTGAGGTACACAGTTTTAAAAAGCCTTTTTCTGAGGTAGTTTACAAGAAATGACAAGACCCAAAACCTATTTAATTACTTAAATGCATGCCAAATTTTGCACAAGAGTGCAGCCATGTTGTAACCCCCCATTGTGAATTTCACAATAAGACTATTTAATCTTTCATTTTGTGCACTCTGTATGTGCATCGCTGTCAAAAGAAAAAACAAAAAAATCCTGCCTCTGCTCCATGAGACACAGAAGCACACCCAACTGGTTTTAAGTCCAATGAGTTAACAGACTCATGTGCTTCTTCAAGGACTTTTTCTGGTCAATCTTACCTGTATGAATTTGTTCGTCTGAAGAGCCATAGCAGTTTGAATAAGCAGCTGTTTGTATTCAATGTCGTTCTTGAATGTGGAAATGTAGATATCACTGAATGGCATGTAGTCCTTGGAGAAATTAAATACATAAATTAACATCTGAATAATAATAATGTCATACAAATATTCACAATAATGATTCATTCATTCTATTCATGCAAAAATGCTCTTCTCTTACCTGTTGACTAGCCAGTGCCTTTGCAGACTCAGCCATTTTGGCATAATTTTTGGCATACTCAGTATCTGAAAGAAAAACAGTCATACAAAAGGAAAAGGAATTATTTATGTCTGTAATCCCTGCCTGTCCCTGTATGGCATTTAATGTATTTGCATAATGATGGCCCAAAATGAACACAGATTTTACACTATGTGAACTTATTCTGGTTATTACATTACATTTTACAGTATATTTCATATATTCCACACTAGCACTACGTAAATCTCATTTTGCAAACAGCAAACAGGCTGGCAAATGGTTTCTGGACTGACTGCAAAATAACAACAGTTTCTCTTTTCTCTTGGATCGCAAGTCAGTTGTAGCCCTCTACAGGCATGTTAAGCTACATAGTTTGGTTGTTAATGTAGTCGGTTGAAGCTTACGCATAAACAGAAAATCATATTGTGAATATGCATTTATTGTAGAAGGATAAAATATCCACAAGTAGACTGATTTTGACATTCCAGATGTCTTGCAATAGTGGATTAATTTTCTGTAATTGTTTTGATATTCCTAAACATAACAAATATAGGATGTGTAGGAAAAAACTCTGCACTTGGATGAAGTTTGCTTCTGAGTATGAAGGAGTGAGGCCCTTATTCCTGACTGACTGAGCTGAGCTACATTGTTGAAGACCATATTACCATGACTAAATGGCTGCAAAGTGCCCACAAAGTGTTCTGCCACTTCTGAACTCAATTAACACTCAAAAGGCTTATAATGACTCTTGGGTCTATTTGGAAAATGCTGCTTCAGCCCCGAGTCAAATACAATTTACAGATAACTCTCTTTATCTTGTTTCAACTTCACTGTGACACAAGATGGAGTATTTTTTTGCCACAAAATTACAGTGAAAGGAATAGTTCAGATTTTTTTTAAGTGGGGTTGTTTGAGGTACTTATCCATAGTGAGGTGCATTATCTACAGTAGCTGGTGGTCAGCATGCCCTCAGTTTGAAGTGGCACAGAGGAGGACCAGCACAGAAGCTAAGCATTGTAGTGCTGCGAACAGGGTCAGGTTCTAAAAAAGAATTGTCAATTTAAGTGCACGCTATATTTACAATATTTTCACTGCTTTATCTTGTTGTCCAAAACCTTTTTCCAATGGGAAACCACTGTTACATAAGACAAACATCGCTCTCTCCAAAAGCTACTAAACTCCTTTGGCAAAAAAAGGTAATTTTACCTTGCAGAACTTGGAAGTTGCTGGTCTACCGCTGCCTCAATCTATTTGTTTGTTTGTGTTATTGTGTAACTTTGGTGGATCAAAACTAACCTTTTAAAACTTCTAAGTCACACAATAATGCTAACAAACCAATCAAGGCCACAGTAGACCAGCAACTTCCATGTTCTGCAAGGTAAAACAAATGATTTTGCCAATAGAGTTTGGCTGAACAAGAGAGAGCAATATTTAGCTTATCTAACAGTGGTTTCCTATCAGAAGTTTTGAAAACATAGCATACACTTAAATTGTTATTGATTTTTTTTAGGTGGCTAAAATACATTTTGCTGCTGACCCTGTGCGCTATTTAGTTTCCTACACAGGAACATCTACTGCTCTCCCTAAACTGGGGGAGTGTCGACCAGCATCTACTGTAAGTAAGATGCTGACTACTGATGAATACTTCATACAACCCCATTTCAAATAATCCAAACTATCTCTTTAAAAAGTTAGCAATCATCACATTCTGTCATATAATATCTAGTATCTAATGCAGTAACCCTCAGTTTGCAGCCCAGTGCACTGTCAATAGTCTCACCCATAGCCAGTCGTTTCTCCATCCAGGCCAGAATGTCTTTAATATACTTGGACCAGGCCTTGGCATAGAGTAGAGCAGACTCCACTCCACTGTCATTCTTCAGCAGGGTCAAGTCGACTTCTTCCTCCCGTGACAACTGCACCTCTGGGCCTAAAGAGTCAGAGTAGGAGACACACAAATCAAAACAACATGAACTGAAACACATGGTATCAACCAAAAGTGCTGGATTGATGTGTCTCAGTTCTACTATCCCAACAGACGTGTGTGGGAGGTAAATGAAAAAAACATGTGAAGGTTAAGGTTGACGATGTGGGAGGATATGAAAGTGCCGGGCATCTTTTAAAAATAGTCCAAAAGAATTATTTTCTTTTTACTGGTTACACTGTGATGCACCTCTCGCCTGCCCGCCATCTGATTTAACAGAAACCTCATGTGTTTCCCATCCCACACGGAACTACTCCTAAACAGGCAAGGAATGTCAGATATGTGGACGGAGAGGGGAAAACGAGCAGCTAGTATGAAAAAAGCAGCAGAAATAACAGGGGTGGAAGCAGAGGTTTAAGGCGGGTCTACCTCAGGCATTCAAGAGTCCAAAGCCTAAATCACTCAGCTAACTCACAGGCTGACACTCCAGGGTGCCCTGGGCTACAAAGCAACCATTAAACGCTTTGTACAGCAGCCATTAATAGCTATAACATTTCAGGATTAATTTACTTTACACCCACATTGCTTTGAGGTAAGCAACGAAATGTGAATGCTTACACTTACCCACAAGGTCAGTTTTCTCTGAAACATATCCCTCAGGATCCACAGACAGATTGTCAAAAGACTGTGAAAAAGACATTTGAGATTATAAGGAGGGAATCGCAGACATACAATCAAAGTTAAACATCAGAAGCGGCTGGGTTTTCAACACCCCAATTAAGAACAGAAAGCAAGTCTTTGAGGCTTTTTTAAATGGAGGCGTGGTAAAATTGCTGCTTTAAGTGCAGCCTTTTGAAAACTGTCATGTTTGAAAACAAAGCGTTGAAAAAAATACTGGCTGGAAAGCTGGGAAAAGAAAGATGATGTCTCACCCTGCTTCTCCTGGTCTGGGGGTTCCCCAACCCTGAGCCACTGTCCACATCTCCCATAAGGAAGTCAGAAACTCTGAGGGGTAGATGTGATGTAGATGTAGGTCAAGTATACAGTTTGATAGGGACAAAATTACAGCTTGTTCACTCAGATTGAAAAACAAAAAGCAGATCTACAATTCAAAACACAGATACATAATCTATTCCAAAAAGTTGTGAAGCTGTGTAAAAAGTAAATAAACACAGAATAAGATGATTTGCAAATCCCTCTAGATCCCACTAGGGTTCAATGTCAGTTTATTTTTTTTACTTTTGGTTGGGCAAGTGGGTGAGAAATCTACTATCCCCAAGTCCATTTTTACTTGCTCCTGTACAAATAGTTTGATTTACTAGTGCTTGTCAAACAAAAACAAAGACTTAAGTTAATTGTAATTATTAATCAAGGGCTGCAAAGTATAAGCTGTCAGAAAACAGTGAAAAATGTCCATCCAAGGTGATGTTTTGAAATGTCTCTTTATTTTCTAAAATCTAAAGATATCAAGATTAATATGATAACAAACAACAAAGCTGGAAATATCCACATTTGAGAAGCTGAATACAGCATTTTCTGCCACTTTTGCACAAGAATTTACTTTATCAAACTAGCTTAATACTTCTTTACGATTTGCCCGGTCGAGCAACTGAGTTGCCAGATTTACTTGCCAGATATGGCATTCCACTTGCCCCAGACAAGCAGGCAATCCTTGTCTTTGTACTGTATTCAACTGAACGTAGGCAAGACTCAACAATATTTATTTATGGTTCAAACTGATAAACTTAATTGCTTTTTGTAAATATACACTCATTCTCAATTTGATGCATTGTTTTTATTAACATTTTACCCAGTGTCATACATAAGACAGAAAGACAAATTAAAGGTTTAAAAATTGACTTAAGTCATCTCTGCTTTCTTTGGCTGTTACACAAAAAAGTAATAAAAATCTAGTGGTGTTGAAAAGGTACACAAACATTGTACTCACACATTGCCGAATGTGAATGCCAAAGTGTCAATGGATGTGTGTATCTCGCCAAATATAGCTTTTGTGCTTTCTGGGTTCACTTCCTTGAAGTTAACGCCTGTGGAGAGAGTGATAAAATACACAAACCTCAGCCAAAATGACATTGTATTACAAACCAGCTAATGTGTGCTCAATCATTCAACAAAAGTAGTTAGACAACTAGGCCTGTGTGGCTGAGCACTATGATACCCACTACTATGATAAACACATGGATGAGAGGTCAAATAAATGACATGTAAATGAAACAAACAGCTAAATTAAATTCTAAACTCAACAACTATGCATGAAATCCAGATTAAATGTATGATACCTTTACCAAAGCACGGTTTCTTTCTGCAATCTTAAGTAATAGAGGCCACAGTTAACTGTTTGGCTTTTGTGGAGAGTGGTTTATTGCCTCTACAAGTGCTAAAGTTGTTTCAGGTAAGTGTTGACATTCTCTTGATGACAGACAAAAAGTGAACCCCCTGAGTAGGTTACACAGTCACAAGTTTTACAGAACAGACTATGCAAACAGCTTAAAAAACACAACCATTAGAGCAGAAGCAGTCTGAGGCAATGACTTGTTCAGTCCACGTCTTCCTACCAAAGTAAAAATAGCTTCTTCTGAATGGCTTCAAGGATCTTCTGAGATGAATATTCAAGGACTGTTCAGAAACAATCCCAGATTTTCCCTCCTTTGTTCCAATGTGTTACGATCCAACAAGCCATCTTCCATGTTCATCATGCACAGAAGAGGCAACCAATTCCATATTAGTAACTCTTCTTAAGATCGATTGACAGCAAGACATCCACCGATTTTAGACTCGTAAGGCCATCGAAGCTTGAGAAATCTTCGAGAACTTTGCGCACGGACCTTTTCTCGTCAGGAAATGGTTTATTCAGCGAGAAGACATTTGCAGAAAGCAATCAGAGGAACCAAAGTCACAGGCAGTGAAATCCGACTAAGCTGAGTACTTCCTGTCTGCCCGCAACAGGAAACACTCACACAGCTTGAGCTCTATGACATTCAACTCTAGAAAACCATGACAATACTTACCTTTTCTCTCTGTAAGCTGTTACTGTTGTCTAGTAACCAGGACCAGAAAACGTTGACAATGTGAATCAGTTGTCGAGGAAAAAAAAACCTCTACACAGTTCCAGTTCCCAGACTGCTTTCTAGCTTTTGTGCTTCCATTTTCTCTTCATGAGAGCAAATTCAATCCATATCAGACATGGTTGGGTGACTGTAGATTCCCAACCAGTGATGAAGCACAGAAGGGTCATGGCATCCTTGGTTTGGGGAAAGCAACCCCACGTTCCAGGAAGACTCTTGAGGACACCGAAAGAGTGGAGAAGCAGTGGTGCAAGCCTCCCTGCCGTGCACCTCCCTGGCCCTGAATGCTAGCGTACAATTCTGCACTGACTTCTTCCTCAGGACATCCTGTGGGTCTCATAACAATGATTCCAGAGCTCTGCCCCCCTTGTCACGATTGAAATATGGAAACTGCATCATTCAAGTACAGGGGCCATTGTTTTCTCACGGTTGAGTCGTAACTGGGACAATTAACCCCTGAAAATATCTTTAGAGAGTTAAAGCATGTCACATAATTTCAAAGGATATTTTCAACCTTTTCCAGCCCCTTACAGCTGTGGTTAATTACATATTTATACACTCAAAATTATTATTTGCCCTCTTTATCATGTTAAATCAGATGGTATTCTGCAAATAAATTAAATTTCAATAACATTTTTACTGCCTTGCCTCACTAAACTAAAACACAAAAAAGTCTAGTAGGCTCATACTTTCTGCTAACTACAATCCACACAGAGGTGAAACCAAAACACCTACAGTATGGCATGGTCAGTGAGTGAGGGCACAGATATTTCATATGATCCTTGGTAAGAGATGATGACAGGACAACAAAGGGGGGAATGAAGTGGCATCTGCCATTTACATCTCTAAACAATCTGTAAAGGGTAGCCAACTCAGTTATTATAGCAGTGGTGGAAATTAACTAAGTACTAGCGTTAACTTCTAACCTATCTTGAAAAATATCAATACTCAATACCATTTTCAATAACATGGGGAAAAATTTTCACAAGAAGAATTAAATTTTATATTTTTATTATGAGATAAATATAACAAGGCTATAACAAGCCAAAGAGAAACTTAACCATTTTGGAGACATTTTTTTTAAGGATAACAAAGTTATCTCATTAATTAATATTAGCGGTTAAATAAAGTTGGTAGTACTTTGTGTTAAGCACAACAGCATCTAATATTTACCACTCTCTGTCAGAGAGATGAGGGAGCAAGAAAGCACAGCTGGTATCAATACTGTGGAAAATATGGATTTCAAATATTCAGTATCAATATGTATCAATAAATCAATATTTTTGACAACACTACTAAGTGCATTTACTCAAGTACTTTGCCTTAAGTATTTTCTATTTTCAAGCCAATGCTCACTGAATTGGCAACCTCCCAGCATGGCAGTGGCAAACGAGGCTGAAGCGGCGTTGTCTTCTTTTTGTGCCAAAGGCAAAAGTAACTGGGCTCTCTGACTTATTTTATTTCTTAATCAAAAAAGCGAACTATTCAGTCAGATAGTGATTTATTATCAAAGTTATTCAATTCCAAGCATTTGAAATTCAAGCCATTTCAAACACTTTATTCATACTCCAAGCACTTTACAAACCTTGAAAACATTACAATAAAATTCAAGTGTTTTCAAGGATGTCCAGCACCTGTACAAACCCTGTAATTTTCTCATAATTCTGGCTTGACATAACCTGGTTTCTACAGTGTGACAGATCATTCATAAGACAAACCAGAAGCTGAGCAACATGCGTTTCATTTCTTTTTCATTAATGAAGAATATCTACTACATGTTTATCTGCATAGAGATAGAAAAATGCCTTTGACATGCACATGCAAGATTGATTGCAGTAAACAAATAACCCCCCCCCCCCCCATCGGCTGCCAACATCTTCCCCAGACAAAAGGGGACAGAGAGCAGGGAAAGAATTTCAATAAGTTGTGGAAGTTGACACTTTTATTGCAGTGCCCTGCAGTTTTTCAGTAGGAGGAGGGCAAAATGAACACTCTCTCAAAATGTGACCAGGAAAAGAAAACTTGTCTAAGTGTGATCTAAACCAATTAGACTCTGTGAAAAGATCATATCTTTGATGACACGAAAACAGAGATGAAGTATGAGCAATAATAACACAATAGGTGTCTCTGTCTACCGTGAAACTCTTTGAATTATACAGCAGAGTGGAGCTGAACATGTCTCTAACATTTTCAGGTTTATTAAAAATTGCCATCAGTGTCAGACAGCAATAGAAGCAGAACAGTTTGTGGATAACATCTACATGCAAGTGGCATTTGAAACTGGTTAGGCAGCCATGTGTTTAGAGAGGGAGGGAGGAGGATTAGGTTTTCCAGTAAATTCTGGCAGCTGTCCAAATGCCCCAGGTGTCATGACCAAACATCAAAGAACAACAAGGACGAGGAGACGACACACTCTGAAGACACTGAGGCGCACAAGGCCTGTTATCATCCAAACCTTTGAGTTCTCATCTCTGACGTCTCACTGATTCATTCCTCTTTCAGTCTCTCCTTTTCAGTGCACCTCCGGCTCCCTGGCTGTGTTGGTGTTCTGTTACTGACTGGCCATTAGGGACAGTCCAGCCGGGGTGTGCGGTGATGTAAGGCACCCCCTTGTGGACAGGCATATTTCCAAGATTCCACTAGGTATGCAATTACTGTATTTACTGCAGGAGTAAATGACAGGTCTTTCCTTATAAAATAGGTGCAACAGGGACAAAAACTGCCCCACTGTACATTAGTAACATCATTCTATCAGTATTTTTGTGCAATTTTAGCATACAATGTAATTAATACCTTGGTAACACTCTTCTCCAAAAGTAATGTTGCCTTCATACTCACACATTTGGGTAAAACCTTGACTGAGTGATTTAACTTTTTCTCTCAATAGCAATTCTGATCTCAGGGTATGTAGTCATACTGAGCACCAATTTGATACAAAAGCTCTCTTTTACCCCATTTACACCTGGTATTAAAATGGGATTGGTATCCGGACACGATATTTGAATAATTAATCATTTGTTTTTGCCTTTGCATTCACGCCTTTTTTTTTTCGAATGCATTCTTGTTGTCCTCATTGAGATCAGATCTCTGTCTAACAGGAGGATGCAGCAAATTAGCTTCAGACTCTCTTTAAAAATTCACAGAGTTTTGTGGGTTGCTGAGTTATACGAAGCTCAATACCTTTATGAAATGCTGTGTACAACTTTGCCTTAATTATCTGTACCCTCGTGTAAATGTCGGCAAATGTCATACAATAAGTTATTTCTTTCTTTGTATAAAAAAATTCTGTTTCAGTTCGTCCCAGTGTGTTACAGTAAGCTACCGGTGTGTAGGCTGCTCTGTGCGTAAATAAATTATGCCTTGTTTACAGCTGATAAGCTGCACAGATGAGTGCAGCACACACCGTTATTTCTTACTATATATCATTAATTCCCCACCCAAGTATTGCTTTCATAATTCATCTTTTGGCACTTTCATGGCACAGAATAGATGTATAATCAGTAATTAGAGGTGTGTCTCTTTAAGCGCTCACATTTGCTTGCTCTCTTAATTTATATATTTTATGTTTTATGAACTAATCATATGTTTTTACAGATGCCAGCACGTTGTACAGATTGCATTTACACCTACCTAAAGATCTGAACACAATATGAGCCAGACCGCCTCCAGATGTGGTCAGGCAGATCCAATCACAATGCATTTACACCTTGCATTAACATGTATTTTTCCTCATTGCATTTTAATGCCAGGTGTAAACAGGGTGTTCACGTTTACATATCTGAGATCTGTGTGCCTCACTGCACAGAACTCATGATTTTATGATTTTACGCGAGTTTCAGTGGAAATTGTGGGAATGTGCTTTAATTTATCATTATGACGTACATGTTAATTAGACAGTGTAATGGCTACAGAATAATGACACCATCCAGATTGGTTCCCTGTGAACCTCACTTTCACAATGAAAATTCTGTCTGCCACTGGGAACAATTTTTCTCGGGAAAATTATGTCTCCATTATAGACTAAATTAATGAATAAATTCATTTTTGATGGACAGCTTTATGAAGAGAGTCAGATCTTTCCTTTCGACAACCCTCAAAATAATAATAAAGTCCCCCCCCCCCTTTTTTTTTTTTAACAGGACAGGGGTTACTAAGTTTATTTGTGAAATAATCACAAGGATAACAGGTAAGATCTGGATAAGATTCAAAGTTTAACATCCCACCTGTATTAATTTCATTTCACGTGTTTGGATTTGGTTTAGCAGTAATAAATTACTCATTTTCAGATCTGATGTCAATGATCTACACTGTAAACATTAAACAAGGTGACACCATATCCCTCTGCTTTGTCAGTGAATTTAAAGTTATCTTGCCTTGAATGCAAATAGTTTGTGGTCGTGAGCAGAGTGGTTCTCAGATGGGAGTGAGCTCCCACTGTTCACAAAGAAGAGCCATTTCATAAAGTCAACTCGTTTGTGACTGACACGTCATGAAATTCACATTTCCACTTTAACATGAGGTCAAGGATTATTGTAGCACCTAAAAATAATATGGCAGCCATAACCGAATGGATTTAAGAGTCAATTTTCAAATGACACTGACAAAAAAAACTGGTGCCCAATCCGCTTATTAAGGTCAGCATGCGGGAAAATACTGATCCAACATATTGCATTTGATTTGTAATAGGACTGAAACTAACAATTATTTTCATTCTCAATTGATCTGCCAATTATTTTCATAATTAACTGACTACAAACAATTAACAATTAAAAACTGTGAAAAAAGCTCATCACATTTTCCCTGAGGCCAAAGTCACTTTCAAAACCCAAAGACTCTTCATTTACTATAACAAATAACAAAGAAAAGCAGCAAATCCTTACAATTAAGGAGCTAGAAATAGTTCATCTTTGAGATTTTGCTTGAAAAATGACAGATATGATTCAAATATCAAATTATTTGGCAACTAATTTTCTTTCACTCCACTTATTTATTAATTGACTAATCTTGCAGCTCCAATTTGTATTAGCAAAAAGTCAATTTTTTCCTGTAAATTTAGAAATGTTATGAAACCCATTTAGTTGATCTTGAAACTTTGGTCTTCAACTATGCTTTATAAATGTCAACAGAAAAAAACCTTCAATTATTAGTCATCATGTCATTTTAACATCCTGTCATCACTGAAGTCACAGTCTGTCCTACCGTTACGTCTAAACAATGCCAACAATTCCTTTGACCCATCTAATATTGGATCTCTTTTGTCTCCTATTTGCATTCTACACATTGTCAGAGCACCACTCAGTGGACCACAGATGCAGACATGCATTCTTGTGCATTCTTAAGGAGTGGGTCACAACTCAGATATTGAGATAGGGCAGGTGAGCTGTCAGACAACCACACACCTCACAACAACATGGTGAAAAGAAAAGAATGAAGATACGTGGATGTGCCTGACTGACAAGCAGCCTGCCAAGGGGCCTCCGCGGTCACTGAAATATGGAATGCAAATTACAGCCATGTCGTCTCTCCTGTGCAAATTCTTGTGTGCAAGTCAAGTGAAGAAATAGCCTTGCAGTGGATCACGTTTCTAGCAGATTGAACTCGTGAGCTGAGATTCCTTTTGTTTGTATTCATTAAGAAGACGGGAAATGGATCTGTTGCCGAAGGAATAACTTCTCATACAATGACCCTTTAAAAACAAATCTCCACGCCAACTCTAACCAAGCAGAGAGCTACAAAATATTCCTGCAGGGTATTTCCCACACTAGTCTCAAAGACTGATGGACACCCTTAGCCTGAACCGGTAATGCAATGAGATTTCACGCCAAGATATCTGAGCATCATCTGGGCACCTGTGTGTGTTTACTCATATGTCTGTGTGCTTCCATGCATGCTGGTGAGTAGTTACTGACCTTTGACCTTGGCAATGACCGTTCCAGCGGCTCCCAGGATGTCCACAGAGTTCAGGGTCCGGTGTTTGCCGATGACAGCTTTGAGGACACGGAGTAACTCCGCCAAACGTTCCTGCACCACCTGCTGAAGATCTTCCACATTCTCTGGAAAAAGAAAAGAAGGCACAAATAGATCAGACAGGTTAAAAGCATAATATGAAACATTTTCCTAAAATAAACAATTTATACTCATTTAAAAATAATCCCATAATCCCTTTAGAAACCCACTAGAAATGTATGGTGGTGGTTGTATATGTAAAGACCCTGCTCTCTGCCTGTATTTCTTTATTTTCTCATTATTTTGCTATACTGTGGACGCTTTACCAACCCAAACATTGCTATGTGACGTTGCAGAAATGAGACTCAGCAATCAACTATTTTTCTGGTGCATTAATGAGCACCTCAGACAAATCTTACTGATTCTACCTCTAGGTTCTGTTCTGAGTATCAATCACTAGGGATGTCATGATAAAAAACTCAAAGTACAGTGATTCCACAATAAAAAATTCCATGATCCAAAATGGTGGCATGAACATTTTTTCTTTCTTAAATAATAAATAATAATCAGAACAGCATTTTTTGTTAGTATAAATCCTTTTTTGTTACTTAAAGTCTTTCTGCTTTCCTTCTTTATTAAAATAACAGAAACATAGCAAGCCATGACTTAATTAGAGTTGCAATGATTAGTTGAATGATTAATTGAATAGATGTCAACTATTAAATTAATTGCCCACTATTTTGATAATTGCAGAATCCATTAGGTATTTTTTAAAGAGATAATTCTGATTTCAGCTTACAAAATGTGATTGTCTTCTGATTTCTTTTGTCCTCTATGACACTGAACTAAATATCTTTGGGTTGTGGACAAAACAAGACATTTGAGGACATCATGAATGCTTGAATTAGCCTATGTATGCACAATTGCAAAACAAAAACAATGCCACAGTTGGTAGCAGTCCTTTTATAAAGTAAAGAGGCCTATAATAAAAATAAAATAATTAGAAAATAATAATACTGTCACAGTCCAGTACAATACCCATCCCTAATCAAGACCTTACAAAACTAACTAAAGCTTATTTAAATCAAAAACCCAACTAATCACAATTTCTGATCTATTAGTCAAAGTCATCCCCGTCATACCACATTTTGAGTCACACGTCAACTAGTGACAAATGAATTCCTGGCATTCCTTTTGTCTTTGCCACACTCATTACTTGGCAAATACTTTGACATTTTGAAACTATGAAACTTTGCTGTCATCTTTTGTCTAATCCAGATGGATCCCCTCAAGGCAAATGATACGTAACACATTCTGTTATGTTTTATCTACGTGTGCATGGTTGTGCCTTTAGATGAAATGTGTAAGATGGTTGTGGTTGAGTGACAGTGACTAACTCAGATGTTGCAGCATAAATCTACTGTGATGAAACCTCTTCTCTGCTTCCTTCAGGCAGAGTGTCACCATGTACACCGGAAGAGGCATGTATGTATCTATGTAAACAGGTCACACTGCCTCAGTCACAGTTCTGACATTTCCAGACAGATGACGATGATAAATATACAAATGATTACGTGCTTTTTGTACTTTTGTGGTCACAAGTGAGGCAGAGTCATTCTTGTGCTTTAAAGAAACGTCCCAGTTAACACATAAGCCACAGATTTTATCTGTGCAACAGCCAGTGTTGAGTCCTGGTACAGTTAAGAGCCACAACTAAACGTCATGTTTATTTATTCAACTTAAGCTGCTTAAGCATTCAATAAATACAACTGTGGTACTGAGTCTGAGTCTAATAAAAATTACAAATGCATACCATTAAAAGGGAACTCCTACTAAATAAGCATAAAGACTTAATGTTAGAGGTGACTGAAGTGGCACATATGGTAGCAATTATGCAATCATTCTTTTTGCAGAAATCAACTGACAGTGTGAAAAAAAGTTGAGGAAGATCTTGCATTTCTCTCTGTTACCACTGAGGTTTTAGAAGATGATACTTGAGGAGGAAAAGAATGTACAAAATGCATTTAGATTGCATCTATCTTCTTATTTTACCAATCACATCACATCAGTCACTGTACCATGGAAGGCACACCTTCTCTAGAGCCAGGCAAAACAGTGAAGGGTAGTACAGAGAACATTTCTCCATATTTATGTATTTTACAAAAGGTTTTCTACACATGAATGCTCTTCTTCACTGTATACTGTCATCTATATTAACTGTTTTATAGCATTATTCAGTATGAAGACCAATGGGGTGTGATATATGGATTATACCAAAACTTCAACCATTTGGGATGATAAAATGTGAATATGGCACTAAGAAATATGTTTTATATAATAAATCTAAAAAGCAACAGTCTTTATGTTACCAGCGGAGATCTGGTAACATAAAGACTGCTGAAACTGGGTGATAAGTCTGTGTAAAATGCCTGATTTCACAGCAAATTTTCAAAAAAAAAAATTAATGTAAGTTGCTATGGAGAGAAACTTGCAAAAAAAAAAAAAAAAGCAACAACAACTTGTTCCAGGGAGAAGAATTGATTTTGCATGAATTATTGCAATATGGCAGCTTCCTGGATGGACTGTGATAGACTATAGTGGTACTTCATGATGTGGTGATTTGTTTTATTTATTTTTGCTTCTATACTGGGGCTGACACCTTCTGGTCAGTTGGTCGATTGGTTGGTCGTTATGCGCTTGTCTGAACAAATTCTCATCAGTTCTCATAGTCGCTGGTGTTACTTTAATAAGGAGAGAAGCCTTCTTAACCTATTATTGTCAGGGGACAAGACATATTCAGGCCTGATATATTTTATTTTTGAGTGACAGGCAATTTAATGACCATTTACTCAGTGCCAAACTAAGTGACACCATGTCAAAGTACCAGCACAAATCACTATACTAGCCTCGAGCATCAGAGGACAGAAGAGGTGAGTGGATATAAATTTCATTTTTAATGACAACATGTGTGTGGATTTTACTCGGACAGACTCAATAATATATCAATACCAGTTGTCTTCAGACTCAAAAGTGTAAGTTTCGCTATGTTATATGTTGTGTTAGTGTTTCATTTGTAGGTTATCCTGTTGAATTTGGTGCTAGCATGTTGCTAATGTGGTTACTACTACAGATTGAGGCGATGTTGGACAAATATTGGACAAATATTGTAATATTGCAGGACAGTCAAGAGAACTTATAAACACTGAGCCTCATCTGAAATTAATTAAATGTTAGTAGTGGTAATGTGTATGTGTGTGTATTGTTGCTGCATGCAAATTTACTAGATAGACACGTGCTTAAGGTACCGGTATAGCTACATGTGAAAAAAAAATGTTCAAACCGTGGGACGGACAAGATGTTTGGACTGACACAGAATTAAAAATAAACTAACTAACTAACCTAGAGCACTTGTCAAATTTATGTTAGTGTGTTTTACAGACAATTAAGCTCTTTGGTCAAAATGAAAACCAGAAAGAAAAACTTGACACACAATGAATCTTGTCCAAACAACAGGGGAGGAAGATAGTCTGTCTCCCGGTCTGCTGCTGCAGGCTAATCAAGTTGGCACCAGACAATAGGTGAGTTCATGTCTCACTCACTGTTTTGGAAGAAGCAGGGACACCGGCTGGAAATCAAAAAGTCATCTGTTTTTCATCAAGGCCCACGCCACCATGCAGTGGGGTGAGATGAGAGAGTCTGAATTTATTGGAACATTAAAAGGAATTACAGAGGGTGAGAAAATGAGAGCCTGTTAACCATTTGACTCCTCTCTTATTCAAACACACACACTCTAATGCTATTGGCTGCTGTAAAACACAGTAGAAGAGACATAATCCGCATCTGAGACATAAGCCATGGCCATCCTGGCCATCTGTGACACTATTTCACAAGAATGACAGGAGACAGACATTAAGATAGACACTAGGCAAGAAAAGATGTAGACAATGAATCACTGGGAAACATAATGCAAAGAGAACTTGACACGCCAAATGCACAAAAATTAAAGGAAACAAACAAGCGCAACATCAGGGTCTATCTTGCTGGTCAGAAGCTAAACACTCTGTCTCTAGCTTCCACCCTTGAGGATTAGAGAAAAAGTGTCCTGTGGAGGAGGGGGACTAACCTGCTCACCTACCCCAAGGCAAGAGGTCCCTGACCCTGACACACCACACTTTAAGGTCCCCCTCCCTGTCGGCACTGACAAAAGGCCTTCATTAAGCACCCTCCCCTTCCTTTTAACCATCCTTCTCAGTTGTGGTCATCGGGGTATTTTTGGTTAGCTCATTGGCATTTGAAGATCTCCTTATCAAAGACGTGTGGTTTGGCCATTGGCATATGAGAACCATCCCAAATGAAGTGCACCCCTGAGAATTTTCAATCAGCATGATCCAAGTGGAGCATAACTGAAGCTGCTGCTGTGGTGATGGCCAATTATCCGCATTTTGAGATAATCGGTATCAGCCGATGCCTGTGCTCACAAGGCCGACAAACAAATAATACCTGCAGACACATCTGCAGGCAGCCTTGTTCCTCCTTTTTTAAGTTTTTAAGTTTTAAGAAGGTGGTAGCTGTGCTATAACTCTCATGTATCCTGCTGTTTATGTTAACCGAATTTTCCTCAGTCACCATAATTCTTTCTAAATTTTCAGGCACTTCTCCCAGTCTAAATGACACTGCAACATAACTTGAAGCGATGCAAACAACCAGGTGAGCAAACATCAGATTGAATTAGTTATTCCCAATGAAGATGTCTTAACCTTCTCTGTGCATCAGCAAACAGGCTAAGATGTGGTGCTTGTTTGAAAAAAGAAAACAAAAACAGAAACACTCGCCCAGGTTCTATTTTTGCAAAGTTTCATGCACTTGCTTCACCTCCAACCTATTTTCTTTGGTCAAAATTGATGCTGACATCCTTGACATTTTTCTTTTCTCTCATCAGTGCAGCCCAACTTGACCAGAGATGAAATAACAAGGTTGAAAGCAGGACATTTTATATGATCCACAGCACTGTTTTATATCAAAAAATGCAAGGTTTGGAAGGAAAATGAGAACTGTTTGAAGATACAAGTAAGAAAAGTGTCCCCTAGCTGTATCAAAACAAGGCTGACTAATGAAAATTATGTAAGTTATGAATAAAAAATCTGTACACTTAACTTAGTCATCTGCAGAGAGGGAAATTGAGCAGTGCTGCAGCAGCATTGTTCATAGTAGGCCTATATCTGGGCAATTTTTCGCTCTCGAGCCCCTTGAGTGCATTTGCTCACTGTATGTTAGGAAGCCGTGTGACAGCAAATCTAATCTAAAACCATTACTGGCAAGCATTACATATATGTTATAAATGTACAGAATAAGGCAGTTGAATGATGTTGCTTTTGACATAACCCACTCTCCCTTAAATACACACACTAATCTACACATAATCCAATGTATTTTTGTATTTCATTAATTAATGAAAAATCCTTCTAAAAAAACATGTTACTGGCTAAGATAGCCATGTATATTAGATTGTAATGTGAATGTGAATAATGGAATTATACATGAATTATACATGATTTTTCTTTGTTTTGATAAAAGCATTATATATTGGCCACTGGCTGCCCTGTTCTCCAAACATCGATGCTGGCATCGACCATTGGAAAAGCCATATCGGTCGACCACTACAAAGCACAGCAGTAACGTTGGTTAGGATCACCCATTTCCCTTTCCTCTGGAAAGAAAAGAATTTAATTAGACTAATCTGTTCTCCAGATAAGAGAAGGGCATACAAATTGTGAGGAAATAACAATAGCTGTGATGTTGTGGCAACAGAGACAGTGGGATGTCCTGAGCCAACCTGCTGAATCGGAACTGAAGCCAATCAGGGCATTTTGGAATGGACTGATACTGGCTGTATCTTTTGTTTACTGTCATCCACTGCCAGCTGTCAAAGATGCTCCACTGTGCAGAGTTAAAACACTGTAATGGCATGGCAAACAAATAGAAAGCAGCCAGCAATTTCAATTAATGATAAACACACTGACAGCAAGCTTCAGAGAGCAAAGACCATGTCCTCACTAATGAGAGCAGAGCTGCTTTGGGGGTTAAAAAAACAACACTTATCATGGATCGACTCAAACAACATTTTGCACCACATCTCAAAAATACTGGGGAAAAGAGTCTCTCCAAATCCTGCATTTATTTCCTGCAACAAATTACACTTAATGCCAACTGTATTTTTTAGGCAGACCTGTCAAAAGTATTAATATAAATTTTTTCATGGTCCTACCTCTAATGTAGTCCTACTTTGGGCTAATCATGCATTTTGTTGCTGTTATATGAAAGAAAAATATAAAAATGGATAATGGCAGAAATCAGTAGGTAGGCCTACTGAATTGGAATCAAGGACTCAGAAATGAAGCAAAAAAAATCTTCCATGTCAATTGTCCAAAAATAATTAAGTTTCACTTTTTAAGTTTCATTTAAAAAGCTAAAGTTCAACAATTAATTTAACTTTTATTGAAATAGCAATGTGTCCTACGGCAATTTTCAAATAGCAGGAGCCCCGGTATTTATTAGACACATAAAACACATAAAATGAGTGTCAAAATACCATTTTAAAAGACATATTATTGTGCTGCAGAGAAGTCCTAGCCCACATCTCATCAGTGAAACATCTTTGTTTGTTTGTTTGGTACAGATCCCCACAAAAATCACACCATAATGATTTAAAAATATGGCTTATTCCCTCTCATATCACAAATCATATTGCAATTGAAATATCTAGCAAAACAATCACGATTAGATATCTTTTCAAAATCATTCAGCACTGGTTAAAAAAATATTAAAAGATAAGGGAAAACTGATTTCATGAATACTCAGTGCTCAATAAAGTGTACTCATGGCTTAACCACCACATTGTGCATGTGTAGATCAGTACAGTCTATGTGCAATTAGGCTAGTTAGATCAGTGTTAATTCTTCACCCTAAAAGCCAGATTAAAAATTCAAACAAAAGAATTGTATTTAAGAATCAGAAATGGGAATTAAGTTATCAAAACAAGGTCAGATTTAGTGTGACAGCTTATACTGATCACCACCATTGTTGCCCTAATAGTGTGAGAGGATCTGTGCTCACTGCAGCATGAGACAGCTGAGAGAAAGCTGGTAAAAATCAGTGGTGAGTGGTTTTGTCACAACAATGGCATCAAAAAGTGCACTGGAAATTTGCGGCTGATTGTGGGGGCCATGCCATTGTTTTGGTAGAGATAACAGCGCTGAGGCATAGAGCCTGGCCATATTGTTTAACAGAGGACCCCCTGCAAACGCCAACGCAACTCAAGGCTGTCTTGTCTTTCTTTACAGTGGTAGGATGAGCCGGTGTCCCAGCCACGCTTCACGCTCGGTCTGCTTTGTTTATTTTCTACAAGCTTCTACAAGCTCCCTCACTTTTAGGACAATAAATTCACAATGAGAAATAGTTCCAGTAGTTTGAAACCTTGAGATCTGCTGTCTAACCATACGCAATAATATAGGCCTAACAAAAAAAATGACTTGGTCAATTTTCCAAATCAGTATGCATTTTTTCTTAGCCCTGAAATTACACTGAAAACTGGCTAACAGTCCAAAATCCAAAGATATCCAGTAAACACAGTGTAAGACAAGTAAATTAGAAAGGATTAATTAATTATCTAACTAGTTGCAGATTTATTTGATGGTGATCAGATTAATAATTGCTAAACTAATATGTTTCAGATCTACTTCAGTTTCACCTGGAATTCTGCAGCATATCCATCACATGTACCAGCCAGTCATGCTTCTTCTCCCTTTTTGATAAACAACTCCTGACAGCTGAGTGTTAAAAAATACAATTATAGTAAGTGGATTTAGCTTGATCTGTACAGAACATTTTGTTAATTTAATATGGAATTAAAAGGTCAGCCGTCTGGCAGTTAAAAGGTTTCTAATCGATTTACTTTCTTTCAGTAAAGGTTTTTATCAGTGTTTCATGACATAACTACCACTAGACTTGGTACCGTGACCCTCCAACATCGCTGGTATAATACAACCAAAACATTAAGGTTAAACTATCTGTGCCTCTGGGGGCTTCACTTCACAGCAAGTCCATGTATAATTTTGAAATGATCATTTGAACATTTATCCTTCTACTGTTCGGTATGTAAACAGATTAAAATCAGTACAAAAGCCCATACAAGTATCAAAATTCATTATCCAATATCTAATCATCTGCAAACATAACTAAGAAAATGATATCTGCATGTCCACATGTGGAAAAACACACCAATCAATTGGCCAGTGACTGGAATTGGATGGTTTTAGCTTTAGTGGCCATAACCAGTGACCAGCTGATCAATGTCAGATATATCTAATTCTGTGCTGGTCAGATTTACACGCATGTATCGCACAGTTCGTTCACATCATGCGCACGGTGACACAGACAGTAATGCCTCAGCCACACATGCCATCATGTCATTGGTGTTAAGATGAGTGATGCTATAGACTCCGTAAACAGAATAAAGAGAAGACTTGGGGAAAGATGAGAGGGAGAGATAGAGGAGAGGGCATGAGTAGATAGAGCAAGAAAATCAGAGAGAAAATGGGAGAAGAGGGGAGAAGAAAGGTTGGAAAAAGAAAAAGGTGGAGTGGGACAGAGAAAAGAGGAAAAGAGGACAAAGTCTAACAGTAACCTGGTGCAGAATGCATTATTTAATGGTAAATGTTATATTACGGACATACAATTAAATTTTCCAAGAAAAGTTACAAAAGTGCAAGCTGTCAACTATAGTTCTTAGAAAGAAAGAAAATCTTAACTGGGCAAAATCTAAGCTGGTAGGTCAGAGTTGCTGAGAGAGAGAGGTCATGAGTCACTTCTCTTATTCAAATAATACCAATTATGTAGCACAGGTTATTCAAAGTGATACGCCACCCAAAAGCTATCAATATCCAGGCCCTTGTAGACTTCAAAGGTGAATGAAAAAGTTGGTAGCTTCAAGTCATGTCAGTTACAGTGTATTTCACAGGTAACCAGTTTTCACCAGAAAAGAAGGGATATAAATTTCAACAGAAACTTCTGAAACCACTCATCCAGAATAATCCACTTTTGTGCTGTCAATCTGTGTGCTGAGTATTTCGCAAACACTCAGACTTTGCCAAAATATTGCTAAATGCTCACAACACATATTGTTGGAGTATCACTGTTGAGCAGGTTTAAGTGGTGACTCAACTTGAACACAATACAGTAGCTCAAACATTTGCCTTTTAAATTAATGTCTCCCGTTGACTGTTGTGTGTGGGAGGGTCCCATTGTAACTGACAAAGCTCATTGTGTGTCTGGTGCAGAGAATGACCAATCTAATCCAGATCTTCAGGTGGCCTTACAGAGGTTACAGCCTCTGCTCCCCCCACTGATAACAACAGGCAATCAACTGGCCTGTCTGGACACGCGATCTGCTCAACATGAAACAAGCCTCGGCAGCTCTGGTGACACAGTGCTGCTTGGGAAAAAGCCGCAGGCCTTTACTGAAAGGCCGGGGAGGCTATGTTTCTCCATCAGCATCCCTCCTCCTCCTTGCTCTTGAAGGAAGGAGGGTGAATGGATTTGTACCCACAGCAGCAGATGATTTTCAGGTTTTCTTTTAGATGTGTATCCATCTCCCTCATTCCTTGATGGTGACGCATTCCTCTCTGTGATGACTCAGTCAGCACCCCGAATGCTCCCCTCCAAATGGAAATAGCCACTTTCTGTCCTTCCACAGAGAAACCTAAGCTAATAAGCTGCACACAGACTATCCACAACAAGTCTCACAAACCACAAGGCCAGAAAACATGAAATACTCGCTGTATCAGGCTCCGCTCGCATTGCTGCGCTGCCTGCAACTCGATCTGCGACAGGTGGAATTGTTTGGTCAGGATTCCATCTCCAAACACTAATTCCCCCCCCCCGTCCAAACAAACGCAGCATTGCCGGGTGCCTCTCTGTCTTTCCCATGCCTTGTTTGGAGACAGAGCAGGCCCCAGACATCACACAGACAGTAAACAGCAGGCACTCCATAAACAGCTACCTGCTCTATTAGTGCGCTGCACCCTGTGAGGTCTGGGCCTCACAGTCAGGCTAATTCTCTGACACTTATGACATGTTCAGGGGAATATACAGCAGGTGCAAAACACAACTGCATTCTTTAATCATCACACTGTGTATCGGATACACAGGGTGCTGAGACCAAGCAGATAAGAAAAACAGGAAATAAAAGGTTGAACTCATTAACCACTGCTTAAATATTACAGTCCAAACCACAGAGTTTTAGTACTAAATTATAAACTAAATCTACTTTAAACTACGGTTACATCTACTACTTAAATACTTTTTAAAACAACACAATGTCCATTAATTGTAGAGTGTATCAAAGCTATAAGAACAAATGATATCAATGCTCAATCAAGACTGCAGTTAAGTTCAGTCTTTATTGTCCTGTCTGAAACTTGGCTTGCAGCAGCAAACCAGACAGTGTTGAGTGACTTGTTCTGTAGCAGCACTGTGTGCACTGAGTGTGCAAATAAAAAAAAAACAAGAAAAATGTATCTTTTTTTGTGTGCGTCCAGGGCTTCTTTTTTCTTTTTGCCTTGGTTTTGAAAGTAGATATAGAGAAGTTTAAAATCCTGTTACTGTGACAACTCTACTTTGAATTCTCATTTTAGTTCAACAAAATTAGACTATGTAATTGTGAAAGGGTTAATGATGGGACTCAAATATATGGTGCCTGAGAAAGTTCTAAGACAGTAGAGAAACTGAACATTACAAATTAAATTGATTACGTTTATGCATCATGGATTGCACAGACTATCATTTGAAAATGTGAGGTGGCACCAGCACAAGCTCACACGTGTGCTGTGAGATATGTTCAAATTTGTAAGTATTTAAATTTTATCGCTGTTTTCCAATCAGATTATATTTGCACTGGAATTTGCTGTGATGCATTCATTGATCAAACAGTTAAAATAAACAAGAAACAGTCACTCAATCAATAACTAAATTAATGAATAATGAAAACTGATAGTGGCCACACACTTGGAGTGATTTCAATTTGTTATTCAGATATAAACAAAGGGAGCAACTAGCAGAACTTCCAGACCAGAGTGAATCAATGAATAGATGTGAGTTACCGAAACAAAATTATTAAACTATGGGCTGTTTATTAAGTAGAGTTTGGGAAAATGGCTGTTAAGTCTGCAACAGCTAAAAGTAGAATCTGAGACAGTTGCAGGACACTAAGGAAAAAAGTTATTTTTGAGCCCTGCCTAAAACCCTAAAATATTCCATTCACTACAATGTAATATGAAGAAAAGCATCAAATAATCACATTTAAGAAGCAGAAACAAGACAATGCTAGGCATTAATGCCTGTAAAATTACTCAAATCAATTAATTAATGAATCATTTCGGTTCCAACTGTAATGTTGTAATACAACCAGGAACAATGAAAGGCTGGTATGTGTTTTATTCCACTAGCGCCTAGATTTCCAGTATGCATCTAGGGATGACCTCACCTTGAGAAGTTGGTACAAGCAAGTGAATTTCCACCACCCATGGTGAATTATGTCAGTTATTACAGTATGGGAATGTGTGGTGGAGACTACTGTATTGGGCAAGAGAGAGAAAGAAATGAGTAATTCTTCCAGACGTGTGAAACAGACGTGATCAGACAGGCAGAATTATGTTTTTGTTGTGTCCCTTAATTCAAAGCCAAGCAGACATAACATTTTTGGGTGTTCTACAAAAAAACATGAGTCTGACTAACAACTGTCTGCCCCCTGTCTGTGCAGGCCCCATCCACACACAGTTGTAAATTTCAGCAGGTCTGCCCAATCGCCAGCAGTGACGTCCCCTTGCTAGCAGGAGCTCCAACTGGCCAATCCACCCCTCGCCATGACCAATCTCCTACACAAACATCCAGAGCCCATAACCATAAATCCCACCCCAGGAAACACACCCCAACCACAAGCTTGCACAAAAACATCCTTCAGCATCACAGGGGAAAGTTACTGCCCAACAAATCTCTCCTTTCTTTCTCCTAAGAGCAGCAGGCCATTAAACCATTATGTGCTAGAATTTGGCTTTTCTCTCGATTGAAGGCACCACCCGCGAGTGGCCACTTTAGTTGGCACAGGGGCACTTGTGTTAGAAGGGGAGATATTTGTGGTAGCTATTGCTGGATATGTTTTTTAGAGAGTGGTTGTGGCTTTTATAGCCTGTAAACAGGATTTTTAACTGGATAACTTTTGAAAACTGGCCATTTTAGGAGGAATATAATACCAGCATTTACTCTAATAAGCCAAAGGTACCTAAATTTACTAATTTTAAATTGACCTCACAAAACCTAACATTTCTAGTTACCATATAAAGTAACTCCAATACAAACCCTTTTGAGCAGAAAGAAAAACAAGTCCATGAGTAAACAACTTTTTTACAACCAGTAGAAAGGTAAACAAGTCCCTGTAAGACTATTTTTACAACAACATTAGTGCACATATGCAGGCTTTTTAAGCTCAGGTAAACCTGCTAAAAATAGGTTGATAGATTGACCCATTTCCCATTGCCAGTGGGCCAGTGGGCAAGTTTGCCTTTGTTTTTTTCTGATGTGCGCTGCAAAGCCGAGATTCAACTCATGTCAGTGCAGAAGAGCAGAGAGAAAGTCTCTGTGTGTTCAGCTCTAAGCACTTGCGTGGCTTCGAAATGAACCTCTGTGGTTTGAAGTTTAGTTTCTCTCCTGCATCCCTGTGTGTACTTTTAGGTATGTGCTCTATTTTACTGTTTCATGTTCACTTTCAGCTTAAGTTAGCGCTGATGAAAACCCAAGATTTCCTGACTTTGCTACTTCATACTAAAAACTTTTAGAATAACAAAATAACAGGGGACTTTTACTGTTCAGTCGACTATAGGTGCCATGTTTCCGTCACTGCCAATCAGAGCTGGACTCGATAAATAACTGTGACCACTGCACTGTCCTATAAATAAATGCTGATTGTACCCTTTCCATATTTTAGTGTGTGTTGTAAAAGAAGCTTAAGATACAACCAAACATTTATTTAAATAAAAAGCAGAGTCTACCCTTCTGACAACAGCACAGTATACAGACTGGTACTGTGAAACACAGAACAATGCAGTCTAACTGGAGTACAGCCAGATCTTATCAGAGTGTCATGATGACACCAACAGCTAAGAGCCGCAGCTTTTATGGTGAAACAAAGACTTGTGCTTGTGAGTCAGCTAAACATATTCCTCTTCATTTAAAGACATGCAATGCCTCCTCTCACACAGCACTACACTTTATGAATAATATGTTCTGTAGCAAAGTGGGAGGTCGCATGTTCCAGAGGTTATCTATGGCAAATAAGCTTTCAACCTTCTGCTCCTCAGCTATGCTGTGAGATGTTTGCTCTACCCTGAAGTGGAACTGTAAAAGAGGTGTCAAATACTTTTGTTTTTCTGTCCCACCTGAGGCCAAAAGGCCAAACTAAAGAACCCAAACTCTCTTGAGCAAAGAAACCTGCAAGGAAATAGAATTTCAGACAGTGTCCTGATGGCTATCTGTTGTTGTAACAAAAGACACTTAAAGTTAAAACCTCATCCTGTTGGCCTGTACACCATCCATAACTTCCACACACATTTCTCAACACACATTCCTGAACTTTCTTGGCTTGATAAAGAGGACAAACCACACTTCGTACTTTTGTTTCAGCACATTTGTAAAAAGAGTGAAATTTTGAGTTGTTATGTTCCTGTGTGGTCACCAAAATGCAAAACAAGGATACAAAATGATGAGGAAACTTGTGCTTAGTATCTGAGCTTGTGCAACAGCAGTATTTTGCAAACTGACTCTTCATAGTTAAAAATGAAAGATCAAATTCTTCCAAGTGACAGTTTTACCACATGTAGGCTGTGATTCCCCCAGGGACCAGTCAGTCGATGTAAATAAATATTGGCATGTTTAATCTGTTACAAGGATGGGAACTGTTTCTCTAAGATATTTCACTTGGATTCTGTAAAAATATGTTATTTTTTCATTTCATCTGACCCAACACACTTAAATGAAAGACAACATTGGGCATTAGGCCTCCTCTGATGCGTATTTATCACCACAAATCTAAGCTGAATTATTTTCAGGAGTTTTCATACTCAATCTGCCTCACACCTACCATTAGTCTATTGAAGGCACTATAGCTACAAGTGAACATTTGTTCTAAAGGAATGCAGAGTATGCAGGAGAGTGGGGGGATGGGAGGGGGACAGCAGCCCGGCTGTGTGCAGAGGACTCCTTTTTCATCCTGATTAAAACCATTAACCAAGCTGTCTTCTGCAAAGAGATACAGACTCACATGAAAATTTTACAAAGAAAATATCCTGACAGCTTTATTGCATTTCAGTTTTATTATATTGGCCCTGAAATGCTGCACAATTACTAGTCTTGTACTGGTACTATTAAATGCTTGTAAAGTTGACATCAGAGGAATTTAAGCCACACTGTGTTAAACTTGAGTTAAGAGCAAAAGACTATATTCCAACATAAAAAGCTTCACATTCAGGGTTCATACAGCTTTTAAAGAGTAAAATTCAAGCACTTTCAAAGTACCTAAACCAAAAACTTGCAGATAAATTAATTAATTAGATTTATACCCCCAGCAATCAATGTATATTGTCACTTTGATTTTACTTTGACCATATGTTTTAATCTCAATTATTTAATGCTCGCTAATTTCCAGACTAAGGGATAAGGGCACAGAGGACTTCTCTTGCTATATGAAGGTACAGACAGTTACGAAGATGGACTGCTTCATTTCAAAGACTTTTGGTTTACATGAGTCATTGTTTCAATGAAAAACCAGACTATGCTGAAAGTCAAGAATTTTTGAGTATATGCAAATTCAAACATATTCCTAACCTAACTGAGGTTGCAGAATGATGAGAGGTAAAGGTTGGTGATGGGGACTACAGTCACCTATTCAGTCAAACCTCATACAGCCTCACATTCTTTTCTTGGCTTTCATTCTTCAACAGCTTGACTATTGTTGGGCAACAGTTCTTGTGAGCAGTGTGACTGGGGGCCCAGTTATGAGAGAAAGTGTAAACCTACACCACAATCTCACCCTGGGGAATCTATAAGTGTGAAGCTGTGGGTGCAAACGTAGTGGTTCTAGTTATCTGAAGCTTACGGTCACTGATGGAGTTCCCCTGTGGGTTTCGAACAATCAAACATGCTGAGTGCATGACATGTGCCTCCAGCTAATAACTGGTGGGTGTCCTGAGTGGAAAAATAAGCATCTTCCAAGCAAAACTCTTGACGTTTTCTCTGCATAAAGAGCTATTAGACACACACTGAGTCAAACCTGCCTCTCTGCAATGGGAATACAAACCTGCCAGGTCACAACAGGGCGCACGCCTTTCAGCAAAAAAAGCATTGTGTCGGTTTCACACAGTACTCGAGTGACAGACCTTTCCAAATATGAAAAGAATAACACAAGAGCTGGCATGTGCCCCGCTAACCTCCTCCCCACTTCCCTCGCGACCTTGTTCCTGCAGATTTCCTCAACACATGGAGACCTGTTGCTGTCAGGCTGTTTATCTTTTCAAGCAAAAAGGTAACACATGCTGCTAATCACACAACAATAACACAATGAGCAGAGCCATTGCAAAGCAAAACCCTGCCTTAACACAGTTTTGCAATACTTGTTTTAGGAAATAGTTTCCATCTATATTAATATCACTGTGTAGTCATTATAGGAGGTGCAACCATGCTGGTGGTCAGTTGTGAAAATACAGCTTTTTCATGAAAATGAAACAAAAATTCTTATACACCTAACTGTAATAGTCAAACATTTCTTTTAAGTATTTTAACAAAGAATAAGCATTATTTTCGTGGGTTTGATTCAAGTTGAATGTATATTTTACACTTAAAAATTCCTTTAAAGTTAGACTTATGTACATAAAAGAAGTCAAGACCTATTTAATTGGTGGCTTCTGGGCTGAATCTATCCCTTTAATGGCCTCAATCAGGCCCTTTGATTGTTTATTAATATGAAAAAATAGTAAATGCAGCATTGTGTTTATTAAAAGAACAAGCTACTTCTAAGTTTATGGACATTTACATTATTTGATCATTAAGATCATTTTATTAGTTGACTAATGAGCACACGTATGTGTCTGTTGTCAAGCAAGGATATTCATTTCATTAAAAAGTTTTCACTCAGGCTGTTTAAACAAAGGGAATTTAGGAAAGTCAAACTGAATGAAAAAAGATGTTAGACGCAACATTGTGTTTATTAACACAAGCTACTTGTTGTCTGAGATTACAAAGGTGTGTCGTTTTTTCCCTTCACTTTTGTATGTTTCTTTTCCAATTGTGAAATCTAATTAAGTGGAGAAAAAAATAAAAAGGTGCACTGTTTGACACACATTTAAAATCCAAATTTTACGTAAGAGTCTGACCTAGCACTGTACTTTTTTCAAATCTGGCCCTTCTAAAAACGTAACTGAAAATACCTGCAGTACACTTTTATGGACAATACCACAATACTGTTGTATCATAAAAACTAATGTTTTAAACTCCTAACATAAAGGTCATGCAGGTGAAATGTAGCTATTCACCATTATTCTTGTTAATCTAATGTGCTTTTACCAAAATAGAGACTCTGCCTATTTTAAATGAGTAGAAAACAGAATTTAACTGTTGCTTTTTCCAGACTGTGTAACCTCCCTGACCCCTTACACAAAAACTCCCAAGTCATTAATCCAGTCCAATTATGGCTGTGAAACACGTACACACACACTGGATACAATGAAGACATACCTCAGGTTACCTCATGGTTAAAAGAGGATCAAACCACTGTTATGTAGAATGCCATGAGGAGGTACCATGGACCAATTTTTTTTTTTTTTTTCAATTAAAGCTACTACAAGGAATTTTTAGCTGGTTATGAAACAGTCTCAATTCATTACTGATGCCTCTATATGACCTATATAAGTTAACAAGACCATCCATGAGAAGATTGGCTATTTCTATATATTCTTAATGCTTGTTACCGTGTCAACTTCTCAGTTAAATCTGATTAAATGAGCCTGTGTTTACATTTTTCCAGAGAGAGTTACCATGAGTAGTATGCTAGCCAGTTAAAAAAAAAGCAGGAGGAGATTTTTCTAGATAATTAGCTAATTTTATTTTTGACGTTATATTTTGTGGTTATTACGGTGGAAACACTTGCGCTTTTGTCCACAGAGGTCTCCAAAATCAACATAATATGAAACTTTCTTGTAGCAGCTTTAAGCAAATGCTTTATGTCAAAAACCTTGAGGTTACTGGAGTATTTTCCATGAGGATAAAGACCTGTGTTTTTGGACGTCAAGGTCATGTGACCCTGGTCATAAAAATCTCTAAAGGAAAAACATTCAAAGGTAATAATCAGTGTAAGAGACAGCTGCCAGGCTTGCTCAGGATGTGCAGTGTGGAGCAACTAGAAACTCCTTAAAAAGTTAATAATGTATGCTCAAAAGTTCAAAATGTTCAGACTCTAAATCAAATCTCAGCTCAGAGGTGATGCGTGTCTTGTTTGCCTGCCTGCAAGCTTAAAAGAAAAGCCGTTGGGAGCCTCAGATCACTGGACAGTATTTAAAGCTAGGACTGTTGACAAAATGCATCTGATTTAAACTGTGACCATTTTGCACCACTCTCTGTTTTAGCAGTTAATGAAATGAAAATGACTCAGTGTTTACTTTTGCCTGGACAGCAAACCACATTATAGTTGCAGCATCTTGCATGACTTGTTCCACCAAACCGCCTGTGTCAGTGTCTTTGAGAGAAGAGTAACACAAATAAACCACTAATCCAAATGGCAAACAGCTGAATGACATTACAGGGTCATATGGTATGATTTCATACCCACCTGCTGAATAAGAGTCATTGTTAAATGGGAGGCAAAATATCCCAAATGTTTTTGTGATGGCTCAGAGCAACACTCAGCACGACGCAAGCCAAGGCTCACTCGCAGAGGCCTCCCTCCTCCAGCCAGAGGAATGGCTAAACAACTCACTCCCACTGCCAGACCTGCAGTTGGACCCCAGCATGTGTGAGTCTGTTTGTGTGTAGGTATGTGTCTTTTAGCGGAACAGGAGTAGTAGCTGTAATAGTGGCAGTCTTGCATTGTTGATTTTATAGAGGGAAATTCAGAGAAACAACTAGTGTAATACAGACATTAAGAAGCCAAACTGAAGTCTGCTCATTTCTCAAAGTAGCTGACAAATAGTTTAGTGGAAAACCTGGGCTGCAACTAATGACTATTTTCATTATCAATTAATCTGCCGATTATGCTAATAATTGATCTATTAATAATTTAGTTTTGGGGTGTTTCGACAGAGCACCTTCAGCCACAGACTGATCCTCCCAAAATGTAAGACTGAACGCTACCAGAAGTCTTTTCTGCCAGCAGCAATTAGACTTTTTAATGTGCAATAATGTGTATGTGCAATAGTGATCTTTTTTTTGTGTGTGTGTTTCTGTGATGATGGGCTATTTGAGTGTCTTTTGCTGCTGTAACAAAAGCAATTTCCTTGGAAGAGGATTAATAAAGTTTTATCTATCTATCTATCTATCTATCTATCTATCTATCTAGTCTATAAAATGTTAAAAAAAAGTGAAAGTGCTCGTCACAATTTCCCAGAGCCCAAAGTGATGTATTCAAATGGCTTCTTTTGTCCAACGAACAGTCCAACACCCAAAGACTTTTCATTTACTGTCATAAATAAGCAAAGAAAAGCAGCAAATCCTGACATTTAAGAAACCAGAACCAAAGATTAATCAGTTATCAAAATAGTTGGTAATTACTAATTGATTAATGGATTAATTGTTGCAGCTGTAAATGCTATTATACAATAAATAAGCATAAATTAATATAATAAATTAGAATAAATGTAAAAAATATTTAGGTTTTCAACTGGACAAAACAATTTCATGATGTCACTTTTGACTCTGGGAACTTACAATCCTTAATTTTCACAATTTGTTGAACAATTTATAAAGTAAATGCTTAAAAAAACAAAAAAACAAAACACTATTGACTGATAATGAGCGATTATATATGGCATACACTAAGTACCTATCATTGTTTATGTTCCTGTGCAGCCTCATTAAATGCTACATAAGCATTTGTGTGGGTTGAGTGTTTATATCTGTCAGCAAACAAGAGCTAAGCCATCAAAACCAAGTGAGAAAAACCGAACCAAAGTAAGTAACCTGTGTCTGCTCTCGCGTCTGGCATGTCTGTGTGTGTGCGTGTAGCAGTGTGTGGGTGTGTGTAGCTGTTAAGACACTAACAACACTGTGAGCACTCCGGCATGTTAGCGGTGAGGCTGTTATCACACTATAAACTGACACTCCACAGGTGGTTCTGGCTCTCTATAATGATGGCCAACTTTGGGCCTTAGTTATATATCTGTAACATCAAAACAACACAAGAGCCTCCCTAGACATTTAATCCTAAACACTTCACAGTGCCACAAGTGCAACTATATTGTGTAGGTGCTGGCAAAGAAGGCATCAAAGCAGAAAAGGGACAATGTTTTATATGCCACTACCAATGACTAAAAGAAATATCTTCAATGTTAACACTATTTTCAAAGCTGTAGGTGTGTTAACAACTGGACAAACAAAGACAACATGACACCTTGTCAATACATTCCCAAAGTATCTACAATGGAATTTGGTGACAGAGACCTTTAGCTATCTATAGCATCATTGGTAAACATCAGGTTTTAATGTCAGTGCCTCAGTCCAAAGAGCAAGAGTTCCCTTTTAGACAAATGGTCTGTGATTACACAAGGAGAAATTCATTACAGAAGAGAAGACAGAGATAGGCTCACAATAGGCAGTAGCCTCTTTTAGACCAGAACAAAATGCAGCAAATAGACATGTTTGATTTTAAAGGGATTGTTTGGATTATTTAATGTGAGGCTGCACATAGTATTTATAAATAGTCAGTGTATTTGCTACAGTAGATAACAGCACACCCCACTTTGGAGAAGCAGAGAAGGACATCAGCAGAGAAGCTAAGCAATATAAGGCTGTGGATAGGGTCAACAGCAAAATGTATTTTAGCCACTTAAAAAATGTCCACCTAAAAAAAATTTTGTTCAAGTATACGCTGTATTTAGAACATTTTCACCGCTTCACCTTGCCATCAGATAGCATTTTCTGACAGGAAACAGCCGTTATACAAGCCAGATATTGCTTTCTCCAACCAACCAAACTACACAGGTGAAATCAGTCATTTAACCACACAGAAAACAAGAGTTGATCTGTTAGATTGTTTGTCTTATTGTGTGACTTTCGTGAACTCAAACTATAGTTTCAAAACACACACAGAGTCACACAAGAGTACAAACAAATTAACAGATCGAAGCAGTGATAGACCAGCAACTCCTGTGTTCTGCAAGGTAAAATGACTGATTTCACCCATGGTGTTTGTCTGGTGTGGAGAGTGATATTTGACTAATAAAAATGTAACTAAAGCTCTTTATCAGAATATGATGCATAGATTGAATTGAACATGCTTTGATTATGGGTGACAACTATCTAAAGATGGATTTTCTTTTTTCCACTAGGTTGTTCTACGATGTTCCGCTTCCCTGACCTTCCCAGCTCCTGCACAAACACCTCTGCATTCCAGCTCCCCCCTCAACTCACCTTTACACCGAAAAGCCTCCTTGAGGTTAAGCAACACATCAGCGAACCATCGTACATCATTCACCAGCTGCATTACATACTCCGGGTCCACTCCTGGTGCCCCCACCAGGTGAGGCGTTAGCCCCATGCTGCTCAGAGGATTGGGGTTTTTGGAGCTGCGGCCCATATCCCAGGTCTTGGTGGATCCAGCCGACAGAGATCCTGTGTGGGGCTTGGAGAGGTGTCGTGGCAGACCCTGGGTGTGCTTAGTACCACCGCCACCACTGCTGCTGCTCTTCCGGAGCATCCCAGCAGCCACTCCAGCAGGCCCGCTAGCCCCTGAACTCACCAAGCTGCCCTGGTCCCTGGATGGCTGAAAGACAGAGGTCGATGTGTGATGATGTCTGTGAGTGACTGTGTGTCTGTGTGTGTGGTCTCCTTTCCCAACTCATTGTTCATGGTACACTGTTACACTTAAACAGTAACCACCTTAAAACCAAATAGATCACCAACAAAAACATATACTTTACACTCTCTAAAATCCAAAGTTGTGAAGAAGTACTCTGATCTTTTACTCAAACAAAATACATAATACCACAGTTTAAAATAACTCCATTAAAAGTACGTCTGCATTCAAATCTTTGTCAATTAAATTACAAAAGTATGTGGTAACATTATATTGAATTTAAGTAAATATGTTTATAAATTGATTTAATTATGATTAAGTGTTCACATAATATGTTGGGCAGAGGTAAATGTGTAATAATTTGATTACTATTTACTGCTAGCTGGTGACATCTCCCTGCTTATTGTACTTAATCTTTAATTATTATCTTTATTATTATGAACAATTATTTTGAAGTATACAATCATTCAAGTCTTTCTTTTATGTCGGATTTACTCATCTTTATACGTATTTACGCATTTTTTACGTTACATACACCAGTAGATGACGTCGAACCACGTCTAGCCGTTTACGTTAGCTCGCTGGTTTGTAAAATAACTGTAGCTATCTGTCAAAACATAAAAACACTCACACGAAATGTCATAAAAAGAAAATGCCAATAAAGATTAACGCATTTAAAAAGAAAAAAACTAAATACAATCACCGAAGGTAAGTACAAAACTCCAAAAACATGACTTCAACATTTCTTTTTCCGGCAAGTTTACAATGAGAAGTGATGCTGCTACCACCCCGGTAAAAACAGTCGACCCGGGTCATAAACTGCTCTGCTGGCACAGCCAAAAAAAAAAAAAAAAGGGTTTTTAAACTCACCTGATCGGCTGTTTACTGACATAACGGCCACGATATCCGAACAAAACTTTGCTCAGTGGAGCACGGAAAGACCCAAAAACATTTCCGTTACAGAAACCTCCTCCAACAACGGCTGAAACTTCTCCGCTTTGAGTCACTGTACATCGAAAAGTAGCCTACAATCAGCAGCTCTCAAGTCAATCGTAATTTACTAGTCGGCTTGTCACATGACGGGAGAGACCCGTCATGATTGGACAGATCCTCTCTACGGAATGGAACTGTGATGCCTTCAGATGTTGGCGGACGTTTTGGGAACTGATTTAACTGGGTTCGTTTTACATTAACTGGCCAGGATAGTGTAATACATTTTTATTGAATATATGTCAAATTTAAGACGGAACTTTAAATAAAGGGGTCTTTGTACTTGTGACTTACTGTCTCACCTCAAATTATAAAATTTTTATCACATTATCATGCCATGTCAGTTGAAATTGGATTGTACGATGACCAGTGAATGTGCTGAAACATACATTTTTTCTGCTATAATCAGTAGTAACCATATTTTGCAAGAACATTAACTATGACATAATAATGACTTACAGGTAAATTGATCAGCATGCCACATTTGTAACACTTTTTGTGTCAAATGTGCCACACCTGTCTGTTGTAATGTAGAGTAGATTGCTAAACCATGACGTGTTTTTCCACCTGGATTTTTTTTTTTTTTTTTTTCTTACAATTGTTTGACTATGGAAATGAAAAAAAAGATGATAATGAGATAAAAAAGTAATCATTGTGGGATAAACGTCTAAAATACAAAATTAAATAAATCAAAATGATGAGATTAAAAGTCACAACTATAAAATAAAAAGTCGAAATTATGAGATAAAAAGTCATAATCATGAGATAAAAGGAAAAAGTTATGAGATAAAAGTCAAATACGAGATAAAAGAGATGAAAAGTCACTATTTTAATCTCATATCTTCAACTTTTCATCTCGTAATTATGACTTACAATGGGGATATTTTTTCTTTTACTGGCCGAAATGGGTTTATTATTAGTAGTAGTAGAGGTAGTAGTAGAAGTAGTAGTAGTGTAGATGTTGTATCACTTAAACATATTAATTAGGGTGAATTCAGGTATATTGGGACATCAGGTAATTTGGGACAGATAAGGAAAAACACTGCTTCCACTTGCCTTGAATGGGCTATGGCAAAGTAAAAGGTGCTGATACATTCCTTTGGATGTCTACATTAAAAGTCACATGACATATTTTGGGTGACATCACACAGGGGTGTGTGGTCAGCATCAAACAGGAAGTTGACCCCAAAAATCAGGAGGTAAGGAAAATGGCATGTGCTTTTGTTGGATTTTAATATAAGGCTATTAAATTTGTATGACTAATTTACTGTAGGTATGTAAGTTATATTAAGATGTGTGATGCAATGGTGTACTAAAATAAACAAACATTGTTTTGTAATGATGTTTGTATTTTCTTAATTTGGACATTTTCTTGCTGTCCCAAATTACCAGTAGTGGTATGGTAATTTGGGACAGCATGTTCAGGTTATTTGGGACAATGTTTCTGGGTTTATACTGAAATATTTCAAAATAGTAGTCATATATTACATGCTGAAAGTAAGAAATTCAAGTCAAAAACAAGTACCTTTTTACATTTCAGCATATCAAGTTAGCGGTTAATGTTGCTAACAGTCAGAATATGTGAAGTCAGCTTCAAAAATCGGTCAGATTGTGTTATCTCTTATTATGTTATGAGTTATCTGATTTCATTTACAAACAATGAAAGATATTTTAGTACAGTAAACCAGAATCATATTAAGGCCTGTTGATGAAGTGACAGGAGGCTATGAAGTAGGAAAATCAATGCAGGTGTAGCACTGTATGCACGATACTTAATCATTGGGTTTGTCCTCATCTGTCAAACTGTCAAAATATTAATAAAATGTATTTTAAAAAACATGCTCACTTCTCATGAAGTCAGTAGTCTGCTCACAATATGTTTTAGGCTATTAAATCTGCTGTTTGTTGAAATAATTAGTATATTGTAACCAAATCACAAGATAATAATACATAACATAAACATAATAGGCTATAGGCCTAATATACATAATTAAGCAATCTATTAATGTCTATTTCATGAAATTGCAGCTCCATGCAATATCCTATATCCACAGGCCTGTGTCCCAAATTACCAAACCTACTGTCCCAATTTACCAAAGAAGGTGCGAAAAAATAGTTTTGTGTCAAAACCATTAAAATAGAGTGCCATGCTCTGACAAAAGATGTTTAGTACATAATTGTTTCACATAAAGAATGTAGACACCTTGAGGAATCCAGACATATCTCATTTGTTGGGTTATTTATTAATCTTGATGACAAAAAATGGCTCAGAAAATGAATTTACAAAAATTGTCCCAATATACCTGAATTCACCCTATATAATTTCTGTATGTTTAAATTGGACAGCATGGATGTATTCACTACATTCGGTGCATTAGTATCGTCAGTATTTCCAACAGTTTTAGACCATATATTAGACCCAGCAACTAGAAATGATCACTAATATAACATAATATAACATAATATATTATGATATAATGTAATGTAAATCAGACTCTTGAAATTAAGCACATGATTAAAGGAATAAGTGAAAATGTAATATGTCATTTGCATCCAAAATAGTGCTAGACTACATTTTTAATAGATTTCTTCTTCACTTTATTTCTTTATTTCTCCATGTCCAGGCAGGGTAAATGAATGATTACTCTAATTACTCTGGTTTATTTACAGTTTTGATGAATGGTTATTGTCCCAGACAAATAAAACAATAAATCAAACCAAACAACTGGCACCACTGCTGCCATCTAGTGTACATATGCAACCATAGAACATTTATAGTATGTCACAGGGTCTGGAGAAATGTGGTTCAGGGATGTTGGATACATACATAATTTTATGCAGAAAAAATCCATAAAGCTTTTACAGAAGCTTTGGATTACAAAAATACTAATACAGTCTAATTTTTCTGGATTCAACGAACTGGAACTTGTTTTTTTGTGTTGTGTTGAGATGTGTGTTCGATGTAAGAGTTTGCAATTGTGGTGAAACCAACGCTGTCTGAATAAAAAACACAAATTCCCTTTACATGGTTAATCAGTGTTTGTCTTTATTTTAATATACAAAAGATGGATGTATTCTCATCTAGTTTATATTTCTAAGCATTTCAACTCACAGATAAAGTCACCATTCGTACTTTTAGTGAAACCAACCAACACATACACACACCACACACACACACACCACACGCATTAACACACTCTTCACATAAACAGGGAAGGTCACACGATTCAGTCAAGCATCCATTCACACTACGAGAAATGAACAATATGTTGACTGTAAATTAAAAAAAAAAGATTTTGCTTTCACAGGATTCACACATGAAAAGGAAGAAACCCTTTACATTTGTCAAGTAAATATATACAGGATAATTGATATTTTTTTACTTTTTTTTCTTTTTGAAGATGAGACTGACTCGATGTTAGTGTTACTAACGAGGTACTGCATGAGGTAACTGGTTTTTCTGTTCAGAAGAGCTGGGTGTAAGACAGCATTTGGAGGTAAACAAGCAATCACAGCAGATTTTTCCTTCGTGATCCTTGTTTTTTTTTCTGGCACAATACGTGAAAGCACCTGGGTCACGTTCAGCTCACACACCCAAAATTCAACCCACAGGAGTTTTTTTTTTTTTTTTTTTTTTTTTAATGTCTTTCTATCAGGAGGTTTTGACATTGTGTCCTCATCAGAACATGATCCAGGTGTGATGAGATGGACTTTATTGTAAGTCACAGCAGAGTTTAATTACAGAAACTATGATATTCAAGTGACTATTGCTGTATAATAAATATTGCTGGACCCTTGGACCACGCACATGCCACTGTTTACATTAATCGCAATGGGGCTGCATTATTAATCAATCATGTGGTTATAGACACATCGATGATTTCCAAACACTAAAAACATTGTTCTGTACTGATGTTTTTTTTTCTCCCCCCCAACATGTTCTTTACCAAAAACTGCACAGGAGCAAGCGTTACAGACCACTGTTAAAATCACCATCTTTCCACAGCACTAATCAAAGCACAACAGATGAGCCTGTGTGTTGTCCAACGTGGCTATAAACTATCACTGAACAAGTCTGAACATCACATCAGCGGGTTAATATTGAGGTAATACTGTTCAAACTGGCATTTCCAGCAGGTGGCCAATCACAGAAGCCGCCAGCACCAAACCATCAGGGATTTTTTTGTTTGTTTTTTTTTTGTCTTGTTTTTGATGATATACACACTATTCTAATGCAAGTGCTACCTACACAGCTTCTGATCCAGAGGAACTGATACCATTATTCATAGAAATCAGTAACACAACCACCATTCTTGAAAAATCTGAGAAAAAAAAAATGTATATATATGTATATCTATATATATACACACATAAAAATAAAGGGACAGTTTACACCAAAATCAAAAGTACATATTTTTCATACGATCTGTAGTGTTATTTATCCATCTGGATTGTTTTGATGTGAGTTGCAGAGTTTCAAAGATATCGGGCATAGAGATGTCTAGAAAAATGTTGAAACATGTCAATCACTGTCTCCTAAAGCCCAAGAGGACGTCCTCAAATCAAATGTCTTGTTTTGCCAAAAACACACAGAGCAGTTTACTGTCATGAAGGAGGAAACAAACCAGAAAATATCCACATGTAAGAAGCTGAAAAATCTAAATATAATACATTTGAAAAACTCAACAGCAATGTCTCTTTCCAGAGATGATGACGTGGTTACTCAAGAAATCCACAGACCTTGTTGTGAACAGTTTCATGTAGGAACTACTTTCTTTCTAGTAGAAAGACGGTACTTCTGGTAGACTATTATGGAAAGAAAGTAATTCCTCCATGAAAACTGTTCACAACAAGGTCTGTGGATTTCTTGAGTAACCAGGTCATGATTTTTGGGAAAGGGACACCACAGGCCGAGTGCCATTAAACTGGAGAGAAAGCAGACATCTCTATGGTTGATATCTCCAAAATTCTACTGTCCAACACCAAAACAAACTAGATGGAAAACAACACTACTGTTAAGAGAAAAATATGTATTTTTGATTTTGGGGTGAACTGTCCCTTTAAAAGAGAAAAAAAATCACAGGGCTAGTTGACTTTTAAATATGTTGAGGTGGAACTGAGAGATCCCTTTCTGTTTCTGTGAAATGAGAACAGTTAATGCCCTGATTTTGTATTTTTAAAAATCAGATCAGTGTTCGGCAACCGTGTGTACATGTCTATTTACAAGAATCTGCCTCTCTTCTTCTTTTAGGTTTGTACAGCATTAACACCGTGACAACTGGTCAGGCTCTATTTTAAAAAAAAAAAAAAAAGAAAAAAAAGAAAAAAAATCTCCACAGACAAAGAGGCCCAACCGGCAATAAAATATCTCAACTACTAAAACACAATAAAATACATAACACAACTTGATATACATGTAGAAAAAGCCTGAGGTACTTGTCAGAATATCTGAGGTCAGTCTGGAGGAGTAAGCAGCTGAGGGCTTACTCGGTCAAAAAACACACACACAAAAAAAAACAACAGAATATTAGCCTCACATAATATCATTAGCGTTATATTAACAAAGAATACATGTACATCTACAAATCCTTGAGTATCCTGGAATAGTCACAGCAGCATAACGGACATTCAATGTATGGTATTCATGTTATGGTACAACTATGGCATTGCATTTGAGACAAAGGCAACCATTTGAGCTCTCCTTGCATGATGTACAGTGACTGAGGTATCTGGGGACTGGTGTCCAACTGAGTCTATTGAACAAACACCCATGAAAATTAAAAACAGACATGTTGCTTACTCAAGTATGGCCCTCGCAAGGATAAACCCCAACTATCTGTCCATGGTTTCTTATTTTAAAAACACGCTCTGTCCATTTCACATCATTTAGTCTTAAGATTCTCTCTCACACACTCATGCACACATACATACGCTCACACAGACAAGTTAAAATCAAGAATGTGTAACATTGCAACTCCAGGCAGCATCCGTCAATGCCCCTGGCACTGGCAAAGGAGTAACTCTGAATTTCTACAATTAAAAAACAAGACAAATCCAGGAATATGTCCATGATAGCTAGATGGATAGCTTGGCTCTCAACTTAGAGAAAAATGTTCCAAAGAAGCCTACTGGATACCTGAGAGGTAGTTCCCCGGGGGACAAGACGCTTGTCCCGAATCTTCAAAAAAGTCCAAAATGTCCGATACAACTGCTTAGCTCCCCGTTTTAGCTCCTCCCCCTGTGATAAAACAGGTGTGCTCCGATTTTTTTTGATCTTTTCTGTTTCCATTCAGAGGCATTCACAGGTTTAAAATAAGGGAGCGCACTCGAGTTTAAAAATCGAGAAGCTTCGACCCCTGAGGAAGATGAATATATTTTGTCTAACAGTCTCAAAACGGTTCCTCCGAGGTGTGCAGCACGTCGTCCGAGGTTTGGAGCAAAAAGGTTCATTTCATTTGGCCGCAGACGATCATGACCAAGACAGGAAAAAACGACAAAGATAACAACTCATGAGGTAATAAAAATAGACTAACACAAAAGAAATACATGAGGTAATGACAATGTTTAAGATTTGACACATGGGTGTTATCAGATGTGCCCATCGCATAACTTATTACTACTTCAAAACTACAGCAGATGGATGTGTTAGTAGGATCCGACTTTAAACACCGAAAACATTAAAACAGAAAAAAAAAAATACCAGTATTGGGATAAAATAGCAGCTGCATTCACGTTGCTAGTTGTTTTTTATGCTTTTAAATATTCACGGAGACCCGCTGAGTTTGGATTTGAGAAATTAAAAAGTCAGGAGCTCAGGTGAAGGATGGTGTCACCCGTTCAGGTGCTGGACTCTTTGGGAGGTAGGTCCTCGTTGGTGAGAGACGTCACAATGGAGACGGGGCTGTCTGAGGTAGTGCTGCTGATCGTCCTGGCGATCTGGCCAATGCGCTCCTCGACGCAGCCGGCCGACAATCTCGCTTCTGCATCGTGGTCCCAGCATTCTTCGATGGTCTCGCACATCTGGCTCAGACCCTGCAGCCACAAAGCAGAAATGTTTAAGTCCGTAATGCCATGTTCTTGCTTTATTTAAAGGGCATTTTTGTGTGGAACTTAAAGGGTTATTTTGGTATTTTTCAACCTGGTCCCTATTTTCCCATGTTTTTGTGGCCAAGGGCCCTTTCAGACCTTCCTTGTTTGATCCGGACTTTTAGCCTTTTCTATTTGATCCAAACAATTACAGGTGTGAAACTTCCCCCTGACCAGTCTGAACCAAACAGCTGAACCTTTCAGTTTCAGTCTGGATCAAACTGAACTATTGTTCAGTTTGTTTCTTGTGTGAAAACATTTTTTGGATAGTTCAAAATTTTGGACCATTGACAGGAAGTTCTGGCAGGCTATTGTGAGACCCAGAAAAAGGAAAAAACAATGCAACTAAACAAAATGCGTCATGTTCACACATGGGGAGAGGAGGAGACCAAATGTCAAACTGTAATTTGGTCTGACAACTTTATAATGAGTCAGTTGGGAAAAAACTTTTCAGAAGACACTTCAATTATTTTCCACAAGATGAAAGAGACAGGATTTGAACTGATTTGGTCTCAGGTGCTTGGACCTTGGTTTGGACTTTCAAGTGTGAAAAGACCCTAAGTGACTAATGGCAATAACAACTGTTGAAATCGGTTCAGTATTAAGGGAGAGAGCTGTGGCCGTCAGAAGCAAAACCAAGCAACAACTTAATTCCTCCAGGCAACTGTGCACCATTAAAGTATGTCCACTGAAAGTGTTTGTTTTTGCCACTGACAGGCTCAGATTGTTATTCTAATGGTCTGACAAAAATATGGAAAGGATAGCAATAGAAAAAAAAAAACAAAGTTAAAGTTAAGTTTTGTCTAACCAGAAACAGTTGTTTTATTGATCTTGCCAAATTAATTAGACTCCCTTTGAAAAACTGTAATTTTAAGATAGTCATTGTCATCTTCATTCAAACATGACTGAAAATGAAAAATATCCAGAAAAGAACAAGAGGGAGGATGAACCTGAGAAGAAGTGGGGAGAAAATGGCATGTAGAGCCAGAATATCAGTGAATAAAGGGTTTATTTTGACCAAATAACCAGAGTCGGTGATTGCTGGAACACTGGGAAGATGAGCCAAGACATTTTTAGTGTTTTTTTAATTTAGTTTCTGTCTGAATGAAGATGACAATGACACTGGTTTAATTACTGTTTCTGTAAATGGAGTCTGGTGGCTTTTGGCAAGAGTGATAAATTATATGTCCCTGACTTCGTTCTAGCTTAGTTTAATGTTGGCTGGCTGCAGCGTACTGGACCAATTTCAAAACTTGTTGTTAGTCACTTAGACACAAACACATGGACAAATAGGATCCAGGTTGAAAAATACCCATTTTAAAAACCTTAATACCCATACATTACCCTTTAAGAATTGAAACATTAAATAAAAATCCATTTCCTAGAGGAGTGTGTGTTCTGTGCTCTAAAAGGTTTAGAAATAACTGACTTGAAGTTTCAGAAACAACAAGAACAAAACTGATTCAGAGAAGTATGACCGCAGATGATGGAGCTGTATTCACTGGAAAAAAAGGATGCATGGCATCCTGGTATTGATGTTAAAGCTGCAGGAGTTATTCTTTAGCGGTTACTCACAGGATGTTTGAGCCAGCAGTCCTTGATGACTGGACGCATCTTCTTGTGCACGACCACATCCTGCAGATCCTCCAGGGAGGGATGCTGGCCTATTTCATCCTCAAACGGCAGCATGTACTCGCCAACTGTACCTGAAGAGGGGCAACGAGGCCACAGGATGGAAATCATTACACAGAGATCAAGTCAAGTAAATATTGCAGTGTTTGGATTTGGAAAATCTGAAACTTGCTCTCTGCCCACATTAAACTTTAACCTGGATCAGATTGCTTCCCCAGACAAAACGAAAACCAGTCCTTTGTTTATGAGGTCAGCCTGAAGCACGCTGACCTTTCACCTGTGGGCGAAGCAGCATTCCTGCACCGTTTCACTCACCGTCTGTCTCTGAGCAGCGGGCCACCAGCTCCCACAGCACCAAGCCCATAGCGTACATGTCTATCCTCAGGAAGGAGTCTCTCTGGAAGTTGATGGCTCCCTCCAACACCTCTGGAGCCATGTAACGCCTCGTACCCACCTGAAGGACAAGGAATTTAAGTATATATATATGAGTATGTGCATGAATGAATTTATGAAGATGACTTAAGCTTTCAAACTAATTTTTGCTTTTTAAAAGAACGCCTTAACAGTCCATCAGGCTTCACATGCTGGTTTTTTTGGCACATTACACAATGTTCTATTGACTGGCCACTAGGGGTGGGTATTGTTAGGATTTTATAGATACCGATACTGATACAGCTTTTCAATTCTCTTATTTAGAGCTGCAACAATTAATTGGTTATTAATTGATTATTAAATTAATTGACCACCATTTTGATAACTGATTAATTGGTCTGAGTAATCTTTAAGAATAAGAAAACTAAATTCTCTGATTCCAGTAAACTAAGTATCTTTGGGTTGTGTACAAAACGACATTTGGGGCTTTGGGGAGCAGTGATCAACATTTTTCACCATTTTCTGACGTTCTAAGGACGAAACAACAACTCGATTAATTATTAATTAGCAATTAAAATAACTGTCAGACTATTCAGCAATGAAAATAATCATTAGTTGCTGACCTGCTCTTAATGATATGACTCACCATAACTTGGTGCAAAAATTAAAGACATGAAAAGATGTAAAAAGATTTGCTATTATATTATTACTTTTTGCAGATGTAACAAGTGAAATTATTTCCTGAGTGTTTGCATTTAAATGCATTTTCATTAAACTTAGTAAACTGAGGTTTGAATGGTTTGCCCTTTCAGCTGTTTATGTAACATAACATAAATACCAGGGATATAACAATGTATTAATATTGCAATAAATAATAACAATACTGTACTGGACTGTGAAGATATCTACCATGATATTACATGGTTAATTTTTTCATTTTTTTTCTAAAAGAACTGCTACACCGACAGCTGCATTGCCAATTTTTTGCACACATTTATTCAAGAATGAAAGCTGAAGCACTTGAAGTTAAAAACTTTATACAAACAAAAAATACTCTACACATCAGATTTATTATTTAATAAAGGACTTTTTAAAAGTCATTTTTCTTTGTCGTTTAATATTGCGATAAGCATCGTATTGAGCACTTTTTACTGTGGTATTATCTAGGGATGCACCGATACCAATAATGCATTGAGTATCGGTCTGATGCGGTGCTCATGTACTCGTACTGATAAAACTTCTCCAACACCCTACTTCAACATAAGCAATCTGATCAGTTGAAAAGATCTAAAGAACCAACACAATGCAGAGTTCAACGAGTACAGTTCAGTACAGACCAGTGAGGAACTGGTACTGGTTAAGTACCAGTTCTTGATACCCATCACTACTGGCAACAAGTTCATGTACTTAACAATGAATCAGTTTAAGAAATGTAAAACATCGCTTTAGTATCAAACAACATCCTGGTTCGCTGCAGGGTAATCTGACCCTAGTTAAAGCTATCCAAGTTGCTCTGCAGGCAGCAACAAACCCTGAATTCTTTTCATGATAAATTAACACCATCTCTAAATGTCAAACCTTACAATAAGAAACATCCACTATGTGCTTTATTTTTAACAGCTCCTTATATAAAAACATTGACACTTGGACTTTTTACATGTCACTTATAATCAGAGTGGGTTATATTTAAGCTTTTTTGACACTGATCAAAAGAAAAATGTCAAAATAAAAAACTTCTACAAATTTAGTGCAATGAATGAGTCACAGTAACCCATTATATACATATTCCAAACTGTCAGGTCAATACTCACTGAAGGAACCTATGCACTGCAACAACTTTATAAAGCTTATATGAACCTTTCAGAGAAGTCAGGTGAGAGTTACTCAGACTTGCATCACATTGTTAATGTTGAAATAAAAAGCAGCAGTGTGTTTCCATACCTGTCCATGAGTATCTCCTGGAGGTTTTCCAGGTTCAAATCGTACAGCGAGCCCAAAGTCTCCAATGACTGCAGTCAGATCGTCTCGGAGCATCACATTCTTACTCTTGAAGTCCCTGGGAAACAAAATTCAGGACAAATTCATTACAATGCTCAAACAAAACCAGCAGTACTAACAAAATGTTCTATCAAAAATCAAATGTAATCAGGATTTGGGTATTTTGAGGTAAAAGTTATTGGCCAGATCACAATGTCCACCCTTACAGACTCTCACAGACTTTAAAGTGTGTTCTCAATAAGTCTGTGAAGGCTTCAGGCTGCATGCACACTTTCAGTAAGTCTGCATTTCTGCCAACTTTTCCACACTTCATACTGTTACTACATCAACGCTGGGTTACCAGAACCCCTCTGAGAAAAAGGACAGTTCATAGATGATAGTGCTCCTGAATATCTGATTGATTTCTTTATTCTATATGCAAAGTTTTTTTTTATTTGCAAACAGAAATTCTCAAAATCTCTATCAGAAACCTCTGACTGAATCTGAATATGTTGTGTGTATGAGCCCAGTTTTTTTTTTTTTATATAACTGTTTTTAATTTGATTTATTTTATATCTTTGCTTATGCATTTCTCATTTAAATTTGATCTGTGTGTACTATTGTTAAACTGAATGTTTATATATTATATTTATATATTATTCTTTTGTTAATAAAAAAAAAAGGTAAACAAACTTGGAAAGAGCAACTGCAAGACAAAAATAAGTTTACATCAAACTGTTTGATGCCGTTTTGACATAAATGTAATCATAAATTGATAATTTGACCATCTTGTTTACACTGCGGTGCAAGAATCTGGAAGATGTTCCAATCAGGCAGTTGGTCCATTAACTACCTGGGTCATAAGGAAGGTAAAAATAAAAAGTAAAAAGTCCCTGACACTTAAGGAAACGTGATGTCACAAACTATTGTCCCATTCCTATTCATACCATTTCAGGCCCTTGCAGCCTCTCGCATTCAAGCACAACCAGCAAGGTCAGCTAAGTCTGTGAGGGTTCAGGGCTTAAGATTTTAGGGGGCACATGGGGATTGGGTCATTGTGGGTTTTTTTGTGTGTGTGTGTGTTTTTTTTTTTTTTTTACCTGTGTGCAATGGTGGGTTTGGGCCCCTCTCCCTTGTAGCTGGGAATGTCCTCATGAAGGTAGGCCAGGCCACGGGACATGGTTTCTGCTACGTGACACAGCTCACTCCAGGTCACAGTGTTACCCTTCAGGTGGTCTGTCAATGAGCCCTGCGCACCACACACGCAACGACATAAAAGATTCAGGAGCGAAGATTAATAACTGCACAAGAACTGTATGAATCAGTGCCAACAGTAACCCATGAATAGATTGTTTTTGGCCGTGTGTTTCACTTCATTTGCCAACAGAATAATGTAGAATGACCAGAGGGTCTAAATTTACACAATATAGCTTAAAGGGATAGTTAAGATTATTTGACATGGGGTAGTACGGAGAACCAGCACAGAAACTAAGTAATGTACTGCTGTGGACAGGATCAGCAACAAAACCTATTTTAGCCACTTAAAAAAAGTCCCCCTGAAAAACAAACAAACAAGAAAAAAACAAAACAAAAAAAACACACAATCAATATAAGCTTACGGTATAATTAGAATATTTTCACAGCTTTACCTTGCCATCAGACAGCTTTTTCCAATGGAAAACCGCCATTATATAAGCCAAGTATCTCTCTAGTCTACTACTGCCCAGTTCAGTTAGTCTGTTTGTGTTATTGTGGAACTTTGGTGTTTTAAAAGGACAGTGTGAAACTACCAAAGTCACACAATAACACTAACAAACTAATGGACTGAGGCAGCGGTAGACCAACCGCTCACCCAGTCTGCAGGGTAAAATTACTGATTTCGTCGATGAAGTTTGGTTGGTTTGGAGACAGCAATATATATTTTTTTTTTAATATAACAGTGGTTTCCTGTCAGAAAAGAATGTCTAATAGCAAGGTAAAGTGGGAAAAAACTATCTACATATACCATACAATTAAAATGATCTTTAGTTTTATAGGTGGGCCTTTTTCAAGTGGCTAAAATACCTTTTGGTAACGGCTGTGTCCACAGCAGTACAATGCTTAGCTTCTATGCTGGTTCTCCTCTCTGCCTCTCAAAACTGGGGGCATGCCAACTGGCATTTACTGTAGGTAATACACTGACTACCGTCAAGTACCTCATACAATCCTAATCAAATAAAATATCACTAAAAATACTGACAAAAATGGAAACATTTAACCCAAATAGATGACAGAGACAATAACTGTAACTAAATAGGTTTGTACCTCTGCCATGAGGACAAACACTGAAAGTCATTACACAAATGTAATGCTACATTTGTGGTTATGGTAATTATTGTTTAATCCAGTTTAGATATATGAATACCTTTGTTGAGAAGAGCAATGAACAGGAAGCTCTGGTTGTATCAAGGCATTTAATCATACAGTAATATTTCCTGAATACTTACAGCTATTTTTAATACTAGTAGTATTTGTCATCATTATTATTATTTTTATACTATATGCTTAAAAATAAACTGCATAAGCAAGGTATACTGGGTGCCACAGACCTGCCATAAGTAATAAAATCGTCTTTAATAAAAGCTGTGATGCTCTTTTGCTGAGGTAAATAAAGGCCTGTGCCGATATTGGAAAATGTCCTGCACTTCTAGTAAACACAGAAGCCCCTATACCTCAGTGTGAATTTGCTATATATGGATGCATATACGGGGAGACAAGCACTCACCCTCTCATGAAACTCTGTGATGAGCCATAGCTCTGTCTCCAGGTTGGTTCCATGTTTCTCTGCAGCAATGTAACGCAGGAGGTTCTCATGTCGCATCCCTGGAGTCATGAATATGTCCCGCTCGTTCTGCCACGACTGCTTATCCTACACAAACCAGAGAGTTGTGTTTAGGTCTTCATGATTTATACAAGCACTCATGAAAACAATGGGGTCCATGTTTATGTTACACAAAGCAGCTCGCCCCAGTTTGTGCCTCTCATGTGTGACATTACAAGTCACAGCACTGAGCGTCTGATTTTCTAAGAACTATATACCTGCTTCTCTTTGAAGTTTATGCAACAACACTTACAGCTATTATGAAGGCATTTCCACGAACCCTCAAAGACTCTTAACCATGACTGTGGTTAGATGCACACTAATACCCCGGTTATGATCAGGTTTTTGGAGTATCTGTGCTGTGTTTTTGTGTTGTTTTGTACATGTAAACAACTTAACCCAGTTTCAGAAACCTTGATAAGGCCCCGATTAGACAGAAAATTCTGCTACAACCAATATTTTTTGGCATTAAACCTTTCAAAGACAGTTTGCTCTCCCACCTACCAGACAGAAAGGGAGGCATACACCTCTATAAACAGGACAGCATGGCAACACTCACTATGAATTACATTTATTTAACAAGAATAACAAAAAAAAAATCTATTTTGGCTCCAATGAATCACTTCATCCACATTGAGGATTTTGTTTGAGTACTTTTTAGGGTGACGACATAAAGTTTGTTGACAGACATTTGAAGCTTCACTTAGAACCTCAACAGAAGCTTGGGATTTTAAAAAAAATACATTCTGTACAGTCCTACATGAACACATGTCATTTGTGGCTCCCTGGATTAGACAATACAGTCTCAACATGAGAAGTAGGTTAAAAAAATGTTTTGTTGTGCAACAGATGGGATTTTTATTATCCAGATGGTTAGAAGAGTCTTTGAGGACTTCAAAGATCAAACAGACAAATGTTATTATATGAGCGGCACAAACTGGAACTAAGAAATCAGCATTTTAAAAACAACACAAATATCGTGGATTAACACTGCTGGCATACCTGAACAGGGAAGATCTTTACAGCAACATATTCGCTCATCAACTGGGCCTTCCAAACACAACCAAAGCGCCCCCTGGCTTTGATTTCCAGCAGCTGCAGTGGTTTCAGACCCACCAGGGGAGATGGAGGAGCTGGTCCAGGATCCTGAATGGCAGACGAGGAAAACCAGTTAAGTTCTTGAGTCTTGATATTTGATAACACTAAACATGTTTATATTATCAGAAGGTAAGTGTGCCCTCTCCAGAACCTGACAGGAAGCAGTAGACGGGGTAGCTACTTTGGTAACAGCCGAAAAAAACTCAACTGCAGTCAATGTCAGACAACCTTAACATATTTTAGCAGTTACTTAGTGTTTCTGTAGTAGTGACAACGTGTTAGAAAATATACATATTAGCAGTTTGAAATAAACTTAAAGCCCTATGCCCTCTCCAGGAAAATATTACGCCAAACTCCCCTTACGAAATATGACATATTAACAATTCCTTACGTGTCTGTAAGAACACAAAACCCTAGAAACACAAGATAAAAGGCGTCATATGTTGACAGTCTTCTTGTCAATTTGGCATCAATATAATCAAAAAAGATGAGCTGCATTTCCGTATAAACTTTATTTTGTATATTTAGTCACCTCATCCCTCTACCAGCCTCCGATGGTTAGATGCATTATTTTCATGAACCATTTCAAATATTAAGATTTCTCACTAAAATAAGTGCTGGTTGCTGGATTAGATACACGCCAAATTAAACACAGACTCATAACACGGTTTAATAGTGTGTGTATTGATTACTGACGGTGGCTGATCAGCCTAACTGTACTCGGTTTCTAACTGCAGTATGCAGTAAATGGTTGCTCTGTGAGTGCATCTGTCACTCTTGGCTGAAAGTACAAAACAAAATGAAAAATAAATATTTTCATATATATATATATATATATAATATATATATATATATATATATATATATATATATATATATTATATATATAATGTAATAGTGCAATATAAATATGGTGAAAGAGCAGCTTATTGCAGGTGTTAATTAAATGAAAAATTTCCTGCCATACTAATCTCGCGCACTCTCTTTTATCTATAACTCGGTGCCCATGATTACAAGAACATAACAGAGGAGCTGGGTAATTATTATAGGCAGCGGCTGCCGCCATGGTTGACACTACTAAGACTCAAACATTATCAACGGAAAAATGAAAGGAAAATATGCAGTGAAAGACTGATTTCTTAGTGCCACCACTTTAGTCTCTCACCTCGCTCAGGTCTACGTGGCCATAGGGAGGTTTGCGGTGGCGGTACATCCACAAGGCCAGGACAAGGGCCAGGGACAGCACACAGAGAGGCAGCAGCGAATACACCAGCACATTGAGCAGGGACGGCACTCGAGGTGGAGGCCGGATTTTCACTGTCGAAAGGGGAGCAGAATAATTACAACATGCCAGTTTTTTTGGGTACTGAATACAGCAATACCACATATATGAGTGCAAATGACTTATAAAAAAAAAATCACAACATCTGTGTAAAGTGCACCAGAGATTTCATCATAAGGTGATATACATGGCGTTTTTTTTAAATACTACATGCAAGGTTAAGCTTCACTCCCAGTAATCGGAGGGGAAAAGCAAAGACCTATTTTTTGCTTGTACTATATGTGGGATGCATTTGCCGCTCACCCTCGGTTGCCACTGCCAATCATGTCAGGAAGGTGGGTGAATCGTTCATTGCAGTAGTTGCCCTCGCAGCAGCAGAAGAAGACCTGAGGGTTTTCCTCCATGGAGACACACTCTTGCCTAAAACAAAAGATGACACACCCACATTATTGCGTTGATAAACAAATGTTGAGACCAGATATGTGCCAAACTCATGATAGTAATACAAATTTAAGGTTCTGTGATGCAGTCTTTAAGTTGATATAGCGAGTGGGCGAGTGTCTATTTTTCTATCTCCCGCTTCTGCTGTACATAAACCCTCTACGGACTAGGGCTGCAACAAACAATTATTTTTTTAATTAAATGTTTAGTTTATAAATGTTAAGAAAATTGTAAAAAAATGCTCATCACAATTTCCCAGAGCCAGCATCTTTGGATTGTTTCTTTTGTCCAAACAACAGTCCAAAACCCAGAGACTCTACATTTACTACCATAAATGACAAAGAAAGACAGCCAAGTCTTCATTTAAGAAGCTGGAACCAGCAAATGTTTGACATTTTTTGCTTGAAAAATGAATGAAAAAATTAACTAATGAACAAAATGGTTGCCAACTAATTTTCTTTCAATCAACTAATCAATTAACCAACTAATCACTGCAGCTCTACAATGGATAGAGAAGTATTTGTCCTGTTTATTGGCTTTAACTCATGCACTCCTCAGTACTGGTTACTGGTAGTTTTGCCAGAAGGGCTAAAATTGTTCGTGCAACTGAAAACATCTTTTTTAGAATAAAAGATGTTTTCAGTTTTGTAGCATACCGTGACCTACTATGTCCAAACGAGGAAAAGATAAAAAATAAAAAAAAGAACTATAGTATATATATTTAAAACATATATGTCCAGTAGTTGTTCTATATGGCCAGGATTATGGAATATTAATGGCCATAAAAAAGGTCTAATGTAAACTGCATTAAGCAATTATTTTTGTACTGAACTCGCACCGGACTGTGACTCCTAAACTGAGTCTTAACAAAACCATGACTTCTGTGGACTGTTAGAAACACCCTGGTGAATGGAGGGCTAACACTTTATGAACACTGACTGCATAACTGCTTTTAAAATACTGTAATTAATATTTCTAACACTGTCCTTTAACTTCTAAAAAATCGCCCGCCTGTTCATCACACCTCATTTTCTATCACTATTTTATTAAGCTTTTCACTCCGATTAAACTGATCAGAATAAAATGTATTTTTCAGCTCTCACTATTTTTCCTTATAGTCATAATTACAGCCAACAGCACTTCAGGCTGAAGCCATTTCCCTTCAAACCGTCAATGAATTTGTACCTGCGTCCAAACCTACAATTTGTGCACATCCCATTCCAGCAAAGCTTTTGAAAATATGCTTTTGATTTAATGCCATCCTCACTGATCAACATTAACATGCCACTGTCACTCATAATAGCAGTTATTTCTATCCTTAGAACTACTTTTAACAATCAGAAAGGAATAGAAAAGGCTCAAACACATTGAAAAATACTTATTTTATTGGTGGCTAATGGTTAATTCTTTATACACACACATAGATGTGTCATTTAGGGACAAATATTATAATTCTGTTTCCTTCATGAGCCACCAGAACCTGTTCAAAACTCTGTGGCTTGAATATTAAAGAGCAGAAAGTTTGATGGTGCCACACAGCTCTGCACAGGCTGCTGATAAAGGCTACTTTAAAATTCTCCTCCTGACTTACAAACTCCTGAGTGGCCTGCTGACACTGTATCTTTCTGCCATCATCAGGCTGTGGACACCGAGTTGCGCTCTGCTCTGTCGATGCAGACGATCTGCTCGTTCCCATTAAGAGTAAACGTGAGCTCTGCTGGCTGCAGAACATTTTCCCAACATAGAAGGTGGTCCTTTCAAAATAAAACATGACTGTAATGTGAACCTAATCTTTTTATTACTCCACTGTAAGTCAACCTGTTTAGCTGACTTCACAGTTTGTATTTTATAGCATGTTAAATAATTTACTTTCATTATACAGTCTTGTATATTCTATGTGTGTAGATTTTTGTATGTGTGAATGCAGAAGGCTGTATGCCTCCTAGATAATATTTGGTTTTAAACATGTTGTCTACACCATTGCAGAGCTAAAACAATTAACCCACTACTTGATCCACAGATGATTAACCGAGAGTAGTAAAATTAGATGATTAATAGATTGGCCAATCAATTAGCCAACTACTTTGATGTGAATGTGAAACGTTTGCTGGTTTCAGTTTCTTAAATGTAAGAATTTGCTGTTTTCTTTGTCATTCATGATGGTAAATGAAAAGTCTGTGTGCCCAAATGATGTCTTAAATAGTTTCTTTTGTCCAATCAACAGTTCAAAATCCAGAGAAACTGTGGTGAGCATTTTTCACATTTTTTGACTTATTACAGACTAAATGATAACTCAGTTAATCCTGAAAATACACAGATTAGTTGCTGTCTTAATCAAAAGCTCGTTTGATAGCCCATTAATCATTTGAGCAGCAAATGTCAGCAAAGATCCTTTTGTAATTTGCAGGAATTATCTTCTGAAATATGTAGATTTTATGCTTTCCTCTGTTTTATACCTTCCTAGGTCAAATATTCTTTGGATTTTGGACCATTGATGAGACAAAAGAAACAAACTGAATATGAGGAAATGCAATGGCCATTTTTTTTATTTTATTTTTTTACAATTTTCTGACATTTTCTAGCAAAAGATGAGTTTGCGAAATAGTAGGCAGATTAATTGATAATGAAAATCATTGTAATTTTCAGCCTTATACCATTCTATGCTTTGCTTCTTCTGCAGTGTGAACGTTGTTCTGTGTATGTACAGTAGGGCCACAATTAACAATTTTTTTGATGATTAATCAATTAATTGATTAATCGTTTAGTCTATAAAATGTCACAAAATTTTAAATAGTTGGGTGTCCACACAACAGACAAAGACACACAAATCTTTACGTTTAAAGATCTGGAATCAGAAAATGTTTGACATTTTTGCTTGAAAAATGGCTGAAATAATTTATTGACTATCAAGATATTTAGCAAATAATTGCAGCCCTATTCATTAGCACTTTGCATGTTTGCTTGCTATCTTATGTGATGTGCCTTGAAAGATTTATGTTGGTGATAAAACACTGGAAACAGTTTTAATCAATGGAAATGGACCTCAGTGAATCTGGTAATATGTCTTGAATCTTTTATTTTATGCTATATCTTATTTCAGGTTTGGATGTTTTTAGAGCTGCAACTAACTGACTGATAAATCTGTTGATCCATCAAACAAAAATAATCTTTTCAAAATGACTGTTTTGTCCAAAAACCCGAATACTTCATTTACAGGGATATACATTACATTCTGGGAGGCTGAGACCAGGAAATGTTTGACTTTTCAGGGCTTCAACTGATGATTATTTTTGTTATCGATTTATCTGCAGATCAATTTTTCGATTAATCGATTAGCTGCCTTCATTGGTCCATAAAATGTTGATCACTGTTTCCCAAAGCCAAAGAAGACATCCTCAAATGTCTTGTTTTGTCCGCAACCCAAAGATATTCAGTTTACTGTTATAGAGGAGTAAAGAAACATTTGAGAAGCTGAAATCAGGGCATTGACATATTGTCTATAAAAATGACTCAAAATGATTAATCGATTGTCCAAATATTTGCAGATTAATTTAATAGCTGACAACTAATCAATTAATTGTTGCAGCTATAGTTTGTTTGCAAACTATCTTCCATGACGTGTGTTGAAACATAAGATTGGTGATATAGATTTTTTAAATTAACCAATGCAAATAGACATCAGTTAATCTGGTTATATACCTTGCATCTTTTTATTTTACATTTTATTTCAAGCGTGGATGTTTGCTGCACCTGATGGTCCATCCAACAAAAATGATATCTTCAAATTGCTTGTTTTGTCCAAAAACACAAAGATTCAATTTATAGGTTATTAAAAAGAGAAAGAAAAACAGCTAATACACACATTTCGAGCTAAAACCAGCAAACATGTAATTTTTGCTTGATAAATTAGTCAAATGACATTTGTTTTTGTTTTTTTCTAGTTTTCTGTCAACTGATCAGATGATCTTTTCCTGCAGCTTTTACTTCTGTCCCCAAAGACTCCCCAGGTCACACAGATGAAGGTGTGTAGGACTAACATGTGGGCACTGATGCAGATATTTATGTTGTACCCACTGCCACTCACTCTGGGCACAAGCGAGACACCTGAAATATGAATGTAAATGCAAGGCGAGCGACAGTGACCTCACTCGGTGACCCGACCTGTCATAGCAGTTGAAGTCGTCCAGCCAGCAGCCTTTCTTCACCAGCTTGATGGTCCCTGAGGAGTTGAGCCAGGAGGCATAACAGTGCAGTCGCTTGTCCTTCTCCCCCTCACAGCGCTCAAAGCCGCTCTGGTTGGTCCTCTCCGTACGCCAGTTATCATTGTAGTACACACACTCCCGGGTCTCTGCTTCGCCAAGACTGTACCCTGAGAGGGACGGACGGACAGACAGAAGGCCTCAGTCAGCTCACATGGTAAATGAATTGCAACCCAACGGCAGGAAGCGCGGACATATGGTCCAGGATCCGCTCTGTGCCACCAAGAAACATCTCTGAGCAGAGAGCCTCTATCATCACTCTGGCACACTGCCAAGTTTGGGAGCTCTCTGTAGTAAAAAGGGAGTTCCTCTGGGCTAAGAAATTGTTGCTGAATAGTAGTTCAGAATAATCCCATTCACTAAAAGATCTTTTCAGAGAGAGGGGCAACTAAAAAGGAGGGAAAATGACAGAATGTAATTAGCAATATATGAAAAAAAAAAAACAATGGTATGCCCTACTGTGGCACAGAAACACACCACACACCGGCTTGCTACTTCTTCTTCTAAAGATAAGGACTCTTGTATCCTGCTGGAGTGTGACACATCTGGAGACACAGATAAGACCTCCTTCTTTAGGGGCTTTTACTCTCATTTAGCCAGAAATAGTCGCCCCTAACCCAGAGAGATGTAACAATAGCTGTCAGTCTCCTACTGTTGCACAATTCCTAATTGAAAAGGGTTTTATTCCCATTCTTGGGTGGATTTAAACTCAAAACAACACACGTAAAGACGTGTTTTTGATGAATTCTGGAGCAGATAGCACACTGTACGTGTCAGTCACAGTGTCCGCTTGGACATTCATGCCTAATCTTTGTTCACAGAAAAAATAGTGCATGTCTCTTTAAATCCCTGCCTATAGGAGGCTGCCCATCCCCCAGTGTTACCCCCACCAACCCATTACACACACACACACACACACACACACACACTCACTCACTGAGGCACGCATCCACTTACACATACATACATTTAGTTGTCCAGCAGCATACAATGGATTTCATTATAGCACACAAGGATGCATGCAATGACCAAACATCATGCTCATTATTAAGGATGGGAAGGAAGGAAGGTAGTAAGGACAAAACACACACACACACACACACACACACACACACACACACACACACACACACACACACACACACACACACACACACCAGAGCAGCAGAGATGCTCAATGCTCCATTGAGCCGAGATGGCATTTCTGATATCTGTGGTCACATGATCGGGGAGGACTTTTACTACAAGATCATTCCCCAACCCCCTCCCTCTGTCACTTACCGAGGCTTACACCACAACAACATGAATTCTGGGAGAAGCAGCTTTACTATACACTCCATACCAGTCCTAATCTATAAACCATAAAGGCATTAGCCACACAGCTCTGTTTGGCACACAGGAGACAGCTGTGCCTCAATGAAATTTTTATTACAGTTCGAGGAAAAAAGCTTAAAACATTTCGTGAGAGAGGGGGGGGTCAGAAAGTGGATATTATTGTTGTCAAAATGTTAAGTCATAGTAAGGGCAGCCTGGTTAGGGGACACACACAGTATGAATTGCAAAAAAAAAAAGGCAAACAAAAGAAAAACAAGCCTCATGCTCAATTTCACGTGGTACAAAGTCACAGGCTGTGTAACAGTAACCCCAATTCAGGGTAAAAGACCAGCTGCAGTCTCTTCAAATCAAACGACACTGATTTATGAAAATCTAGAGAGAAAGAAAGTGTGTTTTCAAAGGCTCTTGTGACCACAAACAGGAGTGCAGACCTGAGATGTAAACCTAGAAGGTTTCAGGATGTTGATGCAGCTGCTGCCTTCTATTCCTGCCACTGCTGGGACGCAACACCTTTAAATCTGGACCAATTCTGTGTCATTTCTCTGCTTAAAATGACAGAACTGTAATGTTATTTCTTGTATTTGTTAAATAAAAGCTTAAGATATTGCTTGGACGTGTTAGAAGGGTGTAAGGGAGATTATGGCCGCAACAGTTTCAATATTTGAAGTATTTTGGGGGAATTTCTCATCATAAATACACTGAATTTGGCGTTATTTATTGTATTTTTTTAAATAAAAGATGCAGCTATTGCTTGGTTAATTCCCGTGTGTAAAATAAACGTGTTAGAGGAGAAATGGAGATTATGTACGCAACAGTTTCAAATTTTGATCTATTTGGGGGCATTTTTCAGCAAAAAAAAAAGCAGATTTTGGTGCCATTTATTGGTATTTTTAAACAAAAAAGTCGCAGCTATTGATTTGATCATTCCCGTGTGTAAAATAAACGTGTTAGAGGAGGAGAAAAGGCGATTATGGGTAAGTAAGAGAATAAAATCCCTCACCACCACTGCTGAACGCTAACAAAGTTTAATCAGCCAACAAACGTGAACTCGTTCGCGGGTCGACATTTCAAACACACACACAAAAAAAGCCTCTGCCTCGAGACTCGACAAAAAAAAAAAAAAACTGTTGCAAAATTCCAACAATAGCAGCTCTTACCTGCGCATAAAGTTCCCAGAAGAAGTGAACAAGTCAGCCATGAAAAAGACATGTTCCGTTTTAAATACAGGACAGAGATTTCCGCCACTTTCCGTCGCGAACATTAAAACTCAGGTTGTCCAAAACATCAGTCCGGGGGATCAAAACGACCACAGGCCTCCGGTCCCTCCGCAGCCTAACCACCACCACCACCACCACAACGCGTGTCAATATCCGCGACGCTGCAACAATGTTGCAAGAAAAGATAGGAGCGATTAATTGACTGCCAGGCTGTTAGTCCATTAATAGGTGCGGCGTTTCGCATCGGGAGTGGATCCAAACACCGAACGGGAAGCCGTTAAACCATCCGAGACGAAAGCCCGGCGCTCTTTTTGAGGTTATTCACTTGAATAGTAGCACCGCTGCATCGGGAGGTCGGTCGGGGTTTACATGCATGTTACTGATCTGTGTCCAAAATGGCTTCTAAATGGGGAATGGGCTGCAAACAGGGAAACCCGGATGTGTAAACACAAAGAGGGGAATTCAGGCAGCCAGTGAGTGACCTTAACGCGACACCGCGGATACACGCCTGAAATGACTTTATTTTCGCCTCGGAACGACATTTATCACGTTATTTTAATCATAAAGAGACTAACGGGAGGAATCAGAGGTGTTAGTGAAAGGTGTGTGTTTATTTGTCCCGCTTCCAGCTGATACAATAAAACACTTTCTGTGGTCACAGTTGGTATTTTTTAGTCTACTTCTCCGTTCTTATTTTTTTTTAGCCTGGAGATTTAAATGAAATTTTACGCTGTTTTACCGTTTACACGTCGAGAATATAGAATATTTTTAATTTTATAATAACGTGTTATTGAAATAATTTGACAAAGTCAGCTATAGGCAGAGGTAACCTATATAGTCTATATTTTAATTTTATTAGGATAATATCAATACAATCAGCCAGTATGTCCAAGTTCAAAATATAAATGTATTACCTCGTACAACATTGAAGTGATCAGCAGTATTTGAACAGCAGAGACAGATATTCAATCATAGGCTGAAATAAGCTATATAAGATGTTTAATTTTATTTGAGTTAATCATTACAATGCCAGTACCAGCAAACTATAAATATAAATGAATTACTTCATACAGTATTTAAATATATTAGTAGTATTGTGTTTTAACAGCAGATTTAACGTCAGCCTGAAGTAGGGGAGACTGGGGGTAATTGTAACATATGTCCACATGGTCAGTAGGGTTCTCTCTGGTAAAGGAGCTTTTACAAAGTATAAATGTAGGGAAGAGTGGGGCATCTTGTCACACTGATTATATATATCTCCTTATATCGCATGTACGATTCACTGTTCTTGACATGCAGTGTATGTCATGGTAAACTGAGAATAATGTTCAAATTTTTTAACCATAAAAGTTTAAAAAAAAAAAATGAACTGCACTATTTATGCAATAAAACCTTTATAAATAAGTATATTCAATTATATTATTTTCCCGAAGAATAGAGGAGAGGAAAGGTGTGTTTTGATACCTAAACCAAAAAAACTAAAGTCCTGTACTAAAGCTAACTTGTGGTGAAGCAATAGCGCACATATCACTCTGGGGCAAGTTGTCTCAGTGCTTTTGGGGCAAATTGTTAAATTTGACCATTTACCCCATTACACATAGAACATTATCCAGTTTTAGCCCTGCAGAAGCTGACTATGCTTGCTGCTAAAGTTGCGCAGCATATGAACAACCAACTTAACCATTTATAACTCTATATTAAAGTTAGAGGTAAAAGTGACTTTAATGTACCGAGGTCAAGAAATTTAAGTGACAGCAAATGGTGTGGCAAGATGCCCCAGTTTCTAGGTGCCCTTGTATTTAAGTAATGTAGTAGTAGTATAGTATGCTAACAACAGATACAAAGTCAGCTGTAGGCTGAGGAAGCTATACAACTATATATTTTAATTTATTTACAGTATGTCATTACAGTTTATCTAATACTTATTCCATCTTGTTGAGGGCTCATTGCATTGGTGAAATATAGTCTCTATTTTAAAAAGTCTCTTTTAAAGATCATATTTCACCCATGCAATGAAGCCCTTCACCAGATGAAATAAACACAGCACACCTGATGTATCTAGAGAGCACCTGTAGTGGCCACCACAAAGACCCAGCTGTGCTTCCTCATTGTTTTCACGATTAGCCAGGACTTTAAATTAAAAATATAAATGCATTATCACAGTACATATTTAAGTAATGTAGTTGCAGTATAGTACTTTTAACAGCAGATGCAAAGTGAACCGCAGGCTGAGATAAGCTATATCAATACAATTAGATAGTACGGACAATTAAAAAATAAATGTATTACCTTGTAATACAATATATCTTTTTGTCCATGTCAATGTGATAAATAGAATATCTCTTACAGCCCCGCAAATAGTCTGATAAATTCAGAGGGTTTTTGTCTATCTGAATGATCTTTTATGCATTAGTGGGAGAGCTAAAAATAGCTGACCTAATTTGGAGTAAGAGGATACAATAAATGCTATTTAAAATTTATTCATTCTAATTACTCATTTCTCCACCAGACAGTGTTAAATATAAAATATATCTCACACAGCAAAAACCAAAATAGAGACAAGCCACGGCTCATAATGAATCACTAAGTATTTTATATTATTATCACAAAACAGGAAGTTTGTGGCATTAATCTTCCCCAATTTTCCAAAACAGAATATTCCTTTAATAGTATTTCTATTGATGAGTGCCAAATCATCTGTGACATTACCTTTTTTTATATATATAAAAGATGAGTTTTGTGTCAAAGGATTGGTCAGCCAGTCCACTCATTAAGTCTCCCAGCCAACAGACGATCACTTTTAGAAGTATTTCCTTAATGTTCAAGTCGTTTTCCTCTGACTAATTGGGTATGCTTCTCTTTTGTAATCCCCCCACTTAAGAGGAAATGCTTACCTCCATTAGAGCAAGTAATCAAGGCTTATTTATGACATAAAATAGATGTCTATAATAATAAAATATCATGGCTCATAGTTTGCTGTGTAGGTCTTTCAAAGCCAAAGTCCTTTGTGTAGAATAACAAATCCCATCATCATAGAAAATCAGCAATGACATTGTTAAAATGCCATTAAGCCGTGCTCGCAGGTCCCTCTCTCTTTCTCGACATCCAGACTAATGGCGTGTTGGTGACACCCGGCCAATTCAAGCAGTAAATGGCTCAGGAATAAGGTTAGCCATAGGTAATCGCCCTTAAACTAGTGCCGTTGAGTGTAACTCAAGACAAAGCATTTCCTCATTAGGCTATCCCATATTGACCCTGTAACTCGATAGAGGCCATGAGCGAAACCTTGTAGAGATAGGTGATCTGTTGTCATGACAGTTGGAAGAGAAAGCACATGAGCACTCATTAAAGGTCCAGGAGCCACAACCGTGGTGTGACATTCCTGGAAGAATAAGAGCATGTGGGCAAATGATGCAGTGGTGCATAAAACAACATGAAACTATGAGGTAATTGTGTTGTGAAATACAACTTATGCCAGTGAGTCACTACTCGTTCTGCAAAAATATAGCATGCACACATGCTGTGTGCTTAATATGATGAAAAGCTGGATATAAGCTTGTTGGACAAACTGAAATAAATGGATAAATGGACAAGAAAAAAATCATATTCTAATTATTTTGACGATATTATGGTTGCAATATGATTCATGATCATACTGCATTTAAAAAAAAAAAATCATACAGAAATTTAGTGGAATCAACTAATATTTTCTCATCAACTGCGTGAAATGAAGAACTAACTTTAAAAGGAAATGGAATTTGTTTGAATAGTTGTCGGTTCAACTTACAGGGATTTCAAACGCACTTTAATCTGATGCCACCTCAGCATTATGGTAGCCTTCAGAGGCAACTATAATGCTGATGGTTGCCTAACTATTTATATATTTATAGATGTAAGACTATATAAATGTATCTACTTGTCATCATGTTACATAATTGCCTCTGCATTAAATTATTATTGTTTTTTTAGTAAGAACTTAATAATTAATTACTACTTTGAAAGTAGGAGTCTGGAAAAATAATGTCAAGCAGACATTCGAGTGTACAACTATTATACAATTTATTGAAACAAATAAAAAGTAAACACACAAAGACATACTGGCTTGACTCCAATAAGAAGAAACATGTATTTGCTTTCCCATCTCTCATTAAATGTCCTTCCTTCTGCGTCAACTGCTATTTTCTTGGACATTTTGCTCAGCTGCTGCTATTAATGCCACTGGCTACAACCACTTGGCTAGAGTGTCATCACTGAGACCGTATGATATTCAGACGCAATCTGGTTGAGACTGACATCTAGCAGCGAGAATCCCTTTAGTGCATTAATAACAAAACTGGGGTGTACTTGGACATGTTTTATGGACACGGTGCTTCAATAAAAGCAGCATAGAGTTGTACTGCACAAACTAAATTCTTTGGGAGTCCAGGCTGGCCACATAAAATGAGGTGGTTGGCCAGATTTGTCGGGCCTTGAGTTTGGCATGTGACTTAAACTCTTAAGCTTATTTAAGAAGTTTTCTCAAGTACATCGAAATGAATAAGAAGTTTACGTGACTATAAAGCTTTATTTGTTTTGGATCATTACAAAATTACCTCAACTTGTCTTTTCAAATTCAGTCAATGTAAAATTGTACGGCAACCCAGACACTAACTTTTTTGAGTAAAAACAAATAGTTTATTTTTTCAGTGTAATGGGAATGTTTTTTTTTGCAACAAAATCTATTTTTCATAACAACCAAAACAAAACAAAACATTAAAATCATGATGTCACATTTGTTGGGGCCCATACCAAACTACACATCTCTGCAGCACTACAGTACTTCATTATAATGCCGTTTTGTCACACGTATACCTTACATATACCTACAATTGCAGCTTCTGCGATTTTAATATTGCACTTAGCCTATATTGTGATATTCCCTAATTCAGACACAGTGTTTCTGTTCTTTGGTTTTCTTTCTGTATTCACAGAAAAATCAAAAAAAGAGAAAAAGTATAGGTATTTTATATGTGCTTGTGTGATTGCTGTTGAAAGTCCCCATTGTGATTGAAAATCCTGAGGTGAGCATCACGACTTCACAGCAAAGTAGATAAATGACACTAGGTGGTAGCAGAGCTCCCTGGAGCAGGTGCTGTTACTTCAACCCGTGCAATATCACTGTTTCACCCCTGATTTAAGCAATGTCCATGCAGATGTGGTTTCTGTTGTTCACTGCCAGACATTGTTTGGCTGAAAGGCTGAGCGACTGCTTTCATTTGTCTTTGTAAGTTTTAATTAGAGCATTTTGTTTTGTTTTTTATCAGGCTGCTTGTTTTATACTATTAAAACCATTTCATTTCCCTCCTGGATAAATAAAATTCCCATTTATCCATATATTAATCTGTGTTCAGTGGAATCCAGAGTGTCTCGTGTAACCTGTTAATGGATCCATTAGTATGAGGAAAGGCACAACATTTAAAGGTATTGGAGTTATGGCGTATAATAGAAAGCAATTACCTGAATCATAGCCTGAAGCTTTTTCTACAATGAAATGTGATGTTTAACTTAGTATTTCCACACTGCGTGAGCATAAAGGGAGAACAAATGGAAATAAGATTGAAAATATTGTAGGATCACTATAGTTTATTTCAGCCTTTGAATAATTCAGTACAAAAATAAAACAACAAGCAAAGTCAAACATTTTCTTCATCTTTTATTATTTTACAGCCCCACAGAGTCAGCGGGAGATTACTCGACAGTGTGGTGTGTTTCTCCTCAGCGGATGATCTTGTCCCTGCAGTATTGCCAGTGACAGCTGCATGTGAGATGGGTTTAGAAGTAGTTCGCCACTCTGCGAACAGACTGGATGTTGGGGTTCTCTGCCTGCCACTCCATGTGGGTGCAGTAGTTTCCTCTCTCCACGATGTACATACGGCCACGGTAGTTAGGCTCCTCATACAGCACCCAGCTGTGTGGGAAAAATCATTTTAAAAACTTAAGTATAATTAGAAATTTAGAATATGCAATATTTAGTGTAAGTCAGGGGATAGGAGGGCTTATGTATGGTTTGTAGGGCTCACTCAATATATAAAAACACATTTCTTGCTTACCTCTTGTGGTATCGAGCTATACAGTTAAGTTTATAAGTTCTGATATACCCACCTCCAAGAAACTTTTCTTTTTGTATTGATCTATTAGGCATTTTATGTCAAAAGCAGTGAGGATTCAGGAAAGGAGGAGAGAGAGAGATGCACAGTGTGTTCATGGTCAGAACCTTAAAGGACCAGTGTGTAGGATTTAGTGGCACCTAGTGGTGAGTTTGCAGATTTCTAATTTCTAATTAAAGGTGGGATAAGCGATTCTGTAGAAAGGTACTTATTGTTTGTTAAGTCTCATTCATAGTTTGTCAAAATCACTTACCATACCTTGAATTTACAAATAAAGTAAAATTTCTAATTCTGTTACAAGTTACAACATTATCATTATATTATTCATTTGATTCTGGCAAGGGACCAAACAGCAACCTTTGGGGCTGAAAAATTAAACCAACACGATGTGCCAAAAACTGCAGTTCCTCAAATGGCCACTGGGGGTTGAGAAACTTTACAGTAGATACAGCCTGGCACAAAAAACGGTTTTGGTCTCTATAGCTAACTTCCATGTTCAGGGTGAATTTTTATATAACTTTTTATATTAATTTGGGCATAATGTGTGTGTGACAGGTGGGAGACAGGTAGCCCGCTGCTTCATTTGGCCTGCTTCAGCTTAACCCATGCCCCACCTCTCTGTGCATTTTTGGATAAAAGTAATGCCACAGTCACACTTGAGTTCAACTTTCATGAATTTTGAAGGGGCAGAGTCACAGCCTCAGACAATAGCAAAGGCATGTGTGCCTTGTTTGGCAGGTGATGACCACTCCCCTTAATTCGTACATTTGACACCAGGCTTTTAAACAGAGTCAAGAGCTGCCAAGATGGCCATGGCCAGAGCCACCACACTCTGGGACATTTGTTGTGTCATCCACCTCTCTCTCACCATATTCCCTGTCCTGTTGACAGTCTCCTATCTATAAAGGATAAAATTCCAAATAAAGTCCTTTAAAAAGCAAATGTGGGGTGAACTAACCATTTAAAAATGTAAACAGGATCACAAAATTAACAAATTCAAACAAGTCCATCTATAAAGTACTAAAATTCTTGCATGTAAAACATTGTATGTGCTCTAAAAGCAGGTTAAACCAAACAGAAAGTATCCCTTTGCTGCAGAAATACGTACGCTCCATCTCCGTAAACCTTGATGGAGTTGACACAGTTCTTGGTCAGGCCTCGGGCCTGCAGGAAGGGACAGTCATCGCACAGCTCCACACACTGGCCGGTGAAGTTGTCTCCCTCGTACAGCTCCATCCTGTAGTGCTCTCCATGCTGGGGGAAGATAATGACATGCACTCTCACTGAGTCATAGCAGCAATGTTCACCTCACAATGCAAAGGACCAAGGCCTCTGCCTTCAAGTCTTTGTGTGCCTTTATGTGGCAGGGACTGTGTTGGCTGCACAGACACTTACATAGAAACAGAACACTAGAGCTCTGAAGGTTAAATATATGAATCACAATATGTATAGCTCATAGTCTATAGCTCATCTGAAAGTGCACTCATTGTGGGATTTTCTTTCAGATGATGGAATCAATTTGTGATGTGAAAACATGCAAGTTGCCAAAATACCTCTGTGCTACAAGACTAAGCCCAGTTCTAAGTATTACGTTAAAGTTTAAATTTAAATTAATAAATTACTCTGGCTTTGATTCTCTCTCAACCCAACCAGTAGAGGCAGACGGTCACTCACCCTGAGCCCGATTCTGCTCGAGGTTTCTGCCTCTTAAAAAGGAGTTTTTCTGCATGACTCTTGCCAAGCACTTGCTCATGTTGGGAATCACTGGATCTCTGTAAAGTAATATTACTGGAGCCTGATTGATATATTTGTTGGCCGATATTAACAGCCCAATAATGGCCTGTCACAGCTATGTCAGTCTATTCACTGTAAAAAAAAAAAAAAAAAAAAAAAAAAAAAAAAAAGTTGAGAAAACTTATATTTTCAAGGCAGCTGCCTTCGCTAGATTTTGATTTTTGAGTTTTGAATCAAACTCAAACTCTTAACTTTTGAAATAAACTAAACAATGTTTTTGCCCAACTCAAAGGCTTAGGCTTTGAAAAACTTTTACCAACTAATAATCTTTTGTTGAGATAATTTACTTTTTTTCCAGGTAAGCTTGAAAGTTTGAGTTTTAGAAACCTTCCAAAAATTACTCACATTGAGCTGTAAATATGATTTGCCCTTATCTGGGTGCTTGAAAATTAAATGTTTGCAGAGATTCAAGTTTATATGAAGAAGAAAAGTAAATTATTTCAACAAAACATCAATAGTAGGTAAAACTTTTTAAAAACTTAAAAGTTTGAGTTGAACACAAAATTCAAGAATCTGAGTTGGCTTGAAATGTTGATTTTTATTATTTGTTTATTTTAATTTTTATTGCCACCATTTTTTTATATATTGATCCTTTGTTCAAGTTTAATATAGATATTCATATTATTCATTTTATTCTATTTGTGGTTTTGAGTTATTCATAATATAAATAAAACACCTTGAAAGTTTACTGATTCATTGCCCTGATGTCAATTACAATAAAGTTTGTTGTAAAACTAAAGCTAAAAAAAATATTCTGCCTTCATTGCATAAATTAATCTTTATCTTTGTTTGATAAACAAATTTCAGGGATCATTGCAAAACTGGCTGATAAATCAATATTGTTTTGTTTTTTGTTTTTTTTTTTGTTTTTTGGTTTTGGTTTTTTTATAGCAGCATCGGCTCCAAATATCCATTACGGTCCAGACCTGCTGTATCTGAAAAGTGCCCTCAGATAACTTATGTTATGATTTGGCGCTTTAAAAATTGACTTTGACTTGAAGTATTTCAGAAAAACAGATGTGCACAAAAGAGGCCACACATATGCCAGCCAGTCTGCCAGGCTTTTTTTTTTAAACAACCAAATATTTGTCTGTCCCTGGGGTGTCTCTCTCACACACACACACACACACCTCCTACCATCCTGATTGGCCTGCAGGAGCCCATGTGATCGTTAAGGGCATTCCAGCGCTGGAATTCAGGGTACTCTCCGTGCTCCAGAATGTACTGCTGGCCCTTGAAGTCTGGATGGTCGTAGCAGATGAAGGCGCCGCTCTCCACACGGACAGAGTTGACCCTGTTCATGAAGCCGCGGTCCTGGAAGTTGTCACAGTCGCTGCAGATCTCCAGCTTCCTCCCAGTGAAACATTTTCCCTCATAGAACACGATCTGTTGTGAACAGTTAAATATTTTTTTTTCCTAACAGATTCTTGCACTGAAAATGACTGAAATGGAAAAAATATTGTGTTAAAGTGCTATCTGATTGTTTGTGATTGTTTGTGACACACATGTACAAGTTTGGGAAGTTCCTGGTGTGGCTGCATCTCACTCCCTTGTTGAGGTACTCACCTTTCCTGAGTACTGAGACATTTTCCACTGTTTGCTGTTCCAAAACTAGTCTCACAGTATAGGAGTGGAAAAATTTGGACACCCAGATATATATGGCCAACAGAGACCGTGGTGGTATCGCGAGGCCGGGGCAACAAAAGCACAACAATGGGGGGTTTAGACATTTTGCCACATGGACAGTTTCCCTTACATGTGCCAGTGCTGATATTGGAGTTTGGCTCTGGAGGGCGAAACAATAGGTGGAGAGATTTTGCTTTGATTGGGCTTTGGGAGTGATGTTGTACCGAGTCCGGGGCTGCAGAGTAATATTTGGGTTGTGTCCAGATGGGGAGGAAAACAAACAGAGAGGGAAAGTTAAAGCAGAGGTGAAAGAACTGACCAGTTGGGTGACTAACTGGGGAAAAGTAGAAACAATGAGGTGTGGTCCCAGTCCACTATCACACTATTTAATCATGCCTGAGTTTTGGTGGCAGCAGCATGAGCAGAGCAGCCCAGATCTCACACTCCAAAGCAGATTTCCCTCCAGCTTTTCTTTTCCAGCCTCTCTCCGTTGTTGTTTTCTCTGGTGCTGATCCTGAATTTGGGAGGAGACTCTCAGTCACAACATCAAAGATCTCAGTTTTAACGTTACGCAGTTGAAGCAGGGTACAAAACAGATAAAACCTGTTTTTCATGAACCGAATGACTTCAGCTGCCCCCTCTCCTCTCTCAATCTACAGTAGCAGAGGTAAAACAGACAATTTGAAATGATTTATTGCACTTGTGTGTGTTTTTATAGATTAAAAAGTAGAGCCGGGTTTGGCTCTCACATTCAAGCAGTCATTCAGAGTCATAAGTGCTGAAAAACATTTGTCTCTGGTGTGTAGATTTAAAGATAGCATGGATTTTTGTACCTTGTAAATAGATGGCAGTCCATTTGGTCACCAATTGGCCTCTTTGTGAGACATGTGGGTTTTAAAATGAATTGCTAACATTTTTTGTAAAGCATTCAAAGCTGTATTTTTCAGACAGCCATTCACATATTGTATATGCATTCTGAATTTGACTTAAAGGTCCAGTGTGTAGGATTTATAGGGATCTATTGGCAGAATTTGGCAGAAGTGAAATGTCACTATACATACAGTATTATTTAGTACAATTGTATTTTCATTAGTGTATAATCACCTCAAAATAAGAATTGTTGTGTTCCTGTTACCTTAAAATGAGCCATTTATATCTAGTTAAACAGCTGTATCTAGTCTAGAGTCCTCCTAGATGGAGGTCACCATGTTGCACTGCCATGTTTCTACAGTTGATCAGAACAGACAAACCAAACATTGGCTCTAAAGAGAACTTTTTGCATTTTTCGCAAGTTTCGTGGCCTGCAGTACATAGTTGAAAGGGGAGGATTGCAATCTGCAAGATCGCCACCAGATGGCACTAAATCCACTGGTGGACTCAAAGGGGGTTTGAGTTACTGGGTTTAGTGGTGATACTCCAAACACCTCAGGTGGCCACTCTTCCAAAAATATCCCGACATCTGCCCCTTCTGCTTTTTACTAGGCATAACTTGCATCTCCTGTTTTGGTTGTCCAAATCATCTAGTCCGGCGCTGACGCTCTGTCTGGCATGTACCATTTTCTGTATGCACTCAGTGCTGTCCTCCATGTTACTTATTCAGTGTTCTGTCTTGGACAGCCGGCCTACAAAGTTGTGAATTTCCTTCTTCATGTCATGCATAGTGGACAAAACTCTGTCAAATATTGACAGGAAAACACTCTTATGTCACACACACCTGATTTTCTTCATTGTTAGCATAGCTTGTGCTTCTGGCCATAGCATTTTAATTTTAGGTTCTTCAGGCATTTCACCCTGTTTGCCCTAGATTTCTTCTGGTTGCTGACCTTCAGTTGGCCATGTATGTTGTCCTCTGTGTCTTCTTTGACACTGTGTATTGCTGTGTACCATAGTTCTCAAGTTTTGGAATGGTAAATACACGATTTGTGCTGGTTACAGTGGGAGCGCCTTTTAAAGTGCCCTTCCTGTTTGCCATGCTTTTGGTTCCCCCAAGTGTTAAGTCAATCGGATGAACGTTTCTTGAAATACGTGAAGGACAGTCATAAACACACACATACAGAGATTCATTCCTTTATAGTTAGATGCTGCTGCTACCTATTGGCCAAATGGCACCAAACCTATCATGGTCACTCAGACATCATGTACACATGTCCACCAAATGTGTTTGCAATATAGTGTTCAGGACATATGTCATTTTTATAATACAAGCCCTGTCCACAGCATTTTAGCAAACTTTGTGGGCCAGCTATAACAAAATTGTGTAAAATATCAAAAATATGTGAAAGTAACTTTCCCCTGCCTGGTCCAGAGATGTTCTGTGCAACCATCTGGCACACCAAAGTACACCAAACTGAATATTGTCCTCCCTTGGGTGCTCAGCATTACACCTGCGAAGTGTGAAGTCGATCAGATGAATGGTTCTCGAGATATGCAGGGGACAGTCATACACACAAATATACATACAGAGATTCTTTCATTTTTAGTAAGATGATGCTGCTACAGAGACATCTATCAGCCAGCATATTTAAACATGTCCAAAAATTCAGTTGCAGTAGAGCAAAGTGTTAAGGATTTTTGTAAAAAGCTCTGCCCACAATATTTGAGCAAACTCTGAGGACCAGCTACAGCAGAACTGAGTGGAATATCAAAGCTCTGAAAAAGTAACTTTTTCTGTCTGTGTCCAGAGATTTTCTGTACCAAATTTGATGGTGATTACACAAAATTTGTAGTAGAAATAGAGACATCTAGATACCAATGGGCGTGGCTTCAATGATAAATTCATCTTTTTCTGAGACTTGCAGTTCAAAAACTCCAGGCCAAAATGTAAAGTTCAATGTTACAGCGCCATCATCTGGCCAAATATCACCAAAGCAAACACAGCACTCCCTTGGGTCCTCAGCAACACATCCAACATCCATCCAACACACATCCAGCCATGCGTCGACTGGATAGACAGTTGTCAAGAAAATCAAAGGACATATAGTCTACAGAGATCCCTTCCTTTATGGTTAGATATTAAGTGCAGGTTCAAGTCAATCCAGACTTTATGCTTTGTATTGAGTCAAATCCCATCTGGTGCCTTTGTTGTTTAAAGAGCACTGAGCCAAAGTTATGACACCTCATCTTGGCCAGACATAATCCACCTAAAGCAAACACACTGTACCTTTGACTAACATCCTCTTGTCCTCTTAAGGTACAAATCCAACTAATAGAAATCTTTATTTGAGTCTGTGACAAATGCAGACATGAATATTTGCAGGAGTCTCATAAATTATATACAGAAGTGAACAAAGGGTGGGCAGCTCTTGCATAATGCAGGAATCTGAGCATTGGGAAACTGTGACCCCTGAACACAGTGTACTCAGGGTGAGTGAGGCGCTAAGTATATAGACTTAACAGAGATACACCACTTAATGGGACGTTACCATGACAGGACAAAGTATGAATGGCTATAAAAAGAGGGAAAGTCGATGAATACGTCTCAGTCAGTCCTAGAAACGAAGACAGGCAGGTCGGCGAGGTATGTAAACCGAAATTATGCTTTTCTTTTTGTATTTAGTGTATTTAATCTTCAATTGTTTTTGAAATATGTTTAATAACAATATAAAATCAATATTAGCTAGACATTTTTGCCATAAATGTCAGTAGTGTGCTAATACACCTGCTTTTGCTCAGACTTTTAATAATTTAGACTAAATATTTAAAATCAGTTCCTAAAAATAATGATAATCATCTTTAAACAATACTTTACTGAGTGGAAGAAATGTCATGAAATCTTGTGTATTGACAGTATAGTACATACTGTATTATCAGTTGTGTGCTTTATCTTTCTTAGGCTGCAGTACTGAACAGAACAATGAAGTTGTTGGTCTTGGCTATAGCTGTCGCCCTGCTGTTTACAGCTGGTGAGTCTGTCACTGATTCTCCACTGAATAAACAAAACCTCAGCTGCTGTGCAACAGGGACGTCTGTCATTTCTTTTAGTTTTCACTGTCCAGGAACATAGTCTCAGCAGATGTGTCAGACACTTTTTTACAACAGATTGTAGAGTACAGAAGTGAGTGGGGGGAAAAACATTCTGGTCATCAATTTTTCTAAGTCTGATCTAAATGGTTATCTCTCTTGTGTTTGTAATTTGAGAACATGCTTTAAAAATGGGTTTTGCCAGGATAATCTTTTTAAGTTTTACCTATAAAATTTTTTTAAAGAAAATATATATTTTTAACCCTAACCCATCTGTGAAACAGGTGGAAAACAGTTCACCAGGATCAAGTTGCTTTTAGTCCTATTGAGAACATGGGGTTTTAAATCTCCTTCACTGTTTGGATTTTAAACAACATGTCACGCAGCCGACCCACAGCAGAGGGCGCACCCTGGACCTGGTCATAACCTTTGGCCTGTCCGTGGGTGTGCCCTCTGTTGTGGATCTGGCTGTGTCTGACCACTCTTGTGTGTTTTTTAACATCACCAGTTTTAACCAGCGGGCGGCCTCTGTGAGAACGGTGAGGAAGCGCTACCTAACTCCTGAAGTGGCTGCAAATTTTATCCAGATTTTACAGAGCACTCCTGCAGAGATTTTACCAGCACCGTGTGATTTTATCATTGATGATTTTAATAACAAACTGAAGTCAACATTGGACTCAGTGGCTCCACTTTTAACAAAAACAGTGAAAATAAGATCCATACCACCGTGGAGAAATGAAGAAATTAAAAAACTGAAAAGAACCTGCAGGAGTGCTGAGAGGAGGTGGAGAAAATCCAAGCTGACAGTTCATAATGAAATATTTCGTCAACACCTCAAAACCTACAATAACACGGTCAAACAAGCAAGAACCTCCCATTTCAAAAAACTAATCTCCGACAATAAAAATAACCCCAAATTTCTATTCTCCACAATTGAGTTTTTAACCAATGGTAATTTTAACAGGTCTCCTATAACAACAACCGACACCCTTTGCGAGGCTTTTGCAGACCACTTCAGGAGTAAAATCGATGACATTAGATCCAGTCTTTTATCCCAACAAATTTTAACCACAAACACTCCTGGATCATTGTTTTCACCTGAGGAGATGCTGGAGAGTTTTGTCCTGGTTGATGCGAGGACACTTGGTCGAGTCTTCTCCCAAGTAAAGCCCACAACCTGCCTTTTAGATCCAATTCCCACACCGTTTTTTTAAAACATTTTATGAATTCTTTGAGGAACAGCTTTTATATATGGTGAACTGCTCTCTTCAGACGGGTGTCTTCCCCACCTCCTTTAAAACGGCGGTGGTGAAGCCCCTTCTGAAGAAGAGCAATGTAGACCCCACCATTCTTAATAATTATCGGCCAGTATCCAACTTACCATTTTTAAGTAAAATTTTAGAAAAACTGGTTTTTAACCAAGTAAATTATTTTTTAAATACAAATAACGCTTTGGAGAAGTTTCAGTCTGGTTTTAGGATGAACCACAGCACAGAGACAGCCCTTTTAAAGATTTTAAATGACACCAGGTTAAACTTAGATAACCATAAACTCACAGTCTTGGTACTACTGGATCTAACCGCCGCCTTCGACACAGTAGACCATCACATTTTACTAAACAGATTGAGGAACCTGGTCGGACTGTCTGGCACTGTTTTAAACTGGTTCACCTCTTATCTCACAGACCGAAGCTTCTTTGTAAGTATGGATACTTGTTCCTCAAGAATACATAAGATTAAGTGTGGGGTTCCCCAGGGGTCAATTTTAGGTCCAATTCTTTTTAATCTCTATATGCTTCCCCTGGGGGATGTCATCAGGAGGCACGGCATCAGTTTTCACAGCTATGCCGATGATACACAGCTGTACATCGCCGTGTCTCCTGATGACTCAGGGCCAATTGATGCCCTTTTTAACTGTATTTTAGACATTAAGTCATGGATGGCAGAGAATTTCCTTCAGCTCAACCAGGACAAAACTGAGGTTCTAGTCATTGGTCCTGAAGGCCAGAGAGAGAAACTTTTACCTAAATTACGAAATTTTAAACCCTCACAATCTGTAAAAAATCTGGGTGTGATTTTTGACTCTGAGCTCAGTTTTATTCCACATATTAAAAACATAACAAAGGTAGGTTTTTACCACCTGAAGAATATAGCCAGAGTCCGCCCGTTTCTCTCTCAGGCCAGCACGGAGGTGCTGATGCATGCTTTTATCTCATGTAGGTTAGACTATTGTAATGCCCTGCTCTCTGGTCTTCCTAAAAAGAGTATCCATAACCTTCAATTGTTACAGAATTCAGCAGCACGAGTGCTGACGAGGACCAGAGGGCGGGAGCACATCACACCAGTTTTAAAATCGCTGCATTGGCTCCCCGTCCGTTTCAGGATCGATTTTAAAGTTCTTTTATTAATTTTTAAATGTCTTAACGGTCTCGGGCCTTCTTATCTATCTGACCTGCTTTTATTATATCAACCCTCACGGACCCTGAGGTCCTCTGGCACTGGCCTTTTAAGTATGCCACAAATTAGATCTAGAACACACGGGGAGGCGGCTTTTAGTTATTATGGTCCCCGACTGTGGAACAGCCTGCCGCAGAACCTCAGGGCCGCAGAGACTGTTGATGTTTTTAAGAAGAGGCTTAAGACTCACCTTTTTAATCTGGCTTTTAACTGATCTTCTACTATTTTAGTTTATCTTATTTATTTTACTTTAGCAAGCTTTTAATTCATCTCTTTTATTCATTTATTTAATTTTTGAGTATTTAAGATTAACTTTGGAATATTTTATCAATTTTACTGATTTTGTATACTTCTTACGTTATTTTACCATATCCTTGTTTTTATGTGTTTTCTTCAGTTTTAGCTCCAGTGTCTCCTCGTGGGGGTCTTCCACACCGGGAGCGATGTCTGGCCTACCGGTGGGGGTGCTGCCCCGTGGAGGGCACTGGCCCGGGTGGCTGGTGGGCTCCGCACCTTGATGTGGGGCCTCCTGTCTGCCCTGGCCTGAGTGGTCTCCGCGGTGGTGCTCCCAGTGGTCACAGGCCGTGGTCGCTCTTGGTGTGGTTGGCCCCCACATGTAGCGTTGACCTCACCTCATGCCTCGGTGCCCAGCCATGTCTCTTAGTGTTGGTCAGTGTGTGTGGGTGTGTGTGTAGGTGTGTGTGTGCCCATGTATGTATGTGCTTGTGTGTGTGGGTATGTATATATATGCTTTGTGTGTTTTATGTATTTATGTTAGGGTGGAGGGGTGGGGTTTTGGTCTCGGGATTTTTCTTTGTTGTTTTAGCCTCTGTGAGGCACTTTGTGTTACCATGGAGTATGAAAAGTGCCATATAAATAAATTTGAATTTGAATTTGAATTTAGTGGTGCAACCTCTGGTGGGTGAAATTAGTATTACAACAACAAACACTTCAAAAAAATTTTGAAAAAAAAAATGAAGAAAAAAGAAAAAGAAAAATGCAGAAGAAAAATACACTTGCCAAAACTTTTTTCAACTGTTTTCTCAGAAGAAGAAAGTAACTTTGAATAATGATCCTGGCAAAACTTTTTTCATTTGGCTAAACTCCACCTGTTTCACAGTTGAAAAACTTTAAGGCCATAATATGTAACATTTCCCCACTAAAAGGTCTAAAATTTCTGTATTATATTTTGTTGAGTTGTGTACTTACCTTCCTAAATGTTTTCAACAATGTTCAAACACAGAGAAAACCATAATTTACTCAACGGTATGTTTCCTGCTAGCTTGTGCTACCTAGCTGTTAGATGCTTTATCTTCTGGGAAAAGATGGAACACACCAATGAGTGAGGAAGGAAGTCGGTTAACATGACTCAGTGTAACATAATTAAAACTTTAGTATTACCTTGTCCATATATGTATACATTTTGCTGTTTTTTTCTTGTCAGGTGAAGCCCTGGACTGCCACCGGTGTGTCTCCAAACAGGCTGGAGGAGAATGTGAGAACATGGTAGAGACCTGCAAACCAGGGAAGGACGCCTGTGCTGCCGCCACGTTCCTCAGAGCTCCACGTGAGTTCCTCTTCATAGTCAAACTTTTCTATCATAAACAAACACATGGACTCAATAATGCAAGCACAAAAACCACAATAAAACATAAAAATGAACTTTTCTGTAAATCAAAGACAAGTTAAGGGAGAGGGTCACCGAAGAAATACATTTGCACGCTTTAGTGTGACACCAGCATTAGGACAGGGCTGTAGGCATCAGTGGTGATGTACATTAAAAGTTTTAAAGATGCTATATGTAAGAATTTTACTTTGAAACATTAAATAATTAACTGAAACTATCAACTGAATGTGAATAAATGTTGTGACATTATGTCAAAGACATCTATCTGTTGTGTTCCAGAAATATCTACTGAAGTTGCTAACAAGCTAGCTCTGGTCCGTCCTGTCTAGTAGTACAACTTTAGATAGCAAGTCACTGTCATGTCCAGTCTGCCCCAACAACACTGAGATGGTTTTCTTGCTGGATTTGGCTCCTGGCCTCTTCATAGACAGGCAGAGTCAGCTAATAGGACCACCAGCTGCAGGTCTAAGAGAGCTAACCAGCTAATGACAGCTTCATTTTCTAGTGATATGCTTTCCTCTAATTCTGTGGAGCATGAATTCAACAGGTGGCCACTTCATACAGTACATATAGCTCATTTAAATTTTGAAAATGTTCATCAGTATAATCAGAGAAAATTCCTTAAGACATCTTCTGGCTAAACAGTATAAGGGAAATGTGAAATGGTTGTGAATCATATAAAAATGTTAAAATACACTCTCTACCCTTACATAATAAACTGCATGTTTTCTTGTTCAAAGCACACTTTTACCTTTTTTTTTTCTTTCTCAGATGGCCAGTACCAGAAATGCATGGCCCTGACAGACTGCGAAGATCTGAAGATGAACGCCTTTATCAATATGAAGTGCTGTACCGAAGACATGTGCAACACTTTTGACAACTGAATATAAAAATCTACAATTGCAGATTACGGTTGCTGCAGGCGGCTCCCAGCTGTGAACACGTTTATGAATTCAAATACTTTTTAGAAAAACAAAATTTGGACTGTCAAATATTTCCCTTGAATACAGAAGTCGAAAAAGAAAAGTTGTAAATAAAAAAGAGCAAATGCCTGTTTCCCCCTCGCATGTCTAAAATCTTTTCTGGAGTTTTTCTTATCACTTTCTGAGAGCCACATCAATTCTAAGTCTGCCCACTATCATTCTAAAAAATACTTTGAGTTATTGGATTCATGTTCAGACAAGAGTTAGAAAGTCTTTCCCACGCTTTCATTTTCAGCAGGTTTGGTTATTGTGATATTTTCTCAAGAGCCTTCAAAAAGGTGCTCACATAACATTCAGCTCATTCATACTGTTAGACACCCATCAAAGATGGAGAAAAGCAGATCACACCACTTCAAAGCTTTGCATTGATGTCTGACTTCTTGTCTCTATAACATTAAATATATAGTGTATATACAGTATATAGAGTTATTAATATATATTATATAATATTTGGATACAGATATGGATGTTGCATGAATCAGTGTCACAAAACATTATCGCCTAAGCTAAGTTGCTATGCCCGTCCCTAGATGTCTAGTCTTTAAAATACATAAAACTAAATACACAACAAACAAGAAAATACAGACAAAACAGAACAAGACACTAACTAAAATATAATAAAGCACCATTAAACATGATTATTTATGACTACATGACTGATCTCACTTTAAAAACTGTATCAGTTTATAATGATCCCAGTCAGGGTCCAGTTTGAGTTTTGTAGGGAAGGAATGTTGATCCCCTGAACAGAAAAACCACAAGGTCACTGAGCACCTGAGGAGCCCGATTATGAAGGCGTTTAAATATGAGTTTAAGGTCAACTTTGATTTCATAAAATGATCAGAGCTTAACACATTTAATCAAAACCTGGAAACAAAACAAAGCCTTTCCCCTGAAGTGGGTAAGAAGAACATTTCATTACTGATCTGTTCAAGGCTGAAAAATATTATCATTTGAACAACTCAAAGCCAAGTGTGGCACACTGTCGTCACCAAAATTTTTATGGCTTTCTGCAGATTAGACACTTCACAAACAAAACACAGGCATTGACACTTTTCTGTTACAGTTTTGCTGCAGTAAAAATTGTATACCACACGTTTATGGAAGAATTCAGGCCCTCAACACATTGAACACTGACAAAATTAAAGGCATACAGCATGGATGATATAATAATATATATATTATTCTTTACCTCTCAGGTCATCTGTTAGTGATAGGCAACATGGAAAAGCAGCATTTAGTTATTACACTACACAGACGTGGAACAAAGTCGGAAAATACAAGATTCTGATGTCCTCCATCGCTTTGTACTGAATCTCAAAAACTGAAGTCATTATCCACTGCACTTGCATCCTGCTCAATTCGATTCCTTTCAATTTATGTATCTACTGTATTTATTACCATGTTTTATCTCCTCTGTGAAGCAATTTGAAATGTCTTTGAACCGTGCTCAATAAATAAATGAAGTCACCCTTCCTCCTGGGTGACAAACATCTCAATCATCCACAGAAGTAATAATAATCCACATTCACAGCCGGGCGCTTTACATAACCACTTTTTGCTTTAATGATTACAATCAAAAACATTTGTACAACATTTTCAACATTAGAAAATGGATGCAGATTTATTTGGCTGACAAAAACCGCTATGAAAACAAACTGAGGAACAGAGAAGTGGGTACTGCGTGGAGATGAAGTAGAAAAAGAGCTGTATATTGGAGGGACCAGACGGCCGGTGATGTATCAGAAGAAACGTCCTTGTTTACTTATCCATTTTCAGAGCGTGTGCATGGCAGACATGACATTTCTCTTATCTCGTGTTATTTAAACAGAGTAGGGCTCGTAGCCTATATGGGTGCTGCATAATGAGAAGCTAAGATGCATCAAGCCACTACTATCTCTGGCCTTAGTTACGGTTGTCGTCTTTACCGAGCACGGGGAAACATTTTTTCTGATACACCCAAATGATGTTCTGTGTTTTGCATCAGTGCTGAGCACAGAGATGGAGGAGGAGGAGGGGTGGATTGTGGGAAATATAAGACAAGGGAACCACCACTCATCCGTTTTTTTATCAAACACACAAAGAAAAACGAGGATGACCAAAGGGAATAGGAAATACTGATAAATAACAGTGGAATCAGAGCCATAAATAGACAGTATTGGATATTTAGGACCCTGGAGGGGTGGAGTCAGCTGAGGTGGAGGAGAACTGGCAGCTAGCCTTCAAGTAACGGGATATCCCAGTGCAGTGTCCTGTGTGTTGATTGGGCGGCGTCTATCGTTTCTCCTACCTACTTTAGGCGAAACCACGCCCACTTCTGTGTGACGAAAGCCCCAATGGCGGCGATCTATGCTCGACTCAAACTGTTAACTCACAGTCCTGCAGAATTCCCATTACTCAACTCCAGACACAGACACTCTTACATATAAGGGTTTCAAAAGGGTTCTTCCTGACAGGCTGAGGTTCTACCCAGAACCATTTACTTTTTATTTTGAATGAATTTAATTTCTTTTTTAAAAGAAAGAGTTCTTCAAGGGTTGTTGAAATATTTTTCACAGATTCATCAAGAGTTATTTGTACTATAATATAAAAGGATTCTCAGCAGAACCCTTGGGTGGGTTCTAGATGAAGCCCTTGATATATAAAAGGGTTCTCTGTAGAAGGCCCTGGATGGATTCTAGTGAAAACCTTGGAATATAAAACGGTTCTTGGTAGAACCCCCTACATGGGTTCTAGATAAAAACCTTTGGAATATAAAAGGGTTCTCGGTAGAACCTCCCCACTTTCTAAGGGTGGAAAAACCCACCCTCCAGAGAGAGCTCTGGGTAGAACCATTACATCATAAAAGGGGTCTCTGTAGAACCAGTCACAGGGGGTTCTGGATGAAATCTTTAATTGAATCCTTTTTTCCACCAAATAAGCTCTGGATCTGGAACCAGTTCTGTTCGAAATCATTGGAACCTTGGTGCTATCTAGTCAACCAGCCTGTGGTTCCACCAGTTTTCAGGGGAACCATTGTAATTCAGTATGTCACCAACAGAGAGCGCTGCATAATGCACAAAAACCTGTAGAAAATGACACATCCACTTTGGTTCCCAAGAAAAAAATGCTATTTTTCAGTTCCAGCTGAGAACCAACTTTTCAGGTTCCTAAAAAGTTTGTTTTTGGTGGATTCTCAGAATGGTTAAAAATTAGGTGCTTGAACTGATATGGAGCCAGTTCTACTTTGGTGGAAAAGGCCTAAGAGAGCATTCTGGGTGGAACCATTACACAATAAAAGGAGTCTTTGTAGAACTTGTCACAGGTGGTTCTGGGTGAAAATTTTCACAGATAGTTCTGGGTATAACCCTTTATGTTGGGTTCTAGGTGGAAAATGTTTGAAAGGCGTCCAAGTGGAACCTTTATAAAAGGTTCTACCAGGAGCCACAAAGGGTTCTCCTATGAGGACCAACTGAACAACCCTTTGTGGCTCTAGTTAGAACTTTAATTTGTAAGAGTGCACTGAACAAACAGTCAGGGAACGGCAGCTAGCTAGCTAATTCTTCTTGTATCTTAACTCTGTGATCTGATAAATGGTCAATTCATAAAATTCAGTTTGCGGTTTCCACGGGAACGCTGCCGTTGAGGCTTTCGTCAAGCGGAAGCATGCTAAAACAGGCTGGATAAACAATAGATGCGATTGGGCGGCTCTACATCATGGAGCAGGACGTTTTTCCTGGCTGCACGCCGCCGTCCATCTTCTCTGCCTCCAGGATCATCCTCCGGAAAACCTCCACGGCCGTCTGAGAGAGAGAGACATGCACACAGACACAGACACACTGTGAGGACACTGTCACATGTCTCAGTCACACCACTTTGAATTTTCCAGCAGCACACACTATACCCAGTGGAGCCTCACTAGCTTTTGGCTCAACAGAGGTGGCGTTGTTGTTGTTTGCTAACTTGATTTGAAGCACATAAACAGACTTCCTGACTATGAAACTTTGCCATGTTGGGAAATAAATCCAGCAGAAAATATAAAGAAGGTCTCAAGAATCGATTCCTGCTGCACGTGTTTGTTGTTTACTTTTAACTCATGTTGGACAAGCTTTAGCATCTTCCTGAATGAAAGTGAAAGAATAAGGGACAGAACATGCTGCATGTTGGAGGTTGTAGTGGAGAAACTTTTGAACAGTAGTTAAACATGCATGAACTGATTTTTGGCCACTTGGGGGCAGTGTAACAAGCCGTAAACACAACACTGACATATTATCCTTGAGTTGACATAACATATATGCTAGCAATGTGGTATATTTACATATCCAAAGGACACAGGAACATTAGCATTATTTTGGAGTCCTGTGTGACAATTATGAGTCCAATATTCACTCTCGTTTAGCTGTGGTTTGGTCTTCATGGTCCAATCAACTGCTGAAAACAGGTGCCTGTTAAACAACACATAGCTGATGAGGAACTCTGGATTATCTGAAATGGGGTTGTATGATGTTCTTATGCATAGTCAGTGAATTATCTACTGTAGATGGTTGTCAACATGCCCCCAGTTTAGAGAAACAGCAGTACAAGTGTAGGAAGCTATTGAGTTACTTTGGACAGGGTGGGCAGCAAAATGTATTTTAGACACCCCAAAAAATCAACTTCAGTTTATTTTTTTGTATGCTACATTTAGATATTTTCCCTACTTTGCCATCAGACAGCCTTTTCCGATGGGAAACCGCTGTTGTATAACCTAAACATCCCTTTCTCCAAACCAACCAAACTTTGGTTTCCCACTGCCTCGATCGTTAGCTTGTCTGTGTTATTCTTTGACTTTGGTGTTTTTAAGGGTTAATTCAGATTTACTGGAGTCACATAACTGGAGCCACGTTTCCAGAGTTTCGCTTGATACAACACACGCAACCACCAAGGAGGCATTAAACTGTCAGATATGGACGGCACACCCAAAGAAAACATGTTCTTTCACACAGGTGTGGCAATTAGAATCCAGTGTGGGAAAGGCGTACCCCGCCACTGGTGTCATCATCAGCGTTATTTTTTATTTATTTTGTAAAATTCCCTTCAGATCTACAGAAGATATTTTACAACTGTTCACAGGCTCTTCCCCAAAATGAACTTTAAATGAGCCCTGTGTCAGATCAGTTACACCAAATCTTTGTGACAAATTAATCAAGTTCATGCCAGCAACTATTTATTATAGCCTGAAGGTTAAAATGTCATTTGACTTGGGTGTTTTTTTTTAACAAATAAATAAATTGGTCTCATCAAACATAAAAAGTTCTTTGACGCTGAAAATGACCTCTGCATTATTGGCTCTTTACCTGGTTCTCTTTAGCTGAGGACTCCATGAAGGCAGCGTTCCAGGATTCAGCTAATGCTTTTCCTTCTTCAGAACTGATTACTCTACAGAGAACACACGTAGCACACACAAGGACAGCAGGTCAGTCAGTCAGTCAAGGTAAGAGACGCAAATATTTTAGAGTAAGGCTGTAGTGTCAAATTTTTACGAAGCCACAAAGTTCAAATCCAGAGAAATCTGCTTTTATAAATGCTTCCATTAATAAATTGCAGGGCTACACAAACACACACAAGTATAACCCTCTCTTTCATCTTTGAACCAGATTATGCTCTATATTTCGGTTTGTGTGTCATATGTTTAGTTTTGAATTTTTGCCACAGAAAGCCACAAAATGATAAGAAACAACACAGAAATGATGACTGAAACTGGCAAGTTTTGACCTGTACGTGACCTAATGTACAATTGTGGGGAGGACATACCGCTCCATATGTAGGTCGTTCTTGTTTCCAACGAGCATAATTGGTACTCTGCATTTGAGGGAAACAGCACTTTGTCATTTATACATGATATATTACTGCACATACATCTCTTGGAATGCTTTGGAAAGCAAAAAAAAGAAGAAAAAGAAGTGCTTACTGAACTTTCCCCACCATGTCCAATAGTTTTTCATGGATAACTTGTACAACTTCAAAGCTGCAAAAAACGAGGGCAAAGTTTCTTCTTCAGCATACATGAACTGAACTCACTGTGCAGAACTCAATAGACATTTGTTTGCTTTTTAAAAGATGAAGTGAAAATATACCTTTTATTAGATGTGACTGAATAGACCAGAATATAACCGTTGATATCTATGGAGTAGGTCTGTGGGAAGATAGAGTACTCATCCTGCAAAGATAAGATAAAACTTCATTAATTCTGAAGGAAATTCTTGTGCCAGATATGCTCCAAAATGACAAAAAAGCAAACTAAAATAGGAAAAGTAGAATTAGTAATGATATAGTGATAATAGTGATATTGAGAATAAAAAAGTTAGACTACAATAGATAATGAATCTACAATTGCACATGATATTTAACATAATATTGTGCATTATATTAAAACATGATATCAAACGTAATATAAAAATAATATTGCACATGATAATAAACAGAATATTGCATTTGATATTAATATATAACCGTCATTCTTGAGATTGGGACCAAACTGTATTTTAAGGGTGTTTTTATTTTCACTCTTCAATTATGCTGGGTGAATATATTTTAAAAGATTAAACTCTTGGCTATTAAATCTGGTAATGGGTCAACCTTCTAGTGATTTATTTTTTTTATTAAACAGCAATTTTACAGCTGAGGACTTGTATTTTGTCAACTCTATCAGACACACAATGGTTTTTGTTGCTTTAAATCTGATAGCAAGATTTAGTTTGTTTTACAATAGAAAGTTTATCAATGCTTGAGCAGCATTCCTGTCTTTTTTTAAATCAGAAAGTGAGACAGAACCCTTTTTATGCCTGATTAAATCATGTTTTTGTAAAAATTGATGGAAATCTGGAACACAACTTTTAAGGGCCAATATTTTCCATTAAAAATATATTTTGTGAAAGTCAAAATGTTTGAAGTTGGGAATTCTTGTCCGGGACAAGGCTGTATAGGGCAAATTTAGAAATAAAAAAAAAAAAAGGTAAACCAACACATTTTAGAAATTACATATACTTCATGTATATAAATCCTTCAAGAAATACAATTTTCACCAAAAAGATTTGAATAAGAGTGCTAGTAATAATAATCTTTAAAGTTTCTTTGGTTGGACATAATTTGTCCCAGCTCTCAACAGTGGGTGATTACCAGTAATACAAAGGAGTAAAGTAATTAATGAAACAGAATTGTGCCAAGCTATAAAAAAATTACACATATTTACATGAAAGTCAATAAAGCAGCTAATGCAGTGAGTCATACCTGTCCTGCTGTGTCTACCAGCTGAAGATGGTACTCTTGTCCATTTATTGTGATCATTTTAGTAAATGCTGCAGTTGGAAGAGAAGACAAATTAGAAATTAATCAACAGAAATGACAAGAAAGCATGTTAATGGATGCAGAGCAAGAAACTTCCTTTCAAAATAACACTGACAAATACTCCTAGTGCATCCCTACTATACAGTACTACACAGCCAAGTGTATCTTCATCAGTGTGCAGGTCTCGAACGTACAAGACGCAGCCCAGTTATGGATCCATTTTGGTACCATTGAGTTCATTCAGCACAGAAATGTCAATACGTGCCTGGAGATGGGTCACATAATCTACAGCTAGGACTGAGGGATCGCTCTGCCTGCAGCATCTCGCTGATAACGCTGACACTTCACTTTATGTTAACCATGCAGAGATTATTTATAGATACAGTACAGACCACACACACACACACTCGAGAAACGCAGGGCGATACATAAGCGAACATGTCGGGAAAAAGAGAGAAACAGCCTACAGGGGAAGTTTCGACTCAAATCTCTGGAGTGTCTGGGAATATGTGTGTGTTTTCAGTGAATTACTGTATGCATGTTCTCTCCTTCGGCAAAATATCCTGTTAAAGTATCTTCGTGTAAAACCAGTGATGTCCGAGCTCAGACCACTAGAGTCAGCGAGGGTTAATTCTGACCAAACACTACACCAGCTGATTTCTCAAAAGTTCCTCTAAAGAAAGTTTTCTTTCTTTCTGGTTGAAACTGTGGAAACTGGTGGAATCAGCTGGTGTAGTGTTTGGACACATTGATTTAGAGGGAACATTTCACCCTGCTGGGGAACAATTATGTGTTATAATTCATCTTCTTTCAGTGAAATCATGTTATAGAGTTGTAAGGATGCACACTGCAGAGGTCTGCACAGAACAAGCAATGCTTATCTTTAAAAAGATGTATAATGAAATGAAACATTTCGATTATTTCATTTTGTAATATTTCATGTTTACCGCCTTGTCTTCCTCAGTCATCTTGTTCTTATCCTTTCCTCTTTCTTTATTTAATTATCAAACTTATTTTCTAACATAACTTTATATTTGTAAATAGCAGAGCGACATAGCTACCTAAGAATTGCAATGCACTGATAACTAAAGCCTTTGAATCCTTGAATTATTTCAGTTCTTCCATCATCAAGTTCCATGTGATGAACGTAGATTTGAAATTTGAGATTTGAGTAAAATGTGAAACGTCAACTATATGAAATAATTTTGATATCATATTGATGTGGTGATACTGTATTAGAGCTTTTGGACTATTGTTCAGAGAAAACAAAATATGATAATGCCACCATGGATTCTGAGAAAATGTGATGGATGTTTGTTATCTCAGCAGAGGGATCGAGTGTGTGCACATCCAGACAAAAATATTCAGGTGCAAGACAAAAAAATATCACTGGAAGGTATAAAGGAGAAAAATCTGTACACTGTTACACTCCAAATAAATATTTTAATTCTCTTTAGGCCTTCTGAAAGATTTTGTAGGTCGAAATGTGAGAGAATTAAAATATTTATTTGGAGTCTAATAGTGTGCAGACATTTCTACTTTGTGCCGTATTTTCCAACATTTTACAGACCAAACAATTGACGGACTAATTGAGAAAGTAGTCAGCAGATTAATCCATTATGAAAATAATCCTTAGTTGCAGCCCCATGGTATATGTTGCATGAATAACTTCTTGTCAATATCATGACATCATAATCATCAATATCATAATCATTTAATAGTTGACAAGTAATTAATAGACTATTCATTGAAACTGAGTGACTCCATCCACTGAGGAAGATCACAAGATGTAGCTGAAAGCTTTGGAAACACGAAAGTAACAGGACTTTGTGATGAGATTTGACAATTATGATATAAATTTAAACCATACTGAATGTCTTTTTGTGATGTTTTCTTGATCAGAATCTAGTGTCTAAGGATAGAGGAGGTCATATGTTGTTCAGGCTGTAAAACCCTCTGAGACTAGTTGTGATTTTGGGCTCTACAAATAAAACTGACTTGACTTTGTATGACCACACCCGAGTTTCCACATGAATAACTGATGAAATCACACACGGGAAATACTGAGCAGAGCAGGTAAAGTGTTAAAGGATAATATAGTTTATACCTCATATACATATATACATATTGCACACTCACAGTTTCCCACAGCAGTGGTGGGATATCTTGCCCACCTTGTGATAAAAAAAACATACTGTACACTTTTATAAACTACTACATGAGGGTAAAGGTGTTGTTAAATACAGCTACTATACGGCTTACATTTAAAGGGTTAGTTCAGATTATTTCATGTGGGATTGTATGAGGTACTTCTCTATGGTCAGTGTATTCTCTGCAGTGGATGCTGTTCGACACAACCCCAGTTTGGAGAAGCAGAGAGGAGTACCAGCACAGAAGCTAAGCAATGAACAACATATTTTAGCCACTTCAAAAAAGGTTCACCTAAAAAGAAAAAAAAACATATCAGTTTAAATGTATGTTATATTTAACATCTCTCCAAACCAACCAAACTCCATGGTGAAATCCGTAATTTTACCTCGTGAAACATCTGAGTTCTTGGTTTACAACTGCCTTTGCCTGTTTTTTTTTTGTTTTTTTTTTATTGTTTTTGTTTTTTGTTTTTTTTTATATTTTCATGACTTAGTGAATCTGAACTAATCTTTCAAAACACAGAAGTTACACAATAACACAAACAAACTTACTGATTGATGCAGTAGTAGACCAGCAACTCAGCAAGGTAAAATTACTGATTTTGTCAATGGAGTCTGGTGGCTTTGGACTGGGTAATACTTGGCTCATATAACTGTGATTTCCCATCAGACAACATCTGAAGACAAGATAAGTTTTCTAAATATGCTGGAAAGTTAAACTGATATTGATGTGTTTGCTGCTGACGCTGGTGACAGCAGTTCATTGCTTAGCTTCTGTGCTGGTGTTCCTCTCTGCTTCTTCAAACCTACCTACTGGCATCTACTGTGGGTTATACACTGGCTACAAAAAGCACCTCATACAAACCCACTTCAAATAATTTGAGGAATCCCTTTAATGTGTGGCTATTGTTCAGGCTGTCATCTACTAAGAGATGCAGCAGGATCTGAGTGGCTCACCACTTCCACTACACAGTTTCCTGTGGGGAAACCCAGTTTGTGTATCAAGGTGTATCAGACCATGAAATGCCCACTTACTGTTTTCTATTGTTGGGTCATAGGAGTCAACAAACTGGCCTTCCACAAACTGAATCGTCAAGGAGGACTTTCCTGCAAAATACAAAGGAATATTATTTTAAACAGGGGCCCATTAGGTGTTGGAAAAACTCTGATAATGTGGAAATAAATTAAAGTAAATAAGTAAAGCCAAAGTGAAAAGTGTGCATATTTTTTTTTTTTTTTTATCTTATTTGTATTTTTATTTATCACTCACTCTTTTTTTCCTCTGCTTTTGATCCTTGAGCTGCTGTAACAAATGAATTTCTCCCATATGAGATCAATAAAGTTGATCAATCTTATTTTAAAAGTAGAGCCCAACTGATATATTGGTTGACCAACATTATCAGCCCAATACTGGCCTACCACATCTATACTGATATTAGAATATATGTTGTCCTATATGCGCCTCTATGAAAACTTTTTTCACTTGGTTTTTTTTTTTATTTTGTTGTTTTTATAGGCAGCATTCTGTGTGTCTGTTTGATCCTTTTTTTCTTAATTTAGGTTTGATATAGACATATGATTTGCTCTATTTGTGTTTTTTTATTTATAGATTCATTTATTTAATTGTAGTTATTTATAATTGTTAAAAATACTTGCTGAAGTTTACTGTTTCAGTGGCCTTAGGACAATAAAGTTGATCATTAAACTGTAAAATATCCTGTGTCCCTTACATATCTTTGTCAATCCACTTTTAAGGGATCATTGCAAAAAATGTGTTTAAGAACAGGCCGATACTGTATTTTTGGGGCCCACGCCGATACTGATATTAGGGAGTAAAAAATTCTTTGTTTTGTGATACTGTATCAATTCTCAAAAACACTGAATCCTGATACTTTGTACTATAACAGTTTTCCTTCAGTTAAATAAAAAAAAACAAAAACAATAATGTATCACCTTGCTTTAATTATCACCCCTGTATCGTGACAAATATTGTCATTCATCAGATTCTGGCCAATACTGAGTCCTATTAATAATCAAACATTAATCGCTGCAAAGAGTTTAACCGATTAAAAATGTATTAATCAATAGTATAGATATTCCAGTAATTGTGCCTCATTTGACTTTTTTTTTGGTCTGACGGAGCCATTTGTTGTATAAGGAAAACTATAAAAGTGTGTGTTTTGTACCTTGTTACTGATTAATCGACTAATTGATTATTAGTGTTTTTAATTATCAGTTAAGGAAAAATTAAAATTTGTAACCTTTTACTCTATATACTATATATTATAATCTGTGTAAAGAGTATCTGCTGATATATTGATACTGGAATTTTTTTTACTCTCTAATAACCATATCGCTCCCAAAAGTCCAACATTGGTCAGGTCCTATTATATAGTTTCTGTATATAGATTTTTATATATTTTTTTATTTATCACTCCCTCTTTCCTACTTCTACTTTCAACCCTTGAGCTGCTGAAACAAGACAATTTCCCTGGTATGGGATCAGTAAAGTTTAGTTTAAGCTTATCTTCAAAGCTCCAAAGATGACAAAATATTGGTTTGCCCTAGTGTTTATTAATCATATACTGTGGCTCAGAAGTACATTCAGCATGGAGGTGACAACAGTGACTGGTAATCATATGCACATTATTAAAAAATAAAAATAATATAGAAATCCTACATTTAATCCCACAAATTACACAACACAAACCCCTATAGTAATACAATGTGAGATGTTCACTATAGCAGCTCATTATAGAATAGTGAACCATGAACACAACACTAGTGAGGTTATATTACAGGCGTTTAGTGCTGGTATGCTGGCTGCTGGGCCTCCAGTCGCGCTATCTGTGTGTGCCATCTTGCCATCCTCAACATCCTTTACACCGCATACAAACTGCGCTTCTTTGGCTTCACATGCGATGAAATAAAGTGCACAGTAATGCGTCAAACCTCCTGCAGGCCTTCACGCAGAGAGCATGGCACTAGGGTCAGTGATAGGAAACAATTAGACGATAAAAATGTCTATGTTGAGCGCATTACGGGAGGCCTCATGTGTGCTTAAAAACCCAGCAGGCCACGTCTCACCTGGTGGCGCTCTGGGATGTTGCGTGCCAGCTCCTACTCTCTATAATTTAAGTCTATTATAGGAGGCGTAAACCGCTCGTATAATGGCTTTAAATGGACCCGAAAGGCCGCTTAAATTGAGCCCCAGCATCCCGGAGATATCACCATAGCCTCCGGGGTGTCGTCTGCTCGGAACTCACCTACGGATCTGTACCCGAGGATGGCGATTTTTCGTGATTTTGGCTGCGGCATATCTCGTCCTGGTTATCGCATCTAGTCCTCGGGGTCTACCGCAACCTCCAACCGGAATGGCATCCAAATTCAAGCGGGGCAGAGATTCGACATACAGCCTCCAGATGACGGCAGGAATCCCTCCTCTTTGTTCCGTTTGTGGAGAATTTTACGTCCACTGAAAAAAAATAAAGTGTTATTTCAGGTCATATAAAGAAAGCATGGAGTATCTAGAGATCTACAATAACTGCGTCACTCCCCTTTGCGATGTAATGAATTAGTAATTACTGCTCCGTCCTAATTGGCTACACGCGGAGTGAAGGCGGGCGTTGGTTACTGTTGTAAAGCGCTAATTGGATGAAAGCGTTGTTCGTCAAGCAGCAGTGCCTGCTCCCTGGAATGTGATTGGCTGCTACGCGCATTATGACGTGCTGTTCTGTCGGGTGCAATGTCATTCATGTCTGTAGGGTCAGAGAGCAGCAGTACTCGCTATAGTGGCTTGGCTGCATTAATGAAGGCGTCGTTTTATATTTTTGTCTCGTACATACTGTTGTAATTCCGCAGTCACATCCATAAATACACAATATAGTAAATAAAATATCCTATTATAGCCAATCCATCCTGAATTTAATTAATCATCTGTGTTGTATCTGTGTGTATTATGAAGGAACTAATTCTCTCTAATTTCGTTGTGCAAACAAGTATTGTATAATGATAATAAATTTCCTTGAATCATATAATTCAAAATACAGTTCTCATAGTGGTTATATAGCAGTCCTTAATCACGTTATGAAAGAGCCTCATACAAGATCTCTATTATTTAGTACAAATTACGCATAAATATTGCCTAAATACTATAGACGTATTAGAAGCATAGAGCTACAATGATTAATTGATTATTAAATTAACTGTCAACTATTCTGATAACTGATTAATTGGTTTAAGCATTTTTTTTAAAGAAAAAAAGTAAAAAATTCTCTGATTTAGGTTTTTAAATTGAATATATTTTTTCTTTCTTTACCCCTTTATGACAGTAAACTGAATATCCTTGGGTTGTGAGCAAAACAAAACATCTTCAGCTTCGGGAAAACGGATTGCAACTTTTCACCATTTTCTGACATTTTATAGACCAAACAACTATTAATCGATTAATTTAGAAAATAATTGATTGATTAATCAACTATGAAAATAATTATTAGCTGCAGCCCAAAAGGACAAACTTACTGTATATTACTATAGAAATAACCTTTATGGGATATTTAAAGGGTTTTGTTTTAAAAAGCTGTTATTGATATAATATAAAACTTTTTTTGTTGATTGTATTTTGTAGCATTCATCTTAATCTGAAAAATAACTAGTAAATAAAGTTATCAAATAAATGTAGTGGAGTAAAAAGTACTTGCCTCTCAAGTGTAGTGGAGCAGAAATTAAATAATTACAGTACATGTACCTCAAAATTGTACTGAAGTACAAAAGCTAATGCCAAAAAAACAGTGGTGGATAAGCACATTTACTCAAGTACTGTACTTAAGTACGGCCATTTTGTGATACTTAAACATTTTGCTTTAATCACACTATGGCTTAACTGTAACCTGTAGTGGAAGAAGTACTCACATGTCTTAGGCTACATAGGTAAAGGTAACAATACTACAATTAAAAATATCAGCAATAGTAGCAGCTAAAGTATTATCAGCAAATACACCCTTTTCATTCTAGCTGTATTAATATGAAATAGGGCAAACACAGGTGTTACCAGTGTTTCTAATTAAGGCTCCATTCCATTTATTTATTTATGGACTGGTTGCACAGCAGATATTTTGGCTTGTCACAGCGGGAAAAACACAGGCGGATGTTAGTAAGGATGGCTCAGTTCCATTTTGTGTCCCAGTAACAGTGAAAGTGAACCAGCAGGCACAACAGCAGCACCTCCCATAAGTGGAATGCAACAATCATTAATACAGCTGTGAGCTTCCTGCTTTGACATGTCAAAGTATCTGCTGTGCAACCAGTCCATAGCAGCACCCTGACTCTGTTTGACCTGAATGACAGAAAACCTTAATTAGTATCACTGTTAACACCTGTGTTTACTGTACTATTTCATATAAAAAGGCTGCAGTGAAAAAGGTCTATTTCAAAAGTAAAAAGCACTCTTTATGCAAATAGGCTCTATTCAGTGTCATTTAATACATCCTTCTATATTTATTGTTATTATTTATTGATTCATTACAATCTGAGCAGCATCTGAATGTTGTTGAGGTCGAGCAAATTTTAACAACTGCATATGGTGTTGGGTAGTTTCATCTATTAAAGTGTTATTTGTTTGACATATCTAATCTGAAAAGTAAAGAGTAATTACAGCTGCTAGCAGCAGAATGGGCCATCGGGATATGCAGTTGCTGCAACCCCGTATTAAGTGTAGACCACACAGTGAAAATTTCATGTAAATCAGATGATGATTGTCACAGGAGGCTTACTTCCTGTTGCCAGTAGGTGGGGCGATGAGTATAACTCCTGATTGGCATGTAGATGTGATCAGGAACGAACTTTCTGAAACGTTTGAAAGTTTGGGGCTGACTGGATCATTTAAAGTCAAATTACAGCAATTTCCTGTTTCATGGTGAGACATCAAAACTCAACACCACACCATAGTCACAGCCACAGCCATGCCCTGCAACGATCGAAATCTTGTAAGAACTTTTGATCACAAACTAGTCTAGATGGCACACATCAATTTTGAAATTAGTTTGTCAAAATACAATGCATGTAAAGGCCAAATTGACCACTTAATTCAAAATGGCTGACTTCCTGTTGGGTTCAGCCTATGGCTCCAGAGGCCTTTTTGTATGTCTGGATATGATACATGTGCCTGCTGATTTTTGTACACGTGGATGAAATGTACCTCGGGGGCTGCTTGATTGAAATATTGTAGGGGGGCACTATGGAGCCATTTTTCCTCACCAACTAAATATTGTCCTGTAGATGTGTTTAGGCCGGGTATGTTATCAAACATGTCACTTTTGGGGCAGATTTGACCATGAAGCGCCAAGTTGCAACAACTTCCTGTGTGATGGCAAAACATCAAAGTGATGCCAGGGCAACACCATTTGATGAAACGTTATAATCATCATAATACAGCCTTATCAAGGTCTTAAGGCATTTTTGACCTCATTTGAGTTGGATATGGTCAACCAGCTAAGAGGAGCACGTCAAAGTCTAAACTATGTCATTTCCACTAGTAGGTTGGTTTCTCAAATGTTATTGTGGCTCTCAAATGCATGCACGTGTGTATAAAGCATTTGTCCAGTCTACACAAGGGAGACTTTTTCATTCCTCTAATGTCTAGTGTCATTTGGTTCATTTGAAGTGTCGTTTTAAGTGTGTGTCTCTTGTTTATCTCAGGCAATATAAAAATGCAGGCTCCACCATTTCATGTAGTCCACAATGTCCACATTTACCTGTAGCAGGTTATTACACATTAATGTACTGTAAACCGGTGTGACCAAACCTCATCCTTGATAAACTGTCCTCCTCCTTTCTACTTCTACTGATTTCTCTCATTTCTCCTACTTTCCTCTGAATGCTGTAGTAGTTTGGCCCTCATTTCCCATTCTTCTGTAGGATGAATGTCATGTCATTATTTGAAACAGGAAAAAAAAAACTTTGAAGGTCAAAACTCAGCCGTTGAAGGCTTGAAATTTAATTACATTTTTTTTTTTTTTTGCAATATTGAAACCAACATTTTGTATTTCAGTTTCTCTTCTTCTCAACTGCAGTACTCGTTTTACAGTTTACACACTATTTTAGATTTGTCACTCTTCTCCCAGTGTATTTTCTTTTGCAAGCTTGAAACCTTGTGAATGGTGATCTGAAAATTGGTGCGCAGCTGCTGGCAGAAATCATGTGACTGTGTGTGCAGATCTCTGAGAAGTGAGTGTTGGAACTGAAAGAAAATCTGCAATATGGGGTGCAAATGTTTCAAAATAACCTTTTTAAGTTTCTCTGTTTTTTCTCCCCAACATGCCAGTTTTCAGATCATCATTTATAAAGTTTCAAACAAAAGAAAGAGCAGCTGGACAAGCTAATAAACCTGACAACAAACACAAAACAACAGCAGCAACAATTATTTTATTATTTTGAACAAGCTACTTCTAATGTAGTATTACAAAAGTTCTTTGTCCTTCCCTGTACTTTTGTACATAATATTTCTTTCCCATTTGTGAAACCTAAAGTGGAGAAAAAACAAAAGGTGAATTGACAGACATAAAATAACTGAATGGACCTGATTATGGTATGGTTTATGGTGTTGATAATGGTTTACATTATGCAAAGAGATGCATAAACTGTAACCATATAAAATGCAAAAAAAATTTGCTAACTTTTTACAGTCTAGTTGATTAATTGGGCTGTAATGGAGGAATTTAGCTTCATCACCTCAACATCTCTAAAATCCTGGCTACAACAATGTAAGATCACTAAAAACTTGCTTCAAGTACCACAGACACTGCACAGTATTAGCATTAATAACAGAACAATGTTATTGTTTGAGTGAGAGAACAAAAGGTACAGTAAGGACACTATGATCTCATAGCACAGATACAGTACACAGATCTACTATAATCCTTAAATCCAATATTATTGGAGTTCCACCAGATGACTTGAATAAACAGACGGGTCTACAGTTGAAAAATGCTCCCTCTCCTACTTGTCCAGTAGATGTCCCTATAACACCATTTATATCCCACACAGGAGCCAGGAACCTATGTGCAAGTCCTCAAATAACTGTTTCATATTACCATAGAAACATCACCTTATAATTACTGTTTACTTCCATCTCCTGTCTTTGGTTCAAACTCAGTGAGCTTGAGTTTCTTAAACTGTGCATTATAAAGCCCTAAACACATAAATCAACCTGCACACATCCCTGATTATCTGAGCTGATAGTGTACTCCATTATAGATGTTAAAATACCCAGGTCTTAATATAACTGTGGCCTTAAGTGAAACCAAACCACAGGCATGCAACAATACCAGAGGAACTCAGCCCACAATTAGTGGGTTAAGCCCATTGGCAGACACAGGAATTCAAGGCAGGCGCTCTGAAGAGAGGTGAGAGGATGAGAGCCCTCTTTGCTTTTAAACTGTTTCTTACATGTGTCAGTCACTTCTTAATACTTCATAAGCACCAGTGATGCAGTCTGTAAAACTGAATTTTAGAGATTTTTCTTACAGTTTAAATGCCAGTTTAGAGAGTTTTGCAGCAAAACTCTTGAAATAATTATACACTCTCTCAAAAATAGCACATAGACCCAAGGGTGTGCGTTTTTTCTTGCCCTGTGACCAATGAAATCCCCAGTTTCCCCGTCACGTCCTGGGCCATTACTACTTAATCACAGAACTGTCCAACTCGCCGTCAGTAAGACCCAACTGTTTTGCCTCCACACACACTTCTCAGCACCAGAGACAAGAAATCACTGGTGTCAGCAATAGGCGATTTGTTCTGCATGACACTGGGTGTCAAAAAAAAAAGCTCAACTGAGATGGCTGAAGGGTGCCTGCAATCACTGCACACACACACACACACGCACACACACCACACAAATGCACACTCACAGGCTTGAATGCTGTCACTTTCTCTGCCGCATACACACAGACGCACACACAGAGACACACACTCAGGAAATTATGATGACCAAGAATAGGTCACACTGGTAATACAGCCATGTTCTAGCCAGGGATTACAGTGTGCTGACATAGGCCAACAATAAATACCCCCATGCAAGAACAACAGGTGTCTGACAAGATTGTTTCACTTTAATAAAAGGCTTACACAAGCCTAAGAGAAATAATACATTAAGCTCTTTTAGACATGTTGCCCTTTTATTGCTTCATCCCTTGTGATTGGAAAATGTCTTTTTTCACCCCAACAATTAATCTCACAGAGTTTCTCATGGAACCAGAGGGCGATGTGATTAAGGTAGCGGTGTTTTACAAGGTTGCTAACGTCATGAGATCAATATTCTTGTCGTGAACCACAATCTTAGAAATAATCCAGAATCAGAACCAGGGGGTTCTACCAAGACCCTTTTATATTGCAAGGGTCTCATCTAGAACCTACTGAGGGAGTTCTACTGAGAATCCTTTTATATTTGAAGAGTTTCATGCAGAACCCAATAAGGGAGCTCTACCAAGAACTGTTGTGTATTCCAAGGGTTTCATCTAGAACCCAGCAAGGGCATTGTTTAAAAAAAAAAGGGCTCTTTGGATGAAAAGGATTCTATGATTAACCCTTTCTTCAAAAAATGGTTCTTTGAATGAAAAACGTTCTTAATCGAACCCTTAGTCTTGCAAAGAACCCTTGACAAAGCCATTCTTAAAAAAAGGTTCTTTGCATGAAATGGGTTCTTCACGAAGGCCCTTGTCTTACAAAGAACCCTTGACAAACAGTTTCTTCAAAAAAGGATTCTTCCGGAACAAATGGTCCTGGGTAGAACCTAAGCCCTTCAGGAAAAAACCCTTATTGCATGTGCATGGTGCAGGTTGAAAATTCACTTTAGATTTCCAGCCTGCGATTTCTTTAGCAATGCGCGGTGGTGGACATGCAGCTGGAGCTGCATGAACCCTGGGTGTGTGGCTCCGGCGCCAGCCTCTTTCAACTCACTGTGAAAGCACCCCTGGCTCTGTTAGTATGCCAGCCTGAGCGCCAGCGGAGCGAGTCAGCCACATCCTCCAGCTGGGTCTGTGCCACCAACGGGCACCTGGACCCACTCACAAACCTCATGAAACGGAATGCATATTTAACTCAGAGGAATGCATTTGTGTGGCGTCTTTCAGCAGTGAGTTTGCATGTTTGTATGATGCCTGGAGGACGCCCGTTGCACCTTTATTTTGCTCACCTTTGAGACTTTTGTTTACCTATTGGATGCAGTGCGGCCTTTTTAACTGGCAGATCCACACTTCAGGCTGTGCCTCAGCTGTTGGACTGTGTCCAGAGTCACACAGGCCTGAAAGACAGCCATCGTTATCCAACTCTCACAAGGTGTCATTGTAGGGATCCAATGATTACCATATCAGCACCACATGAAACATTTATGGCTTGCTGGCAGTGATGGCCTGGCAAGCATCCTAATTTCCAGAACAGAGCTTGTCAGATCCGATTGTTTCAAGGTCTGGTGACATGGACAGAACTTGTGATGAGACTCTACTGTCACTTGTGGTCCAATAAAAACTTTGTAATATCAGTTTCTCCACCACACCTGACACTCAGCAGAGTCTTGTTCAAGTAGACAACTCACCTGCTCACTCATATGACATCCTCAACTCACTTCAACATAAACACAACACACTTTTTGCAATAGGGCAGCCCAGTGACACTGCCAGTGCTCCTTCCTCTCTTTCACTCAGCTGTCCTGCTGCTGCACCACTCATTGGCTAATTTGCAAACCCTGTAATGCAGACTCTTGCTGCTACCATTACCACTTGTCGCATTCAACAAGCATTCTCAAATTAAATTATAGGTTCATCATGATGCTTCAGGATTAGCCTGATAATCAGTCTATAATTTGTTTACTTTTCCTTTTGCTTAAAAGAAGATGTGGGCAGCAATTCAGTGGTCTGGAGCCATTTGTAAAGTCGTTCAGGGACTGATTTAGCAAATGGTTTCAGGTTGGGCATCATATGTGCAGCCATACGGCATATGTCAGGCCACAAACTTAGTGTCCTATCCTATATGTGTTGTCTGGAACTTGTCCCAAAGATATTGCTTTACTCTGTACATAGATTCCTTTTTTTCAGGTAGTTTTGTTAGGGAGTATTTTGTCATCTAAATCAAGGGTTTAATGATTGCAAAGCCCCTTGAGGCAAATATGTGATTTTAGATATAGGGCTATAAAGTTGACGTGACTTGACTTGAATCACAGCTTCACTTCAACAGGTTGTTTGGTGTTTGCACCAATATACATATTGTGAATCAATGTCTTGGGCCTTTTCAGTCTGTGTCCCTGTGCTTTGCAATATACCATAAGTTATCTTTAATGCTAGCTATCCCTGATATACTTGTAGGCAATGTCTTTGTGTCCTCAGGCTGCTAATGGCTACTCCTTTAGTTGCTAAAGAGGACAAAGCTCCAGCAACACTTGCAGTATATAGAACAACTTTATTGTCAGGACTGGATTATACTCCCAAACAAACACATATATGGACAGCTGCGGACACCACGGATGCCTATTAGTTTGTTTTGCTTTCTGAGGTCCGCTTGGAAGATGCGTTCCACACACCAACAGTAGATCGGCCTTTGTTGTGGCTGCATGGACTGGTTTGCACAGTCACAACAACTTGGGGATATACGGATGTCCACAAAGAGCCTCCACGTAAATCCTATGATGATGAAATTTTTGTCATGTGGACCTCGTTGGATCCTCACAAATACAGAAAGCATAGTGTCGGCCCTTGACCAGCACATTTGTCTTCTTTAGCCCCTTTTCCTTTCTCCAGTCACCTTGGCAGGAGATGAATTTGTGCCAGAAACGGCAACTCTTATTCGTTGCTGCCACCTCCCTGTGAGGTAATTACATTGATATTAAACTGTCACTTACTTTTTTGGTAATGGCTGAGGTCATTTTTTTCTTTGTATGTTGTCTATGTACATGTAAATCTGAATACTATTGGGTTTTATGAGTGTTGGACAGTATATTTGTACCTGGGTAAGTGCCATTCTTTTCTAATGTCTCTAGTAATGGTTTCAATCCAAGGCTGAAATTAGTTACTAGTGGGATGCTACTGCCAGGTTTCATCAAATGTGCTAAAAAAACATTGTTCAAAACTGAAAACATTCTTTTTACTCTTTTATTCTTTTACTTTGTGTCATATGATGACAATTCAGCCATGACAAATGACCAAACTCCATCCGTTAGATAGCTGAATATTCCCTTTAAAAGCTAGTAAGTTGAGCTTGAGTTATTTCCAAGGTCAAGAAGAAATATTATTTTTCTCCTGCAGATTTGATTTGCTTGTTTTTGTTGCCTCTCTGCATTTGATTGTTTGTTTCCAGGGTTACATGTATCCAACTCAACTTTATTACAACAGGGGTTCCCAAACTTTTTCAGCTTGAGTCCCTAAAGAGAAAATTGTTCTCTCCCTGAAACCCAAACAAGCCGTTGAGTCAGGGACAGAAGGTCGGAATGTCAATCGCAGCAAGCAGCTACTATCTTAGCTAGCTAGCAACACACTGGTCTAACCAACAGACACATGAAACAAACAATTCAAATGCTACACAAACAAACACAGAACTGACTTACTTCTCTGCTGTCAAAACACTGTCTCTTGGAAGTCTCTCTGCCATACATCTTACTCTGCCAATTGGCAAATGCTGTATTACAGTATATTTCCAGTAATGGTTGTAGGTTGTTTGTTGAGGCTACTGCCTGAAGTTTCACTTGATACTACACTCCCTCAGCGGTCTGAGGTACCTGGCAGGAGAACAGCCACATGGTGTCTGGTGCCCGGCCCACACACAGCAGATGCCTCACATATTAGCTGGCATCAGACTCTGTATCTAACGCAGCTTTGGAGGAGGAGTTCATTATTGTCACTCCTGGGTCTCTGCTGAGTTTTCAGGCAGTGACAGGGTCAGAGCCTGAGCTCCAAATAAATTGATCGAGCATTGACAGCTTACCTCATCATGATCATCAGTCTGCCACTGTGCTCACTGTACAACCGTTTTTGTTTAGCACTCGGTAGCCCGTAGCAGCGGCAGTGAGCAGGTGAGACCCAGATAGGCTGCTCGGTGGTACTTCATCACCCCGCTTGTTGTTGTCACAGCCACAATTGGTTTGTGCTCCCCATCTGCTGCATCAGCAAAGTCAGGACTGATTTGGTCACTTTGGAGCCCAGTTAGCTTTGCTCACTGCACTTCCCCGTTGATTTCAGCCATCATTACAAATGGTATCTTTATGCAGTGGAGTTAACCCGGATAGCGCTCTCCCCTGGGTGCCTTTATTATCTATTCATCATGTTGTCCCAGTTTATCTCAAGATGAATCTGGCTGCTTCACCGCAGATCTAACTACAGATACCTGGCGTGTGGCCTGGGGAGAGAGATTAGCAGATTACAAGATACTCAGTGGAGGTGCTGCAGTTAGAGTTGATAAGGAGGTGAAAAAATATTCTAAGAAGATGTAGAACGGTTATTAATTTGTGTTTGTGCTCTTTTAGCACCTATTTGTCTTCCAAGTGGGCTTGAATATGCAGGTTTGGGGAGTAATGGATTACATTTATGGAAGTTATATAATTATGATACAAAAAATATAGCTGTATTCCATGACAGTTACAGACCAAAGACGTAATCAGATGACAGATACAGTTAGCAACACTACTCTGGTCTCAAGTGAAACCACAGTTACAGATGTTACAGATGATTCCTTATTATGGCCTCTAGTGGAAAAATGCTTTCACTGAGTAGAAATTTCTACATGATTTTGTCTTTAAATCGACCTTCCAGCTGTAAAAATGCTGTCATCATCAGGACTCAACATCTAATTTAAATAAACATTCCCCTGAAAAGCAAAGCATTTTTAAAAGCAGCTCGTGCTGCTGCTGCAACTACAGGCAGGTGCTTCATTTAACTTAATAGCATTGGTACAATGCACCCCAAAGTCCACAACATGTATACTAGCTTGCAAATTTCTGTATATAATATACATCCAATGAAGTTGGGGCTGGGGGGGGGGGCATGGTTTCGGCATATAAATAGATACCCAAGAAAGTCATTCATTGGTTCCACAACTTGAATGTATTGTTTTTTCTTGTACATGGCTAGCACCGTGTTGTACAGGTTTGGGTACTAAGACAGCAACATTATCAGCTCCTCCATGTTTCCACCATGCCTACTATTTCTGCAATGCTCACACCCTTCTATTTAGATGTCAGGCAGCAATCACCAAAAATTCAGCCTCCCCTTTTTTTTGCCTTACCCTCATTGAAATTGCAGAAGATGGCAAGTTACTGTCTGGCCGTGTGAAAAGGCCTTTACAGGTAGACTAATGTTATCTTCACAAAAATCCAGTTAGCTATCTAACCTGTGGCTACTACTATTAGTACTACTGAAAAATATTTTGAGACTGTAGCTGGTGATGCTGGTAACTAGAATAAGTTAGCAGTTAACTTGATATTCAAGTGTGGATAGCATTCTTACCAAAGTACATTTAAATGTGCACAATAACCATTCAGGAAATGTGCATTTGTACATAGCAAAAGAAGGAATTGCTGAGCAAACAATTAATAAACTCAACAACAAACATATAACATTGTATTAGGCCAGTTTGTTTGAGGTACCTCAAAGTTTGTAAGTCCCTTCCACACATTTGTGCATATAAATCCACTTGAAACTGTGAGATGCTCAACACAGGCCAATGAAAAGGATATGCTTGAGTGGATGCACATAGGTCTGCTGAATTTAAGAGAAACTGACTTTTCAGTTGTTTTCCACTCAGTCTGTGTCCGTATTTTGCAAATCCCCCTTTTTTTGTGTATTGCCAACATTACTTTACATATCCCTTGGGGTATCTTCCCCAGTTTGGGAATAGATGTATTAGGCGAAATAATTTCACCATATTCCTCAATGAGACCATATTCTAGCAAGTAACAGAAAGTAATCAAGTTATGTTACTTTAATATTGTGATACTTGAATAAGGTTACTGACTGCATTTCTTAACAGGTAATAAGTAACTGTATGAAAATGCATTAGTAGTAACCCTCCCAACTCTGTGAATATGTTAAAGCTCCATTGATATATGATCATTTCCATGGTGACAATCTGCACAACCAGCCAGGGGGTGACCTCAGTGTGTCCAATCAGGTAAATAAATGAACATTTGAAACATTGAAATGAAATGTTCTTGGCCTCGTATTCATTTAGCCTCGGAGCAGACTTGCTGGACACTCCCTCAAATTTCCTCCTCACTAATTTGCATTGCTGAGTAGCTCCTTTGTGTCACCTGGAGGTTTGGGCAGAGCAGTGTTGCAGCCAATTTCCAGATGGTAATTCTAATGTGTGACATATCCTCAATTTTTGACAAAAATACAAACAAAAAAAACGCACGGCCACTTCCACACAGACTCCATTAGCTGGGCAGATGCGTCAGCGTGCACAAATGGAAAGTGGAAAGTGTCCAGTGGTGTGAATATTCACATCTGCACCTGCTGAATAATAGACGATTATCAGCTCAGGTGGCTCGCCATGCACCTCTATTCACATGCTCTCTTCCATTTCAAGCTGCTAATTTTGTCTGGAATGCTCAATAGGCTTGCAAAATGCACATTTCTTGTCTCTTAGAGCTGATCTTGTCTTGTAGCCTGTCTAAAGAGGGAACATATTCTTCAATATAAGAGTGCTGGCTTCAGGGAGTAATGTGTCTGCAATATAGACTCTAAAGAGCCTTGGGTCTTGGCAGGTACTCCTTACATTTCAGCAGGACAGAGGCACCTACGGCAGACTCTGTGGCAGCAAGGCCATATATCATCTGTCATCGCCAGAAGCCTCCACAGTAATGAACAAGTAATAATGGTATATATCTTGAACTTGAGTCTCTAAAGGTAGCTCATCCAGAGTCATTATTGTGCCACATAACCAGATGAGCTTTCTCAAATGAGATCATTTTTGTCACCCTGAGGACTGGAGGGTGTAACTGTTCTCAGAGTGAATAACTCATCCTCATTTGGTGCTAATGGGACTCCGTATTAAGGTGTTGTGTGAATGCAAGAGGAATGGTAAATCCCATTTTCTTGTAATTTAAATCTCAAGCTGTTTCCACACATCTGTTCCTGTGGTAGAAAGAATGGAGGAGTCATTTGGTAGAAAAAAAACATGCATGGGATAAAAAAAGGAGCATTTAATGAAGATTCATGCCTCACAAGATTATGACGAAGTGTTAAGCAGGAGAGGTATGTCATGATGACATCTCTCTGTCACAGAAATGAGCTTTATTCATTCTGTTCATTCATCCTCCTATACTCTTAGAAATATGGGTTCCGAAAGGGTTCTCCCTGAAGGGCTGAGGTTCTACCCAGAACCATTTGCTCATTAAAGTTTTTTTTAAGACATTGTGGTTCCATTAAGAACCTTTTTTCATCCCAAGAACCCTTTTTGAAAAAGAGTTCTTCAAGGATCATTGAAAGCACGGATGTTAAGACATCTCAAAGTAAACCGTTTGTCTCATCTGTAGAACACAATATGGTTCTTCACAGAACTCTTGGAAGATGAGAGGGTTATAGGTGAAACCCTTAAATATATTTTTGGATACTTTTTGATGGGTTCTACATGAAACTCTTGGAATATAAAAAGGGATCTCAGTAGAATCCCACAGATGGGGTCTAGATGAAACCATTGGAAAAAAGGTTATAAAAAGGTTCTCAGTAGAAGCCTCGGGTCGGTTAGCTGAAACTCTTATATATATGTGATACATATAAATGATTTCTTGTTAGAACCCCTTGATGGGTTTCAGATGAAACCCTTGGAATATAGAAGGGTTCTCGGTAGAACTCAGTACAACCCATGGGTGGGTTTTAGATGAAATTCTTGGAATTTAAAAGGGTTTTCAGTAGAATCCCCTGTGTGGGTTCTACACAAGAATGATTTCTTCTAGTGGTGCAAGCTGAAGAACCCTCTATGGTTCTAGTTAGCGCTTTCATTTCTAAACGTGTAGTGTCTAATTGGTCCTCTGTCCCCTCCCTCTGTCTGTCCATCCAGCTCAGCCTTCTCCAGGTACTGTGATGCTACAGTTAACCCATAATGTGGGTTCTGCATATGAAGCCAGTGGCTCTCTGTGTATTTGACAGCATGTGTTCTGAGGTTCTCCGGGGAGGTGTTTGCACACAGGGGGGAATGCTCTGACGCTTACAGCTGAGGTGTCATTTTTCATGTAAATAGAGGATGGCAGGATATAGCGATCCTCCTGTTTGTGAAATCAGCCGTGCTACACATATGCACAGGATCAGCAGTAGAAATCTCCTGAACACTGAAGGCTGGATAAGGACTTTGTCTTCTTCCACTCAGCCAGAAAAAAACAGTTTCCACACAAAGTTATTGTGATATGAAGCTGTTAACACTCACTGAAAAATGTCCAGATGAGACTGCCTGAATGGCCAATGCACCCCAACAAGCTCTATATCTCCAGTGTCCAATTCAGTAAACACATGATTCGACCTGTCATTCATAAGTGCTGATGTAGCCATGCTCAGAGCCGAGCCACGAGTCCCCAGAGTTGCATATCACTGCTAACTGTCATCCAAGTACTTTGATTACTGCACTGGGAGAAGAATGATGACTAAGGCCACTCTAAGTCCTGCTCAGACTCTGTGAGGCTGTCGGGGGAAAGTGGATCGAGTCCAAGGTCCCATTTACACCCCTAACATTTATATAACGTGTTCACAGCTCGTGATATAGACCTCTCATGTTGCACAAATAATGTTAATCACTTGAGTGACATATCTTGGAAAATAATTAGTGCCTTAAATATAAATGAATGTGAATAGTGTTTATTTTGAGAGACAAAAGTCAATTTCTGTCTTTATTTGACAAAAGTACAATTTTACTTTATGTTGTTTTACAATTATTAGAAAATACAGTAACACTTTATTTAACCTCCCCTGTTTAGCCTTCATAAGCCGTACATAAACATTTAATAAATGTTTTTTTTAACATACTTTCTTACAAGGTTTTGTTGATTCTGATTGGTCAATTACATTCTACATTTCACAGTTCATTTTAAACTGTTATTTCTGAATATAGCTAACTGTTGCTGTGGATGCAGATACTGATGGACTTGGCTGAAGAAATAATAATTATTATTAATGTAATTGTCAGCAACCTGAATTCTGTGAAGCATATACTGATGTACAAATATGTAATCACTGGAGAACTTATAGTTGAAAACATTGTCCATCACTGCACCTTAACACTTAGAATGTCCTTATAGCTGCTTATAACCACATTATAGTATGTTATAAATGTTTTTTTATGTTTACACACTGCTTATAAATGATAAATGGGGATACAGATGGATAGATATATATAATAAATAGGATAAAATATATGAATCCCCAAGGTGAAAATGCATCTATAGCAACTATAAACCTCAGAAATCACCATAAAACAAATGATGTAAGTATGGTAAGAAACCAAGTAGACCAAATAAAAATTTAAAAGAGAAGAAAAAAAATACAACTGAGAATAGAGACTTAAGATAGGACTGTAACACTAATTAATAGGTCTATAAAGGGTAAAAGTAAAGTTTTAGAGAGAATAATATTCAGATCTATAAATCTGAAGTAGGAATATGGCTGGCAGCAGTTCAGTGGACATGCTGTACTGGACATTCTGTACATTCAGGATCTCTTGCATGTCTGTGTGTCTGTCCTCTAAGAGGGACCTCTCCTCTGCTGCTATTTCTGATGTTCCTTGTGGTTTTCTTCTCTGTTTAAGCCACAACAATTTTTATTTATATAGTCCAATATCACAAATCAGAACTACTTCTCAGCCAGTTACTCGCTATGGTGGACACCTCCCTCAATAAAACCACTGTAAAACAAAAAACATAAGCAACATTTCACTGTTGTGGTTAAAGCTACAACTAATGATTGTTTTTATTATTGATTAATGTGCCAATAATTTCCACGATCAGCAGTTTAGTCTATAAAATGTCAAAAAACAAAAAAAAAAAAAAAACAAAAAAAAAAAAAAAAACAAACAGTCCAAACCCAAAGACTCCTAATTTATTATCATAAATGGCAAAGAGAAGCAGAAAACCCCTAAATTCAAGAAGCTGGAACCAGCAAACATTTGACATTGTTTACTTGAAAAATCACTGAAACGATTAATCAATTATGAGAACAGGTAGCAATTAATTTTCTTTCATTTGATTAATTGGATAATGGTTGCAGCTCTGTTTGTAGTTAGTCAAGGTGGAACTGATTTGAACAAATTCATATGCTGTGCATTTTCTAAATTCATCATATGGGTTGTCAAAATCTTAATCGAAAGATTAAGAAGAATCTAAACTGTCAAGTAAATGTAGTGGAGCAAAATGTACAGTGTCTTGCTCTGAATTGTAGTGGATTAGAAGCGTAAAGCAGAGTGACATGGAAATACTCATAAAGTAAAATGGAATCTCTAAATTGCCTGTAGGTGTGGTGTCTGTGTTACCCTGTGAGGACCTGTACAGATGCATGATGGGATATCTTCACCACACTGCGACTCTGAACTAACAATCAGACATACAGTAGAAACTATATTCACATAACTCAAAGTAAATAGTGGAAAATGATAATGTTTGACTCTTTAAAAGTTTGAAGAAAGAAGTGGAACAAATAGCTGTCAGTGAATGCTCTGAAGATACTTGGAGAACTCCGTAGAGAAAAAGCATTAAGAACATTTTACTTCAGTGTGTAAGTTGCTTGGGGGAAAGACGAATTCAAACATGTAAATGCACCACAGTTATATGCTTTTACATAAAGAGAGATTCTCTCCTCGGGGCCACATGAATGAGATTTTGAAAAGCAGGAGGAGTTTTCTAGGAATATACTGGAATGTTCCATGTCCTTTTGCACTTGAGATTAAACCAACACGTCTGCGCATCAGGTTCCACTAATACTTCTAAGAACTGTTACTTTTTTTAATAGATGATTCAGTGCTTTCACGGCCGCCAGCTTTGGCCCATATTTAAGTTGAGACAAGAGATCATGCACAAAGGCGCAAGGGGCCAACACGAGAAAATAATGTGAGAAGAGATTATTGTCAGCCAGGGATGGTATGTGAAATGTTTCATTATTTTAAATGTAATATGTAATAAACGTTCAAGAGGTGGCAGGTGTAGCTAACAAAGCAAACATGACTGTGTTCAAAGTGTGACTGTTTGTGAGCGTCAACACTCTGAAAATAAACTATTTGTTTGAACTTAAAAAAGTTAGTGTCCGGGCTGCTTTAAAATTTTTAATTGATTGAATTTGAAAAGACAAGTCAAGGTAATTTTGTAATGATTCAAAACAAACACTTTCTCTAGTCAAATGAACATGATATTAATCCAGATGTACTTGAGAAAACATGGTGAATAAGTTGAAGATATTAAGTTGAACCAACAACTCCTCAGTCATACTGTTGAACATTGCAAACAAATTTGATTTCCTTTTACATTTTCTCTCTTTTTGAAATAAAGGATTCTTTGGTTTTCTAAAACTTAAGGATTCAAGTTTATCTTAAGACAAAAAGTATATTATCTCAAGAAAAGATTATTACAAAACTTGTTTTAGTCTATTTCAAACATGAATAAGGTCTCAGAAAAGTTTCAACTCTCACACATTGCATGCTGGGAAGTCTGCTGATGTGCTAATCATGCTTCTTTAGAAACGCAATGTAATAAGTTGATTGAACTCTGTACAATACATTTATTCAATTTCAAGTCAAAAGACTTCAACTTAGAAAAACTTGTTTTTATTAGTTCTGAAGTGATCTGAATGAGAAATTTAAAATGTAAATAAACAAAATGTATATGGAAACTTCCGTTAAGTTAATGAGGAGAGATTAGTTGATGCCACTAAATTGCTGTACACTGTAGGAAAAAAAAGTTGAGAAAACTCATATTTTCAAGACAACTGGCTTCACTAGATTTTTGAACTAACTCTGTTAGTTTTGAAATAAACTAAAAGTTTTGCTGACCTATAATCTCTTGTTGAAATAATGAAACCTTGTGAAACTTTGAATTTTAGAAAACCCCAAAATTTGTTTTTTTTGTTCACAATGAGCTCTGAACCTAGTTTGTGATTATTTGGGTGCTTGAAAATGAAATGGTTGCAACTGAAACCATTATGAACCATTATTCACTTTCACTTTAATGAGTTCACTCGACAACATTTGAAATACAAATTTATTTATTTTTTTTTTTTGGGGGGGGGGGGGGTTAAATTCAAGATTAAGTTATCTATAGAAAAAATAATATCTCAACAAAAATATTGTTAGTCGGTAAAACTTAAAAACGTAAGAGTTAGGCTCAAAATTCAAAAATCTATTGAAGTAGGTTAGATTGAAAAATTTTTGTTTATACAGGGTATGTTTTTATTTTACAGTGAATGTATTTCTGCACGTTAGGCTATGAGATCATCACAGTGACCTCAACTGATTGAGCTCACACAGCATCCTATCCCCTGTCCTGCCCTCCTGCAGTGGGTGGAGCGGGTACAGTGTGCTATCTGTGGACTTGGAAAGTGACAGGACCAGCTGGGGTATGAAATCCAGTAAGACAGGCAGTTGGTCTGGGAGACACAGACCACGAGCCCTCAGAGTGCTCGGTTACAGCCGCCTGCAACTCAACGCGGTGAGAAAAACTCGGCCAGGACAGGACTTCTGCCAAACATCAGGACAACAACCTGTGGAACTGATCATGTTCTATGTGGCTTGTTCAAGAACCTCAGAGACCAATCAGCAGCCATTATCCTTATCAATCTGCTCAATGTTATAGCTGATCACATGCTGACATCTTGTTATAAGCAACAGAATCATCAGGAGGACGATGGGTGGGAAGCAGTCTCGCAGTTTCTCCAACAAGGAGCTGAGCGAGGTGAGTGTGAGCCAAACGAGGAAGAGCACTGGGAGAGACGACCAGCCCAGCGTGTCCTCTGCGGCAGAGAGGATCCGCAGACAGACCTTGGTGCACTTTGGCTACAGCACCCTCAGCCTGGCCATGCGGGGGCTCCATAGGACCCCAACTGAACTGTGGGAGCTCAGAGAACTGCAGAAGCTAAACTTGTCCATGAACTCCCTGTGCTCGCTGCCCCCTGCCCTGGGCACTCTGGACAATCTGGTGGTCCTCAACCTGTGGGGGAACAACCTGTCCAGCCTCCCGCCTGAGATCGGCCTCCTGAAGAAGCTACGTGTGCTTTTTGCCTGTCGTAACCGCCTGAGCGAGGTCCCCGAGGAGCTGGGCTCCTGCGCCTGCCTGGAAGTGCTCAGCCTGGCCAACAATCAGATCACAGGCCTCCCCGGCAGCCTGGCTTCCATGCACAATCTGACCAAACTCAACCTCAGCCACAACCGCATCGTTCACATCCCTACCTGCGTCTACAGCATGAAGGGCCTCGTCTTTCTCCACCTGGCCTGCAACCGTCTGGAGACCATCGCAGACCAGATCCAGGACTTGGTGAACCTGAAGATCCTCATCGTGGAGGGAAACAGCATCCACACGCTGCCTAAGACGCTGTGCTTCCTGGAGTCTTTAGAACTGCTCAATGTTGATTTCAATGAGCTGCAGAACGTGCCGGTGGAAATGTACCTGCTGAGCAGGCTCAGGAGGCTGGCCTGCCACCGCCTGGATAAAGGACTTCATATTATTCACAACCCCCTCCTCAAGCCCATCCAGGAGGTGCTGCAAGGAGGACTCAGTGCCCTCTATAACTACCTCAAACCCACGTGAGGGACTACCACTGTGCCATTATGTGTGTGAGTGTGTGTGTGTGTGTGTTTGTGTGTGTGTATGTCTGTATTTATCTGTGGGTGTGCATCTAAGAGTGTGTCATTATGGGACAGTGCCACAAACACTGTTAAAAAAAAGTTAATAAACCTCATAATATCAAGGCAACTGCCTTTGGTAAAATTTTGAGTTTTACATGAAACTTCAACTCTTGAGTTTTGAAATAAACTAAACTAAACTGAACTAATAAAACACTCTGTATAGTTTTGATGACTTATAATCTTTTGTTGAGATGATTTAGTTTTAGGTAAACTTAAATATCCCAAAAATTCTGTGTTTCAGAAATTGTTCACAGTGAGCTGTGAACCTTATTTGTCACTGGATGCTTGAAAATGAAATGCTTGCAACTGATCATTTGCTAAGCTTGACCCTCATTAGTTATTGTTGCTATGTCTGTCAAGCTTTCCAATCTCACACTACTCATATGCAGTTTACACTGATAATGATGTCAGATTTAACATTGAAATTGGAAGAACACTTTTATCCTTTGATTCCACAGAGAAGTAAACAAAAGCAGCCTCTCATTTCAGCAAAGTGTAGCAAGCTAATGTTAGCTAATGTTGATGTTTAAACTCCTTGAGTCAGCTGAGAAGCCTTTCTCCAGCTGACTTTTTATTGCTTCTTTCTGACACATTTAAAAACAAGAATCCTGTAAAAGAATCTGATATATGTAAAGGTACTTAAACACTGCAAACGTGATGTATCATTAATGCTAAAAGACTGATGCTAAAGCTAGCCTACGTCCCAGGAAAATTTGTCAGACAGCGAAATGTGGCACATAATAATGCAATAGAGACACAAGTACACCGATTAATGTCGGGCCCTGAGTTTCAAGTTTCACTTTTATAAGTTTGAAATTTGAAGTTTTTAATTAGTCATCTGAACTCCCATGGCTTTGAACTGATAAAACAAAGCCATGGAATTTAAATTAATGTGTTCTTCCTCATTTATATTTCCTAGTTTAACAGGTATTATAGTGTATTTGTGCGCTATCACATTAACACCAGAACGCAACTCATATGTCTTCATTGGTACGATTAGTCTCTTGTGTTGATCAGAGTGTGATTACAGGTTTGGGTAGGCAGCAGTGGACTTTCAGATTTCAAACTGGGCTGTGGCATTCTTAAATTTGGGAATGGCTGAGCTAAGCTAACCCGGCTTAGAACTCAAAGAGTGAGCCAAAGATACGTCATCATCAGCCCACTTTGATTTCTGCACCAGCCCACATCCTCCTCCTCAAACTCCCTACACAACAAATCACAATTCTGGGAATAAGCCATGAGTTTGTTAATGCCATGGTATCTAACTCAAGTTTGGCTGCAGGTAGATATGCTAACATTTGCAGTTTCCATTAGAGCAGATAAAGATGAAGTTTAATCCATTCTTCATATGAGTGCTCTTGTGTTTTACACACCACTTCAACATGTAGAGCAATGCAAAGCTTGACAGGCTTCCTGTGCCTGGTTACGGTTACTAATCTGTGACTGGACTGCAGAGGACAGGCTTTATGAAGGGTCAATTGAAAATATATAATTTTCAACCATTATTCACTTTGACTTTAATGAGTTTACTTAACAATTTTTGAAATACAAAACCTTTTGTTTCTAAATCTCAGGTTCAAGTTTTTTCTCAAAAGAAAAGTAAATGATCTCAACAAAAAGAGCTTGAGTCTTATTCAAAGCTGAAGAAATAACACAATTAGGAAAAGACAGTTGCCTTGAGTTTTCTTACTTCTTCTTTTTTCTTTTTTTACTTTTTTCTTTTCTTTTTTTTTTTAAACAGTGAATCTGACTCCTGCCACATGGTAGTCATGCTGTGAGTGCTGCTGATACTATCACTCAAGACGAATGACTATTACTCAATATTAGTATTTATACCTCCTGTGTCTTATGTAATGTAATTTTGGGTTAAAAAATAAACAACAAGTAACTGCTGTGTGTCATGTCTATACATTTGTTAACCCACAGCTAAGGGTCAGGACGAGTCCTCAGCTCATGCAAACAATTCACAGGTCCATATTTGGGGGCTGATTACTGGACGGTTTATCTTGTTTGGCCTGTGGCAGTGAAGTAAGTTCACCAGCCTCTCTGTCACATTCATGTGATGAGGATGAGGTGTGTAAAGTCAGTGGAAAGAACAGGGGAGGAGGGCTTAAGATCTGTAAAAGAAATAATAAAACAAAACACAACAGGGACTTAGACTGATTAAATGTTGTTCCACTCCATCAGATCAGAGCAGGCCGCTGGGTGGCAGCTCCTCTGAGGCTGTCAGATGTTGAGACAATAAGGATTTGAAAAAAAGGAGAAAAAGCTTTACAAAGAATGATATTATTCAAAGAATCTTCTCAAAACAATGTAAATGTAGAACAAATTATTCATTTCAAATCATTTCTGGCAAACTGCTCAGAGTTTGAAAGTGGACGTTGAGTTTTGTTATATCCTAGTGTATGAAGTTATTATAGGATTATAAAGCAATAATTAATTAAATTATTATTATTACTATTACAATAGTAGTAGCAGCAGTGTAATGTTTTGCCTCTAGGGGTCTATCTAACATTGAAACAGTTTGATGACATGAAGAAAAATCTGTCTGACATGACTTAAGTACAAATTATATTTTATTTTATTATTATTCAGGTTTAGTCATTTAGACATTTTAATGCAGAAATGTTACATATTATGGCTTTAACTGCTGCTATGATTTCCAACAACCCCCGTGGCCCTATGCAGCTTAAAACTAAAGTCGTAGTTGTAGTAAAGATTTCTGAGTCAAAGTTTTAAAACATGTCAATAGATCTTTATGGATGGTCAAATACGGTAACTGAGAACTGATATCCTTCACTGCATATTCAGCCAGTCCATGAACAGAAGGTTGTGGGTTCAAATCTCAGTCCTGGCCTTTCTGTATAGTTTGCATGTTCTCCTCATGCTTGTGTGGGTTTCCTTTGGGTGCTCCGGTTTCCCCCAACATAAAAAACATGTATACTAGGTCAATTCTTCAGTCAGTACCACTGAGAGAGCTGCTGGCTTAGAGTGGCCGGTGTCACAAACATATTTTAGACGAGTCCGCAGAGTTAGTCTTAATTTTGCTCATAGATTAGTCTAAGACTAAGTTAGACCTTATGCCATACTTTACATAGTCTCCCCTTTAAACATCACTTCTCTCTGATATTTTCTCTACAGTGGAGGATTAATTCTTCTGTTTTTCACTGTAATTATTTGGTTGTTTGCACACCTACAACTAACATGTAGGTGGTTGTAGTAAAATAACTTTTAAACTGCAGCGGGTTCATGGTGTGATGAAGTGTCTGTGTCTGGGTAAATGTATGCATGCACCTGAGTTGGGCATGCTCCGATATTAATGAGGTTTAGATGTCACCGCATTTCAGAAGGTCACAGACATTTTTAACCAGTCACAGTGAGGACTGAAGGTGTGGAACAGGCAGAAAACTGACCTCTGTTGGTACGTAGCTGTTACTGCATCAGTCAAAGTGAACGCTGAGCTTTACACTCACTCTCTCTCAGTGCATTACTCACTCTCTCTCTCTCTCTCTCTCTCTCACACACACACACACACAAGCCACACATTCATGATAGATGAGCCCCTCCTGAATAAGTCTTTGTCCCAGATAGTGATCATGGGACATGTTGTCAAATAAAGCACCTATAAAGATATTGCATCAATGTGAGACAGATGACCTGAATTCAGGGTATCAGTGGTCTGTGTTCATGTTACTATTCTGGTGATAAAACAATATACAATGACTGCTTGTGTCACTTGTTTAACAGCAAGTGAACATTATATATACTGTATAGACAGAAAGATTTTCAACAACACTTTATAATAACCTTCAATGATAAAAGGTAAATTCATAGTTAAATAAATCTTAGTTAATAGTCATTTCACTGTTAACAATTAGTGATGTATGTATTATGTATGTATTCTTAGTAATGCTATAATTTTATTTTATCATTACTTTGTGTAATATTAAATATTAGTTTATAACTCATATACTGTATCATAGCTGATAAAAGTCAATCAGAAGTACATTCTAATTAAATAGTAAACTAACTGGGGCGGATGTTCAGCTCAGTTGGTAGAGTGTCCAACCCATGTATGGAGGCTGCTAGTCCTCTGCAGTGGCCGCTGGTTTGACTCCCGCCTGCAGCCCTTTGCTGCGTGTCATCCCCTCGCTCTCTGCCCTGCTTCCTGTTTGCTCTCTGGCTGTCCTATCAAATAAAGGCAAAAAAAAAAAAAAAAAAAAAAGCCCAAAAAAATAACTTAAAAAAAAAAAAAGTAAACTCATTTATTCCTGCACACATTATAACATGTATATACTATATTAAGTAATGACTAATGATTAGGGTAGACTGAGGACAGTTGCAACAAGTCTTACTCCTCAAATCAGAAGCATGCTAGAGTGATGGTACTAATATTGTGTAAGTTCAGGGGCACATAAAAGGATAGTTCACCCATGGAAAAGATAATTGTTTATGGTTAAAATAAACCAGTAGTTCTAAATGGTGTGCCTTGAAGCAAGTCAGTGTGCCATGGAGTTTTGTAACAACCATACATTATTATTGCAGCTATACAAGAAGCAATGCATTTTTATTTACTATACCAGTTCTTTGTGCACTCATATCCCAATACAGAGGCTAATTCGTTACCCGAAGAAATAACTTCAAAAACCTTCTATCAAATCCATTTGCACAGTTGCATGATTGTTGACACCTTGTTTTTCCCCACTGGCACTATGGGAACTCTGCCTGTGATTGGCTAGTATTCATTGCCATTGTCGGTTAGGTTGGTTATAGAGACTATTTTGCAGGGTTTAAGAATACAGGTGTTCCTTGAGATTTTTGTTTGCCCCTTAGTATGCCTTACAAAAAGTTTGAAAACAACTGAACTAGACATTTCACAATTTTAGAAACGGCGCTCTGTCAGTCACAAATGTGCCTCATTGAAGCAACAAGAACTAACATCACAGCACAGTATTAGTAGCCAATCACAGCCCAGTAGGCTGAACAGTGGTATGGAAAAAATAAAACAAGTACATCAGACAGTGAGGAAGAAAACTGGTGCATGTGACTAAACATAACATGAATAAAACTTTAATAATACCTCGTCTATGAACATAATTTCTGCTTGAGTCATGTCAGATATGAAAACAACTGCCATGACCCAACATTACTTCATGACATGATTAAAGTGCGTCTTTTTTTTTTTTTTTATTGAGAGAGACCCCTAGTGGCAGATTATATGTATCATGCGTTTAATGATTAATTTACTATTTATTAATGATGGTTAATATGAAATGTTAGACTATTTTCCATCACTAACTTGCAGACTAAAACTTTTTTTTATTTAAACCAAAGTAATACCTGCAAACAGTCTGTTGTTTACAAAGTAAAAATGCACTTCAACCACTATGACAATTAATTAAAATGATCCTTTGCAGTCTGGCAATCAACCTGTGAACAGTACTTACTCACCAGTGGTCAGTTGTACACACGGGATCACCCAGTTAGCAGGCTTTGTAGGATTTGCTGATCCTAATTGCTGCGTGCTCTGATAACTTTGCTTCATAATGAGACACTGTGCAAGACAGAACAACTGGGTGAGCACAGATTGGCTCCCATGTTCTTCATTCGAAGGTATTTTGCATTCATAAGCCAAAAGCTTAGAAAACAGTTTAGCATCACTAGCAGCCAGTGACTTCCCATAATGAAGGACAGCTAATCAATCTCGTATTGAGCTTTTGACAATCAAGGCACGGGATAATCACAATGGAATTAAATGACAAAATCACTGTTGTCTGGCAGCCACATGAGGAGAGGCTTAATAAGTCTTCTTTGGAGTGCAGTTTAAGCTCTGTGATTTATTCAGTCACACTGAGACTCCTCACATAGGGTGAGGTGATTGGCATTTATTGACAAACAGCATTATACCACCACTTATGTCAATTACTTTTATTTAGCTCATTGTTCTTATGTTTAACTGATTTAAACTGTTCCTGCGGAGACAAATATGAAGGAGAATAGATTTGCTGAAGGCCAACAGGTTCCTCCTTGGCTGGTGGCGGCACTCCATGATGAAATGTCAATAACGCCTATTCAATAGCTCAGGATGATGTCGTTCAGAAATCAGCAGCAGTGAGTCACTGAAACCATAGGCCATGTCACAACCTTTGAGGCCTAAATATGGAATCTTTTGATCTAGGTCTGGCATCAATTTTGGAGCCACTTCCTTCCGTCCAATCAGTGTGATGTCACAGCTTTTCTGTTTCTTGCTTTGAGAGCATGATGAAAGAAACCCCGTAAAGGTTACTGGGTAAAAAAGAAAAGAAAAGAAAAGAAAAGAAAAGAAAAGAAAAGAAAGAAAAGGCAGGCCAACATACAGTGTTTTTAATGGGTGCTTGTTTTTGCTGTCACCACAGATGGAGAAGTACGCTACACTGATTGCCAGGCGGGAGTATATCTCTGCGGCTCAATTAATTAATTATAATTATGATTTGATTAAATATATCAACATATTGAGTCAACTGTAACAACTGAACTCTATGATGTAATTAAGAGTGCATGCAAAGTAGCTAGCAACAGAGTCTAAATAGTTTGCTAAAAGTAAGGAATTAATTGTTGATATACAGATATATAGCAAATTCTTAAATGGCTAATAAGTAATTAATAAATGAAATGGCTGATGGCTGTTGTTGTGGATCAATAGCTGAAATAGTTAGTTAAAGGTAGGCTAATAGACATGTGGCTTGATAACTAAAAGTAATGGATCAACAGTTGAAATAGATAGCTAAAAGCAGCCTAATGGATAAATGGTTGCTATAAGATAAAAGTAGCTAATGGATGAATGATGAATAAAAGTAGTGGATAACCAAGTGGTAGCAGTTTGAAAGCAAACTTGACCAAACTGACATAAACGCTGGCAGTTAAGTTGTATGGACAAATTCCTGCAACAATGTCCTCGTCTATATGAAATCCAGTTTACAATCAAAACAAATGAACACAGTTTGAACATTACGGGTGGTGTTGATGAAGGGCTACTTTAGTTCATCTGACAGGACTGTAGGAGTACATCAGACAAAAAAGTGGGATGTTATTGTGATATATTTGTTGAAGATAAATTAGGACTGTGTTTATGCAGAGCCACTGAAACACAGCCCTCAATCACACACTCACAAACACACACTCTCTCTCTCTCTGCATTCGTGGGTGCAAACAATGATGCTATCCATTCATTCCACCAGCCAATCGGAGGAGTTTACATTCTTGTCAATTCCCATGACAGTTCTGCTCAGACTGGTATTCATGCATTCCTGGCAACATCACTGTCGCAGCCGAGACAATACCTAAAGACCACAAAAAGACATGTGGCGCTATGAAAAGCCCCAGCTATTGTCTGGTGTACTTGTGCAGAAAAACAACAACTGGAGCCGTATATCCTTGACAGCATGAGGTCATTTTGAGACTAAATGTAGACCTGTATCAATCTGGCAGCATTTTAATTAGCCATGAAAACTGCTGGTACAAGTGAAACCGCCATGTGTGTTTATGCATGCAAAAACAATAAGGGAATGACATTGGTTGACTTTGTCATTAGTTGCTTCTCCATTGCTGTGTTTGATATCGCTGTGAGAATACCCTGCCGCTGTTTGCACTCGGCGTCTCAGATAAGACTAATTTTGAACAAATATTTGCATATATTAAAATAAGCCATCATTATTGATTCATCGAAGCTTGAAAAGAAAAGTATGTGATGATGCGGTCTGTTTGGCCTGGTCAACTGATGAGGTCCTCCTGAATGTCAGCCTGGGTTTCTCTTTAATAGGATCAATGCATGAATTTGATCAGAAAGGACACACAAGGTGAACGATGATTAAGAGTCCAGCTGGCAAAGATTTGATCAAAATATTAAGTTAATAAAGGTGTCAAGTTGAGCATGAAAAAGGCTTATAAAGCATATTTAGTGTCCTGATTAACAAAATCACCTTCCAGTGGAGGACAGATTGGACAAAAAAAAATATTTACCAGTAGTGATCAATGAAATATGAAATTATTCATTACAGTGTCATTCAGAAAACAGTCTCAAAGCAAGACCTATTTAGTGGCTGTTGTGGATTTTCATCACATCACATGATCTTCATCAGTGGATGTAGTTTGCTCAAGTAATATGGAGTTGTAGATGTAAATTTTTCATTTTTCTGATCACTTTTTCTAAGTCCTGCTAAAAGATGAAGTATAAAAGTTATAGTTTTTGACCTTAGAAACAGCAGTTTCTTAACTGAATGATAACCAACCAGAAGTAAAGCATTTACTTCTACGCAATAAATAAATAAGGAAGGCCAAAGGAGTCTTGTCTTATCATAAATACGATGGCAGCTCAAAAACATAATTAACATTGTTTTATCATCTTGATACTTTACAACTTTTCCTAATTCCATGAGAATGATTTTTTAACTGAAGACATGTTTTATAATTCACAACTGTTACACATCTGTTTGGGGTCACGGAGACCTCAAATATAAAGCATGGCTAAATTGGAGTGATTTTCACATCTGTGATTGGTGTTGATGATACTTTTTGCAGATCACCATTCCTTCTAAATCCAAAATAAGTTTACTTGGAGTTTTATAACAGTTAATTCATGCATCTAACATGTCTATTTGGCCTCAAACATAAATAACACCACTATATGGGATAAAATATTGTACATGTTTTGTCTTTAAATTAGTTTTTGGCGAACAAAATACATTTATATTTGCTCATATAAAACATGATATTTCCTGTAACAGCTACAGCCATTTGAGTAATTTGGGAACTTCTGCAATTGTTCAAGTATGGCAAAAGGATTATCATGTCAATACTTTTCTACATATTATGTATTAATAAGTTAATTAAAAAAGAAAACAATTTGGATTTTTTTGTAATAATTTTACAGTTATTAGTTTTATGTATACAGTAGTGGGCCATATGGGAGGAGGTAGAGCCAACGTTAACAAAACAAGTTAAAAGTGAGCTATATATTCTCATCTAACATCCTTTTTGTTAATGTTAGAGATAACTTCAATCTCAAAATGGTGGTCATAAAATCTATCAAAATATCACTGACGATTAATTTTTATTTGCTACCTTAAATTAATGATGGCTGACAAGTTCAACAGTCCACACCTTCTTACATGGCCCAGGTTAACTTTAGACCTATTGGTTAAAAATGAACAACAGCCTGTGGTAATAGATTTTAACATGGCTGCAAGACTGGCAGCCACAAGGTCAAATGTAATCACCTTGTTGGTCAGTATTGACATACTGCAGCAGTAATGCAGCAGTAATATGAATATTTTGACATCCGCTTTTATTTGAGATAGGGTGGGTTAATATGACTTTTTACATTAAGTTTAATATTATTATCTGGTTCTTATTAGTTAAAATATATAATCAAATATAAAATAATATATATTATTAATTAGCACACATATATATGTTCCTTATACCAAAAGATGTATTTCAAGGAATCTGTGAGGAAAATGTAAATAAAAAATGTTACAACTGCTCCTGGTCTCCCCTACAACTTTACCTCCATTTACTCCAGTCTCCATACTTGGTCCAGATTAACGTCAATGGAGTCACGTTCGGGGAGGCAGGAGGAGGAGGAGGAGGAGGAGGAGGAGGGGACACCTCCCGCATGTCCTCTCACTCACTCCCAGCACAGGCGGGGCTCAGACGCTCCCTCTACCGGCCAGACAGCGCGCACACAGCCGCCGCTGCTCTCCTGGAGCTGCCGGACCACTCAATCCACGCGTAATTCAGGAATCAGGACTCACTCACACATTCCTCCTGCAAGTGTGGAGCAAGCCGGCGAGGAGCAGCCGTGTCGGCGACAGTGTTTCCTCACAGCCCCGACAGCACGCCGAGGGACGGAGGACAGGGCGAAGACACTTTAGATTTAACACTCCTGAAAAGTCTAGTTGCAGAAACAGAAAAGAAGAGTTGCGAGTTAACCCCGCGGCTCGGGGTTAACGCTACGACGGCGCTGTCGACATGGATAAAGTTATCAATTGTTTCTTTGCTGCGATGACCCTACTGCTGTCCGCCAGAGGGGAAGTTTTTAAAGGTAAGGAGGATTACCTGGAGATTTTTGCACTTACAGAACGTATGCGCAGTCCTGTTTGATGCCGAGAGACCAAGTGGAAGAGAAATGCACTTAGTTTGTCTTATAGTTTGGTCGCAATTTTAAGGCTTTAACTCGTGTTATGGTGTGAATTTGTGCAGTAAAGTAATGTAACTTATAGTAGGGTTGCATTAAAACACCACAGTTAATTTAGGATAATTAGGGAGTTTGCCGCTACAACACAGCCATTCATCAGTTTCTCACCTTTTTGTGCCGCTGTGCGCAACGAGCAGGTGCGCTACGGCCACCGGAGCAAGTCCGCTGCTTCCAGTGCCACTGTTCACTGTTCGTGAGCACTAGTTTACGGAGTTCATTGTTTGTTTCTAACTTTACCTTGATAAGTTGCTGTCTAATGTGATTAACCTCAAGGGATTCACGCAGCAAAGTGACACTGCATGCATGCGCGCCGTTATACGGCGAGGCGATAAGCCAAACGAGACCTACTCTCGTTATTTCATCGTGACCTCCCGGTGAACTTAATTTATACCGTCCCGATGACCATCCAGGCACAGGTTAGAGTCAGTTTAACGTGGAGTTCCCAGACTGAAATGCTCATTGTGAGTTATATTTGGTGGTCAGAGTTGTTTTCTGCAGGTGTTTTTTTTTTTTTTTCCAAAAACGATTCAACTTCTGAGCATATGAGTCATATTCCACGTCATACACGTTATATTTTACATTTCTGGCATAATTTCTTTATTTTTCACTAAAAGTGTCCCACACAAAAAGAATGCATAGTTAATAAAATTCACTTTTTGTGGAACTGTCCAACTGTGTGTGTCCAGCCCTTGTTCAAAAATCTATTACAATTAAATTAACTAGTAAAAATCATCATCTTATTTTGATAGAACAGTTTCCACGGCATGTGCTCTGTTTGCGGATGAGAATAGGGCTGGCTAATGTATAGATATGATATCAATATTATGACTAGATATCATCTCAGATTTTGGATATTTTGGCAAAAGTGTTGTTTTTTCCTGGGTTTAAAGGATGTATTACAGTAAAGTGATGTATTTTCTTTACTTACCAGCCTATTCTAGCTGTTCTGTTTATTTGCCTTTATCCACTTAGTCATTATATTCATGTCACTGATGATTATTAACAAAAAACTCATTGTGCTAATATTTTGTGAAAGCATCACTAGTCATCCCTACAATATTGTTGGAATATTGTTATCAAGGTTTAGTCAAATATATTTTTATATATGATTTTTTTTCCGTATTGTCCAGCCCTGGCTGAGAATACATGCTTCTGGATGTCTCTGAAAAGTGTTTGCTTTTTTCTTTGGAGTTTTGCTGCAATTTGATGAATTTGTTGTTGCAAACTTCCTCCAAACACAGCAATCCTCCTGCTCAAATTAATGATATTCATACGTACAGTCAACTTCATTTGCAGCAGTAAGTCTGTTCAAAGCTTTGTGAAGAGAAAAAGTTGAGGGATTAGCACCAGATAGTGATTTGACTTATTAGAATTAATGTAATAACAGTGCAGACTTTCACCGTCAGTTTAATGGCCATAGATTGCCTCAGGGGGACTTAACATTCAGTCTAATTTAGCCCCTAAAGAGGTCATTTCTGCTGTCTCCATGATGGAATTATCTATGTGGAAAAAGGCACATTAGCCTATATTCATGCCAATCAATACAAAGTTGAATGTCCAGTCTGAGAGGGTGATCGATACAATTAGAGATGCATATAAAAACTTGATAAAATATGGCATATTGTGGCCCCATATCTGATTTGAAGAAGCGATGTGTGAGGTGAAGTTGTGGTGTGATGTCTGTGTGGCTTCACTTTATAACTGGATGGATGCTGTGGGATTCAACAGACAGCTGATGTATTTTTCTGAGAGCCTGTTGGGGGCAGCATGGTACACATATAATATGATACCTAGATGATGAAGTTAAGCTGCTCACAGTGGAGGACCACAAGTCAGACACATAGATCAGGATTCAGATGCACTTTGGAAACTATTCCTGCCTGTGCTGTGACAAAATTTCAGTTTGATCACAACTTTGATTTAATAAAACCAACTTAGCTGCTGAATAAATTACATTTTTGTTTTATTTATGTGTCCCCACTTTATTTAAACAGGTCCTTTTCACATCAGGGATCTTTTTACAGAGGAGAACTATCATTTTCAGAGACGTAGAGGATGTGTTAAAGGGATGATTTGGATTATTTGATGAGGGGTTGACTGATGTTACCTGCAGAAGATGCCACTTAAAATAATCCCCCCCCAAAAAAAAAATCAATACCAGTTTAAGTGTATGCTATGTTTAGAATATTTTCACCGCTTCATCTTGCTGCCAGACAGCCTTTTCTGACAGGAAAACACTGTTATATAAGACAAATACTGCTCCCTCCAAACTAATCAAACTCCACAGGCGAAATCAGTCATTTTACCTCACAGAATACAAGAGTAGCTGGTCTACGTCTACATCAATTTGGTAGTTTGTTTGTGTTATTTTGTGACTTTGATTAATCTAAACGGTCCTTTTAAGACACCACAATAACACAAACAAACAGGCAGTGGAAGACCAGTAACTGCCTTGTTCTATAAGGTAAAATTAATTTTGCCTGTGGAGGTTGGTTGGTTTGGAGAGATTGATATTTGGCATTTTCTGACATCAGTTTCCCATCAGAAAAGGTTGTCTGATGACAAGGTAAAGTAGTAAAAATATTCTAAATATAGCATAAACTTAAACTGATTTTTCAGGTGGGTCTTTTTTTGAGTGGCCACAATACATTTTGTCACTGACTCTGTCCACAGTAGTACATTGCATAGCATCGGTGCTGGTTCCCCTCAGTGCTTCTCCAAACTGGAGGCATACCGACTGTAATACACTGACTAGAGATAAGTACCTCATACAACCCCACATCAAATAATCCGAACTATCCCTTTAAAACACTTTATGATAAATAAACAGTTTTTATCAAACAGTGTGAACGCTGGGGGTCTATTTTAGTGACTGAAAACTCTCTTACCCTGAAGCTCAAAGTATTCCCAGTCCATTTTATGTGAGGTTCATCAGTCTTGCCCGTTGGCAACCTCTGGACTGGGAGATTTATTGAAGTGGGCTTCACTGCAGGGCTCCCAGTGGTGCCGAAACCATCGATAAATGTGCTCCTAATTGCATGAGTGTGTGTGTAAATATGTAAACCAGGAAGAAATCAATTGGATGTGTGTTCCCTCTCTCCGGCTAGGTGACGGATTAGCCACACACGGATGGAGAGGTGGAGGCTAAATATGAGCCTGAGACATTTGTTATGGAGAGTATGTGATAACAGCTCATGTGATAATTAGATCACTGAGGTAACCAGAGTACCAGTCGACTTCAGCGCCTTGTGACTGTGCAGCCTCAATTCGATCACAGAGAACGCTCCTTTACAAGTCTTTTAATTTACGTATGAGAAAAAACACGGAAAACGACTCCATAGTCAGGATCACGCTGTATCAGTTTCATCTGCTGCCTTTGTGAACCTGTTTATGCACCTGGATATCTGCTTCAGGGCATCATACACTCTGAGACATAAAGGGGATAACTAGAACCAAAGGGTTCTAGTTCCTGTGTTAGATAGGCGAAACATTTTGGTTCCTGGTACAACATTTCAGAGGGTTCTTCCTAGAACCCAACATAAAGGGTTATACTTAGAACCATTTGTGAAAGGTTTCATCCAGAGCTCCCTTAGTATGGTTTATATGGCATAATGGTTCCACCCAAAACCCTCTCTGGGGGTTCTATCCAGAATCTCTCCATCTTCTAAGGGTGCTAACAACTTCCCACACCTGGGGTTCTACCAAGACTCCTTTAATATTCCAGTGGTTTTATCTAGAACCCACCCAGGGGGTTTATACCAGTAACCCTTTTATATTCCAGTGTTTTCATCTAGAACCCAATGATGGGGTTCTACTGAGAACCCCTCTATATTTCAAGGGTTTTATCTAGAACCCACAACAGGGGTCCTACTGAGAACCCTTCTATATTCCAGTGATTTAATCTAGAACCCCCACAGAGGGTTCTGCCAAGAACCCCTTTATATTCCGATGGTTTAATCTATGATTCAGCCAGCGGGGTCAACGGAGAACCTTTCTATACTCCAAGGATTTTATCTAGAACCCACCCAGGGGGTTCTGGCGAGAGCATTTTTTCTACTATGGTACAAAGAGCCCATGATGGATTCTTTCTATCAAAAAGGGTTCTTTGGATTAAAATGTTTCTTAATGGAACAAAAGGGTTCCATTTTGGAACCCTTTTGTTCTAAGACTGTAGAGATGAAGTGTTCTTTTGTTGTTCCCCTCCCTGTTGCATTCACGGTGCCCACTGGATGCTCCAGGTTCAGAGAGAAAACAAAAAAACCCACAACACTATAAATCACTTGTTGTGTTCGGCCAGTGCTTCTGTTTTCTACATTATGAAGACAGCTTTTTTTTTCTAGAAGGCCTGCCCTTTGATATCTATACTCTGTCTTTTGACCGAGCACATTAAATTCCAGCGAGCTGCACGCTTTGTTATGTTTACCACCTTTTCCAGCAGCCATAAAACCTGCCTCGTTTTCTGATAGGGGGCGAGCCGCCGTGTGTTGAGAATAATGCCCGTGCTCGGGAGTGTAGAGCCGTAGTTTGTCATTGCAGAGTGACTGCTGCTGATAGTGTCCTGGTTGACCGATCCTGATTGCCATCCAAGCTGTGACTAAGGAGTAAAACAACACATTGGCTGCTCGGGAAGATAAACAGCACTTCATTTGAAGTCTGGCAATAATTTAGATAGTTTTTCACTCATGAAATGTTTCTTTTCTTCTCTTTTTTTTTCTTCTTCTCCCAGCTGACTCAGATTTAATAGAGACTTTTCCGAAAGGTGTCCTGAAGGGTGGCAGTTTCCTTTGTGTGAGCCAGTGGAGAATGAAATTAAATATGCATGTGATTTTTTTTTTTTTTTTTTTTTATGGCTTCAACCAATGTTGGAGGAGAAGAAAAAAAGCTCCGTGGTGATTGATGATAGTACAAAGCAGAAAGTGAGGTGTCTACATTCTTCTGTAACTTTGCTTTTCAGACACTTATATTATGATGATAATGAAGGTGGTGGAAACACATGGATTTACTGAAGCTGTTCAAACACTGCGGGTACATGTGTGACTTCCTAGAAAAGGGTCTGCTGAGTTTGTCAGCAGGGCTGTCTTAAGACTGATCACGGCTGGTAGACATGGTGGTGGTGGGGGGTGCCACTTTAAAAACTAAACTTTAAGAACTTGCAATATTAAGTACTGCCGTATAAACTTCCGTTTGAAGTGACTAGACTGACAGGAGTATTATCCATTTTTCACTAGCAGAGAGGACTAACGTAACTCTGCAGTATGTGTGAAAAATAAAATCACTGCTGTCTGAGTTCTAACATGTTTTGGCACAGGACTCCAGTACCCCGTTTTACATAGTATCTGTGCAACGTAACTCTACTCCCAATAACAGCAAATACTGCTGTGCCTAAAGGAAATTTACACCCTAACCCCTGGGGCTGTCCCCTGATAGCTGAAGATTGGAATCACTGGCTGGAGACGCCTCAATCGACTGAGATTCTTCCAGTCGAGCATTTTTTTCTTCTATTTCTTTGTGCGCATTACAGGTACAGTATAAACAAGATAGAAGCTTAGAAAAATGCACAGGGAGAGCATTTCAATGAGGAATTAAGAGGAATCATAGCTATGTTATATTAGCTGGCGTGCTTTGGCATTTTTTAGCTGCGTAATTGTACACAGAGCAATGCAACAACATGGCAGGCTGTAAACTAAGGCTGCATGATATCAGTCATGCTGAGATCATCTTGCCTGAAATTGCAATTTGAGCTACAGTTAGTGGGAATGATAATTTTTGCATCACAATTTTCATTTCCTCTGAAAAAAATGTTAAAATCATGATTGTGTGACATTTTGGGGTACGTACCAAAAAAACATGTTTTCTTACATCTGGAGAACAAGATTTTGAAACCAGGGCATCTCTGCAGCCCCGCAGTACTTCATTACAATGCTTTTTGTCACATTTTTTTTTAGCAATAATTGCAAGGTTCTGCAAGTTGGATATTGCACTTGGCCACATTGCAGTTTCCATGATATTGCTGTTAATTGTGGAGCCCTACTGTAAACTTTACTAACTGAACCTGAAAATCACCATAAACCACCAAACTAAGTGTGATGGAAGTGGAGAGGAGTGATAAAAATGAAGCGCAGGTGGCGCGTGCTGCAGCAGCCACTACACCAAAGCGCACAGGGCAGGTGATGCTTGCTTGTTTGCTTGCGCTTGTTTTTGTGGTGATCAGCTCAGATTGTTATTCGAAGTGTCTGACGACATTATGGAGGATCGCTACAGTGAGAAAATAAGCTGTTTCTGGTTCTTTCAACCAGAAACAGCAGTTTTATTGCTCTCTCCAAACTCACCACAACGGAAATCTAAATAAAACTCATCAAGAACTTTTTGGTTTGTCTTTCCCCTGTTCCGACAATCACTAACTGTGGTTTGGTCGAAATAAATCCTAAATTCATGGTATGAAGGAGTCTTGAGCTTGCAGGGAACGTGATCTGGTATTATCATGTGTTTTGGGTGGATACACCCAATAAGCTTGGAAGACGCACTGAGATCCAATCTCTCAGATCACATTCAGAGGTGGTCAGGGCCATATGTGACCACATTCTTTCAGCAGTACGTACGGAGTGTGTCCTGGGCCACACTGAAGGACCGCCTGCTCAACTGGTTTCACTGTAAGGCCACATTCAGACAGAGTCAGATGATGCAGCAATTAATCACATGATTGTGTGGCATTGTGCATGAGTGTTTATGTGTGCTTAGAACATAATCCTGATGATCGCCAGCTTGTGATTGACCACTGCAACAACATGGGGTTGCGTTTCTCCAAAAGTTGACTCGGTTTCAACTTTTCTGCTGCATGACACTGCTTTTTTTTTTTCAGCAGCCCCCACTGCCACAGGCTAAATGCACTACCCCCATTCAAAGTAAATGAGATAACTGGGATTATGTTATTTATTTTGTGTAAAAAACATCCTTGGCCCCACATGTTGGCTGTTGTGTTGCTAGTTAAGAATTACAAAGCATCTGGTCATTTGCAGATGGAAATTATATAGCCATGTCTTTATTTGCATATAGAGCAGAAAGGTGCGATCTAATCAAAAGTGGTCATTTGAGGCACATCTGGAAACGCATTGTAATGACAGGTGTGACCTAACGTATTATAAATTTGTTATCGGATCACCCAAGATGCATTTTAATCCCTGGTTATAAACAGGTTCTTAGTTTGCTATCTGAAGCATCAGCAGCAAATGTCAGAAACTGGTGTCAGTCCCTCGAAATCAAACATCAACAACATTTTTGTGGAGAAAGTCTTCATATGAGAGGAAGACATCTAGCTACTATTTTGCTATCCTCATTAGACTTATTATATCAGAATAACAAAACATGTTGCATTTTGAGTAAAGGGCACACAGCTTGACGCTTTATTCAGCTTTGTTTCATTGGGAAAAGACGGCATCTGTTCTCTGGAAGTTGCCACAAGGCATTCTTGGAAATGTAGGAAACCAGAAACTGAAGTAATAGATAAGGGAGGTACAGGAAAATTCAACACACCGAAAGAAGTAAACAATATTTCATCACAAAAGAACTCCAGAGACACCTGTAACATCGCAGACTGATGATGCAAAGGAGTGCGTGAGTAACCAAGGGTGGACTTTTCCATCAATTTAGCAGCAGGTAACACAGTGCGGAGATTGAATCGGTCAACTGTTCTGTTCAAACTTTTATTATTGACACAATTTGTAACACTTTAAATGGGACATTAGCTGGTTGGTAGGTGTCTTGGCCATTTGCAGTAACTATACAACTCTGTCCACATAGGACAATAATTCACAAATGTTTGTGTTTCTGTCATGGATGAAGACTGCTGGGTTACTGTGTTTTTCCACTTCAGAAATAGTATTTAACTTCTGTAAAAAGAAACAAAAAATTAATAAAAGTGGTATTATGGGTGGGCTTAAGAAGTTCACTGGAAAGAGCGGTCTGTTTGCACAGTGACACAGTTTTTGTTGTGCTGTCTCTGTTCTCAAGCACATGGGATTTAAAATGACTGAGGTTTAAGTCTTAACTCTGAGCTTTAATGTGGAGGTGTTTAAATCTTCATCAGATGAACAGGGCACAGAGTATAGGCCTTTTGAAACAGAGAGTTAGGGCACAGACAGTAATTAGATTGTGGCCTATATGTATTTGCCGTTGTATTATGTGAGGAACTAATGTCAGTTTCCCGTGAATTGTCTGCAGGTGTAATGGATCTGTCTTTTACCATGTCTGCGCTCATGAAGACTCTGTGAGGCTGAAACTGCTCAGCGTTTTAAACTAATTTGCCTGACTGAATTAAAGGGCCAGTATGTAGGATTTAGTGGCATCTAGCAGTGCGTTGCAAACACTTAGCTTCACCTTATCGTGTAGGAGAAACTATGGTGGTCGAAAAACTCAAAAAAAAAAACCCACAAATAGCCAAATGTTTAGTTTGTTGCTTCTGGACTACTGCAGAAACATGGCAGTGTAACATGTTGGAAGAGGACCAGTGCCCTCTGTAGATATAAACTGCTCATTCTACAGTAATGGAAACATTATTTTCAGGTGATTACACACTAATGAAAACATACTTATGAATAATATGTTACATTTCTGCTTTTTCTTTTTGTCTGCTATGACGTACATATCTGCTCTGTAAATGAGTTTTCCTGTGTCCCAAAGGGAGGAGAAATTTATGTTTTAGATTTTTTAGGTTTCATGATGGCACCGCTACTTTTGCATTAATTCAATGGAATACTGTTCACCATCTATATAGATGGAGAACTTATTTCCATACAGCCAATCTTGCATAAAGCAGTAAGGCAGAGTCAATCCGAGCTAGACAGCAGCCTCCTTTACAGGACAGACTCTGACTCTCTGCTAAAGTCACCCTCTTATCTAACTTACAAACATAAACACACATCTTGTCCTGCACCTTAACTTGTTGAATGAGCGAACAAACAAACATTCACTGGGGAAAAGTGCACTGCTAACATCAGTATGCAGGCTAGATAGCGAATTAGCTGCTCAGCTGCAGGACTTTAAACAAGTGTGCCTGCTAATGTCACTTCAGTCGTGTTAGTTGCTGCTGTGGTCCTCACTCTTTATTACGACTGCTAGCAACACGCTGTCTACCCATGACTTGTAGATACGGAGCAAGTTTGTTTACTTTGTCTGTTGTTCACTACGGTGTAAGACCAGCACTCTGGCAGCCTGCCGTCTGCTGTCAGTCAAGTTCAAAAGCCTTGTTTACACCGGACAAAAAACCCACTGACATCTGGCTTTTGTCTTCAATGGGAAAGAATGCAATCTGCATTCATTCCCGGGTCCTATGACTCTGCAGTAGTCACAGGTATTTATCGGCTGCAGCTTCGGCAGTGATGGAAACTTCACACCCGGGCAGACATGCTAATTTTCTTCCTTTTTGTGGCAGAGGCGATGAAGGCTTGTCGCTTCTGGCGTTAACTTCTGCGAGTCTTTCGCTTGTTTTCCATACACATGTGCTGGCTTGGTTCGACTCAGCTATGGCAGCTGGTGAGTTTGCACCTGCTGTAAATTGTGTATTTAACTGATGACGAGCTTGTCTTGGCTCAACCAGCTGTAAAATGGTGGATCAACACATTAATTTCCTATAAATTCTTCACAATAATGATATTTTGTTCTTTAAAAGCTTTCATCAAGCAGCAAAATCAGGAAATGTTAACATGACTCCTGTACAGCTGAAAGTGAACATGAAAAGTAAAATAAAGCAGATACCTGACAGTACAAACAGGAACACAGGAAAGAAACTGAACTTCAACCCACAAAGGAGAAGCTCCAAGAATACAAAAACATGAGTTGAGTCTTACCTTTCGGAAAAAAAAAAAAAACCTAGAAAAGCAAACTTGTCTACTGGCAATGGGAAATGAGTCAATTGGCCACTTCTAGTTTATAAAACCTGTGCATGTGTGCTAATTTTGTTGTAAAAATGGTCAAAGGCTGACATGTCCTTCCAGCTGGTGATGCAAGAGAGCATTTTCTCATGTTAAAAGACCCTTTTTCTTCCTTTTAATAATACAAAACTGTTAACAATAGATTTTTCAAAAAAGTGCTGCAAAAATGAACGTCTAAAAGTGACTTCAGTTTGACATTAAAACAACTATTCTCCTTGGTCTGCTTCTGAGTGCCTGAAGAATATCTTTTATTCTTTTGTCATATTTAGTATTTCGGTGTTGAATCCTTCCCCAGTGCTGACCCCCAGACATCAGCTGACTCTTCAGTCACCTTCAGTCTGCTCCTCGGCGAGAGAAACACATGATAATTTGGACCGAGAGTCAGATGACTGACCTGACTGGTCAAAAACATTCCACAGTTGACCATAAAAAGCTCTCACTGTATGATTAGGATCATTGTCTTGCTGTGCCGTCCTGAAATTGAATGACTTTGTATGAAATGGCTGTGATTACACTCAAATTAAAGCTCAATTTAAAGCTTCGAGCTTAAATCAAAGCTGAAAAGGTCAAATTGCTGGAGTCCAGAGGTAACACAACAACAAACATGTGACCGTCCAAACACTCGTGGACTTTACTGTACAGTAAGTGTGTAAATTGGTTAAGCGCTGGCCTATCACAGCCACTTTCCAGCAAAAGAAAGTGAGTAAAAACCTTCGAACGCAGAGACTACCAATATGATCATCATCTTCATATCCCTGGAGTGCCACTCTACATTCAATCATTAGCTGTTGATTTGCAAGTGATTTTATTTACATTCTTGAGAGGCAGTAGTAGTTTGAAGTTCATTCTCGAGGCGGCTGATGTGGCTATGTTATCTGGGAGCTGTGCAGCGGAATGATAATTGGCCTTGAGATGTGACTGTGTGAAGGATGCTGGACAAACAGAGCTGCTCTAATTATACACAGCTCCTTCTTCAAATGAAGAGGATAAAAGCTAATGAATCGCACACAGGCCAGCACAGGGGCTGCCTAATGAAGAGAGAGTGAGAGACAGAGAGGGGAGTGTGTTTTGTATGAGAGAGAAAGTGTTAGTGTGTCTGAGGCATGCTCCAACAACTCTGTGATCTCATCACCATGTCGAAAAAAAAAAAAAAAGTGGTAGAAAAACAACAACTTACTATGCAGCGGATCATGTTTACAGAAGTCTGCATTCGTTGTAGGTGGCTCGGAGAGTCCAGGCACTCAGGAAAATTTCACTAATTAATGCTCCAAGGGTCTCAATTGTTATTAATGGTGACGAGAAGGAGGAGGGGAAGGAGGGAGGAGGAGGAGAAGCAGTTTAAATCAGGACATTACAGTGTGTGTCTGCTCAGTTGATTTGTAGGTCTCCTCTGCATGTTGGCTCACTTTTATTCAAAATTTTAAAAAAATATATTTTTATATGTGAAAAAATATTCGCCTCTGCTATCTTCAGGCATGCAAACTGGGAGAAAAAAATAGATGTGGGATCTGAATGGGGGTATGCTACCTGGGGATTTTTTTTTTTTTTTTTTTTTTGATAAGCCACTAAATGCTCATTTCTGATGATTTCTGATTTTAGGATGCCTCTGGTGTTGGCCACACACTAACAGAATTAAAAGACTGAGCAAAATAAAGTATAGTATATTAATAAATAATAAATGTTTACATCCTGCAATGCATGCATGAGTGAGCTCTGACCCAAAAGCAAAGGAAAACCACACAAATGGATGATAGTAAACAATAGAGCAGATAAGTTAAGTAGAGCCCGACTGATTCGAATTTTTGGGGCCGATGCGATACCAATATTAGGGAGTAAAAAATATTCCAATTGATATATCAGCCAATATTCTTTATTTATTTATATATATATAAAATTCAAAATGGTAGCAGGGCAATGAAACAGTTAACATTCACTCCAAAAAAAAAAAAAAAAAAAAATAGAATAACTTGAAGTGAAAAAGGATCAATATACATAAAATGCTGCTTTATAACAAAACTAAGCAGAAAACAATTTGCATTATCTGTAAAAAATAAATAGATAAATAAAAACGACAGTATAGCTGTGCTAGGCCAATATTGGGCTCATAATATTGGCTGGCAAATGTATGTCTTGCCTAAAATTTAAGACTACTACATCATGATATTCTGGTTTCCTGCAATTTGGTCTCTTATTTCAGGCTTTCTGACTGCCTGGCAGTTTTCAGTTGACACCTTTTCTGTAGTTTTGTGGCATGCGCCACTGTGGCAACTTTGTTTCATACAGCAGGTTACAGACCAGTGGCCTCCCGCTGTACTGTGACTTTGTTAACAGTCGATGCACATGCACCCTTTGCACATTCACACCTTCAGACAAACTAGGTGCTGGAAATCCTTTAAAACACTGTTTGAAAAGTGCTTGGATTTTGGATTAAGTGCTTAAAACAGCTTGACATTGCAGTTTTGCATTATAGTACATCTATAATAAGTCGTTACCTCACTGAGGAGTCTGCTTTTTAGATAAAGAAATAAAATCAGTCAGATTTTGTCTCAGCCAGGTTGTGTGGGAGTCTGTTGTTTTTTCCTTTAATTTGTCATCCTTCAGTAGATTTCTATCTCAAAACAGAATTTTGGTTGTGCATAGCACAATGACATCTTATTTAATTGGTGATAATGAAATAATCATTTTGAGTATATGTGTATAAATATGTAATATAGCAGAGCTGTAAGGTGCTGGAAAAGATTGAAAATGTAACTTGAAAATTCTCAAAACGTGCTTGAATTTGACTTTGTTAAAGGTGTAGGAACCCTGATCAGATGTTGGTGCTCCACTATTGTGGAACTTGCTTTAAGTATGATCTGCAAGAATCACGTAGGTGACCTATTCTGGATTCAAAATGGTGGCAAGTTTGCTTGTCTGTACCTGGAGAATTAACTCTGTATCAGTGACCAGTGACTGTCAGTTGCACTGATAGTTTTACGCTGAGATTGAATTGACCCTGACCCGACCCCTGCACATTCCTCACTTATCTTCTAAACCTGCTGTTCAATCAGCTGGTTTCTATTCAGCATTGTCGCCTGTATATCCTAGGGGTTATTATGTGCACTGAAATTGATTCTGATAGAGCACACTTTGATATTTGGTTCAGGTGAGCATATAGCCTTGACCTGAAGTCTCAGGCTCAATTTCAAGTCTGTCAAATAAAACTCCAGCCACCACCGGAGGAGTCACGTAGTTGAGAGAAGGTGCAAAGTTTCTTGTGTAATTTCATGAATAACTCAAGTTGCCTCCTTCACGGGACAAGTGCACTTGCTAACTTATTGGAGGAGACTCTGTTTCGTGCCAAAAAGCTGTCTGCGTGGGCTTGATGCGCCTCACACGACTGGTGGCAGTGTAGGTGGAGGAGGGGGGCTGCTGCTACTGCTGTTTCACCTTGTCTCCTGTTATTTATTAGGCTTCTGTCAAGGCTCAGGCAGTAGGCAGGTGTACATCCCTCCTCCTCCTCCTCCTCTTCCCATCCGGGCCTTATGAGTATAACCAGGGGCAAAATTCTCCATTACTGTCAGTCTGAATCTGTTGGCATCACATTAGCGCACGTCATGCAGTCATTAATGCATTAGGCCTTGTTTGAGTGCCAGTTATTTGCATTGGCTTTTACACTGTCTATTTGCCCTTGTGCTAAAAGCTGCCTTGGCTGAACCTATTGACTATTTAACTGTTCAATAATGAAGCGATCCCAGAGGATGGATTAGGCCTCAGTGGTCCTGTTGAATAACAGTTATTAGGACGTGAAAAAAACAACATTAAGGCTGGAGTGCACCAATAGGATTAATTTTTAAACCCATTTAAATCACGGTTTAACTTCAAATTATGTTGCACCAAACTTTTAAACAAGCTCAGAATTAAGAAAGATTAAATTTAAACTTCAGTTTAATTTTTATTCTTAACCTTGATTAAATTCACTTCTTTTTCACCAAAACTTAAAACTACAATCTAAACTGTGATCCAGTATTAATTTTAAACTTACACTTGAAGAGGTTTAACCTTTAATACTGCTGCCTTTTTGAAATGGATTGAGCAAAAAAATAAATAAAATAAAATAAAATACAATACAATTCCCTAGAAGAAAGTGATTCCTTGCCCAGTAAAGGAAGAGCAGAGCAGCCAAAAGTTAACAGTTTCCCCCTCTTTCATGCTTACTGGGTCCCGACGGCTCTCAAATTTATTTTTCATTCATTTTAATTTGGATGAGCAAGCATCTCCATGTTGATTAAACCAAACTCATTAATTTTGGTTTACACAACTAAACTTAGATTTACTAAACTGAGATTAGTTTTTAATTGTGCAACAAAGCTCTGCTTAATCTTAAATCTGGATTTATTCAACTTAAAACTAGTTTAGTTAAAAACTGATTAGAGATCATCTTAGAGCTTATCTGCTAAGCCATAATGAGTAGGCTAATGAGGCTAACAGTTTTTTTTTTAGCTAGCTAGCAAACTTTATAACAGTTAGTTATTTTTTTAGTCAGTTAGCAAACAGTATAACTTTTTTGTTTTTACTTTAGTTAGCTAGCAGTATAAAATTTTGTCAACTTTTTAACGAACTAGAAAACATCACATTTAGTTTTTAGCTAGCTAGCAAACAATGTAACTTTTTTCTTTTTAGCTAGCTAGCAAACAGTGTAACTTTTTTCTTTTTAGCTAGCTAGCAAACAGTGTCATGTTTAGTTAACGTTTTTAGACAGCTGGCAACTTGATGTTCACTGTTTGGCCAGTTTAAGTATATAGGGCAGCCAAAAGTTAAATGTTTCCCTCTCTTTTTAATTTATTTTAATTTTGGTAGTCTCACAAATGATGTTTGATCTCCATATAGATCAAACTCTATTTAATGTTGGTTTACATCACTTAACTTGAATTTACTAAACTGAGATTAGTTTTTAATTGTGCAACAGAGCTCTGTTTACCTTAAATCTGGGTTTAGTCATTTTTAAGATAGTTTTGCTAAACTCTCATTAGAGCTAATCTTAGATTAAATTAATTTTGTTGGAACAACCCAGTCTAACTATCATATACATTTTTATGGCCTTTTGTGAGGGACTTTTTTTTGAACTTTTATTTAGCCCCTGCATGTTTTTAATGCAGCTGTGTCCCTGTAGCATATGATCTCACAGCTAACAGTCGAGTACACTATTATCCACCCTTATCCTCCACTTCTTCCTCCCAAAGCAGAATGTACCTGATTATACTCCTATCGGTCACACTCTGGCGCCTATTTGGAGGCTGTTATCTGTTTGCGGTGGAGACTCCTCGGGGAAGCATACAGCCGATAAGAGACTGTTGTTCTGTAAACAGCCCTCTGACCTCCTCAGGCTGGGCTTGGCTCCTTTTCAAATGGGTCTCTTTTGTATTGGCCCGAAGCTCAAACCTCCGCGTGACCGATTCCCCAGGGGAAGGTTTAATGGCATTACTGTACGCTCCACACCACGCAAGGTGGTCACTCCAGCGCTGTCAGAGCTGGAGGGGGGTGTCCATGCCCTCGGAAGCCGAGGGAAACAGGGAGACTGAGACGATGGGAATGATGTTGGTGAAAAGATGTGCTGTTGTCTCCTACTGAGCATTCCAAAAATGAGGATGATAACGTGAATGACTCCTTTATGCTCCTAAACTGGAAGTAACTTGTGGGAATGGAATTATCTGATGAAACTGTGAGGTTTTCCTTCAGTGTCAGTCACCATTTTAGTTTTTAACCATGTGGCAAACCTCTTATCACAACATAAATTATGTTCTCAGTTGTGCTTGTACCTCTGACAGTCTAAATGAATGAAATCTGACATGAGACAAGTGCATTAAAGGGATGGTTTAGATTATGTGGTTGCATGAGGTGCTTATTGATAGCCAGTGTATTAGAGACAGTAGATGGAGGTTGGCATGTTCGCAGTTAGGAGAAGTAGAAAGGAGGAAGCTAAGCAATCAGCAGCGAAACGTCTTTTGGCCACTTAACAAAAGGCCAATCTAAAAAAGCTAATATCAGTTTAAGCGTGTGCTATGTGTAGAATATTTTCATCGCTTTACCTTGCCATCAGACAACCTTTTTTTCTATAGGGTAAATATTGCTCTCTGCAAAGCAACCACACTCCTTAAGGAAAGAGGAAATTTGAGGACTTGAGGTTTGCTTAACTAAAACTGATAAAAGACTTTGACTTGGTATTTATGACTTGAGACTTGAGACAGATGACTTGAAAGAACTTGACTTTAGGATTCAATGATTATGTTCTCAATGACAGTGAAAAGAAGAGAGCAGCAATATGGAGTGTCTGAAGCACCTTAGACGTGTGTTAATATCCCAAGGAGAAATGGTGCTATAAGAGCTCTAAGATTTTTACAATTTCAGAGCATCACCTCCAGCGTTGTTCATTTAGGAGGCTTATTATTATTGATTTACACAAAATACCAGTAAGATTTATAAGGTGTAAGCAGGTTGCAACAGGACTTTGCTTTCGTCATGGTCAGAGGTGTAAATATAGACAATGTGGTTGCAGAGGGGCCCTATAACAATGTGTGGCCGGAGATTGCCATCTCAGAAATATAGGCTGTGTTCAAAGAAGAAATTGCCACTTGTTATATATGCCCTTGGCAAGCCCATCTCAATTATGGTTTTATTTATTTATTTACTTATTTTATTTGGGTAATCTGTTGTTTGTGACACAGAACCATCTGGGAAGTCGTCCTTAGAAACTATTTGGAAAAGGGCAGGCATTTTCAAAAAACGTGGCAGGTGACTGGATGAACTATCTGTCTATCACGCCTAACAAAGACGAACTTCAACCAATCAGATCAAACTCTTGCCAAAGTTCTGATATAATTGATGCTATCGCAGTATCTACGCTAACCTCTTCAGGAGCCACCATTGTTTGTTCAAGACAAGCCGCTTCCATGGACGCATCTTGCTGCACTTAAAACCATCATAGCTCCCACTGGCTGTAGCTGCCAGTAGTCCCTCCTTGGACGCTGATTGGCTGCACTACTTTTGGTGTGGATACAAATGGATAACTTGAAACCTGGCAAGCTGGATTCTTGCGTGATCTTGTAAATCCAGCTGCCTCACAAAAGTAAATAGTCAGTAGCAATCTGGCACCAATTATATGCTTATACTACATAAACTATAAAAAATGAAATGAAATGAATAATTAATATAATAAATATAAATATTATAATTATTTCTTATTTTCTTTGATATGAGTTGACAGATATGCAACAGTCTAAGTAACTAATTTGACTATAAAATCCAACACATACCGTGATGTGGACGATATGCAACCAAACTGGTTGCATCCTCATACAATCCCACTTCAAAAAATCAGAGCCATTCCTCCTTCATTATCTCTTCTTGGAAAATTTCTGCTGGACAGCTGGACTGGATCAAGGACGATCCTCAGCTCCACCAACGTCACCTCAGTTTTTGACGTAATCCTTGTTTAATTTGCCGGCGTGCCTGAGCAAATGGTGCATTGAAAATCAGTGGCCATGGGCTGTGCTGCGGTGAACTGTTGTACTAAATCACTTTTGGTGTTAAACACTGCTTCATCGACACGGCTATTGAGACACACAGCTGCGGGGCCCGTGTTAAAGACAGAGTAAACACAAAACAATAACTGGAAAAGATGATGCTTGGCTTGAAGCTTGACTCCCACCCTGTAATCAGAGTTTGCCACGCTAAAGAAATTACAGGGCACAGGAGTCATTAGAAGTGTGGGTGCAGCTCCGCATTGCAAACGGAAACAAAGTTGAAAACACATGTTTTTGGAATAATGCACATCTGAATAAACAAACCGGTGAAAATCTGACAAGTTGATTGTAATGATAGTACGCTGCCGGCCGGGAGAATGAATTCAGTTGGATGTGATGTCTTAGAGAGGTATTGGTATCAGGGCAAAAGGAGTAATTAATGTGGAAAGCCTGTAGCATCAGTTGGTTTTTCAACAACGTTATCAGCTTCACATATCATGACAAATATTGCTCGACTTAAACAAGTTAGAAAAGAATGAACTTGTTTGTTATATTTCTCAGAAGCTATTACCGTGAAACAATCACACTTTGATTTTGATTTTTAAAGCGGTTTGTACAGTTGCCTTTATGCACTCTGTAGCCTCAAGAAATACAACTAAAATGCTCTAATGTGAATATTTTTCTGTCGTGTGAATATCATTACACGCTGCTGAAGCTATGGTTTGACTAAAATGCAAACATATCTTTTCCATGTCCTTCTAAGTCTTTGAGCAAAGTCCCAAGGCTAACTGAGGATTTCCCTATTGCCATTTCCAGATCTCTAAATGGGGCATTATTCATAATAGGATCCTGGCTGAAGGTAGACAGGCAGTAGAGACATTTAAAGAGGCAGGGACAAGAAAAAAGATCTGGGAAACGATAAAAACCCTTAAAACATAGAATTTTTTCACTTTTTTTCTGTTTTGTTACCGCATAGGTTTGTTTAACCAAATCTAAATAAGTCCTTCGCCCTAATCACATGGGACTAGTATTTTTGTATTGATTATGGAGGTGATGTGTGAATCTTATCTTGTGAATCCTGTGTGAATCTGCCATGCCTGCAAATTGCAAAGTAAAAATGAAGTTCACTGAACACAAGGTAATATATTGTGATAAAATCAGTCCTGTGCGAATCGGCATCTCTGTGATTTGGGGTCATTTATTACAACACATGTTTTCTGAACAAGAATGAAATTTGAACTACTGGGGGGTGAGATCAGCTAGACAGAGCGATGAAGACAGAGAGGGTAAGCTAGAAAAGTGTATTTATGCTTCTAATACCAATGTAGGAAGTGGACAAAACCACTGTAAACTGCTGAAGAACAGACGCTCTGCTTCTGAAACGATGATGTTACACAGAGTCCTCTGGGGGATTAGGGATGGATATCATTGAAAAACTTTTGATACCGGTACAGATACCTTGGCTTTGATGGCTAGGTTTTTCTAGAGCCGAAAATTGTGAGGTCTTTAATTTTTGTTTCAGATTTTCTCATTATATGCACATTGAAGTAAGCTAACCTTTAACTTAATTAAATGTATAAACGTGAGCAGAATTAAGTGTTGATATTGGTGAATTTTTGATATAACACCCATGCCTGCCTTGGACAGGCCAGTGTTGCTCTTCTTTGGAGCAGCTCTGGCTTATGTAGTCGCTGGGAAGTTGCAGCAGCATCAAACATTGCAGATCAGGCTTGCAGTAGCCTGGTGAGGCAGAGGCACACAGGCTGGGTTCAGAGGATGAATAATTCACTCCCATGAGCCCAGACTTCTTGCCGTGAGACTAATATTCAACAGCACCTGTGTGTCTGAAAATCTCCCCCCTTCAACCCACCAGGTTCCTCTCCCTGGGGAAAACCTCACCCCAGCATCACCCCAGCTGTGCTTTCTCCAAACTGACAGAATAGCACTGCCGTGGCTGGAATGACAGAAGTGTACAGAACAAACCTGGTTTGGTATACACTAAGCTGCTGTGTGACTGGACTCAGAAATACTGAGAAAAGTTTGAACATAATTAGAGCTGGGTATCGAACTTCTATACTTTTTTAGTATAGACAGAAACATGATTGTAGCACCGAGCTTTGAAACCAATCAGGTACCAGGCTGGCACAGAGTTTCTGGTCAAATTCGTTATCTGTTACGTATTCTTTGATCATGTACTGCCTGATCAAAATCAATATTTTGCTAGATGAGAAAACAGTCTCACCCCAATGTTCATTTAGCAGCTTTTTTGGGAGCGTTTGATCATGTCACATGGTCTTTGTCAGCAGAGTTGCCCAGTTGACCCTTCCTAAGTACCGCCGCTTTTTGCTCTTGGCTCACATTACTAACACTGTCAGATGCAGAGGTTGCACTGACAAATATTTTCCATCATTGACTGAATTTTTTGAACAATGATGGAAAAATCAGAAGGCTGTCCGTCAGACTAAAATAACAAGGGTGATCTACCATAACGAGTGGTTGTTTCAGTTGCAGTAAGGAAGATATCACCATAAACCATATAAAAGACAGACAGAGAAATCTTTAGCCAAATAATCACAAATTCACCACACGGACATCAGGGACATTTCAGGTAAAAAGTTAACAATTTAAATTAGAATGACAGGTAATATTAGATTATGACAGATTTTTTAATGCACTGTCCATTAAAAACTAGCTAACTAACAAATGATGGCTAGTTAGCTAGCATTTAGCTAACATTAGCTAGTCTATCAGATGATTTGTTTTCATGTTTTTTCTCTCTGACTTTTTAAACATTCGCTAACTTAAGGCTTTTAAACATCTTAAAAACAGGGCTGTGACTAACAACTATTTTCATGGTTGATTAATTGGCAGATTATTTTCTTGATTAATCGATTAGTTTGTTTTAAAGTGTAAGAAAATGGTAACAAATGACAATCAGTGTAAAAATTCCTCAAATCGATTAATTGATTATTAAAACAGTAGGAGATTCACTTAATAATTGATTAATAATCAATTAATCATTGCGGCTCTACTTCCAAATTTGTTTTTCTTTTCAAAACAGATGAGCCCAGCACTTAGCATAGGCTATCTACATACAGGAAACTGGAAAGGAGTTAGCTGACTGAGGTTCTTTGGGTACCAAGCATTCAAACTTACATTTTTTTCAGGAGCACTTTAAGGACTTCTTGTCTGTGTTTAGTTATAAAATGAAGTCTGTGTGTTATGGCTGATAGCTCCAGAAGAGCTACTAAATGCACCATGTGGTGAGATTATTTACTGCTGTGTCCAAAGTCAAGAATGATCTATGAACATTGTCAATTGTACCATTTGTAGTTCTTATACAAGTGTTCACATCATTTTGGGATTGGTATCAAAGTTCAGGTGTCATTAGGCACTAGCAGTCCATTTTCAAACAATACGAGCTGTGTAATGGATTGTTGCTGGCCTGTGGTCCGTACGGATCACTCCCCACAGGCATTTTCATTGGTGTAACTGGGAAACTGGACATTATTGTCATCGTAGAAACAGATCATAACATTGTGATGTTTATTGCAACTTCGGTGATATTTGCTGTCTTAATTTCTACACAGATCTGTTCAGCTCAATGGTGCAGATCAGCCTTCAGTGTTGATTGGTTATTACTCATGACTTCTAAACAATCAGATTGTGCTGTGGGCGGGACAGTGAGCAGGACTACAAAGTGTATTATGTTCCTACTCTATGGTGTAGAATTATCTATTATATGTATAGAAGTTTACAGTATTCTCATGATTACAATGGTGGTGACTACAGACAGAAAGAGGAAGCTACATGAAAGCCAAGTGCATTTTTAAATTAATTTAAAAATTAATTTTAATGTTTTTTTCACAGTCTGAACTGTGAGTTTTGTGGTCTGCTGCACCGCTATAGTGCAAACTCCGCTGCTGATTAACTCCAGATTGAGTTTTCAAATATGTATTTTCTGTCGGGTTTTGTAGTCAGGTGTCATATTTTTATTGTCATTGTTTTATGCATAACAGTACCATATCTGCTATGACTTTGGTTTGACATCAACACACTGAATTTTCTTCTATTTTTTTCCTCTCTTCCTATCATTCTGCATTTCATCATTCAGCCTTCATTTCTATAATTATCTGAACAAAAGACGCTCAAGCATTGACAGATCGACTGCGTCCAAGCCTGCGTGTGTAGGCGTTTGTGCACATAAACACATGGACTGTGTTTATTATGTGTGAGTGTGTGTGTGTCTCTGACGGTGGCCACTTTCCACAAGTGTGCACTCGAATGTGTGTTGTTGTGCACAGCCAGCGTTAGGATCTTGTGCCTGTTAGTATGTGCTGTGTTTTCCTGCTCGTCCCCGTGTGTCAGGTAGCCGACCCATCTCAGGCTTATTATCAGGATGTGACAGAAGGCGGCAGGCAGCAGCCGCGATGCCTTAATGAAACCTGGGCCCTGGCTAATTGGTGACACCATGGCGTGAGGGAATGAGAGAGGCAGCAACCAGACTGGCAGGACGAAAGGAGAGGACAGCGGGTCCGGCCCTCACACGAGTGAATTAAGCCCGTCATGTTCATTTGTAGAACACACGGAAAGAGAGAACACCTGCACTCTTCTTATCAAAATCCTGCAATTGCAAACCTCCCTGCTGGTCGACCAAAGATAGCCCCAGTATCCACGTTTTCTACTGAGCAGAGTTTTCCTCTTTAAAGTTCTCCTTTTTGTTAAACCTGGTCTTTTTTCTCTTTTGCTCTCACTTTCAAAGAGCTAAGTTTGAACCTTGGCTCCCCCTCTTCTTGGTGATGTATTTTATCATGAATCAACATGCATTTAAGTAACATAACCAAGTGATTTGAGCCTGTAACAAAAGCTAATAGGCCTTAATGAGACAGTAAATTTGGCAGAAAAAATCATGCATCCTTCTTCTAATGAATAAAAAGTGAAATTCATAAGCAATTTGTGCCCTTATTGTCTTACTGGCAATATTGCCAGTAGGGTATGGTGGCTAATGTTAGATATTGCTGCATAACATAAATTACTCCGTCTTCACTGACTCTATGGCTTTGTTCAGACTGCAGGCAAATCAGATTTGTTTCTCAAATGAGATCTTTAAGACAGACTGTCTGCACTGTTATTTGCAAGTGTTCAGATCAGATTTGTGTGTGCAAACATCACCGACTTGTCTGCATGGGTGACGAGTAAGGACGTAGGCACACGACTTTCTGACATGGAAGCATGAGAAATGGAGAGAGACTTGAACAGGAACCCTCTGCCAAAAATGCCAGCAGACAGTTTATTTTAGCGTCTGTGCATGGACTTTGTCAACTGTAAAATATCCTGCCTCTGTTAGATTACAAGTGTTTGGTAACCACATTTGAACAATCGTTCCAATATTGGCCAATTTTATTTTTCATTTATCAATATTTGATTTTTCTTTACTTCCCAATATCATTATCAGCATCTGCTCCAAATATCCAATATTAGTAGGGCTCTACTCTACACTGCCCTGCCAGTAGCAGCACAGATTCTGCTCACCTGCTCAGATGCACTTCAGTCACCAGAAATAAAAACTGGAAGCACATTTCAAACCACCTTTAAATGTGGCTTGAATCCAATTTACTACAATCACATTTCATGTGTTTTTTTTGTTGTTTTTTTTTTTTTTTTTTTTGCTGTCCAGACTTTCCAAAAAAATCGACCTGGATACAATCTGAATATGCTATAAAACAGATTTGGGCTGGCAGTCTGAACAAGGCCTCAGTCTCCTCTGTACCTGAGCTACTATTACAATACGTTTTAGCATTTAGCATTAGCATTGGCTTTAGACAGCAATTTATTAGAGCTGCAACAATTAAGTGATTACTTGATTATTAATTGATTGTTAAATTCATTGTCAACTATTTCCATAATTGTTTAACTGGTTTTATTTAATGGGCATTTTATGTTTCTCTCTGGGAAACATCACAAGAAATGCAGCCAGTAGGGATGGATGGATTTAAAAAACATTTTCCAGAAACAATGTCCTGGTGAATCCACAGACCTCGCTGTGAACAGTTTTCACTGGTTAGTAACTTAATAGGTTTTTTTTTGGTCATTTGGGTTAGCCAACCCTTTAAGCTGGCGGTGCCAGAGGTTGTCTGTAGTTCTTCCTGCCTCACCCTAGGCTGGCTGTCTGACCCTTCAGCCTCACAGTAAGCCAGTTTGGCTTCCTTCTGTCCACTGGAGCTTGAGGGCTCCTTCCGGGGTGTCAGAGCTGACCTTTCTCTGTTGGTAGGAGGAGAGTAACGTGCAGTCGGCCTCTATCTGTCATGCCCCCAGCTATGTTTAAGCCTCAGAAAGGACCACAGGGGCCTAACTCCAGTGTTATGTGTGACTAATAGCTAATGAGGTACAGTATGAGTTGTGTTGCTCAGCTGGTCTCACACTGATACTGATAGCCGCTGCTTGCCCCATTTATTTCCAGCACCAATCATTATCCGTCATTGAAATTTAGAATTATATAAGCCATTTGAAAGTTCATTATGAAAAATGACTCACTCTAACATATAGCCAGAATTTCATTAAGTTAAAGAACTGTGTAAAGAAGCAATTGCACTGCAGCTTAGGAAAGATTAATCCAGAGACTAAAAGGTGTTCAAATCCCTGTCTATCCTCTATCTTCACTGCTTCACATCTGACGTTAAGCTTGTTTGTCCCACAAGATCGGGATGAAAGATCTGGGTGGTTTGACCATGTTGTTTTAGCGCCCAACATGAAATGACCTGATCAAACATCCTCTGTGCTCATGGGCCGACAAACACCACAACAAATCAGATTTCCTTCCACTTCACTTCCATCCTGATTCCATCCTTGACTCAAGTGACAGATCTAGCCCGGCGTCTGTGATCTGGCTGTCCTCGACTACACGGGGAGATCAAAGAAGGCAAAAACATTTACATAAAAGATTATGTATGAGTTGTAATTAGTGTCTGCCTCGGCGCTGACAACAGGAAAATATGTGATTTTGGCTCTAAGATGAAACGAAGGTGGGGTGAGATTTATAATAACCAGGTCTGAGCTTTAGTGTCACATTTTTAATTGAAGAAATCCCCAAAGATTGTCCAGCTTTTCCAGGAGACTCAAAAAAAAAAAAAGATAGATTAGGATTAGTCTTATTAATTTTAGTTAATGCATTCATGCACATTCATTTCCTCCAAGATAATTACATGTTTTACTTTGATGGCTCCAAATTTCATACACTTGAAAAAGTAAAGATGTTACCTAGAACTGTAAAGGGCTCTTTGGCCTGTCCCCATAGGAGAACCCTATTTGGTTCTTGGTGAAACTCTTTATACAGGTTTGACCAGGAACCCTTTCAGAGGATTCTACTAAGAATCGGGGGTGCAGTGGAGGCTGCAGCCATGAACTATAGTGGAAATATCCTCTTACGTATTTAAATAACCTGTGACAAAATAACCCGGATAACTGAAGGATAAACAGTTGTTTTCTACTTAAGTGTCCTGACTTGACTGCCTGCCTTTACTGTACTCCTGGCGGATTTTAACCTGTCTGCCAGCATTATGTGCTGGAGATTGTTCAGGTTCAATTTTATAGTGGTCTTCCTAGGAACAAAGCAGTGTTCTTGTTATTTTTTATTTCTGGAGCATTACCAGGATTGTGTTTATGTTTCGTATCAGGGTTGTGAGGAATTACTTGTGCAACTGTCAAATCTTAAATAATTAAACTTTAAAAGTTAATTAAGAAAATAAATGACATACAGTAGAATGAGTTCATGTTCATATTTTGCTTTCTTTTAACTGCTAATGGTTATTATTTGTATCATTGTGATGACAAATAAAATTTTGCACTATTAAGCACAGAGGCCATGTTGACGATGAGGTTTTCAACATTCAACCAAGAAGAGTCATTATTTGCTGTACGCACATACGCATATGCAAACACAAATGCGTGGTTAAACAGCAAGTATATCTCTGGTCTTTTGGAACCCTTAATTCTGAGAGTGTATGCCTAAGTGTACCAAGTGCAAATCTCTTAAACACTCTCCCCACCAACTCCTCCATCCTATAAAAATTAGGTTATTTCAGCCTCCAAATTCTATTGAAAATCATGTGTAGTTGTCATATTACATCAAGGTGCTACAGTATGATTTAGAGTGAGTGATGCAAGATTATTGCTGTGGGCTAAAATGGATTTTTGCTCCACTCCTGGTACAGTGGGTTACCATATTTATTGCATGTGGAGAATTTTTCTGAAGATGTGTCAATTGGCAAAGCTGTAAGAGAAATCTTTTTAATGTGTCAGTGCTACAGCATGTCATTAGAGGCAATTTCCCTGCCACAAAGAGGGTCAGCGGAGGGGGTCACATTGTTTTGTGTGCTCATTGGACTATTATCTCGAATTGTGGAAGAAGACAATTTTTGAAATTTCAATCTAATCGTTGTAAGTAGCTTGGCGAGGTGGAAGTTCATCGCGCTGTCTTGTAAAAGGGTACTATTTTCAGAAATTAAATAGGACGCCCTCGGATGTGCGCACCTTATCTCATACTAATACACTAGCACTCACACTACGGAGCAGTGACAGTGGCAGGGCATAGAGGCTTATCCTCCTGTGGGAGGAGCTGACATTTACTCTGAAAATTCACCTTTGGTTTCTGCCTCTGGATTTATGATATCACTCTTATCTAGATTCCATCACATTTTTTCATTACTGTTGTACTCTACCAGTGTGTGACTTTCTGTCATGGCTTGTAAGATTTGCCCTCGGAGAGAAAAGATTGAGCTGTCTGAATAGTTAGGTCTTGCATGGCTGACGTTTCCTAAAATGTACGCAATATGTAATCATCATGGAGATATGCATTGACATTTTAGATGTGTGCATTAGGCCTGCATCGAGGCCTCTTGCGATGATGTTGGACCGGCTGCCAGACAATCCGCTGGCTGCAGTGGTTGAACATTTAAACCCTGCGCTTAATTAATGTTTCGCCCGAGTTGCTCCAATTCTGTCAATCCCTAATTCCAGGAGGGATATTATCCTTTGCCCGTTAATAAGTTTTTAAACATCTTTTCAATTTACTTGGGAATATGTTGAGATTTGCTTAACATGTTTAATATATCTACACTATTGCTCTCACAGGAGAAAGTCAACAGCAGCTGTCTTACAGGCATGATTTTCCAGGAGCTGAGAAATCTTGTCCTTCATTTATGTTCTTGAATCAGAAATACTTAAGAGCACTGAAAACAGTCTGACAGTACATACACTGCAAGAGCCAGTCACCTTACCTAACCCCAGGTTGTCTATTTTCTCGAGATGAATATCATCTGGATGCAGAGAATTTCACCTCAGTGGACATGCATGATGTTAATGCCCCCTAATATGTGGCAGCACACAGTCCGATACTCAGTATAATGAGGAAAACACTTGAAATACAGATAATTCCTCCGAACATGCATGCTCTATTAGCCAGATCACATTTTATTGTTGTGAGGCCTGGACCGAACAAGGGATTTTTGGTGCCAACAAAACAATGACAAATTGACCGGAGATCTCTTAAATGAGACCAGGCATGGCAAACAGGCAGCAGTAAGCCTATATTCTTTGTGTTTGCTGCGTACTGCTTTCACTGAGTGGTAGAACTGTACAGTAATACAGTTTGTCAACTCAATCAACAATTTTTGCAGACTGCTTTTCTGTCAGCGGGGGTTCTTTGAACTCAACTTTGGCTAATAAGATGGTGGATTTAGTTTGTAATTTTAAGAATCTAGATGTAAAAACAGCAGAGATACAAACAGTGCTTGTAAAATGTGACACACTAATTGTGCCTTTTGTGCTCCAAAGTCCTGTCTCTTTTTGCTCTGTGCCACAATAACAGTTGACCAAGCTTGGTAGCTGGCAGAACCTTGGCCAACTTGTTCCTTTCCTGTTTGCAATAAGATCTTCTGCATGCTAGACTTTTCAATGTTGGAAAAAAAAAGACATTTGAAGATGGTTAATAGATGTTGCCTGGGGACCTATGAAAGCAACATAGTCTCATTTAGCTAGCAGATTGCTAGCTAACTAATAATTGATACAGATTGGCTAGCTAGTTAAATAGCATTTTGATACAGGGGATAACACTAGCTAGCTAGCTAATTAACTAACCACTGATGTAACGCTAGATTAGCTAGCTAGTTAGTTACCATTGTGCCAACATTAACGTAGGCTTGCTCAACTGTCATTGGAGCACAGAGTGAAAAGGGGCAGGAATTAAGCTTAGCTTAGCATAAAGACTGGATACAGATAGAAACAGCTAGCCTGTCTCTGTTCAAAAGTAACATCCTCATACAAACTCCTCTAAAGCTCACTAATTAACACATTATGTCTCATACAAAACCCTGTAAAAACAATATGTGCTGGAAGATTTCTTGGCAAGGTGCAGCCATTTCCTGGAGTCTCAGCTGGTTGCCTGGCAACCACACAGTGTTTTTTTTTTGTACAGATTAAACAAGCAAGCAATAACGTGCTAATCAGTGAGCTTTAGAGGTGCTGGTAGGCAGATTTTGTTACCTTTGGCTGGCTGTTCACCCTGTTTCCAGTCTTTCAACTGGAATGAACCCTGAAGTCAGATTTCTGACTATGAAAGCTTGAGGAACCTCACCAACCCACGACCTCCAAGATGGCTGCTTTGCGCATTAACAGTAGTAAAAGTTGTAGAAATATACTGTTTCTTAGTAGGCCTACTTCTGTCTTTCATTTCTCATTAAATCAGTCGTAAACACTGTACAACTTCTATCAGTGGAGAAAACAATTGTAGCCCAGTAGCATCATTTTGTGATTTCAGTGCAAGTTGATTGATTTTTACATTCTAAAGTCTCAACTTTGTTTACAACATATAACAACTTCTATTCTTGCTAAATTTAGCCAAAAAGTGTCTAGAGGCCAAGGCTCCACATTGTTTCTAGGTCATTTAAATGTCTATATTTTAATGTGAAACATGTTCCAGCTACATGTGGAAAAACAAATATTAAACTTTTCAACCTAAATTAGTCCAATTTTAAGCAACACTTCTATTTTAATCACCATGTAAACTCTTACTGTGAAGCTCTTAGTCCTGCCTGTGGTGTCAACAGGCCAGAGAAAACCAGCTGTAGCCCACTCGTGTTCTCTGTGTGTTCTCCTCACGCTAATGTTGCCATAGCCTGAGGGCATGGCGTTTGCCTCCGGAGGCAAGGTATCTCCGGCACAGAGACAGATCTGCAGAGACAGGGAGCGCTTGGGAAGACGGATACCTCAGCCAGGCGCCTGCTGCCATTTAAGAGTCTCACCCTGCTCTGAACTGACATTTCTGTTTTACCATCTCCCGTCCGAGTCATCGCCCCCGCTCAGCCACTGTCGCCATGAACTTGTGTACAGGAAAAACATGGGGATCTGGATGTGATAGCGGAGAACGGAGAGCTTATTTCCCGAACACAAACAGAACCTGTAGCCTCACAGTATATTTGTCTTTGAGTTGTCCTTCTTCCTCTGCAGTCAGCCAGACTTGGGATACTGCTGCTGCGGAAGAAAGTGTGATGCAACCTTGCTCCCGAGGGAGAACAGTGAGCCTGATGAGCTCCCCGTGGCCAGGCCAGGTGCTTCTTTTGGAGTCACGGGGGCAGCGCAGATCTGCCGTTCCACGGGAGGCAGGATTGACACGATAACATAGCCCTACCGACTCCCTGCGCCACCCGGCAGCACGGCCACACAGCTTAATCCTCTCTCCACGAGGGCAGAGCCGAAACACTCGTTCCCCCTCCTCGCTCAATCCTCTGTCAAAACAAGGGGGTTTTGTCAGCCATGAGGGGTGTTGCATCCCTCTCAGTCCCTGCCAACGGAAGCGCTATTACTGCCTGCCAATGCCCCGGGAAAAAAAAGAATACCCAATATGCATATTATTCTAATACCAGCCGTCAGTGCCTGGAATTACTCGGCATGATAGCATAATGAATGCGGTGCCTTGTAGGTTTCTACATAAAGCTGTTTTGCCACTTGGATGAATAATTCATACAAGCCCAGAGGCAATGAATCAACCAGGCAAGAACTAAGAAAATTAGCCACCAATTAGTGTTTATTTATGGGGACAGTGTGTTTTACTCTCAATCTTTGTGCCAAAAAACATACATGCAAAGTAAAGTTTTGGCGACCCCTCTGACCTTGAGCAGGAGGCTGGAGAGGAAAAGAGGCCTTGACTGGTGCATGAATCAGATGACCCCCATGTCTCTGCCGCTGCTCCCCCTTTCTGTCAGTTGCCAAAGCCTGCAGACATACAGTATCAGAGTCAGCCTCTCAAAGCGGGATTGATTCAATCTCTGGCCACATGATATGTAAGGGACTTTGTTGACTGAGGGGATGTGATGTGAGGTTTTAATGCCGCCACATGTGAGCTAAACCCTCTGTCTCCTTGGAGCGTGCAGCCCCCACCACCTCCTCCACCACCGTCTCCTCCACCCCCTGGCTGTTCCTTAGCCCAGCGCGCTCACTGGCAGCTTGCCCAGATACATTGGTAGTCGTTAGTTGTCACTGGAACGATGTGACACGTCGCTCTGATTCGCAGGGACTGTTGTTGAAAGTGATCGTTCCTGCCAAGGAGAAGCCCTCACCACGGATAAATGGACACTGAACAGCATGTGAACACAGAGATAAAAATGGCAGGGAGGAAATAAACTAGTCTGTACTCTTAGAAATAACAGTTCTCCTGAAACGCTGAGGTTCTACTCGGAACCATTTTCTTGTGAAGAACCCTTTTCTGAAATCTTCAAGGATTCTTGAGTTCTTGTTAGCACCTTTAGAGAGTGGAAAGGCTCTGGATAGAACCTCCAGACAAGGTTCTGAGTGGAACCAACACACCATAGAAGTGTTCTCTGTAGAACCACTCATAGAACCTTTCACAGATGGTTTTAGGTATAATCCTTTATGGTAGGTTCTCGGTAGAACTCTCTGAAAGGGTTCCAAGTGGAACCTTTACAAAAGGTTTTATGAGGAGCCAAAAAGGGCTCTTGACCTTTATAGTTCTAGTTAGCACCTTTTGTCTAAGAGTGTAGCCTTACCTTTCCAACGGCTGAATCTTTGGGGCCGGTGGGCTCTGCAGAAGGGTAGATTCTCCCCTTTTTTCACAGATTTTTCCATTTATTTCTCCTTCGTGTTGTAAAAATAAAAATTTGCCTAAAGTTGAATGCTCCACTCTTGAAATTTGAGTTGAAAACTCTCTTAGTTTTCTCAAGGTCAATGAGTGGAGAAGATATCTCCAGCTAATTCAATGAAAGACAAACAGACATGAGTGAAGGATGGGTTTTATAAGAATCAGACAAGCTGTCGACAGGAGGATAAAGAAAACAAAAAAACCCCTGCCAGATATTCATGAGGATAACTCTCCAGCGTCTGCGCGCTCCTTTTCTTCCTTTGTAAAGCTTTGATTGTGAGGAAATATGCTGCTGTGGATGTCTCGTCCTTTTCACAGGCCCCAAATGTGGAGTTTTTCAGAGCTGCAATGAGTCAGACATTGTGTTGGCCAGAAGATAAGGGAGGCCAGGTGACAGACAATGTTTTCAGCTCCCTCTGACTTGTGGGATAAGCGCCCTTCATGTTAGGCCATTTGCTTTAGTTTTTATATGAATAGGCTGAAAAGAGCGAAGACTACTTCAAAGATGCTTAAGCACAGGTTAGACAAAATGCCGTTGGAAGAAATGTGATTTTTTTCCCCTCACATATGAACCATTTAATGACCTACAGTTGTGTTTTAGCTGGGTGTCTTCACTGAACGATGATTATAAATGTGGACGGGAATATTGAGGCTGTCGGCCTTTGAATGCTCTGCGTTCTCCCTTTGAGCTGTATTTGGGGTTGTGTTGTCTTCATAACAGGTGTGTCAGTGTGCTCCACAATGCTTTGCAAGCTGACAGACTATATTTACATGCACGTAACACAGTTACTTCAGTGATCTGGTTTCAGCTCAACATTATTCAGCTAATTTGGTTAGAATAACCCAATTAAGGTCTAATTCTAAGAACTTTAAGAGAAAAGTAGTTGCAGATGACAGTGTGGTCTTTTCCACCTGCATTAGAGCCGGTTTAATGGACAAGGTAGGTATTTTAATTCTCAATTACGCTGTCAATCACTAATTATTTGGTCCATAAAATGTCTGGAAATGGTGAAAAATGTTGCTCATTGTTTCCCAAAGCCCAATATAACATCCTCAAAGATGTCACTACACTTTTTTTTTTATTTTATTGTTATTGGTCAAGCTGGCAGTGTGGCTTTATGGGTGGCAATTCTGGTGTGTTTGTTGGTTGGCCAAAATAAATGAATAAATTAAATTTTGTACAGACATTCATGGTCCCCAGAGTATGAATCCCCCTGACTGTGATGATCCCCTGACTGTTTTTTACCAGCATCTCGATATTTGTGATTTTAAGTGAAATACCTCAATGACTCACTTTTTCTCACAGGATTTCTATTAAAATTTCATGCACATGGATGAATTGCAAAAATGTTGGTGATCCCTCACATTTTATCCAGCAACATCATTGGGTCAGATTTTTCAGTTTGTCCAATACTCTGACTGGACAAACCAACCCTTAGCAGAATATAAATCTGCAATGGTTTGTGTATTACTTGGCAGTCGATTTATTGTTTCAGCCTTTTCTTTAAGCAAAATTGTCAAACATTTGTTGGTTGCAGCCTCTTAAATGTGAGAATTCTCGGTTTTTCTTTTTCATTTATGATAATGAATGAAGAACATGGTGTAAATGGCGTCTTTTGTGGTTAAATTTTAACGTTGCGGCTCATGGACACTTGGATTATACCACATGAGCAGGATGGAGACATTTTGTGTTTGTTTTGTGTTCTTTTTTTTTTACATGTATACACAAATTAAAAAATTAACAAATAAAAAAAAAACAGTGCATACTCATACTTTTTTCATTATTTTGCTGTGCTCTGGACACTTAACCAACCCAAAAAGTCAGTATTGAATGAGACTCAATAATCAGCTATTTTTCAACAATTTTTCTAGTGTGTAGAAAGTAGTTCCTACATGAAACTGCTTACAAAGTCCGTGGATTATCTTGACTAACCGTGTCATGATTTCTGAAAAGAGATGAAGATTTTGAATTTTTCAAATGTATTTTTTGGATTTTTGAGCACCACAAGCTGAGTGCCATTTAGTTCTGTCATATAGGAGAGAGGCAGGAAACTTGCATTTTTGATTTTGGGCTGAACTGTCCCTTTAAGAGTGTGATTATTAATGTACCACTTCTTTGTTTATTTCAGTTACTACTATCAATATGTAAAGCTTATCACTACTTGCAATTATGTTACCACTTTAGTAAAGAAATTGAACTCCACCTGCTCTCTAATAGGAGCGACAAATACACATTATCCAGCTACTTATACGGGGTTAGATCCCAGCAGTTGAGCCAACTTGTATTTTAGGTTATAAATATATATGTATAAACTTGTCTTGACTCACCTTTGTATTTGTGGACAGGACGCTGCAAGTTCACAGGAATATTCTGGCAAAAGGAGACCCACTTTCCCAGGGTATCAAAGGCTTGTGCAAACGGCTTAACTCAAATAATACCTTAACAGCTCTCAGGCTCACAGCCAGGTTACTGCGTGCATGTTAGCATAACCACTATGTTGCAGCAGCCACGTCACCACGACAATTGCTGCGGATTTCTTGAACGTGGTGATTAAACTAATTCTAAATTTTGATTCCTCGTAAAACATTCCTCCTGTTTTAGCGGTCACTGTCAGATCGCTGCTTCAGTCAGCTGTAGTAAACTCGTCACTTATTTCAGTGTCCCTGTGTCATCTCCCGTGCTATGGAGATGATGTGATTCTGCTATGAGTCATGAATCACTCTGCTATCACGTCTTCTCCTGAAACTCCAGGGAGGACAGCTCTTGTCACAAGCCATTGTGGTTTGTTCCATCAGACTGATGTCTAAGTGCCTGCGTTGTGTTCTCAGCCAGTAATTAGCCACAGCCCCTACAACCCCAATAACACAATTATATCTGGGGGCTGCTACTTTCCTCCACACCCACAGCAATAATGAATGAACTACAGGTTAATGAAATGTGTGTGTGAAATGGAAGATGCCTCTTGAAAAAGTTTCACACATCTAATTCATTAAGAGCCTACGCCGGAGGCACAATCCACAAAAATGATCCAGTGCTAAATTTACCGCTTACTTTGCAACTTCTCACCTTAATCATTAGAAAACGAAGGCTTGTGAATGTCGAAAAACGAGGCACAGCTTGTTAATTTTATGCACAAGATGGATAATGCATTTATGCTCATGTCTTTGTGGAAATACAGCTGAATGTTCACATTTCCCTTTTAAGGAGCAAATGCTTCCCAGGCGCCAGTTATCATCATATTCAGATTTGTCATTTAGAAGCTTTGGGAAGTTTGCCAACCCTCAATCTGTCGGATAAGTTTGTGCATTGTTTGTTTGTGCGTGCATATGGTTTATCCCAAGTGCCAGGGTGTTAGTTAAAAGTTTCCAATGTTTGTGCTTCACAGAATCCATGTTTGTATTTGGAATAAGTGCAGTTTTAATTGCTGGGGATGCAAATTCAGACGCTTTCAAAGCCAGCAGTCGTCCCCCCCCCCCCCGTATTGTCAGGTCAGCCCTACAGATGGTCATAGTGTACAATTCCTTGCCGGGCTTTCACTTAAACATCTGGGTGTTGGAGTCAAGCTGACCATATTTCGTGTAATCACACCATGTACTTTCTCAGATTCGTCCTGCCATATGGGAGTGGGCTAAGGTTCGCTGAAAAAGTTTCTGTAGTCACAAATGGGAAATAACTTCCTGGTGTTCCTCCAGTCTCCATCTGAGGAAGAGTCCAAATCATTGTTAAAATAACATTTCCTCACAGCTATGTATACAGGCATATATGACTGTGAGACTGTCTTTCTTATTCTGTCTTTACTCAGGCCATCTGATGATTACCACAGGTACACAGCAGTACCATCTGTACCTCTCTAGTGCTGTCTTTTTCTGTGTGTGACTTGCCTTAGCAGCCTATGAGGAAGGTAAACCGACACGGATGACTTCCAAATCGAATCAAAGCAAAGGGACAGATGATGAGTGCTGATCTGCAGATGGGTGACAAATTAAAGGAGAAACCAACATGAAGTGTTTTAGTGAGGTGTTGGGCCAGGGCCAGTTTGTTCCTCTCATGTATTATCGTTATATTCCAGTCACATCATTAAGCAACAGATTTCCTGAAAAATAATTACCCAGTGATCTCTAAAAAAAAACAGAAGGTAGCTCAGCAACACTTACAGCTGTTCTGAAGGTAGAATCTGTATCAGTAGGGGAGAGCCAGGATGAAAGTACGAGAGGATGGTTGCAACACAGACCTTTTCTCCTGTAACACAGAAGTCCACAGAAAGTACACCTCGTCAGTGAGTCTACAGCTGAAAATCAGCCTGACCTTTTGCCAGACTTACAGTGGAATAGTTGTTTTTTTTTTTTTAACTAGGAAAGTAAAAAATGTTGTCTTTTTTTAAGCTAATGTTTATTTGTTGAAGGCACATATGGAGTGGAGCTGCTGTCTCTACTTTGATTGCAGTTTGTTCTTATTGAATGAAGGTTTACAAGCCAACAGAAGTATGAAACAGTTTGATTTTAGCCACACTTCACATGCTACCTTATGCTGTTTACAAGGTTTGTTATTATTATCATGTTACATGGGACCAGTTCAATTGGCACCTGTTCATGACATTTCATGTGTTGCCAAAGAGCAAATACAATCACAAGACAATTAACAAAAATAATGTAAAAAGCAATAATTCGTAAAATAAAAGATAATGAAATAGACACATTTAAAAATTATGTAAGTGAAATAAGTAGTTTAATTATTATTCAATTAAATTACATAAAACTACATAAACTATATACCACATAACAGTTGTTTTATCTCTGCAGGGATGTCCCTGCAGGGGCAAGACAAACACTAATCTAATAACAGGAACAAGCAGCCAATATCTGTGTCCCACTAGTTGTGTCTTTTCCTGTGGCAGGAAATATTATATTTGGCACCCAACACTGCACATTCATCCTTTTCCCCCATAAAGAATGGTAATTTCTCCCTTCTTTTAAACTTTTCATATTAGGGCAAAAATTAAGGCAACTTAAATGCAATGATAATACTTGAGAGGTGTTAATATTTGGCCTCCATGAGGCTTCAGCACAGCTTAAATGCTCTTTTGCATAGGTCTCTGGAGCTCTACTAGAGCAATAAACATCATTCCTCCAAGAAGCTGTTGGTCCAAAGTTTCCCATAATGCATTCCCCTTGTTATCCTCCCATTCCCACTCTACATACCCTTGCAGAGAAAGTGCAGAGGCAGAGGGGTTGTTTAATATGCAGTAGTATATGTAGTTGAATATGTTACTCTGACTGACTCATTGATTCTTTATCTGACTGAGGTTTGTGCAAGTTAGATTCCACAGCCCTGATCATGGCTCTGACATATCTGCAGCCTGTTGTGTATTGATAAATCCATGACGCTGTCCGTGGTGCTGAAGTAGCAGATGGATTGCTAATATTGCCTTTTTCTCTCAGTCCCACCCTTCTTACAGTTTTGTCTTGAATCTATAATATCATCTCATTTTAACTAGAGTAAATAGCAATGGGATAGAACCTGAAGAGTTGTTCATAAGTCAGTTTGCTATCGATTCAGTATATTCACATTCATGTATAAATGAGCTTCAGTTAAGGCCTGTTATGTCTTCTTGGTATTAGCATTGAGACCGATGGCCTGTGGTTGCAGTCGATTCTCCAGTAGCCCTGAAGCTAGCAGCTTTTTGTGCGATCAAGCAACCACCCTCCCCCCAGCCCGTGTATTTCCCCCTCTGTCTCTCTCCTTCTGCCGCTCTATTGCTAATCTCACATTGCCTGGAGGTACTTTTGTGTGTTGTGTGGTTTAGTTCAATTTGTTGATTTGTGCTGCGGTGAAATTCCATCAAGGGGATCATTTCTTTCACTATTCTGGATTAGCAGCATTTGATGTCAACTTGACTGAACCTGGTGTTATAAAGGAGAAGATAGAAGAAGCTCATTTCATGTGTAGTAAAATGAAACTTTTCTGGTTGTTACTGCTTTTGCCATAAATGAGTCATTAAGACATTTTAACAGTTTCTTTGGTCCAAGTGTCATTAAATATTTAATCATCTCTTATCTTTTAACAGCTCCTGTCTTTTCTTCTTCGGTCCTCTCATGGTCATATTCATGACAGCCACACGCCCTCCAGCATTTGCATGCTGTCCCTGCTGATGTCTGTGACATTTCTGAAACCATGTCAAAATAGCCTAAACATGGCAGTGAGTGCTGCATTGTTGGGGTGTGAAAGAAGGCTTTGGCAGCTCTCCTTGTTTTGTGATTGATTTAGCTCTTCTGGCCAAACCAATATAGGCCGAAAGGCCTGTGGGATGGTCAAGCAGAGCAGACAGCTCAAAGTGATGTCTGACTGGATGAGACGTTTTCCTCAAATATCAGAGGATTGTGAGTATCATGACCTTTGTGGTCATTCAGATGATGACACTTTTTAGAAGGACCTGAGGGATCAGATAGACAGATTGGCAGATGCCACTGTTTCTATGAGCCTGTTCCATACTCACCAACCTTGACACCTCAAAAATAGGGAGGTTTATGAAACCAAAGCGGGGTCTTCTCCTGCATTCTGGTTTTTATTTTAAAGAATGAAAATAACTAAATAGTAAGCACACTGCATCAGCAGTTAATGTTAAAGGTATAATATGCAATATGCTCTATAAAATAAGCATTGTTTAATTAAGTTTCATTTGGTTTATTTTGTTCATTTCGGTGTATCTTCCAACACCGGTTTCACAAAAACAGTTGTCTCTAACACAAACTACTCATATGCATTTCATGATTGAAAAAGAAGCAGGAGGAAGACAAATCTTATATTGCCTGTCACTTTCCTAATAAAAACGTAACATAAAAACAGATGGCAACGTATAGACTCATGATCCCTTACAATCATCACTTATGACCGACGAGAAGTTTGTGGTGGTGTCTATATCTGCAGAGACCTCTGACTGTATTTCCTTATTTTTCTCATCATCTTTATGTGCTCAGGACACCAACCTAAAACGTTGGTATTTGACTACGAATGTCTTGGACAAATCCTAATTTGCTTTAATCATACTCCTACCTTTAAATGCTTTTACTTTAATTAATTTTACTGCTTCTTCTATTTTGTGTGATTTTTAAAAAAATCAGAATTCAGCCTTTTTTGACCCACCTGTCAGTACCTGTTCACTGGTCAGAGTGGAAAACTATTTTCCTTCATCATTCTTGTTTTCAATTTTCCATCAGACTCTGTGCCCTTTTGTTTTATAAAAAAAAGAAAGAAAATCCAGGACAATGAAATGTGCAGAGTGATGCACAATCAGCAACTGAGTGTGCCAAAATAAACTGTGTAATTTGTCACCATCACTGTGTTTTATCTTTTTGTTCCTTATTCTGTCTGTCTGTCAAATTGTGATTTTGTCATTTAAGCTCACCATTTACTCCCTGCATGGCGCGTTCTCTTTGTCTTAAAAACATCCAAGGAAATCCCTGGATGCTCCCTCAATGTGGCCCAGGACACATTGCATACATGCTGCTAATTTGAATGTGGTCTTAGTGATTGGATCTCAAATGCGTCATCACTGCATTATGGGTGCATTCATACCTGTAAGTAGAGCTACTTAGGATTGGATCACCAGAGACACATGTTATATCACGTGTAAACAGGGTCTAAGAATGACTCAGCTCCAGGTTCTGCAAATCAAAAACTTTTTTGCCAACTACTTGAGCATATTTCTCAGTGCTGACTGACTGTTGAGAGACTCGTTTACTATTTTAGAAAATAACAGCATTCACTAAATTACACAAGTGACATTTCAATCTGAGACAATATGAAGTGACTGATGACTAACACATCTTTTATTTTTCTACTTTAATTAAGGGCTGTAGTAGTTTTTACTGCGGAGATGTATTAAAGCCGGCTACACAACTCTATGCAGCATATACAGCAGTATGTAATTATGGACACTGAGTCCTGCAGTGTATTTATTCACAGAGCCAGAGAGTGTGTCATGATGCGTTGACCAGGAGCTCTGTTCTCCACGCCACATTAAAGTGAGTGCTACAAATGTCAGAGAAATATGTCTATTGACTTTCTCTTACAAGACTAACGCTGCTTTTATCACTTTCAGACTTGCTAAAGTTCTTTATTTCCTGATTTGTCTGAGAAAGCTTTAGATAAACTGCAGATCATTCAGAATGCAGGAACACGTGCGCTGACCAGAAGAAGAAGAAAACACACATTATCTATTATCTATTTTTAAGTCTCTTTGTTGTGTGGCTGTTACTTTTAGAATAAGACTTAAGCTTCTGTTATTGGTTTTCCAATTCCTCAGTGAATTAGCACTTGAATACAAGTCATTAGACTATTTTAGGGTATGTGCTGTACAATATGTTTCTTTTAGACTTCTTCAGTGCTGGTCTGTTAAGTGTTTCTATGGGCCGAGACTTACACCTGTCACGAAGCGGGTTTAGTGATTATAGTACTCAAGACATCACACTTTCACTTGACACTTTAAAATGAAATCATAACACACAAACCTTTTAGTGCAGTTTTCCTGTAGTGAATCGGACTAATTTTACCTTTTTAATGCACCTTTTTCAAAATCTAATATTAAAGATTAAAAATAATATAAAAATCATAATGTTAATAATTTTATCTGTTATGTTTGCAGAGAAGGCATTCACAGTGGTTTAAAGAACCAGTGTGTAAGATAGGGTGACCAGATGACAATGGCTGAAGTTTGGGACAGGGAGTTAGGGGTGAACGTGTCATGTCAGAAGAATTAAACTAGAATAACATAATTTTTTGTTAATATTATGAAGAAATTACACATTCTGAGGATGCTATGAAGCACAGTGTCCTGGCACAGGTGACAGGTGTGTTATGGTCATTTTAAACATCATTTCAGTAATTAAGATTGTCATTAAGCTCTATGAGCTCACAAACACATTTTTTCTTGATATTTGATCACAAATTCCTCCCACAGTGGCAGCTGCACTCTCCGTCATCTGGTTTAAAACGGGTCGAATGCCATCAACAATCTGTTATTTATGATAGCCTGATCAGTGTTACAGACAAGTGAAAATATATTAATAACACAGTTACATATCTTACAAAAACCAACAGGACTGTTTTGAATAACCAAAAGCACCAAAAGGAATTAAAGCCCACAAGTGATGAGAATGATGAGAATATTTTCATGAATTCATATGTTGTTCATATTATCTATTACCATAATTTTCGGGACAGAAGGGACAGAATTTGGGTTTCGAAACAACTCCTTCAGGACTGTCCTGAATTTTTCAGGACATCTGGTCAGCCTAATTTAGTGGCATTTAGTAAGCCAGATTGCACACCTCACCTCTCCCTCCCCTTCCAAGCATGAAGGAGAAACTATGGTGGCAGTGAAATTTGCGAAAAAAGACGCAAAAGGCCCTATCTAGAGCCAGTGTTGGGTTGTCCGTTCTGCGCTGCATTCCAGACATGGCGGCATCCTTGAAAGAGGACCATCTGCAAATAGAAACACAACAAAAACACAAGGCTTCTCAAGAACATACTTGTGAATATTATTTTCCATTTCAACCATATTCTGCCAATAAATCTCTTTAAATCATACACACTGGACCTTGAATCATCATGTAATTATAAACTGTTTTGTTGTTTGGTCTATAGAACATAGAAAAAGAGTGAAAAATCTGGACCTGGAGCCAAAGAATATTTAACATTTTGTTATTGAAAACGATCTAAATTAAATTAAATTAATGATTGAGTATAGTAAATAGTAAATGAAAATCTCCTGTAGTGAACATAGTGGAGAGTAGGCTTGTTCTGATACAATACCATTATTGTAAATGCCTCTCATACAGCTTAAAATGCTGGATCATCTGGATAGTCTATGCACTGACCCATGTCATGTAATTTATATGCACTGAAACGGGGCTGTTACCTCCCAGTAGCATTCGTAACACCAATTTTTTTTTTTTTTTACCTGAGCCAGGCTATACAACAGTGACAGTAATCATCCATACAGAGTAAGCAGTATACAGGTATAAAAAAGAACAACAATATTATGTATGTTTTTAATGCACTGGTATTGGATTTGTGGATCGGCTGATACACAAAGTTCAGGTATAAGAATCCGTATCGGGAAGGAAAAAATTATATTGGAACATCTCTACTGGAGAGGACAAAAATACCTATATAGTTGATTATTTTATTTTATTTTATTGCTGCCCTTTTTTGGCTTCTTAATTATTATATTGAACCAATCAGATTATTTAGCTTCATCCTGCACATTTCCTGCCTTCACTGGACTGTGTTCACATTGGTCCTCCTCTGTTGTAAATTCTTTCTTCTGTCCAGCTATAAAAAGTGCTTGCACTATGACTTTATACGGACGTTTGTCACACTGTTAATGAAAAAACCTGCAGTGTAACAAGAGATCAGAGAGGTGCTGTGCCTCACAAGTTTGTGTGCTCTGGACTAATACCTGCGATCATTCACCTGGATGGCACAGTGGCTGGTTCGTAATATTCTCCTGCAGGGGACACGACAGAAGGCGACCATGACTGGAGGACCGAAAACTCCAGAGGGAACACCCTGCAGGAGCCTGATAACCATCTAAAACCATAAAGGTTTCTCTGCTGTCTGTGATGTGTTGGGTTACGATAGGACACTTAAATCAGAAAATAGGTCACGAGCCGCCATACAATAATTGGATTTAAAAATTAATAATATTAATGAGAGTCGGGGAATTCCTTTGTTTCCTTGACTTATTCATACCACTTGACTGTCTGAATTGATAACAAACAGCTGAAAAGTCTAATATGTCTCACAGTGATCTGTCACTCACTGCATAAAGGTGACCTGTACAGGCATTATCATATTAAAGTGGGTTAGCTCCACCGAGTCGTAAAGGGTAGACATTTATTTTTAAAATAGACATTAATATGCTGGAGAATCAATGTAACAATCGTTACTATCAAACCCTGTTTGCTTTAAAAAATATTGATTAAATTGAATTAGGTGATTGGTGAGAGCAACATACCAAAGCATATGCAGTACCAAATCACTGTAACGAAAAGCTCTGTTTTTCTGAATTAATGAGATTATTTTTATTTTTATATTTAATTCAGAAAATGGAGCCGATTTTTTTTTCATCTCGAGTGAATGCAATGTAAGCTTCTGTTAAAAACTGGCAAACTTTGTATGTTTGATCTGATTTTCAACCCTAATGTTGTTAAACACTGTCGTCTGACCCGTCAGACAGCTGCTGTGCTTATTTTGTTTTATTTTATGACCTGCTTTGTTGATGTCTACCCAACAGTGACATCACACTGTGGGTCAGAATAACTCCCTAGGTCTCCAACCTATTGTTAGTGAAAGCATAAAACATTTCTTTTAGATAAATGAGATGTATTGACGTTGAAATAACATCATAAAAAAAATTTAAAAAAACATCCAACATTTTGTTGCCATTAAATTGTGTGTATGTGACACTGGGGTTTTCTGCTGGGAAGTACTGTAAACAAACATTGTGGTTTGTCCTATTTTAGCTTGTGGATGAAACAGTTTTCCATCTGGTCACTTCTGTTAACCACTGACTTGACAATTTATGAATCTTAGCCATAAACTTGAAAGAAGAGGGATACTCCATTCTAAAATGCCAAATCTGTTTTCGTGCAGATTTTGACCTCATCAAAGCAACCGTCAAACATTTTGGGAAATAAACTTATTCCCTTTCGTGCTGAGAGTTATATGAGAAGATTGATGCCACTCATAAGTCTGTGTGGTAAATATGAAACTGAAACCAGTTAGCTCAGTTTAACATAGAAGACTGGAAACAGGGTGAACAGCCAGCCAAAGGTAACAAAATCTGCCAACCAGCACCTCTAAAGCTCACTGATTAACACGTTATTGCTTGCTTGTTTAATCTGTACAAAAAAAAAAAAACTGTGTGGTTGCCAGGCAACCAGCTGAGACTCCAGGAAATGGCTGCACCTTGCCAAAAAATCTTCTAGCACATATTGTTTTTACAGTTTGGGTTTTGTACGAGACAAAATGTGTTAATTAGTGGGCTTTAGAGGAGTTTGTATGAGGATGTTGTTACTTTTAAACAGAGGCAGGCTTGCTGTTTCCTTCAGTGTCCAGTCTTTATGCTAAGCTAAGCTTAATTCCTGCCCCTTTTCACTCCGTGCTCCAATGACAGTTGAGCAAGCTTGGAACCTTGATCAACTTTGTCCTTTCCTGTTTCCTGTACTTAGATATGCTTTGTGCTAGGCTCATCTATGGTGGGAAAAAAACACATTTTGACTATCGTTAAAAGATGTTGTTGGAGGACCTCTAAAAATGACATATAGTCAAACCTTACTGTAAGTTTAACTAATGTTAGCATAATGCTAGCTAATTAGCTAGCTAATATACATCAATCATTAGCTAGTAAGTTAGCGAGCATTTTGCTAACATTAGCCAGCTAGTTAATTAGCATTTTGCTGACATGAGCTAACTTCAATTAACCTTTTATGTCACATTTACAGGAAAAAGAGAACGCTGACTGAGGTGCCAAGTTTGCTCAACTTTTATTGGAGCACAGAGCAAAAAAGGGGCAGGACTGGAGAAGGGTCAATTAAAGTTCTGTTTCATTCAGGTCAAAGGGTGCAGGTATTGTGCATGTTACCTCAAGTAATTCAACAGTGAGGCTTCAGAAGAAAATCACATTAATTTCTGAAAATATATATTTAGATTATTGACCATAAGCTATGAGATTGTGAAATAATGGTATATTCTTCTGTAGAAGCCACAAGTCTGTATTACATCAACCTTGTTTTGAGAAAAACACATTTTATTTGCAATGTCATGGAGAAGTACTACATAATCCTAAAGTGTAACAGCTACTTCTCTGATTGGTGGAGCTTGCTGTTACCATGGAAATGTTTATCAGACCCGCAAACAGATAGTTCTGCTAGCAGGCTGGCTAGTTATGTGCTAACATTAGAAAACATGAATCATACTAATAATGTTGTCATGCTGCAGTGAATATAATGTGTGTATATATGTATACAAACACAACACAAACTTCAACATATTACAGCACTGTTATTAACAATATAAACACTGTAATAATGATAAAAAACTAATTTAAGAATTATCATTTGCAGTGGTTTATGGGATTAGTAGTTCCTTCACTCTTCAAATAGTTATGTAAACATTTCTGTTTTCCAATATTTTATTTAAATTTTTTGCTCCAAATCAAATGTTTTATGATCAGGATTCATTGTCCTCTTGGATATCAGGATTTTATTATACATAAATGGAGTGAATGAACTGAACTGTTGAGCTCTATTAGTGTCACTGGTAACACAAGTCTTTACTGTACTGTCATATCAGTATGTCTGCTGTTAAAAAGGCCTATAGTGACAAAAAAATGACACCTGGCAGGAATGAAATGCAATATAAATTCCTTAAACCATGGCAAAATATTGTTCAAAAAGGCACCTGTAACTTTTGGCTTGTCCCACTGCAGTAACAATTGGATTGGTGCATCCCTAATTGGAAACAGACTGGGCATACTAGGCAGTATTTTGACACAGTGGAAATGGACTGTAATGTCAGTTTTAGAAATGGCTTTAGGCTACAGGAAAAGAAAAAAAAAATGTGGATGATATTGTTAGGTGATGTAGTTAGGAGAGAAATGTCATGGTAAGTGCTGTTGGTGATCTTTATTGATATAATTATCTACATTTTCTTAAAATGTCATATAGAACTCAGGCTGTACAGTACGACAAAATTCCTCCCACCTGTTCTGAGATTCACACTGACCAGTCTGCAGACTGTCCTGTTGCCAAGCACAACAAGAGCTCGGCACACGCAGTAAATTTGAAACGGGGGGCTCATATGCCTCATGCCTTCCACACCGGCTCCCCCACCTCACCCAGGAGGATTAAGCCTGGCCACGGGGTTTTTCTTTCAGGTAGCTGATTTATGTGGCTTCAGCAGAGAAACAAAGGGTCTGAATGTGTTTGAAGTGTGCAGGTGAAGACCCTAAGACGGCACTTTGAAAAAGCTCCCACTGGGATGGAAATCTCTTCAGCCACACCTGTCAAGGCAACGCTCAGATCTACACAGTAACCTTCCACCTGGGCCGGGATCCTCCCTCCACCTGTGCACTGTCTGTCCACGTGTTGGTCAGACTTTCCTCGGCCGTGTGTGTGGCAAAGGGGGATTAAACGTGCTGCATATGTGATTGACGATATGTCATGACACAAAAGCAAAGTAATGATATTTCATCAAGCTGATAATTCTGCCTGAATGCGCAAGCTTTGCCTTGTGGCCTAGATTTTCCCTCCTTCTCATGAGGGATTGATTCAACCTTTCTTCTATTCTTCTACATTTTCTAATTAGCTTTAGTGATTTCCTAATTCTTTGACATTCAACCTTGAATTATTCCCTCCTCCACACATAAAAACAAGCATTTGTTCCAGTTCTGGAAAACCAACAAAGCATGTTAATGTTCTTGTTTATTCCATGATCAAACATAATCATTCTCTCCTCTGGAGGAAACCTCCCTTTGGGCTAATTTCTGGCATTGTTACTTGCATGTTTGACAAATTAGAGTCTGGGAAAACTCAGAGAGCACAGGGGGGAGAAAGCAACTGATACTGACATTAGCATTTCATCCTTTCTTTGTTACACTCTTCAGGCCAAATTCAAAGGTTTGTTGACTTAGCAGGTTTTGGAAGGATTGAAGGGGTTCAGTCTGAAGGGTCATCCACTGTGGGATGGGAATGTTGTTTTCAATTGGAGTGAGCCAGGGGGATGTTTAGCATTGAGCACAGACTGGGCTCTTCCTCCTTTTTCTCTTCCAGAGAGCTCCCTGTCCAAGTGTGGATCTATTTTTCTCCCAGAAACCAGGGAGTTCTCTTCTCTCTTATACTGTCTCTCATTGATTGAAGCTCAGGCCAGTGGCCCATCACACCTGGATCAAATGTGAAACCACGCTGGAGGAAGTTTTAATTTCCAGTCTTATAGTATTGAGCTACTGCTGTGTTGTGAATCAATGCAGAGGGTTAATTCCTTTTTAAAGGGATAGTTCAGATTATTTGGTGTGGGGTTTCAAGAGGGTCTTATCTATTGTCAGTGTATTAGCTACAGGAGATGAGCCTCTCAGCTTGGAGAAGCGGAAATGGGCACCAGCACAGAAGCTAAGCAATGAACTGCCTCTTTTAGCCACCTAAAAAAATATCAACATCAGTGTGTATGTGTGTATGTTATAGTGCATGTTATATTTACTTTTTATAGCTTTACTTTGGCATCAGAGAGCCTTTTCTCACAGGAAACCTCCATTATATAAACCAAATATTGTTCTCTCCAAATCAACCAAACTCCATAGGCAAATCAGTGACTTTACCTTTCAGACCACAGAAGTTGCTGGTCAATTGCTGCCTCGATCTGTTAGTTTGTTTGTGTTATTGTGTCACTTCTGTGAATCTGAACTAACCTTTACATCACATAATAACACAAACAAAGAAACAGAGGCAGCAGCAGATCCATAACTCTTGTGTTCTGCAAAGTAAAATGACTGATTTCAGCTATGGAAGTTGGATAGTTTAGAGAGAGCAATGTTTGTCTTATTAATGGAAGTTTCCCTTTAGAATAGACTGACAGCAAAGTAAAGCAGTGAAAATATTCTAAATATAGCATACGCTTTAAAAAGGTCCACCTAAAATACTCAATTTAAGTGGTGAAAATATGTTTTGCTGTCTGTCCACAGTTAGTCATCACTTAGCTTCCATGCTGGTTCTCCTCTCTGCTTCTCCAAACTTGAGGTGGGCTGACCGTCATCTACTATAGGTAATATACTGACTATTGATAGGAACCTCATAAAAATCCACATCAAATAATCTGAACTATCCCTTTAAACCATCTTCAGAAGTTGGTTCTGCACCACAGGATACGCATCAACAATACCTGGGTGTTCAGACACAGCGGGATGTTTCTTTTTGTTTTTTATTTAGGATATTCGACAGTCAGAGTATCAGAGCATTTCTCTCAGCTTTTCCTCACCTCGCTGATCAAAATGCATCCGCTCCTCGGTGCAGCTTTAACTTGTGAAACAAATAAACAGTGATTTTAATGGAGCGCCTTTTATGCTCAGTCACCGTATCATTTCTGGGGGCATGTTGAACACAGGAAAATGGGGAGCCAAACAAGCCTATTTCGCTCTGCCATTCAGTGTATCAACAGGCATTAAGCTGAATAGGAAACAGCCTTATTTTCTCTCCCTCTCTGGAGGGCAGAGGCACAGAGACAGACAGACTGTAGCTCTCTCTGCGGATAGAGACAAGAATGGAGATGCGGGGAACAATAGGAGGAGAAGCCATTGTTAACCAGCCTCGTTGCTGTCAAGTTGTAGTCAGGATGTGCCTAAGCCAACTCTGCAAACTAAACACTGAACACAGCAGGTGGCTGTCCTCAGTCTTTGGAGATTGATTAAATCTGTAATATATTTACAGTACTCAGTCCTAAAATAATTATTACCTAGTCATGTAACTACTTTTCTCCAATTATTAACACAGTTACAATTACTGAAATCTAAATGAGCTTGTTATATGTTACCTTATGTCTTACCTGAAACTGCAGATGTAGCCTTTTCCTTGACCTATGATCTAACATCACCTGATCTTAAAAGGGTCAAGACAGTTCAGGAGACATGTGCTTGCTTTTTATCGTAGTATAATACAATAGACAATATATAATATGTGATATATAGCTTTCATAAGTGGGTCTACTTCTACTAAATCCTATGGTCTTAAAGGTAGTGTACCTTACAGGTAGATGCTTGTCGTTGCTACTGTCTAGTGGTACGGAGTATTAATAGTATAGTATTAATTAGATAATTAAAGCAGACTTTTAAACAGAATCCGAAAGTTGCTTTCCTTAGTTACTAATTACTTTTATCATGCAGTAATTGGTCAGGTAATTTAATTACTTTTTCTGAGAAGTAACTAGTAACTGTAGCTAACTACTAAATTTCATTAACATGACCAACATTGATGATATGTAATCAGTGATTAAGGAAATATTCTAAGTTGAAATGCTGGCTTCTCCAACAGAAATGTTATAGCCAGCATGTTCTCCTATGAAATTTCCATTTCGTGCAGAGCATCCGTATTTGTTTGCCCATTTCATCTTAATTAGAGTTAAAGTTAATGCCGAATGTTTAACAACTGATTTAGTGTCTGTTTATGAGTCGTAAGAAATAATTATGATCTTTTAGAAGTAGTAAATGTTTATAACGTTTAAATTGAGCAATATGTTAATGGAGTCTGGCAGGTAGCCTGTTCAGATTCACATTCTTAGCTTTACATTGACAGGCAGTTGACAGTTATAAACAGCTGATCAACTTACAGTGTAGGACTTGTCGTCACTTGTCGTTGTCAAAGTATGATGTTGCGCTTGTCTTGTGCTCATATAGGTTCAGTGTCCCTGCAACCTGCAGGCAGCCTGCCTGAGCTTCGAGCCATAGATCGTATATTAAACAGGGATTAAACCTATTTAATTTACTGTCTATGGCTCCAACTCGTTATTTGGACTGCACTACTTATTTTTGAGAGCTAGAGGCTTACATATTGCTTATTTAAGACTCTCCTACCTTTTAGCGTCAATGAGCCTCTGAACTATTTGACCTTAACCTCCCTGAAAGGTTCTGGCAAGCTATGATTCAAAATTGACTTTCGTTAAAGGGAAAGAATTAGCATATTTTTTGGTGTTCACGACAGGATACATCTGTGCAGTCGGACCTGAAGTCCTCATTTTTATTGCTTAGAGAAAAATGACAATAAGGATCTTCCGTGTCTCCGAGTTAGATTCCATATTCATCTTAATTGGTGCCTGGCAGGTTGTACAGAATGGAGATGGATTTGAAGTCATTTACTGGAAGTTCTTGACAGGCGCAGTGGAAGAGAACGTCAAGCCCTGTTCTGGCACACATAGCTTGAAAATCATCTGTCAAAATTTAGCATATCTAAGGAGAAGGCTGCCTGTCATCTTCAATGTACATCTAACCATGCACAAGGGTGGATTTGATCAGGAACTATGTTGTACTCCGGATGTAAAGCACATTCATCAAGTTGATATTTGGTTGACAAGTCAAAAAAATGCCCTGGAAAGGCAAAGCGGTTTTTATAATGAGATGGTTTTGAACTACACATACAGAAGTGCCACAGGGTTTTTTTAATAATGAATTTGTGCACAATATTTTTAAATCAAAATATTCTTCGCTTCATACATCATAAGACATTTTTTACTGTCTTAACTTACAAATGCGATGTTCGCTTGTTGCCCTGATTTTCTTCCGTCACACTAGATGTGATTTGTCGGTTTTGTTTTGCAAAACATTGCTGACAAGTGCATGGCTCAGCCAGCCAGATTATCAGTGGAAATCTCCACTCCAACTTCTTTATTTCCCCTCGAATCAATGTGGTGAACAGCAAGACGTGATTGATAATGATATTGAGATTGATTGTCTAAATCCCATCCCACAGTTCAAAGTCCCCAAACAGATAGTATATATACATGCAATTCGGTGCAGAGATAGGACTTGGCAGGAGCTGCCAATAGATAAGTGAAATAGGGCCAGAGTGAAAAGGCCTATCAGTCCCTAAGGGGCTTAGCTGCAGGATTCTGGAGCTCTAAACTGGCGGTGGTGGAGGGAGATAGTCGACATTGGTTTTAAATTACCCAAGATTGCCTTGTGGTTTCAGTCTGTGGGGACGCCAGCAGACAAGATGTTTGTTAAAACAAGTGCAGACATTGAGGCAGATTGGGGCAAAGAGCAAACCTGCGATTTCCTAGCCAGACAGAGCAGGTTGGAAGGCTGGTAATTGCAGAATTGGCAGAGGGGCTAAGGAGGTCTTGCAGCAATGATATCTGCCACTGGGACCGAACCAGTGGTGATGCTGGAAACGGGCTCAGTTTCCCACCCTGGGAAGATATTCTATCTGATGCCATACAAGCTGCAGCACACGCCACACTAATGCTACTGTTGTTCATTTGCTCGCTTTGTAACATGGCATATGCAACTCTCTCAAAATTACTGGGTAGAAAATGACCAATAATTATGCAGTGGTTAGTAATTATCACACAGGTGCCAACTGTGTTCTGTACCTGCAAAGTTCTGAGTTCACGTTCTGCCTAAAAACTTTCCACTCTTCATTCTCTGCATTATGTCCTTTCGAACAAAAGTAAAGCCACAACAAATGATCTTACAGGAATAGTTCAACACTTTGGTAATAGGCTCATGAAGATTTCTTGCTGAGAGGTAGATCTGTGACTTCCTGGAGTCTCTGCAGGTTGCCTGGCAACTTCACAATCTGAGGAGGCACCTGTATTTTGGTGTGTTGTTATTTAGCCAATGTTTCATGTGTTTTAAAGGTACATTAAATTTGTATGCGAATGTATGCTTCTCTACATGCAAGTTACTTAGTATTATACTAGATTTATGACGACTGGAGCTTCATATACATATTCATATAGATATGTTATAATGAGGTAAGTAACAGACTAAGTTCGCTAAACTGTGACAGTGCCCTAACTAAATGAATTTTAAGCCCATTGGCTAATGGAATCTACCATGTTCAAGTTCATTGTTGAAAGTTTTTGTAAAATTTCTGATAGCCATGAAATACATGCTTTTGTTGTTTTATAGCTAAGGGTCAATTTATAGCACCACTGCACGATTAATAATCAGAGGAAAAGTCAGTAGAAGTTTCATTTGAATATGTGATATTCTTATAACATTAGATTAGCTTGTCAATCACCATAAAACATCTTCTGGATCTAAATAAAAAGAAAAGAGGAGGAATAATACAGATTTTCTTAACAATATTTATATAACCCAAACTAAATATTGTTAAGGGACACTTCACTTACAGTTTTTTTTGCCATTGTGCCATTTTTTTGCCATTTGAATTTGTCTTGTCAGGATTTGACTATAAAGTATGTCAGTTATCATCTTCTGATGGCATTTAGAGACCAATAGCAAATAAACAAGTGTTTGGAAAAATCAGTCAGTATGCTATTCTCTGAAGAGTGTGTTTTTAGCGTTTTAGAGACATTTCCTCATCAAACGTCAATGTGGATGATATGGATATGTTGGGTTTTAGTGCGCGTTTTAGTGCGCTTCTCTATACAGCTTCCATAAACTTCAGTAGAACTGGCACCAAGAGGGCTTAGAATGTTTGTTAGTGATGTAATGATGCTTCCTTCCATATCGCCACAGCTTGTAATTTTTGCATTCAGTTTTGTGCAAATTAAAGCTATAACATGCAACATTTCCACATTAAAATGCCTAAAAATGCAAAAGCAATGTTATGTATTATGTTAAGTTGTGTACTTATTATCCCAAATACTGCAACTATAGTGAAGCCCAGAAAAATCCATAATTTATTCAAGGTAGTGTGTTTCTGACTAGCTGCTAGTTGCTACAACTACCAGGAAAACACAAGACACATCAGATCAGAGAGTGAGGAAGGAAGTTGGCAAATGTGACCAAATGTACCACAAATAATAGTTTTTTATGCTTATTTGTTCATCTATCAGTCCAAATCCTAAAAACTCTAGACTCAAGCTAAAGACTTTACTGACAAAGAAAGGCAGCAAACTACATTTACATTTCATGACATTTTCATTTAAGAGGCTGGAACCAGCAGAATTGTGATATGTTTGCTTAAAAATGACAATTGATTATCAAAAACAATGGTAACTAATTTTCTTTTGATCGACTAATCGATTAATTCGCTAATTCTTGCAGCTCTAGTCCGTTTTTTTACCTTTTGACAGAGCCAAGGTAGCTACTTCCTCCAGTTTTATTAAGCTAAGCAAACAAGCTGCTGCCTCAAGCTTTATACTGAACAAATAGATATGTGACTAGTATGGAACTTCTCATTTAGCTCTTAGACAGAAAGCAAACAAGTGTATTTTCCAAAATGTGGAACTTCTCACCTTTAAAAAAGGAACAAAAACAAACAAAAAACAAAATTATTCACAAAGTCAAGGACGATCACATCAGCACCCCTGAATTGGATGCTAATAACATTTTATTTTGAAAACCTGAGTAATAAAAAGGTGTAATCTTCAAAAATTAGAAGTAATCTTGCAAACAAACAAAAACACTGCAAAATGGAGCCAAGCAAAGTCGATTACAACCTCACCCAGGAGATATATTCTGAACATTTTCACCATTTTTCATTTAAGGCCTTACTTACCACACATCTGCTTTTTCTAAATTCTATTTCCACCCTCACAAACCTTCACACATCCATTCACTGGCATTCAGAAAGAGGACTGTGTGTGTGTGTATAGTCTTCACTACAGTATGAAACTTTCACACTTACACACACACACTCACAGGCTTTTAATGCTTAAAGTTTACTTTTGTTACAGGTGCAATAACAAAAGGCCTTTTAAGTCTGACTTGAAAATCTTTAGGAGAAATTGGCTCCAGCATTGAAGGGTTGAGGTATTGATTCTGGCCTCTGGCTCAGTCCAGGAAAAGATGGATAGATTTCTTTGAAATGCACTCTGCGTGAGAATATAAAGACTATTGTGTGTTCTCACTCAGGAATAAATTGTTTCATGACATATCTAGGGCCACCTTTTTAGCTTCAAGCTGCCTGCTTCTCTTGAAAGGCGAATGTTGACAGGGTGGAGCACATTCATCTGTAGTCCCAGACTACCCACACCTCATAGAAGCTTTTATTGAAAGTTAAATCTCCTTCAGAGAGTTGGCAGCCTCTCGTTGGGATATCTATTTCAGCAGCTGTCGAGGCTGATTATATGGGGGTTGTGCCACACACTGGCAGCGATATAAACCTCCTACAGAGAGAAGGACTATTATGATGCTATTGATTGATGCTTTCATCTGCATGCATGTGTACAATCTCTTGACTCCGAGGCAGCCGTTTGTATTGATGGCATGCAACATGTGATTGGTGATATGTTTTGTTTTTGATTTATAACGCTCACAATAGTGAAGTCGCACATTTCAGAAGGCTTATGATGACATGTAATTTCTGTAGAACAAGATTCTGTAATGTTTACCTCAGGACAGAGCAGTTCTGCAACAGATCAATAACAAAGTTGTAGGCGTTACTAGAGAATTTCCCAATACTGAAGTCTAATAACAAGAGACCTATGTAACAATCAAAGCAAAGCAAATTGATTTATTGCTTGTTCACACTCTGTTAGCCCGTCTTAATGGTCAAAATAGTTCAGCTAAAGCAGTGAATGTGGATGGTGCTTCTGTTTTGTCAATGAAAAAGCAGAATGGGTTTGTTCCATCCACTGTTTTCAGATCCATAGAGTATCAATAAGAGAACATAGTTACCCAAGACTGTTCAAAGTAATCTGCTTAGGATTGAGTAGTGATGGGTGTCAAGAGCTGATACTAAATGGGTACTGGTCTTTGATTGGTCAGTACTGAAATAATATAATGATAATTTAATAATATAATTAATAAGCTTCTGGACAAATGGTGCTGCTCTTGGTATTTATGCAACTTAATTACCTCTGAGTAGCCAGTAGTGAGTGTGCAGTCAACAGAGACAGAGAGAGAGAGTGTATGTGACGTATAGCTGTGAATGTCGCAGTGAAGTGTGTGTACGGTTTAGGTTGTTTGTCGGTGAATAATTGCAACAATTAATCACGACCCAAGTCAAGTTCCTGTGTCTTGCATGCTGCTGAAGGGGCTTAGCTCCAAAGTTAGCAGCAATTTCAACACAAGTTCAGTTAAGGTATAAATGGATAACAACAAGTGACAACAAGTCCTCCACTGTGAGCCGATCAGCTATTCGTAACAGTCAGTTATCTGTCAGAGCTAAGCCTGTTACCCCGAAAACAAAAGCCCACTGCTCCAAAAATACACACTCTGGAGCTGGAGTTAAGTGACTACCTGCCAGACTCCATTAACAAATTGCTCAATTTAACCGTTTTAAACATCTACTGCTTTTACAAGATTACTAATGATTTCTTACATATTTTGAACAGACTGTAACTAATTCAGTGAACATTCAGCATTAATTTGAACTTGGTCATGCTGACTGTAGCTTTGTGTTGAAGCTGGTGTTTCAACTTAGCATGTTTCCTTGATCTCTGGTGAAACATCACGGTCATTTTATGATGTAGTGCAGGAGATATATTACATATTTCTACATTAAGCTGGACCATATTGTTCCCATTTTAGTAATAAGCCGCTCCTCCGAGTTTTGCTCAGCTGTGAACATACAGTGCAGTGTACAGTTTATGCTATTTGTTCATGAATAAAACTCCTCAAGACCTGAATGGGTTAGCCTCAAAGTTTGACTTGATTGATTTATTTTATTGAATAAATTAAAAAGACACAAATAATACACAAATGTGCGTACAGTACTAAAATTAATTAGAATATCGCAATAAAGTCATATGATTTATTTAGATTGCAGGCCATGAAGATTATGGCTAGGGGGCAGGCAGGAAAAGAATGACATGTATATGTGACTGATTTTTCATATTTTACATTTTTACACTAATGCAGTTAAAAGACTGTTGAATCTTTTCATATCTTTGCATGTCTTTATATCTTGCATCAAATTATGGAAAGTAGTATTGATAAGAGTATTGGTAAGTATCAGTTCTGATAAGCAGATGCCCATCCTTAGGTGAGGTTTGTAATTACACTGCTTAAAGTTAAGTCTTTTAATTTATCAAGTCCTGGCGTGACATACAGCTAAAAAAGTCAGATTACAGCCACACATTGAACTGCAGGAGACAAGTGGAAAAACATATTAGTGATATAAGCAGTATATTATGTTAAGCTTCTGTATCTCCTGTAGGTAAATGTATGCAATCAAAACTGAATTGTGTTTTTTTTCCTTCTTAATGTCTTTTGAATTCAAATTAACTGAGCAACAAGAGAGTCATTAATAGAACAGATCTGTTAACGATCTCTTTGAAGAGGATGTAGTTCCAAACTGAAACCTCAGCCCTCTCATTTTTTCTGATTTATTATTAAACACAGGGCTGACATTTAAAAAAAATAAAACCTCTCAAAATTAAACAAGGAATGGGATCTGCTTAGTGCTTATTCTTTTTTTCTTTCTCCACTCCAATCACCCACTGACTCAGAATACATTTTGCTCCTCGCCAATGCCATCGATTTGAATATCAAACACCAATAAAAGCCACCTCTTTGGGTTTGTTTGAGCACCGCCATGCTGGGAGAGTTAGGTGGGCGGCAAGGGGCAAAGGATCTTGGAACTATTGAGTCAAAATATTGATGGAACAGAGCCAGTCCCTGTGTCGCTGCAGCCAAAGACTCATGTTAATGTTCTCCAAGTTACATCTTGGCAACATAGATATTTTTATTTATTTAGACAGAAAGTTGACTGAGCATGAAGTACATGCTCTTTTTCAGCACGCCTTCGTCCTCCTAGAGTTTCACATAGTCACTCCAGGGAGGTGGAGGACAACCACAGCTTTCTAGTGTTGGTCAAAGAACAGCTCCAACTGAAATGCTGGGGGTTAAGAGCATTGCTGAAGGGCATGTCGATGGTGATTCGCGAGGGTTTCTCATTCAGATTCTTTCACTCAGAGTCCCGGGAATACGTTTTTGGCCACCTGTTACTGCTGCTCCACATTCAAATCAACAATTAACATTTCAGGTTGGACGGCTGTGTACTGTGCTGCTATAGGTGGATCCATTTCTTAACTGCCTCCACAGAATAATGAACTAACTTGCACCCAATTATACCATGGCAGCTAACAGCTGTTAAAGAATGCTGATGAGCTTAGCATAATAGCTTGGAGAAAAAAAAAAAACTAATGTATATGGAGATAAATATTTTGTGGAGTAAATATGGAAATTAAGATTCTCCTCCTTTTTTTTTTTTTACATTAGAAAATGTGAAGATTCTGTAGCCTGTAGAGCCACATGGTTCTGAAAATCACGGTTGAGGTATGAAAATTAAGCTAAAGCCAAAGTCGACATACTTCATTAGCATAACTATTTGTTTTTTTATTGTCACCTGTTAGCTTCTCTGTGATGTTCACACTTAGCAGGAAAATTAGCTAACACACAGGCAGTTACATGTAGTGATGTGTTGGGGCTGGAGGCAATGAGTTTCTGAACAAGCTCTGAACAATTCTTCAACCTTTTACCTGGGGTACTTTGGCAATCACTCCCTTTTTCTATGTCCACCCCCTCAAAAAACAGACAAAGCAGCAAATATATCATTAGCAGCTGCCCTATGGAGCTGGATATTAATTATCCTGTGTTCTCCTCGTTTGGCCACTCATTTGCACGTGTACTGTAAATGTCACCGGAGAGATAAATGAGAAAACAAAAAGCCCAGCTCGTAGCCTTTATGCAGCAGAATGTCAGAGGGAGCTTGTAAGAGATGAGATATTGGTTTTGGCCTGGCACAGATTCTGGCTCAAAGGACACTGCAAGAGGCAATAAAATTTGTATGTCATCTGTGTTTAGAAACATATTAGCAGTGTGCAAGCAAACATTTACAGATTCAATTTTTGGATTCATTGCTGGCAAGAGGCAGGGTAATATATTGTGCATCTGTTATCAACAGCAGTGGCAAAAGTACACACATTCTGCACTCAAGTGCAAGAACAGATACTTGTGTAAGAAAAGGGCTCTGGTAAAAGTGGAAGCACTGACTCAACTTCTTTACTCAAGTAAAAGTGAAAAAGTACATTCTCTGAAATGCACTCGAAGTAAAAAAGTAAAAATTTGCCTTCTAAAGGACATTTCTACCAGCTGTTTCTGTGCAAAGCTAACTGAACCTCACATTTTCTCTGTGGTTGATTCTCCATCTCTGTCTGTTTTGCCTTGTTATGTCTTGTTAAGTCATTTTTGTCTGGTTACGTCTTTTACGTCATTTTCGTCTTGTTACGTATTGTCACGTCATTTTCATCTTGTGTTTGTCTTGTTTTTTCTCCATGATCGAGTCTCCCTCTCTGTCTGTCTTGTTTCATCTTTTACACCACATTTTTTGTTTTGTTATGTTGTTTTTGTAGTTGTTACATCTTTTACACCATTTTAATCCTGTTACATATTGTTATGTTGTATTTGTCTTGTTACACCTTGTTTTTCTCTTATATGTTTTGTGCCTTTTTCATCTTCTTATTTAAACGTCACTTTCATATTGTTAAGTTTTTTATGCCATTTTCATCGATGTTACGTTACACAAACCAGCGTAATCTTGTATCTGAATCTGCATAATATAAGTTATCTTCCTTCCCTGAAAAAAAAAAAATTAAAAAAATTAAAAAATATGTGTAAAGGCAGCTCTTACCCAGTGGGAGCTGTGTAAAAGCTGCCTTTACACATTTTTTATTTACTCAGTATGAACTCCTTTCCAGGCACATATTGTTCTGACTATGCCTTTTTTGGTAGATTTATGAGTGGATTGAAAGGCACTTTGAGTGGAAAAAAGCTCAACTCTCACATTCTCTGCGTGGCCTTTAAGGTGTGAGAAATAAAGGGGCATTTGTATTAATCGATCACACGACAAGCCTGGTTGAAGTCTGGCCCTAATGGTTGCTTGCTGTCATTTTGCAAGCAGCTTGTAAAAAGGATTAGAGTGGCTCTGTGCAGTAAGGGCGCATGAACAGCAAAGTTCTGTGGCCGGCAAGGAAAATAAATCAATTTATCCCTGATGGTGGTGCAGTTTTAGAACATAATGCCTAACGATGATGGAGTTTGGACACTTCATACTTGTCATTGTGAAATTGGACTGCCGTGTTGCTAATGATGGTAATGTATGTTGTGCCTCGCCTACTACAGTAATCCTTCACTCTGTCTCACTTAAATGCATCTCATTGTCTGGCATATTGCATTATGAATACCACTGGGGAAAAAAAAGAGGAGAATTTAATTTATGTATTCATTCATTTGAGCAGGAAGTTAATGGAAAAACTGTATAACCATATAAATTTCTTCCTTTTGTCACAGGCGATTGTAACTTTGAGAAGCCGCTGGCAGCGTGTGGGTACAGCCAAGGCAGAGACGATGACCTTGACTGGGAGCAGGCCAATACCAGAGAGAAGTCTTCATCAGATCCATGGATGCCCTCAGGTAAGGACAGTGACACGGGCTCCTGAAGAGGAGAAATGATGAAACCATCTCCATACAATAATAAACCATCGCAATAGGCTGTACATTTGACACAGTCAGTTTTCTGTAACAAAACAGTATTCTGCACTGATTATTTTTCTATAAACAATTTTTTTTTTTATAAATAGGAAGAACTCAGTGGTTAAACAAAAAGGTATTCAAGCCAGTGAAGAAAAACACATTAGATTTTAAAAAAAAACTGACACTCCTAGATTTTCGCATTTTGGCCCCTTCATACAAAACTTAGCCTCCAGTTAGAGAAAGGATCAAAATGTACTGCTTTTCCTCATTACAAGCTGTCCGTGACATCCACCATGATTAAGAGTATCCTTGAAAATACAAAATATTACTTGGCTCAAGTGGCCAAGCTTTATGCACAATGATTATAAATATTCTGAACTTGCAACTAATTTGACAGAGCATTTACATGACAAATTTTTATCTGTTATGCTTTTTTCCCTCGAAATTAAATCCATCTCTGAATGGCCAGTTCAGTCTGATGATTTAGGTGTTTACATCAGGCATTTTTCTAGTTAGGCTATATGTCTGACTATAATTGGAATATACTGGAAGGCTGCATGTAAACAACTTAGTGTTGGAGACTAATAAGTATTGATTACAGCTTATATGTTTATGTAGTATTATTTGATCTTGTAAGCATAAACTTTAAAGTGAAAGTAATATTTCTAACATCTTCTTGAGAGTTACAACACTATTTTCTTCTCTTTTATTACCAGTGTGACATGTTAAAGCCTCTGGAAATTTGGCTTGAAATAGAAAAATGCATGCATGCAAGTTGAGTGAAAATAAAAGTTCACATTCTTCATTCTCTTAGAAAATCTAGTTAAACAAAATAAATCCTGCTGTTTAGAGCATTTCTGAAGACTGCGTAGGTGTGGCAGATCACAATTTGATTGACATCTCTCTCAGGAGGACCGGTACAGAAGTTAAGCAATGTACTGCTGTGGACAGGGTCAACAACAAAACAGATTATAGCCATCTTAAAAAAAAAATAGTATCAGTATAAGTGTGCACTGTATTTAGAATATTTTCACCAATTTACTTGGCTGTCAGATGGCAGTTTCCAGCGGGGAAGTGACTTTGCTCTCTTCAAAGTCACCAAATCTCCTCTGACAAAACCAGTTATTTTACCTCCCAGAACACCAGAGTTGCTGGACTACTGCTGCCTTGATTGGTTAGTATGTTCACGTTATTGTGTGACTTTGGTGCTGTACAATAGCTCAGATCCAAATTTATTAATTTATTGCATAATAAATTGCAGAATTTTTGTAATAAATGTCCAAGCATAAGCAGTAGGGGTGGGACAAAAAAAAACAATATTCTTAAATATTTTAATTCTTTATTTTACTATCCCTGAATTGATTTTATTTGACCATTTTAATTGCTGAATGCATTTCATAAAATAAATTCTTAGCTTGATGCTAGCACAAAATGGGAATTCACATTAACACGCTAACAGAAATTAGCATAGCAATCGCAGTAAAATTATCTTAACAAACGGATACATTTCACTTAACCTGCTTACCATTAAGCAACATGTGTGCTCATACTAACACACATTTTTCTTTTGCTCTGTGGAAACAAAATATAGCAGCTGATTTCACATTGCTAACTCAATCTGCTTCTCTGACTTCAGCACTCCACACTGACCAGCTACAGCAACCTCAAAGGGTCAGAACTCAAACTCCAAATTGAGAGTGGATTTAAAAATTCAGCCAGGGGCTTTTAATTTTTGGTGTAACATAGCATCTTATTTTATTTATTATTTTCCTATGGCCCTAGGTTGATGAGCAGGATCAGATAAATGTAGCAGTTTATTCCAGAAAGTATTTTATTTACTAATTTTATGTGCAGTATAAAGAAGATGCTACTGAAATAGACTCAGCTGTCTATCTACACCTTAAGGAGAAGGCACACTCCTTTGAAGACAGCAACGTCCACATTCTAGACAGAGAAGACAGATGGTTTGAGAGAGGAGTTAAGGAAGCCATCTACGTCAAAATGGAGAAACCCACTCTAAACAGAGGAGGAGGCCTGAGACACAACCTCTCTCCTATTTACAATGCTGTTATTTCATCTTTGCCCAGGAAATTCAACAACTTGACCTCCAAAAACAACAATGTTTCACATTCATGTAACTCTAACGACTGTGGTCCACAGTCCTTTGTCTCTAACGACTGACACTCATACCTGGTTTCGGGTCACACCCAGTGATCAACGACTCCAAACGACTGTTGTCAATCTGATTGGAGCACTCATGAATTTGAACACATCTACAGAGGTTAAATACCTGGGGTTCCCACCATTTAGTTAGACTAGCTCTGACTAGTCTGACAGGCATGAACTGATGAAGCTTCTTGGATGAGAAGCGAAACGTCTTCAATAAGACTTTTAAACAAGTCCAGTTGCTTTCGATTTAATCTTTTCCTGAGATTACAATGACCTGGACGAATGAGAACATTCACGGACATACTGAAATAAAACTCAAAAATTGACTGACTGCAATGTGATGTGCATTGTTTTTGGAAATAGTCAACTTTTTCACATGGTATAATGTTAAAAACCAAAGAAAATTTGCAATAAATCGTAATATTGAATTGCATTACATATTGAATTGGTACCCAAGTCTCATGATAGCCTCAAATCTGGAGATAAGAATATTGTCCTAATCCTAATAAGCGCGTCTAATTCAAGCCCAATATCAGGAAAGTGTACAAAAACTTAAAGGACAATATTTTGCATTTGGATTAAAACAAATTTCTAATATTCTTAGATGCTCACCAATGTCTATATAAGGACCATAATTACACAGTTAGAAGGCTATTGTGGATTTAGGTTTCTAGTGGCTTTGATGCAAATTATTTCCACGTGAGTATCTGCTGCACAGGATCTTTGGGACAGTCACATGAACTGAGACAAAAGCAACATTTGATACAAAAATACTCAGATCCATTTTAATTAAAGCGGCCTTTTTGTCAGCCACATATTGAAATTCATTAAAATGCTTTCCCTGCATTTTGTGTCTGTCGCACACAATTTGTCTCTTTAATGTTCCATTGATCGCTTTTCATTTGATTTGAAATGCAGAGATATCACCGCCACTGAGCAGAAGGCACCTAAGGAATTAGACTAATGGAATGACTTTTTTTTCCCCGTGTTATAACAAAGGTAGCGTTGCAAACTAATGGATATTGTTTTCCTCCCCTATCTGACGCCTAATCTCACAAAGGCTGCATCACAGATAGATTGCACTGGGCCCCCCCAGTGACAGAGGGGGAATTAATTAGCAGGCCTTCACTAATTTTAAGCAGCCAGTGCCCAGACCTGTTTGTGTGTACATCAGGATGATGTGTGTTGAACCGCCCTAGAGAAATTGCTTTCCATGGAGGGGGAAGTGTCGACTTTTTCTATCGCAATTGATTAATGTTGGGACACATGGAGGCTGGGCAAAGGTTACAGTGAAATCTGGAAAAGCCTTGACCTACAAATTAACACCTCGCACATGGTCTAAATTTAACATATCTGATTAAAATCCCATGTCTGGTTAAGAGGTGTCCCTGATTGTGTTTCCTAGTCTGAGTACTCTTCACATAGGCTTGTTTTCCACCCGTACGCGCGTCTTGAATTGTGCGTAATTAACAGGTTGCAGCTCTTTCTCCATTTCTCAGTGTGAGCACTCAACCTGCCGTGCGAAATTGTAATCTCTCCTCTTTGACCGCATTGAAAGGGATGTGAAATGTAGTGTACTTGACGCTTGAAATTGTTTTAGGGCTACTGGAGAGGGGGTTGATGGGTAGAAATGCATTTATGTGAAAGGCACACTGGTGGAAAAGCTATCTCACCTCTGATTGCTGTCTCTCTCTCAACCTGTACTTATGAATCTTCACAAAACGACCTTATCATACTCACAGAACAGATTGTTCTGAACAGAAGGCATTGCTACCTCAAACACTTTTAAGATTGGTTGTAGACAGTGTCTGTCCAAATAGTGCAGTTCCTAACGCCAACATGAATGTTTGATTTAAATGATGATTAAAACCCTTTCTGCCTCGGCTGAATTTTCAGAGCGAATGAAATCCTTCTAGACTTTAAACATCTCGCTCTCCAATCCCAGTGTCCCTTGGAATTCTGGCGAATCCTGAATCTGAACCATATGACATCCAAAACACACGATCTGTGCCAATGCAGGAAGTAGTTTGCTCTTAACCACTTGAACGGCAAGCATATCCTGCTCACGCCTTCCCATGTCATAACCACCAGCTCATGAGGTCCATTTGGAGGCAGCAAGACCATGCTCATTATCAGCAGGTGGTTAGCTTAGCTTAGCATAAAAACTGGAAAAAGCTGAAAGCAAGCTTGGCTCTGTCTATAACAAAATTCAACTACTAGTACCTTTGAAGCTCACTGATTAATGTTTAGCTTGTACACAAACTAATGTATAAAAATGACGACGGCTAACAAATAGTGGCACATTCGCTCATATTTTTACACTTTTGTATAGTGCGTTGAGGTCAGGGTGGTGTAGCATGACTTTTTCACCTATGAAGTTTGTTTGGAGAGAGTAACATTGGCCTGTGTAACAGCGCTTTTTCTGACAAAAAAGGCTGAGCAATGTACTGCTGTGGACAGAGCAGCAACAAAAATTTTAGCGGCAATAAGTATTTTAGCCACCAGAATATCAGTTCAGAATATTTAATGTTTTACCTTGTCATCAGATGCCTTTTCCAGCAGGAAACCACCATTAAATGACCCAGGTATTGCTCTCTCCAAACTAACCAGACTCCACTGACAAAATCAGTCATTTTACATCACAGAACATTTGAGTTGCTGATGTAAGTGGCTAAAATACGTTTTGCTGCTGACGCTGTCCAAAGCAGTACATTGCATAGCTTCCTACACATGTACACCTGCTACGTCAAACAATATAAATGTTCCCTTTATCCTTCACTAAGTCATCGAGTTGTTTAACCCGAAATCATACTTCAACCTTAGTTTATTACTATGACAGGACATGACAGTCTTTCCCAACCATAATCGTACTGCAGCGTCTATGGGCAGATACTGTGGACAGATATTGTTGTTCAGCATTGACTATCAGATTTAAACTCCATTATTTCTAATTAGATATCATAACAGTCACAAGTGCCAAGTTCATTATGCAATATTATGATTTCTTGTTTTTATTAAGGGTTAAAAACATTCAGACTTGGAATATGCACCCTATCTATTATCAGCTTGCAAAAACATGTATCAAAGGTCTGTGAAATCAATAGGAAAACAACCTGCATTAATGTGCTATGTCAGTGTGGTAAGCATAGAGAACACACAACTCATAAGAGGCCTTGTGCAGCATCTGATGTCAGCCTGTGAGGACTCTCCTTCATCCTACGAAGCTCGTACTGCAACCAAAGACCAAACTGGCCCACTTCCTTCCCCACATGTAAATAAAAGAGTACCAAAACAGCGAAACGAAATGAAACAGAACAAGAAAAAACAAGCCCTCTGGTCACACGCAGAAGAGACGAGCAGTGCCTGAAACTCCTGGTTGTTTACGACAATCCAGCCCTACCTAATTGCTATGTCTGGACGGAGAGTAGTCTTGTTTATCCCTCCGCACAGCTCTGATTGCATGCTTTGGCTTCTTTAGGGTGCCTCAGCCCAGCTCTGAGGAACTGTGTCTGCTGGGGCACTCCCCAGTGTGTTCCCTCTCCTGAGCCAACTGGAGGAACCCCCGGCAGAACTGTCACTGTCAGTCCTGTTATTACCAGCAAGCCTCATCTGTCCTGGACAATGATAATAAAGGCATCGCAGCCAAGACGGCACTTATTCAGCCTTGGAGAATGGAGCTGGACGCACTTTAGTCAGAGTCAGATGTTGGCTTGGCCTGGATATTATTTGAAGACAAAATTACCACACTTGAATCAAAGACATTTGTCTTATCACTTAAAAAACACAGATTTTTCTAGTTTCCACCCAACCCTCTGTTATTATAATTTCTCCACATGGTGCAGTTGTCTCAGAGAAGAATGGATGGGGCTGACTTGGTGAGGAAGTTTGCAGTGTGGTGCAGGTGTGCGGGTGGGTGGAGGAGGGGGATGTCCAGATGCCATTAAGAAGGAAGCTGTTTTTAGTGAGCCCCAGCTGGTGCAGAGGCTGCCTCCTCTGTGATGGTGTCATGGATGTTGCCAGCAGTAGGCTGCTGCTCCCTGGCTCTCCCTCGAGACTCGTTCTGGGGAATAATGGCAAGAGGAGGAGAAAGAAGGTCCTCTAACTCAGATTAATTAGGGTTTTTGTATTATGCTAGGCACAATAGCAAATGCAGCTCCGGCTAAATGACTTATTGTTGTATCTTAATGTCTGCTCTAAATATGTTGCGGGGAGAAATTGAATGTTTTTGTCTCTCTGTTGTATGGGGTCTTTGTTTTGATAGCACACCCTTGGTCGATAATGTCACCTAGACAATAGAGAAGGATTGGCAGGATGAGGTCTTCATAGGGTAACGATGATCTTCTCTCATTCAGGTTCTTTCTTCTCAGGTTCATAATGCGTTCATGCAAATGCAGCTCACTCTTGAACCCAGAAGGGCGCCTTTCTTAGAGTGTGGCTACTTGCATCAAAAGCAACGAAACGCTGTCATCAAAGTATGCTGTCGGTCAGTGCCAAATGTGGGACAAATATTATGTTTGTGTGGCATAATTTTCATATGTTATAACTTAAAAAATAAACATTTTTATCTCATACATTGCTCTCTGGGTAGCAGATAATAAACAACAGATGAGTACCTTCCTAATCTTTGTAACTGTATTTCTTTTCTTTGTGGTAGTTTCTATCATATTTCACCTAAATCTGCATAGCCTTGCCTTTGGAAGGACCCTCCATTTTCCCCGTTTTACCTTCTATCCTAGAGGTTTGATTTTTGAAAACTAGAACCAGTCAATATGTGAGTCATCATCTCAATATGTGGGATGGTGGGACAAGGGATGAAAATGCTGTGCAGTCCCACTTAAAGTGGGATACCTGGTCACCAAGTGCCAACCAAAATAGGAAGACCAAATCTTTTCTATTGCATGAAAAGTAGAAGTGGGAGAAAAAATATATTTTTATGATTCCTTTATCAATTTTTTACATATATATATAAAATTAATTAGTGCTTAGTCTATTAGCTCAGTGGTAACATATAAAGGAAATTCCCATTGACACGCTAACAGAAATTAGCATTGCATCATCCTGGTATTATTTTAACAAACGGGTCTGTTTTACTTCACATGCTTAACATAAAACAACATGTGTACTGAAGCATATATTTGCTCTGATCACTTTGGTGAATCTGTTGCTCTGACTTTAACACTCCACACTGACCAGCTACAGCAACCTGAAAGGGTCAAAACTCAAACCTCTATTCATTTTGGCTTACTATGTTATTTTATTGATTATTTTCTTGTGGAACTAGTAGGCATAGTTAAATGTAACACTCAACTTCAAAAAGTATTTTATTTACTACTTTTATATGCAGTATAGCACTGATGCTGCTGAAATACAAATAAGAAAGACTGCATTGTTTTTGAAAATGTCTTGTGTTAAAGAAAAGCAAACAAATATTGCAATAACCCACAAATAACCACAATGATATAAAATATAAATAAAATATAAAATTATCAAAATAAAAATCTTCTCCTGCTTCTTTTTAAGTGGCTAACATGCTTCTCACTGTAACTTTGCCTGAGAAAATGTAAAATCAGGGTCATTTTATCTGATTTTATGGAGAATACAACCCAGTATCAGGCATTAGGAATAAATATATAGAAATAATGAGTCTTCTCACAGATGGTCTTGTTTGCTCATGTAGGTCATATTGAGGCATCAGTGATAAATTGAGACTGTTTCATAACCAGTTAAAAACTCGTTGTAGCAGCTTTAACTAATGAGCCCTCTGGTTTGGTCAGGATTCAGTCCTATTAGGACACTTCTTAGGTTCCTTATATGATAACGGTGATCTTCTCTTATTCTGGTCCATCTTGTCAGGTTCATAATGCGTTCATGCAAATGCACCTCATTCTTGAACCCAGAAGGGTGCCTTTCTTAGAGTGTGGCTGCTGCATATGGATAAGATGGATCGTCTTAAAAGGCAAACGGTTCACCTTTTTGACCATTTCAATAAGGAGGTAATGAATTGACAAAGCCCCTCTGCTTCACCTGGACAACCAGCATTGTTTATGCCGCTGTATGTGCCGTTCAAATGAAGGAAGGAGGAAGGATGGCCACTTAAAATATGAGAGGAGAGAACACCCACTGACTGAAGGACGTCAGAAATTTAATCAGAATTTAAATCACATCAGCAAAAGATGGGATTTGCTGTTGAGGGAGGGAGCCCGCGTCTTGTGAAAATAAGCTAATTGCTTTTGAGCCATTCACAACTTTGTGTGAAAATCACACCTTGCACAGCGTTGGCAAGGTTGTGAGGTTAAGGAGAAACCCCATTATGTGATTAGGGGACGAAACAGAACAGCAAATTACAACGTCTGATCAATTCGTGAATTAATTCCTGGGGATGACAGACTGCGATTTTCAATTTAGCGTGTTTGTGGGGGTTAAGAAGAAGTGTACGGTGGTCTTAGAAAACAGGATTGCAGCCATTACTATAAACAGGATTATGACAGCGGACTGTACTGTCATGATGGAGGACATATTTGCATACTGTATCTTTTCCCATTAGTGTGCACGTTATGTAGAATTAAGGCTAATGATGCAGCTAGGTGCCACATGCACACTCTCTGTTGTGTAATGGGTTTGTATCAGGCAAATGGGCTATTATATGACCCATTTATTGCAGTGGAGCGCCAACAGTGCGTGGTGCATATTAAGATGACATATTAAGCCATTAAGATTTTCTGTTGATTGACATGCAGCAACAAAGAATGCTGCCAGGAAACATAATAAGGGTCGGCTGTTGCACCTGACTTAAATGACAGGGCTGAAACGTGTTGCGCATGATGGATGGTTCTGGGTGAATCTGTTTGACACCTTCAAAGAAACCTGGCAGGTCCTTCATATGGAGAGCCCAAAACTTATTCAGTGTTACTTTATCAACCCTTTTTCATGTTTCAAAGGACACAGGGAAAGTTCTGGAAAATTGAGCGGAGGCCATGGCTGTTCACATTAACAGCCTAACCCTCACAGCGAGAGCATTTTTGATTGGTGGCAGACAGTGAGAATAGCCCTGTCTTCATTGACATTTCCGAAGCGGCAGCCGTGCTTTTCTGCGGTGGTGACCTCTGTGAATTTTATTAGCAAATGAGACCTGGAGGGTTTGGGTTTAAAGAGCGCCCCTTCATTCTGATTTCCCCCCACATAATGATTTCCACAGAGTTCAGGACCTGAATGGAGGAGAAATAATGAGCGCTAGTCATTACTGCAAATTATATCCTCTGCTCAGACCATCACTCAACTCATAATTAATCTAAATACCTTCAACCTATAGACTTTGATGATTAGGATTAGACAGTAGCCTATTTGTGTGAACTAAATTATATCAGACCGTATTCCCCTTAAGAAGACTTCCTTATCTTTTTACAAAAAGGAATCAAGGGAAAAAGGAAAATGTACAAATATTGTCTCTTATAAATCTTAGATCTCAGTGGTATTTTCGCTGCATCGTACCTATTCTGCTTGAAAACTATGTAACTGCTCCATGTATCCCTGATGTGCAGTGCATTTATTTGGTTATTTTAGTGTTATTTGTCAATCACAAATACAATCATGCGTTTTAAAGTTTAGAAAGTCATTATACGACAAGTAGTTCTGACCAAGCAATCTGATGGGTCAACTAGACATTTAGAACATGATCAAGTCAGCATGAGAGCACAGCGTCTCATCACTAAAAATATTACCTTGTTGTTTTCCATGGCAACGCTGTAACTGTCAGAGCTGGAGCAAATACAGTAAGTTACAATGCTGATACAAAATGAATCATTTTGTTGTCAATGTTGTTGTTGATGTATACGATTTATGAAAAAATAGCAAACATGCTAAACTGAAATACTTGCTACTCTGACAACACTACAGCTGCGGTGTCATGCTTTGAAATTTCTATTCCGGCCCATAACTTGTCTGAATGTTTGCCGAATTAATTTATGTAATTTTGAGTTGTAAGAAATCATTAATAATCTTTTAGAACTAGCAGATGTCTATAAAAGTTAAATTGAGCAACGTGTTAATGGAGGCTGGCAGACAAAAGGCATGCAGTCACTGAACTCAAACTCCAGAGTGTGTATTTTCAGAGCAGTGGGCTTTGTTTGCAGGATAATGGGCTTAACTTTACATTGACAGACAACTGACAGTTATAAAGAGCCGATCAACTTACAGTGGAGGACAATGTTGTGCTCGTCCGCACTCCTGCAGTGTTCCTGCAGCCTGCCTGAGCTTCCTCAAGTCTGGGGAGGAGGGGGCAGTGGGGAAACAACTCACTGCAACCATAGACTGCATATTAAATAAGGATTCAGCCTATTTAATATAATTAATTTAATATAATTTAGTGTGTGGTTCCAACTTGCTCTTTGGATTGCAGTCCTCTTTCCTTTAATACAGCACTTGTATGCAACAAGGCAGAGAGAAAATGTTGTTTAAGAGAAAACAAGTATGGATTGAAGGAGAATATTTCATTAGATAAAACCATGTTGTGAATTTTGGAAATTATTCCATCTATCTTTTTTCAATAAATTTTGACTTTTGGAATTTACAATTCTCTGGAGTTATTGTAAATGTTTGGATCATGCAGGTAACATGGCACTGCTATCTAGATTCAGTAGTTCACAGACATAAAAACAAAATCTGTATCTGTATCTTAGTTACAGCAATACTGGGCTAGCAAGGTAGTTTTGTGTTTATATATATGCAGTAGTTAGTCAGTTTTGGAAATCCCACAATCTCTAGAAAGCATTAACATTTGCTCAAGTTGGCTGGCAGACTCAATGGGGACTACTGGTCGTTACTAAGGTTGACCTACTTGCTGGAGTAGTAAACTAGGTTTCATTACATAGGAGGCTACTGATGTGACTGATTGTTTTCAAGTTATGAGTTTGACCGTTGTGTGTTTCCAGGGAACCTGAGATAACGCAAGCAAAAAGTTTGTTGTTTTTTTTAATTTTGATAGTGAATTGCACCACAATATGAGTTCATTTGAATGATATATTTTCATTTTTAACAAAAGCTCCTTAGCCCTGACTGCATCACTGTCATGCCAATAATGACGGTAAAGCTCACTCACTCGTGTAATATTGCTTAATTATACACAGGATACTGGTTATTCTTTTTGGAATAGTGTCTTCAGAGTTTTCACAGTCAGACACGGAAGGATGACTGCAATAGAAAAGGGTTAATAGGATTCATCTCACATTTTGTCTCAGGTCACTGGTCTCTGTCTACTCCTCCAACAACCCTGAATGAACCTCTTCCCACTTTCTACAATGATCACAAAAAAGACTGTCCCTAAAGACACGAGACTTTATTGCAGGCAACGAGGAAATTAGGACGTGGTCCCATCATATTGTTGTAATCCTGTAAAGCTGTCATTGCTAAATTGAGTTTGCATGTTTCATAAAAGCATGGATTCATACTGCATATCACTTTCTAGTCTTTCGATGGATTATGGTCATTATTTTTTGCCTGTTTCCTCAAGATAATGTCAGAGTAGTAATGCTCAGAAAAATTGGCTTTAATGCAAAACACCCATTGTGGTGAAAGAAAGTTCCAGTGGTCACCAGAAAGTTATTTTACTGGACGATTCGGTGCTAGAAAACCATCAAATTAAACTGTTTAGTTCTTTAGCGATTAACAATTTGTCACCAGCTTTCCCATATGGACTGACGCAAGCTGTGACCAACTCCCAACTGCTCTGCCAGTGTGCTGAGAGTGAGCTGACAGGTGAAAGGATTAACCTGATGGAAGCTTCACCTGGATTATGTCCATGTTTCTGTCTGTATGGCTCATTATACCATTAAACCACTAAGGCTGTTAGTCTGGATTGCTTCATGTCCAGCTGAACCTGAACATTTGTGGGTAGAAAACACCTCTCTGACCAGATATCCAGCCGGCAATGTTGCAACCTCATGCTAGATAATTAATGAAGTTTTGGATGTAATTTTTGTTCTTGTTAACTTTTCCAGAGGGGGAATAGAAAGCATTCTGACATTACATTGTAAATTACAAATTGGCTTGGTTTTAGCATGGCCCAAGACAGGAGGGCTCTCTAGCAGGTGAACAATACATAATTGGTACCCATCTAGTGAGCATCCATGATATCAGTAAAGTGAGGTGAATGTGCAGAGCCCAGAGGATACGAAGGGTGTTTTCACACCCATGCTTTTTAGTCCAATAAAATCGTACTCTGGTTTGTTTTCCCCCATTGTGTGAACACAAAAGAACCACACCTAGAGCCTTGAGAGAAGGTGGTCTCAGTCCAGTCCAAACGAACAAACTCTTGAGTGATTAGTTTGTGGTTGGAATAGGTATATCTGGTATATTGCCTCAATAGTTAATCTGACACGCCAGATGTTTTGTTACACAGAACCATCTGGGAAGTCATCCTTAGAAACTATTTGGAAAGGTGCAGACAACTTAAAAAAAACATTTGGCAGGTGATTGGATGAACCATCTGTCAGTCATGTTGGAAGAAGAGCAAAAACATCTTTTCCATCAAGAAATGCCTTGCTCTTCCTTCAATGAAGAGATACACCAGTTCTGATATAACTGATGCTATTACAGTATCTACGCTAACCTCTTCAGGTGCCGTCATTGTTTCAGGCAAGTCGCTTACAGAGACAGTCCTCATTATTGTCACACCTGAAACCATGCCTGTAGCTGCCAGTAGTCCCACCTTAGATGCTGATTGGCTGCACCACTTTTGGTGCGGGCACAAACAGATAACTTGAAACCTGGCAAAACAGATTCTTGTGTGATCCCGCAAATCCAGGTAACCGATAATTACCATGGTTATGAGCAAATTACAACTCTGCTGTAGCTCTTTATCAAATTGCTTGACGATTCTCTGACAGAATGATACTATAGTCCAGAACACAGGACCATCTTCCTTAATTCATTCAGTCATTCAACCTTTATTTAAACTCGGAAATACATTGAGGTAGAGACCTCATTTACAATATAGCCGAGTAAAACAATAAAAAATAAAAGCACTCTTTCTTACTCCTGCCACAGACACATCAGTCCAGTAAACAGAGTGAATGATGTCATGTGGTTTGTAGTGAAGCATTTTGGTTCCCTCAGATTTTTCTCTGTTTGAAAAGAAACTGAAACAAGGGAAAAAAGTTTACAAACTCATCAAGTAATTCAGACAGGCTGTTCACCCTGCTACCATCTGGCAAGAGATACAGAAGTATCACCAGACCAGAAGGACAGCTTCTTTTTTCAGTCTGTGAGACTAATCAATTCATCCTCCACACAACAGTATGAAAAAATAGTTTAGTTTCATGACTTTCATGACTTTTTTTTAAGGAGTACTCCACTGATTTAGTATTGCTCTCCTCTAATATTGTTTGACTCCTTATTGATAGTCTTTTTCTATTCCACACATTCTTCATCCTTGTCAGAACCTGGCACCTACATTACCCACTATGCCACAAGTTAATATTTATTAATATTAGAAAAACTAATGTCATGGTGGCAGATTTACTGAAACCTGCTCTGGACTACATTTACCTGAATTTAGCAGGTGGCAGGTGCTTATTTCATTCCCTGGCCCCACAATGTGGACTGTGATTTAAGGCAATTTTTCAGACCTCCTTTATCTGCCTCTGGAGCCACAAAAGGCTTTGCACAACATTTTTTTTTCCATAGCACTATGTTCCCCAAGACCTGTAAACAGATTTTGATGTGTAAAAAGGGTGGAGTTCCCCTTTAATCAAAATAAACACTTGACCAGTGACAAACATTCACTAAAATCGGTTCAAGAGATTGTTGAGGACTCAACCAAATGTGAACCATTTTTGTGGCACCTCCTCATTTATGGCCTCTGAAAATGAATTGTTAGATAATCGATGTATGGTTAATTTTTTTCTGTGTAACAACCCTCTTTCAGGCACACTGTCCTTGTTAATAATGTCTAAAATATCCTCCTCGCATAATGAAAGTCATTCATTTCTGTTTCAGCGGTGTGCCCTTCATTTCTGAACAGCAACATGAATGTATGTAGCATCTGCAGCAGGAACACTTCATCTTTTACTAATTCATTTTTCATACCAGCCTCTATGTTCTCCATGTTCAGCCATCATTGTAATGGAAGGTGAAGGTGGCCTACATTGGAATAATAATAAATCTGTTCCTCTGAATACCTTAGACAATAGCCGAGGCCTGGCCTTTACAGAGTTGCAGAGACAGGCCTTGAGTGCGCTGAGAGCTCTCTATTTTTAATTGGTCTTGAACACGCCATTGTTAAGGCAAAAGAGATAGAGAAAGAAGACGAGAGAGAGAGAAAACACCCCTGTGCATCACTAGCACATTAGCGCAGCACTAACACAGTGTCATTATAATTTGCTCTTAGTCTCGCTGGCTAATTAGCTTGTCATGGTGCAGCAGGTCCTGCGGAGTATGTGGTCATTAGGTTCTAAGAGCAAAGAAACTGAATGACAATCACAGTTTTCTGTCATCTTCTTCACTTCTGTCAGACAGTGATGGTGGCAGCATGATGAGGTGGCACACTGTACTGTATTTTTATGTTTTGTTGTGGTCACTAATGAGGAAAGGAAAGACCATTTTGCCCTTGTTGTGCTCTGGTTCACTGACCCAAATCAAGATGATTTGTAGGCCTCAAATTTGGTGGCAGGAAGGTTTGTTGCTGCAGTACTCCATATAAGATAAAACCATGTTGTGAATTTTGGAAATGTTTATCCTTTTCCAATAAATTTTGACTTTGCAATGCTCTGGAGTTAATGAAAATATTTGGATCACACGTAAACTGACGTTTGGGCATCCTCCATTAGCTGTGCTGGTGAGTCGGTGACTTATGCTGCTAGCTTAAAAATACATGTGAAGTTTGTGGATGTAGTAGTGAAATCTGTCTATGGAAAAATTATTTTTTTCAACAGATATCTTAGTTACAACGATAATGAGCTAGCAAGGCAATTTTGTGTTTATTTATTCAGTTTGGGAAATTCCACAATCTCTAGAAAGCACTAACGTTAGCTCAGGCTGACTGGCTGACTCAACAGGGACTAGGAATTATTTCTGTTGCTAGGCTGTTACTAAGGGTCGGCCTCTTGCTAAATAGGTTTCATTATGTAGGAGTTCTACTGATGTGACTGATTGTTTTCCAGTTTTCTTAGTCTCCCTGGCTAATTAGCTTGTCATGGTGCAGCTTGTCCTGCGGAGTATGTGGTCATTATTCTGAGAGCAAAGAAAGTGAATGATAATCAGAGTTTTCCTGTCATCTTCTGTCTGATAATGACAAAGGCAGCACGATAATGCGCCACACTGTCACTTGAAACACTTTATTCTTATGTTTTATGGCGGTCAATAATGAGGAAAGGGAAGACCTTTTTCCCCTTGTTGTGTTCGGGCTCACTGACCCAAGTCAAGACGATTTGTAAGCTTCAAATTCGGTGACAGGATTGTCACAGCCTCGTTGATACAGTTCAGCAACCTGCCTGCTAGTGAGGAAGAAATATTTTATATTTACATGTATTTCTATCAACACCCACTGAATTAAGCCCCATCAAACAAGAAGTGACTACTTGCAAAGGCTACCTATTGTTTTATTAATATTACATTAACATGGTCGTAAAAAATGTACAAATGCCGCTTGAGGGATCTGATATTTTCATCTCTAATTACCAACGAAGAGCAGTGCTGTGCATAAATCTCTTGTGCAACACTGTCACAGCGTGGCTGTTTGAAATGAAAAGTAAACAACCTGTTTTAATCATAGAGGAAAGCAGTGGTGCCAGCATCTTTGTCTTTGTAACATGAGCTACAACTGAACAATTCATCAACTGATTATTAGTGCTGGTTCGCATCACACCAAGGGTTGCTGAAGCCTCAAAGGGAAAAAAACAAAAATGCTCTGGGCACCTGAGCAGATGGCTGCTTGTTATTAAAGAGACCTCAAAGCCCTCATAGAGAGGCACCTGATTGAGGTTGGACAAACAAGTGTCTCAAAGTCGACTCCTCTCCTGCCCTTCGTCATGTACCTTACACAACTTCTTGCATAGCCTCAGAAATAATTAGCCTCATCATTTGAATCAGAGACAAACTGAATGTGAATAATACATCACAAAGCTCTGGGAGAACAGCGATGTGCTATTCACAATGGTGAATCATAGCAGAGTGATCAAGCTGTGCAGGAAAATCTATAACACAAGAAAGCCACAATCATAAATAGCTCATCACAACTTGAAAAAGTGCCTTTTATTACAGTAAACACAAGGAAATATTATGAAAAGCCTTGGATGAAACAATCAAACCTAAAAGCTCATACGTTTACAGTAACACCACAAGGGCCAGTGCAAGCCATATATGAAAAGATATTGAAAAATAGACTCACATAAATTTATCAGACACTTATTCACACCCTTTTAATCTATTTATTAAAATTATTTATTTATTTGAACAAAAAAAAAGTTTTTTTTGGAGCTTTCAACAGCATATCGCAGACTTCCTCAGCAGATGGAGTTTGCTCAGTTGTTATGGCGATATATCTCAGTTGTCATCATGTGACCTCAGTATGGACTGTGGAACTGCTCAGTTGTCATGGAGACAGTTCAATAGTTCAGAGGTTCCACACTTAGGTAATGGAGATATCTCCATGACAACTGTGCAAGCTCCACCCAGTGATAAAAATCATTAAATGTAGTGGAAAGCTCTGGAAAAGCCAAAAGCTAGTAAGTGTAGTAAGACAAATCTAAGTTTGATATTGATGTACAGGGTTTTTTAATACCACATACACACCACCGATGTACAAAAATATGCATTTATCGATGACCCGAACCCCACCCAACATGTAAAATGTCAAGTTATGTATTTTAGTAGCAGAATTGTCAAGACGAGAGATGAAATGATTTTAAAAAAAAAATCATATCCTGATCATAGTAACCAAAATTATTATCGAGTTATCAGTATTATCGTGATTTTGTTCAAATGTGCTGAAAATGTTCAAAAAGTACTGATACAGTGAAATCATTTCACCAAGTTTTATACAGAAAACCTGTCAAGGATTTGAAATGACACCATGTTCTTTGTGATGTCAGTGTTTTCATTGACGCAAAACAAACCCATGTTACATGCTTTGCCTGCATTTGGGAGACAGTTGCTAATGTTGGATGATGCTGGGCAGTATTGTGAGTATAGTGAGTTTTTCAAAGCATGGTAATCAAACACGGTTTTAATGATAATTCAAACTTTAAACTATAATACTACATTTAAACAAGGGAATTTTATCATGCTTTATCATGAAACCAGTCATTTCATCCCTAGTCAGGACTGAGGGCTCCAGCGCTCTCCAAGATGGTCTTGGGAGCAGAGAGAGGATGGTAGAGTGCTCTCTTTTATCCCTCTGTCCACAGTAGTGAGAAGACCAAGGCTGAATAAACAGATGTTGTTTTAAACTGAGGTCTTTATTGTTGAATAGCAGCAAAACAAGTAATCTTTCATTAAAGACATTAACTCTTTTCTTTTTCTCTCTCTCTCACACATACACAGACACACAAATGATGCAGGCTTCACATCTTAACAGCGCATTTTAATAAAATAATAGCCTACATGCATTGGTCTGTTCTTTATTTTTTAATCCAGTGTTTAGCTGCACTGTGCAGACAAAGAATGGAACCAACAGTTCTGGGACTTCACTTATTTCGATGTGCTCTGAGCACCGATCAGCTGAGCTGAAAGTACATACTGGACGCACTTGTTGCTGAGTGCACCGCTCCAGCCTGTTTGAGAGAGAGAGCACAGATATGTCAAAAAGACATCTTTTAAATGTCTTGTTTCATGTTGAAAATACATTACCTGAGGACCTGGAATGAAAGTTTTTCTATCTATGTCTATAGTGTTTTTATGACGTCTTCTGGATGTCAGCAACAAATATTTCATTTAATCATATGTCAATTTCTTGCACCTGTCTTGCACGTCCAAACACGTCGTGCACACACAGATATGGTTCTAGGCCAACCAATGCAATTTTGACATGATCTGCACGTCTGGCAGATGTTGCCTGTTTGCTGGGTTACATGCAATGTTTCTGTAAGTTATTATTAACTTACCCTGAACACTGCTTTATTATTTGAAATGGGATATTTTGTAGGGAGTCGACCTAAGCCCAATAGACCGTGGGTTGTGGGTCAGTCCACAGATCTAGTGACCAAAGCTAGCACCAGCCGCTAGCCAAATGCTGGTAAAATGTGCAATTGGCTATAGATTTGCTTCACTCACAGCCAAGAACCCCCCCCAAAGGTAATGTATTGAAGTGGCTGGTAAAAAAAATGAACAATCACTAGCCATTTGGCTGGAGTCCTGCCCACATTATATGGCACTTTCTGGTGTTTCCTGTTTGTGTTCACGGTTTCACGTATGTGTGGGAGTCATTATGTATATTATTCATATTAAAATGCATCCCCTCATGTGACCCAAACCATGTTAGATCCTTTAAAACAACAACTTGCCGTTACTTGACAAACAAAGCTGAGGAGGCTGACTTAGTGTCATCACAACTCATTGCTCCTCCTCCTCCTCTTCCTCCTCCTCCTCCTCCTCCTCTGCTCCCTCTCCTCCTGTTTCATTGTGTAAACATGACAGAACCCCACTCGTTATCTGAAGCTGGAGACAGATGGAATTGGTGAGCGTTACAAGTGCAGCACAACAAGACAAGTGGGCAAGCTCGAGTCATTGATGGAGCAAATAGGGTTTTGTGAGAGGCTGTTTGGTTGACACACTCGGGGACCAAGCCTGCTGATTTAGTTGACGTTATTCACCCTTTTTAACACCATATCTGAGTGAATCACCAGATGTTAAATTTAATGACAAAGATTCGCATCCACTGCAGGTTCAGCTCTGCCGCGCATGCAGGAGAGCAGAGCTAACAGGTTGTTTGTCTCACCTCTAAGCAAAATGTGCCTTCCAATCATTACCACGCTTCTAAAAAGATGTATTCCAACATAAACTGAGTCTTTTTGGCCGCGTCTCAAATGCTGTTACGATTTGTGCCATCTCATTACCACGCCAAGCTAAATAGGATGATGACAAATAGAATGTGTTCTGCATCTCCTTGAAAGTTTGCCAATATAATAATTCTCACTTGTGTTTCATTGGCAAGAGGGGAGGGAATTAGATTAACCTTTAATATTGAACCAAAGCGATAAAATCTAAATGGGGCTTGGTTGGCAAATAGATTTTAACTTATTGATTTCTCATCATTTCCCTTCTCTCTGTCATTGAGGGACAAAAACACTCTTCTCAAATATCCAGCATTTGTAGGATTGGTCTTTTATTGTCTTTGTATTTTGATGAATGATAATGATGAGAGAGTTTCTATCAATCTATAGATAAGAGTGTTTTCTCATTATTGCTCAGCACAGCCAAGGTCTCAGCACAGTCATTTACCTGCTTCTTGCATACTCTTACAAGATTAACCCTTTTATTTAGTTACTTTTAAACCTCAGGACCTGATTGCTAATAATGATCTGATTCTTGACTAGGAGATCTTTCTGTTTTGTTAATAACCACCTGCCTCTAAACAGCAGCAGATTCAAGTTATGTTGCCGTGTTGCCAGGATCATACGTCCCAAAGTTGGGACGTTTTGTAAAACATAAATAAAAACAGGATGCAAATACTTTTTGACCTATATTTAAATTGAATATAGTACAAAAACAAGATATTTAATGCTCAAACTGATCAACTGTATTGTTTTTTTTGTAAATATACACTCATTCTGAATTTGATCCCTGCTTGGGAAAGGGGCACACCACTGTTACATCAGTACAATTGCTGAAGTTTGGAAAATGAAATTCTTTCCCATTCTTGCTTGATATACGACTTTTTCAATAGGAGACAGGCCTGGACTGCTAAGAGGCCATCTAGTACCTGTACTATGAAGCCACACTGTTGTTAACATGTGCAAAATGTGTCTTGGCCTCGTCTTGATCAAATAAGCAAGGGACATCTCTGAAAAAGAAATCGTCTGGATGGCAGCATATGTTCCAAAATCTGTATGTAGCTCTCAGTATTAATGGGACTTTCACGGATGTGATCCATGATGCCATGGGCACTAACACACCCGCATACCATCACAGATGCTGGCTTTTGAAATTAGCGCTGGTAACAATCTGGATGGGGCTTTTCTCTTAAGCCCAGAGGATACAACATCTGAAAACAAACTGAAATGTGGACTTGACAGATCACAGCACACTTTTCCACTTTGTATCAGTCCATCTCAGATGAGCTCAGGCCCAGAGAAGTCTGCATCATTTCTGGATGTTGTTGATATTTGGCTTTCGCTTTGCACGGTCGAGTCTTAACTTGCATTTGTAGATGCAGAGACGAACTGTGTTACTGACAATGGGTTTCCAAAGTGTTCTTGGGCCTGTGTAGCACCCTTAATACAATTATGTGGTTTTTAATTCAGTTTTTTAATGCAGTGCTGCCTGAGCAGTCAAAGGTTATGGACATTCAGTGTTACCCACGCAGTTTTTCACAAAGTGGTTAACCTCGCTCCATCTATGCTTGTTAACAACTGAGCCTTTCAGTGATGCCCCTTTAATACCAAATCATGATGCTATCACCTGTCACTAATTAACCTGTTAACCTGTTAAGTGTTCCAAACAGATGTTTTTGAGTATTCCACAACTTTTCCAGTCTTTTGTTGCCCCTGTTCCAACTTTTTGGAAACCTGTTGCAGGCATCACATTCATAATGAGTGTATCATATATGGTTTGATCATTAAATATGTTGTCTTTGTACTGTATTCAATTAAATACAAGTTGAAAATGATCGCAAACCATTGCATTCTGTTTTATTTACATTTAACACAACATCCCAACTTTTTTAGATTTGGGGATGTGCATTACCTGTCATACTTCTACCACATTTATACAAAGTTGTTTCAAATCATTATGTAACTTGTAAGTATTTTAGTGCTCGTAAAATACCACATTTGTGTTTGGTATCTTACTTTATAAATGGCTACATTACATAATTTTCCCTCCACTTCACTGTTTTTGAAACTCAACTCAAGTTTCGAAACATAATCACAGAGTTTAGAAAAATGTTGTCTTTCGGTGTCATTCTTTTGACTTGCTTTTGAAAGGTGCCATATAAATAAACTTGCCTCGCGTCGCTTCCTTTGGAAAATCTGTGGGTGTTAAATGTAATGCAGGAGTCAAATGAGAATGTCAAACACATCGCAATGTGGCATTTGACACCCAAAGCATACACGAGAAATAGGACAGTAGAGTGTCTTTACATTTCAGCTGAGAAAACATTAAAGGTTCAGTAGGTAACTTATAAAAATAACTTTTTGTCATAACTGCTGATACTGTCACTATAGCCTGATAACAGTACATGAGACAGATAATGTGTGAGAAAATCTGGTTCCTCTGGTCCTCCTCATGCTCTTAATGGCATTTTCAAGAGTCCACCTTGCGTCTGTATTTGACAACCTGGGAATGAGACTCGACAATCAACTATCTTTCTCCAGAATCTGTAACCCTAGCTTTAAAGCGTTAAAACATTACATTTTTAGATGCTTGTTATGCACCAAGTGTTGCCTTAACTGAACATACAAATACAAACTCTACATCAGACTAGCAGATTGTTGAGGCATGGCAGAGCGTTGCATTAAATGTTAAAGTCTGCATGCAAACATGCTGCAGGGAAAATATTTAGATAGTTATCTATTTTAGTTTAGCATGTTAGCATGCTAATATTTGCTACTTAACACAGAATAAAGCCGAGGTTGGTAGGAGTGTCATTTGTTTTGCTGGTATTTAGTCTTAAAATTTGACCCGGTGATGATACTAGATGAAAAGTTAGGCCTAAGGGATCGCTAAAGTCATTAGGATATAACATCTTAGAGTCTCTACAAAACATGATGGCAATACATCCAGTAGTTGAGATATTTCAGTCACATCAAAGTGGTGGAAATCCTACCTTTTGTAGTTTGCTATCTCTGCCAGGTGTAGATCATGTGATAGGCTGCATGACCAACGGGGCTCTCATACTTCTGGCCCCATCAGCCAAACGTGTTTTCCATTCATATTTATAATCAAAGACCTCTAATGGTTGCAGTGATTTGCAGTTTTTGAAAAAACTATTTTATTGACCACTATGTTTTATACTGACTGCTGAGTCATCTTAATTGGATGGTAGGGGCTGCAAGTCATTAACAACTGCTAGGCTAAAAACAAGTCTTACCTAGTCTGTCTCCCTTTGTACTATCCGTCTGCACAATTATCATATTGGAGCATTCAGAGTCCACTAGTAAACAAATACCAGAAGTCTGCATGAGAGATGCAGACTTCACTACAAAATCGACTGTAACGCTTAATTCTGAACTGATACTGATATCTGAACTGAAATTTAGTTTAATATAAACCTGAAAAATTTAACTTAATCTAGTGGTTACTAATCAGGCTCCAATCAACAATAGGTGTAAATTATTTAGAATTTCAGCTTTTGTGATATTCTCCAAAAATTTAGGTTTTTATATCTATGATATTGTTGTAAAGCTACCCAATTGCTTAGTAAGTTCAAGAAAACTGAGACTGTACAATACAAAAACACTTTATACATCTTGTTAAGAAATCTACACTGTATAGTATACTGTATACTATACAAAAACTTTATTCAAAACTTTGTAAATTTGCTCTGGCTGCATTTGGCAGTTTGGGGGGCATTGCAGTAGGTGCTTCACCATCTGTTGCCTGGCAGAGATCTTAGTTTTTCTGAGTGCATTTTTCTAGTTTTTGTGCGCTATCATGCCAGGTGGGTGGGTTTTCAGTTGTATACAGGACAATGGATGAGTATGACTATTGCAGGACTTTGTACTACAAAGTCATTTTACCTGCCACTGTTTGAACTACTGTTTGAACAAAACTTAAACCTAACCTGAACTCGTCTTCCTTGTCCATGTTGCAGGTTCAGCCTTCATGATGGTGAACACGTCAGGTCGCTTTGCAGGGCAGAAGGCCTTGCTGCTGACACCGCAGCTGCGGGAGAACGACACCCACTGCGTTACCTTCCACTACTACATTGGGGGCAGAGACAACAGCCACCCAGGTCACCTAAATGTTTATATCAAAGAGAACAACAGTCCCATGGGTATGCCTGTTTGGAACGTATCCGGTCCAGCCACACGCTCCTGGGGACAAATCGAGCTGGCCATCAGCACCTACTGGCCCAACTTCTACCAGGTGTGGAAATGTAGTCTGGATGCGGATCTCTTTTGCATAATTTCTCACCAAAAAACTAGGTTGCTCATTGTGAGCAGCCTTTATGTTTAAGCCAAAGTCATTAAAGCCTGTTCACTGGGTGGAGCAAGACAAATTTATTATTTGAGAAGATCCAAACAATCGCACAATAGCCCATTCAAAACACCTAAGATTATTGATTTCTGGGGCTACCTCGGTATCCATGGTAATCTGTTCTCTCTCCCTTCCATCTGAGCCAGCTCTCTTTTTCCAATTCTGAAAACTCATTTTCACTTACCAATGCACATGACTGCTGGCCAGGGCAAGGTGATTTCACACTTGCCTGGCTATTAGTCTTTGCCGAGCTTGTTCCACAAGTCCACCAAATGTTAATTGATGCAGAGAGACCCCTTAACCTCCCAATGGGAGACAGTCCCTTGGTGAATTATTTCATTATGGCCTGGCTGTGCTGGTCCACAGTAAAGCTGAGGGGAGTCCTCCTGCCTGCTCATCATAGCAACTCTGATAACTTAGTTAACAAGGGACACCGCTGAGCTTCTCACTGCTCAATGCAAGAGAGGAGCCTTAATGAGAGGAACATGGACAAAAGAAAGGGAGAAGAGGGAGAAGGCAAGAGTTGAGATGGACAGAATGTGCTGCAGCTACCACTAATAGTCACTGTTCGCTGTTGACAGGAGGGTGACCCTTGTGTGACATAATGATGCAAAGCCAGTCTGGACAAATGTTTTTAGATCAGCTCAAGAAGTCTGTGTGTAGTAGTGTGTGTTGTGTTTGGATTCATCCTACGTGCAGACGTTTGTAGCTGAAATAAAACATAAACAACGAGTCTAAGCATTAAATGTCATTAACTCTTTTTTTGAAATTAAGAAATAAACATTTTGCTCAGCTTGTGAAGTTCAGACACTTTGACTTGAACTGTTTCTTCAATGTGACAAACCAATCAAGTAGTCCAGGCATTTTACCCAAAAGTGTGGGTCAACCTCACACAAATTGCAACATAAACAAATGGAATTTGTGTCTTCAATATGTCCTGAATGAGAGAAAAAAATTCTTGTATGAAGAATTGTATGACAGTAAAGTTTTAAAACTTGCATAAAATTGATCGTACCAAAAAGGTCTTTTTCGTACAGGCATTTTGTGAGAAAAAAGGTGTGAACTTCACACAATTACAACAGAAAATCTGACAAATATTTATTACTCATAAAAGTCTCCTCTACATCATATAAAAGTCCTAAAGGATCCAAGTTGTAGTTAAATGGCATTTCTTAACTGTTTTGCTTTTTAAAATAACAATTGAGATCAACATCACTATATTACTAATATAGTAATATAGTGCTATGTATACTCTACCAATATAATAGTATCCTTGTAAACAGGGCAACATAAATTGCCACTAATCCATATGGAAGCTGGCACTGATTAACATAAACACAACACATTAACACAAAATTATTTAAGTCTGTAATATGTAACATTTCCACATTAAAATGTCTAAAAAATACCAGACATATGCTATATATTTTATTGAGCTGTGTACTTAGATAATCCAGCAATGTTCAAATGCAGAGAAATCTGTAATTTATTCAAGCCAGTGGTGTGTTTCCTGCTAGCCCTTGCTAGCTAGTTGCTAGTTGCTATAGCTATTGGAAAAAACACGGGATATGTCGGATACATATCCCGTGTCGATGCATGTGACTAAACTTGTGCCCAGAGGGAAAAAAAGGGGGTTTTAAGAGAAAAGGGAAAGTTATGAGAAGGGCTAAAAATTTTTAATGTAATTCGTGTCTCAACTGAACTCTACGATCCCATACTGCTTCACAATGTCATCAAACTACTTCTTTTGTTATAATTTAAATGCGACATTTCATTTTTTGGATGCTGCAAGTAGGTGAGATTGGGAAGAAAAAATACTAGGAGACTTGCCAATTCTACCTTTGATTTTGATTATTGAAATTAAAAGCTCATTTTGATTGATTTTCAATTTGAGACGGAAATTGGCACATTCCTTATATATTAGCCAATCAGGGCACTGAAACAGTAAGCTTTGACTATAATTTTTAATAATAGCCATATATAAAAAAAACACACATAAAATGATCAAATATAAATGCTGCCTATGAAAATAAAAAATAAAAAAATAAATCTGTCTCATGTTCTGTCAAAAAAATAGGACAATATAGTATACAGGCTGATACCGATATAGATGGATATAGCTGTATGATTCTAAGTGAAGTTCAGTGACAGTTGAACACTTTGACATACTGTTGGTGGTGTGTTTCAGCAAATCTCTGCACGTACTGCAGGGAGAGCATTTAGGCCCCAAATGACATATTATGCTTCCCAGTGTGTTGAGGGAAATTCCCAGCATCTGTTGCCTTTCAAACCCCAGTGGAAGCTCTGTCTCTGTTTGTTGTAATCGTTCCAGACCCAAACTGACAACGCGGGTGAATACAAGGATGCTAATGATCTTAGCACCACTCTCAGTCAAGAAAAAAGAGACCAATGCTTAAAATTGTCACTAATTAACAACATGGCACTAATTATAGGTATCTTTAATTGCATAGTAACCTACGCAATTGTCAAAGGGAAGCCACCTGATACTTGGAAATTATTTTTTAATTACCGGTACGGCTTTTAGTCATCATGAGCCTTTCAGCCTTTGATAATTACTCTTCTGTCAGGTCATCCCTAAAACTTTTAATTGAGATTGTCATGTATTTCCAAAACGTCTGAACACTATTAAAAAATATATATATATTTTAGTAAATGTAATGCATGTTACACAATATGTACCCTGTGTATAAGATAAGCATCCATTATGTCTCCTGATATTCAGCAGAGCACCAATGAGAGAGAAAAACCTGAATGTCCTCATCTATCTTGATTTCAATACAGTAGAACGTTATGGCAGAGCTAATCAATCCTGCTGTAATGTAGTACTTAGCCCAGTCCCTTAGGGATAGCCGATGTGGCGATGTAGACATTGAATGTTGGGTTCACTGTCTGTCTCTCTGACAAATGAGAATGGTGAACTTTCCTGTGACATCTGCAGCTTTCGTCCCATGTGAATATTTTCACTCTGTGGGTCAGGCCCAATTATGCACTGCACTATCATTGATGTTGGAATCAATTATATCACAGCTATTAGGCAGGCTGACTGATGTCTGTTGCACAAACAAAGGATTTCAATTAGAGAGTGGGGGCTAGTTCATTTGTCTGGTGGCGATATATGGAGTGGTTGGCCTTTTAATTTCCTTTAAATTAGCCTGTAATGAGGCCATAATTGGCACCCAAGACATTCACTTTCATATTTCATGAGACAAAAAAAGAAATTTATAATTAGACAGCCTTATCTGAAGGCATCCTGCCTCCCAGATGACAATGGTAACTATCTCCGCCTCCACATTCCTAGGCTACAAAAGGAATCTCAGAGATGTATGCGTGTGTAGCGTCGCGATGACAAGCAGGACACAAGTTTCTGGGTGACACTGTATACGGAACATACCCATTAATATATACCATTCACTGGCAGCTATAGGCTTATATTTAGGGAATAACGGCATGCAAAACATGTGTAGTCTGAATGTGTGTGGTGTAATGGGTCTCAGCACCACACCCTGGGTTTGGGAAGGGACTCGCATTCTGTTTCCCTTTTTATCACACTGCAGACCAGCGAGTACATAACTCTGACATTCTGCTGTGACACGCCCTCCGTCAGGGCTTAGGGCCATTTGTTTTGCACTTGAACTTGGGCCTTTAAATAGGGTCATGTTAGTCCTACACAGCACAGTTGTACTTGATTTCTACATTTCTGTTGTCAGAGATAGCAACAAACATGTCAACCAAGTAACACGAGACACAGAGCAACTGTGAAATGCAGCAGCAGCAGCTTCTCAGGGAAGAGATATCCTGTAAATTTGCATCACAGGGCTGGTTCACATAAGTTATTTTCACACTTAAGTCTGCATTTATCCATGCAGATATGTTTTTTTTAAATCTGCGAAACCTATCCAAGTCAATAGTTCTCATAAAGACAAACACTTTGACGGAAAGTATTGACAACAATACTCTAAGAAATAGTTGGCAATGAGGTCTTTGGATTATCCAAAGTAAACAGTAGCCCTTACATAAGCTTTCCCTAAATTTAAACTTGGCCTAGTTATAATCTGTGTTTGCTAAGTGAAGATTTACACATGACAGAATTTAATTGAATCACACAACTTATTATGTAGAGATTACTGCAGCTCTTCCAAAATATTTATACCCAGTAACTGCCAGATGAAATGCTTTCATAGATAAGTGAAATAACCAACCAAGGTAACATTAGCTTGATAGCACAGAGTATAATATCTATAGTTTGAACAGTAAAGGAAGTGCTGAAAATGCAGTGACAGAAGAAGTATTCGGATCTTATACGTAAGTAAAGGTTCTAATACCAGAGTCTACAAATATTCTGTTACAAGTACAGGTCCTGCACTCAAAATCTTACCAACGTAAAAGTACAAGTATTAGCATGTATAATATACTAAAGTAACAAAAGTAAAGGTGTTTATTATGCAGAATTGTCCTTTTCAAAATAGCATTTTATTGTTGGATATAATTATTGATGTATTAAGGTGTAAACATCACTAATGTTGCAGCTGGCAAAGTTGGAGCTAATTTTAATTACTGTATACATTGCCAAGTAACTTAATCTATAGTAATATATCATAATTTATTCGTTGATCTGCAAAGTAACCAGTAACTAATGTTGTAACAAAAAAAAAAACATAGTGGAGTTAAAGTACAATACTGACTCCCAAAATGTAGTGGAGTAGAAGTATAAGTGAGTACAAAATGGAAATACTAGAGTAGAAGTACCTCAAGATTGTGCTTAAGTACAGTACGTGACTATACCTACTTTGCATTGCATTGCAATTGCAGTGCAGTGTTGCATTCCAACACTTCCAAAGTGTCAGATTAACTGCCCAAATTACACTGGTTAGGTTAGCTAAATTTGTTAGTTCATCCTCACTCTACATAAATACTACTAACTCTGAAATACTGACATTTCTCTGATTTTTGCATGACTAATTAAAAAGAAGTCACACTAATATTTACAAAAGGATTGTGTGTTAAGTTTAGCATTTGGCCTGCTAAAACTGTTATCAGTGAACTTTACTGTATGTCACAGCTTGTGATGCTACACTGACTTCCTGGATTTGAAAGCTATATAATGATTCCTAGCAACAGATTCATGGATACTAAAGTTGGTACCTGCAAACAGATTTCCAACTAAACTTAATATCATCAATTGATAAGAAAGCAGTAAGTGAGAACTCAACTTAACACAACTCAACTTTATTTACATAGCACTTTTCATACACATTACTGTTGGCCGATATGTTAAAATTTTCCAAATGACCATCGTCAGCTCATCAATTGGCGATTGGCGATATCTTCATCCCCCCTCCCGTCCTCTGGGGGATGTGCACAAGTGGCAAATTCACAACATTACACATTACACACTTATTTTCCTTTTCAAACAGAGAAATACAACCGAACGCTTTCTAAATTCGAGTTTCTCTCTTTTACCAAACTAAGATGAGCTTAATTAGCTGTACAGTGCCGCTGAATGAGAGTGTAGCACGGAGCAACAGCTGTCACTCTGCAGACCATCACATAGCAAAATAAAATGATAAATATTGCCCCAAAAATCATCCCAAAAAAGCGACTGGCGATGGATTCAGCCCATCGTTGAGAGACGATATATTTGTCCAGTTGCCCAACCCTAATGCACATTTGCAGCCCAAAGTGCCTCACATATAGCACAATTAAAACAACAACAGGTTTGCACAACAAAAGTTAACATAAAATGCTGAAAATCATTTGAATAAAAGTCAATATAATAAAATCAAATAAAATAGACCAGGAGATTAAAAAAAAAAAAAAAAGAAGTAAAAAAACAATGATTAATACAATTAATAAAACTAAGGCTATAATTTTACTTCAAAGTAAAGGACAGATTAAAAAGGTAGGTTTTTAATTTCATTTTAAAAACACAGCAAGAGTTTTCCTTTCTGATATCCAGAGGCAGTGAGTTTCATAGTTTAGGGGCATAAGAACAGAGAGCACTCTCAACGCTACTTTTATGGGACACACGCTTCCACAGAAGTGCAATTTAGGTGAACTGACCCCTTAAATGCTGCTGTGATGTTACAGTAGGTGTCTACACTATTTGCTTGTCACTGACCGTGTGCTAATCGTCTCAAGGCTCAAACCTAATTTAACACTTGCATGTCATAGCACCTATCGACTGTGACATATTGTGGAAATATCGTCGGTGGCCTGCAGCTGCTTTGTGACCAGCTGCAGCCCAGCTAAGAGCAAGATCGCATTAGCAGGAGCAGGACTTCTCTCTGCAGCCTCACTCAAGTGCCATTTGAAGACATGTGGCCATTTATCATTGGTGTTATGAGTCTTCTCTCTCCTCCTCAGATTGTGTTTGAAGCCGTAACCTCAGGGCAGCGTGGCTTGCTGGCCATCAAAGATGTCGTGGTCCAGGGCCACCAGTGCAGTAAGTCCTTTTTTCCCTTCGCCATAAAAGAATATCATCAAAGAGTCATTGTCCTTTCCATGACACCCTCCCAAATACCTGCATCGTTGTTCTATCCAAGGCCTCCCAGTCAAACAAAAGGCCTTCAAAGAGTATGCTACAGTCAATCCAAAGTGTAAACCTCCCTCCTCCATGCTCCCTTAAGATTTACGAGCATACAGTTGACATGCTGAAGTGTGTTCAGGATGTAATGCTGGAGTGGCTTTGTTAAATCTATCCTTTGAGAGATGATGGGAGAAAACAGTCCAAAAAAGAGGGGGAGGGGACAAAAAACAAATACTACCGTACAGCATGTGGCTGCTTGTGTTTGGATTTCACTATACTTCTCCTCCCTGAAGGATATTCAGTAAAGCATCTCATCTCTCAGATGTTCGGATTTCTGCTACCCTTGCTGAATATAAGTACGGGCACTTCAGAGTGCGCTGCGGAGCTAATGAACATGTAATCACCAGCATATTTAGAATGTTTCTGCTCCAGCTTTTGGGATAGGATGCTGCTGTGGGAGTACAAGGATGAGGGCTCTTCAGGATTCCTCATTGCTATGCTTTTGAGTACTTGAGAGTCATGTTAGTCCATATGGCACTGCTTAAGTTTAAAGGGATAGTTCAGATTATTTGATGTTGGGTTGTATGAGGTACTTATCATTAGTCAGTGTATTACCTGCAGTAGATCGTGGTCAGCATGCCCCCAGTTTGGAGAAGCAGAGAGGGGTGAAGCGAAGCAATAAACTGCTGCGGACAGGGTCAGAAACTAAAGGTTTGTAGTGTGCACTATATTTAGAATATTATCACCAAATTACTTTCCTGTCCAACAGCCTTTTCTGGCAGGAAATTGACGTTATATAGGCCAAATATTACTCCAACCAAACTCCATAGACAAAATCAGTAATTTTACCTCACAGAACACAGGATCTGTTGGTCTACTGCTGCCTCAAATGGTTAGTTTGTTTGCATTATTGTGTGACTTTGGTGATTCAAAAGGTTAGTTCAGATTGACTAAGTCGTATGTAACAAACTAACTAACCAATCGAGGCGGCGGTAGACCAGCAACTGTAAGGTAAAATTACTGATTTTGTTGTGGATTTGGTTGGAGCAAAATTTGGCTTATATAACAGGAGTTTCTTACCATAAAAGGCTGTTTTGGAGCAAAGTAATGTGGTGAAAACATAATAAATAGATATATTCTAAATTTTTCTTTTTTTTTTTTTTCTTAGGTGGACTTTTTTAGTGTCTAAAATATCTTCTGTAGCTGACCCTGTCCACAGCAGTTTATTGTATTGCTTTAATGCTGGTGCCTCTCTCTGTTTCTCCTAAACGGGAGCATGCCATGCCACTGCAGGCAATACACGGATTAATGATCCTCATAAAACCCTACATCAAATAATCTGAACTATCCCTTTAAGTTCATAGTAAGAGGTTTTCACACTCTACAGTCTAAGTCTAAATCAATACCACACAGGTTTTCATCAATTGATTTATACTTAACTCTACCCCTCATAGCTGAAGTATCAAGCTCTGATTGTTAGGCGCTAATGACCTGGTAACCATTTGAAAGCAGCTGAATTCCTACAAATGTTATGTCAATAAGATGGATTTATATGGCAATAGGTGTTGCATATAAATGTATTTGAGTAAATCAATGAGGCCCTACGACGTGATCAATGTTCAAATGCGTAAAAGTGCGAGGGATCGATAACCCACTCAGTGGCAATTGGGTTTCTTTGAGTGATAAGCAAAGTGATCAGAGCGACTCCTCTGTGGAGCACAGCCAATTCATTTTCTATTTATACGACCATGTGGAATATCTAGCACAAAGGTGTGATTATGCCACCGGGTGGTCTGCCTTTCTCTCCATCATTAAAGAAGACATTAGCGATGAGAAAAATAGATTTGTCTTTTTTGGCACGAGGTGGATTGACAGGACAAAGTTATAAAGGAGGTGCAGTTCAAAGACGAGGTTATAAAATATTAAGTAGAAGTGAAAGTCTTGATGATGAAAGTGATAGAATTAGCTTTTGCCAAGTCTTTAGAGATTTGGTTATGTTTCGAATCAAGGTCGCTCCACTGAATTGCCCTATTTTTCTATGCAGAATAGCGGTACTAATCAAAAATGTTCTACATAAGTTACTTTCTGTGGACTATCCCAGTCAGTGAGCATGCTGATAATGAGCACAGCTGGAAAAGAGAATAATGTTTTTGGAAAAATCCCCTCAATCAGTGAGAGGATGCAGTTAAGAGACAGAAGAAATTGGGTTTCTGGTAGGTCAGAGATCAGCCTCTGGTGTCTCATTTTGAGGATTTAGGTGAAAATGTTCCTCACAAAGCGATGCTGGCCTCTGGCACTGAGGAGTATCAGATAGTGTAATAAAGAGCAGTATCCATTCAAGGTTACGTCTCTCAGTTGTCCAATTTTACATCCAAATCTTGGCACAGGAGTTATGAAGTGGGTAAAAGTTAAATTGGTGGAGGCGTTGAGCAGCTACTCTAGCACCCAGTTCTGGTGATTAATTCTCTTTTTAAGAGAAACTGAACTCTGCATCTCAGCATGTAATTTTATGTTACTTTTTTTTACAGCTGTCTGAAAAATATTTCCTTTTTTTTCCATAGTGAATACACCTCACTTTCTGACTATAAAGGGAGTAGAGGTCAATGCTGGACAGACTGCATCTTTTCACTGCACTGTCAATGGACGCAAAAGGGACAATTTCCGCCTCTGGCTTCAGGTGAGATTCATTTTTATCCTCTTACTTACACTGTAGATCAAAGAACAGATCAGAGGGTGGATTGGAATCAGTATTAGAACGGTGCCCTCTGGAAATTAATGTCTTACTGAACAGACGCTATTGTCTGAATATGTAATCTTGTAATCTGAAGCACTGTTGTGCCACCAGGTTTGAGAAGACTGCAGGCCTGTATGTTCTTAAAATGGGAAATTAGAGTAGTATTTGTCATCTCATGTAGCAGGTTCTCCAATGAGTCATGCTAAACAGACAAGATCAATGATTGGTTTAAGAGGATAACAGTGTTTTCCAGAATTGGAATAATTAACAGATCAACACTTACTTAAGAACACATTAACAAGATCTTACCGGTGTCAAACACCGACACCGGATTGCCTGAGACATGTGTGACCATCAGCACCACAATATTTTACCACTTACATTTATTTTTAACATGGTTAACCCTAATTACATGGGGCTGAATGTAAACAGTTACACCACAGCTGGAGTGCATCTTCATGATGGCTAGCAGCTGTCTTTTTAAAATGTACAACAGTATACCTCAAGTTGAAACAGACAGATTTGCACACCGAGAAACTCCTGTTAAAGGGATTTATTATGCTAGTTGTGAGTTTCAAGCACACAGAGTCTTCCTCAAACCTCAGGAAGTTTAAAGAGCCTGTATGCTCAAAACGTCATACTAGCATAGTAAATCCAGCACCCATCCAAGTAGGGCTGCAACTAACAATTATTTTCATTATCAATCAATCTGTCAATCATTCTCTCGATTAATTGATTAGCTGTTTGGTCCATAGAAAGTCAGAAAATGGTGAATGCACACTGTTTCCCAAAGCTCAAGATGACATCCTCAAATAACTTTTTTAGCCCACAACCCAAAGATTGCAGTTTACTTTGGTAGCCAAATGGTTATGTTGCATGCACTGCAACATAGCTGGTTCGATTCCAGACGGTGACTGTTGTTGCACATCAACCCCTCTCTCTTCCCAGTTTCCTCTCTGCTCCTAATAAAGGCAAAAAAGCCCCCTTCAAAAAAGTCTAAAAAATAGGAGTCTGTATTAGTGCAGTAATGCATTTTGTCTGATATGAGAAAACAACTAACAGTGTAGAAGTGAAGAAAAAATCCCAGCTGGTTTTTTAGGTGTATTCAGATTGAAGCCCATAGGTGGGCATGGTTTATACCCAAAGTCATGTTGAAGTGGGCAAATGTTTTATTTTCTAGCCTAATATTCATCAGCAATGCAATTGTTGTGACAGAATGTGTCAGAAACGGTAGAAAGCCCTCACACACCTGCACTCACTGCAATGTAGCAAACGAAGCCAAATGCACAATACACCTGGGTGAGTTTGATTTGTATCACTTAGCATGTTTGCCGGGTGGTGCATTAATCAGTGTTTAATTAAGGTAGATGCAAACACTTCTGCCCGAATAACAAGCAACTTCAGGTACGAAACATCCGTTCCTGAATAATGTATTCAGATTTGGCTGCATCTCTGTATCCAGCCTTACATTGAACTTTTAAAAGTTGGTTTCATTAAATATAAGCAGCAGTTTATATTTCACTGTTTAAATCATTTGACAAGTTCAAGCCAAGACATTCACACATGGCTTTATTGTGCCCTTGTGTTTGAGATTTCACCTGCTCCACCCAAGACCTCTGTGTCTGGGAGGCAGGGGATTACAGTTGTTTCGGATCACCGCAGTATGGTCTTAACCTATATAGATGTTGGCTCTGTGGATACTGTGTACTATATCCGGCACAACTGAGCTGCACAGCAGTCTTGAATTGACCTTGTTCTGAGCAGTGAAGGTAGTGCATCTGGCAGACATAACCCTGCCGGCTCCGCTGCTAAGCACACTGTCACACATGTGATCAGTGGGAGCATGACGCTGGGTAAAGGTCCTCTGCCAGGTACTCCATCATTTTAACAAACACGTCCTCATTAGCACAGGAGCTGGAAAACAAACATTAAGTGAAGTCCCCCGATGACAGTAATGAAGAAATATTTCTAATGAACAAATGTCCCCCATCTGCCTGCTGTGAGGGGTGACAGCTGGGGAGAGCCCACTGTGTGTTTGTGTGTGTGCGCGCGCGCATGTGTGCATTCCTGCGTGATAAATGTATTCCTACTATCAGCCACCGATGGGAATGATAGGACACAAACAAACATGCGCAAGAGCAGACAACAAGTACGCTCAACCAGAGTTTGTGAAACACACAAGGTCAGGCCACTTTGCTTATTAAACCTTTCCATTTTGGAGGCTCACTTGTGTCTTTGTCTCGCTTCCAAACAGGGCATCGGTGGACGGGAGGCCCCGATGAAAGCCACTAAACCTTGGAACAACCGCCGCTTCATAGGCACTTTCGACGTAGAGAACACAACCAAGGGCGACTCGGGCCGCTACCGCTGCATCGTCCACTCAGACAAAGGAGTTGGAGTGTCCAATTATGGAGAGCTGACCATAAAACGTGAGTACTGGTCCCAGAGCAGAGAGAGACACAAACACAAGGATGTATGGGGTGCTCATGTCAGTGTATTACCTACAGTAAATGCCACTCAGAATGGCCGTATTTTGAAAAAAGCAATGTACAACAATACACTGCTGTCGACAGGGTCAGCACAAAAGATATTTTAGTTACTGAGAAAAAGGTAATAATATTTTAAGTGTATGCTATATTTAGAATATTTTTACTGCTTTAATTTGCCACCAGACAGCCTTTTCTGACAGGAAACAATTGTTATGTGAGCCAAATATTGCTCTCTCCAAACCAACAAAACTCCATACGCGAGATCAGTAATTTTACCTCAGAGAACACTGGAGTTGCTGGTCTACTGCATAAACTTAAACAATGCGTTTTTTGTGTTATTGTGTGACTTCTGTGTTTTGAAAGGAAAGTTTGGACTCACTAAAGTCATACAATAACACAAACAATCTAACAGGATCAAGGAAGCAGTGGATCAGCAACTTCTGCGAGGTAAAATTACTGATTTTGCTGTCTGACAGCAAATTTAAAAAATGAAAAGTATTCTAAATATAGCATACACTTAAACTGATGATGATTTTTATTATGTGTACCTTTTTTAAAGGAGCAATATATAATAATTATAGATGGTACATTAAATAGGTTGAAATATTATGTAATATACAGTCAGTGGTTGAATAAGTGGTTCCCCTTTCCCCTCCTCTTCAGACTTGAGGAAACCAGGCAGGCTGCAGGAACACTGCAGGAGAGCAAGACAGGTGCAACATTGTAATTTGACAATAACAAGCCATGACAAGTCCCACACTGTAAGTTGATCAGCTGTTTATAACTGTCAGTTATCTATCAGGGTAAAGCTAAGCCCGTTGTCCTGCAAACAAAAGCACACTGCTCTGGAAATATACACTCAGGAGTTGGAGTTCAGGGACTGCCTGCTACACTCCATTAACATATTGCTCTACTGCTTCTAAAAGCGAAATGTGAAATGTGATTTATTACAGTAAATATATGAAAGATTTCTCCTTTAAGTGGCTAAAATACCTTTTGTTGCTGACCCTGTTCAAAGCAGTTCATTGCTTAGTTTCTGAACTGGTACTTCTCTCTGCTTCTCCAAACTGGGGGCGTGTTGACCATCATCTACTGAAGGTAATACACTGACGATCATTTAGTACCTCATACAACCCCACTTCAATTCATCTGAACTATCCTTTAAACAAAACCAGCAATGTGAAGTTCTGGGAAATTTTGATCAGAATTTTTCACATTTTTCTAACATACAAACTAAGAGATGAAGAAATTAAATGAAAAATATTACACAAACACTGCCTATCTGAACACAGCACAGACAGCAGGAATGTTTTCCATCCTCATGACCTCTACACATACGGCAAAGTCAACAGGAGATAAACAGGAAACACTGTTCGTAGATGAAAATGTCCTCTAAGGCGATACTAAAAATACTAGCTTTTTATGTTGATTTGTTATCCAGAGGACTTTAATACTTTCCTGTGTAAAGGCTGTCCTTGACTACGCACAATTCTACCCTAAAAGATCACAAAGGCAAGAGGCACCAGGGTTTACAGTAACCTCACTGATATTTCACTCCTGCAGTCATTTGATATGAATTTATGGAGTCGTCTGAAACTAAATCCTGCAAGGCCTCACTTTCCTACAGCCCTATAGCCCGGTAATGGCCTTCTATATTTCTTCACCTCAATTTTCTCCCTGTGCTCTCAATTGAATTTACTGCCCCGATTTTTTTTCTTCTTCTTCTCTTTTTTTTTTTTTTGTCTCCGAGCTTTATGTGATTGATAGGTTTAATCCTGGCTGTCCAGATCGAGGTCTGTCAATCATGCGAGAATGGCCGGGCCCAGACATAGCAGAGTGAAGAGGGAGATAAAGTCTCTCTGCCCGAGTGTATCAGTGGGTTTCAGTGGTGTACTCAAAGAAAATTTACTGACACACTAGAGGCACTCAGAACCACACTCGTGCATAAATTCAGCAACACAATCACTCCTCCACTCACACATACTTGCAACATTTCTGCTGATCACTGCTTCCAATGTGTTACTAGATATATTTTTGCACAAGACAAACCAGTTAAGTGTAAAGTGCCTTTGTCATAAATATTTAAAATACAGTAATTTTCTAGATTTAGGTTGAATCTTGTAATGCAACCTACTTTAAATTCTGCAGAGATTTCACACCTCGATGACTCCGGCATAAGCCGATGTCGTCGCGGGAAGAAAAGAGGCGTTTTCACGGTTATAAGTGTCACACATAAAAAAGCTGATATCTCCTCTTATCGTACCAGTCATAAAACAAGTGCTTAACCCTCCTAGCAATGTGTCTGAGTCGTAAATCCTCCTTAAATGTGTGTTCACCGCGTCCGTGACTCGTTTTTGGAGGAGTGACCACGGAGCGATTCTGTGGATTATGAGCCTGCTACAGTCGCTCTCCCCCCACCACTCATTACCATACACTGCCTTTTTCTTCAACATGAGGAGAGTGAATGCTTGATTATCCCAGATAATCACTTCTGCCTTTCATGCCAGTTTTCAGTCAGATTTATGCGCCTATGTGGAAGTGCACTGCATGTATTTCCAGAGCGCCATACGGATTGGCCTGGTGCAGCCCCTCTCCCGTGGCCCCCTCGTGATGGGCTCTCCTGTAGTGCAGCCAGTGGTTCTGAAAGGGGGGATAATTACTCCCTGTCCAAGTGCTGGCTCCTTCCTTGGCCTGGTTAGAATCACCTGGAGCCTGCAGAGCGTTCGCGGTAGTATTCTGGGCCGTGTTACCAACTCAAGGCTGCTGAGGCACGGCCATGTCAGCACTAATGAGAATAGCCACCAAAAATCGAAGCCTGGCCAGCCAAGCTCGTCATTTTCCTGTGGCCACCTCTTCTCCTATCAGGAGCAGATCAATTCTTAACTCACAGCAACCCAATTAGGAAGAGTGCACAACGTAATGAGGGCCTCTTGCGTCTTAGCATGAGAGCCTCCGTGGATCTAACAGGCAAATGAAAGAAGGATTTATAAAGACTCAGGTCTAACTAATCTGACAACAGAGCAGAGTGGCAGCTCTTATTATTGCTCTCTGTGTGGTAAATGGCAAATGGATAGCAACATGTGTATATGTCTGCATTTGTATGAGCATGTGCTGTTTATGTATGTTTTGTAGTGCTGAATTGATTAGTCACTGGAGAGCAAATTAAGTGACAATACTGAGAAAAAATTAAACATTTGAGCGACTTTTTAAGCAAAGGCTGCCAAAGAGGTCAGATGTGAGGATTTGCTGTTTTCCTCTGTGTTATACTGTTGTAAATTTAATATATTTGGGTTTTTGACCATTGGTTTAAAGGGACAGGGTCAGCGCTGACTGTGGACAGGGTCAGCGCCAAAGGCATTTTAGCCGCTTAGAAAAGGGTGTATGCTATATTTAGGATATTTTCACCACTTTGCTTTGCTAGCGATGCTGTTTCTGATGGGAAACCACCATTATAATAAATCAAATATTGCTCTCTCCAAATCCACCAAACATAAGATATATCAGGAATTTTACTTCACAGAACACAGTCGGTTAGTTTTTTGTTATTTTGTGACTTCAGTGAATACAAACTATCCTTTTAAAAAGCAGAAGTCACACAATAGCACAAACAGTAAACAGTCTGAGGATGCTGTAAACCAGCAACTCCGTGTTCTGGGAGGTAAAATTATTGATTTTGCCGATTTGCCGAGTTTGGTTGGTTTGGAGAGAGAGATATTTGGCTTGTATGACTGCAGTTTTTGAATTTGTTTTTAGGTAGACCTTTTTTTTAAGTGGATTGCATAGCTTCAATGCTGGTACAACCCCACTTCCAAATAACAAACAAACCATCCCTTTAACAAAACAAGCATCAAGTCACCACAGTGGGTTGTAGTAAATTCTGATCAGCATTTTCACATTTTTCTCACACTTTATAGACTAAAAGATGAATCAATTAATCCAAAAAACAGACACATAAATTAATGAAAATCATTGTTAGTTGCAGTCCTGTGTGTTGGCTCTTAGTATGTCTTCATCATTCAGCACTGGCTCCATGTGCATGCCAGTGTGTGTGTGCGTGTGTGTCTGTTTGTCGTTGCATGTGCATGAGTGTGCATTTGTGTGATTGCGGTCTGGCAGGCAGGCAGGTGCTGCAGTAGAGGGGGACGCAGCTGTCGCCAGGCCGTTTGCCTGTCTGGTCAACATCATGACAACAGCTGCTCGCTGACCCCCGTGTATGGCCGTTACTGTCATCTGCTTGCCGTCGCCCATCTCCAGCCAGGACGAAGCTCGCTTCGTGGAGCCCTTTCCAGGGCCCCCGCTGCTGCGAGGCTGCCTCGTGAGGCTTAAACACTGGGAACTGAGTTGTTAATATCCTAAAGTGTTCCAGCACTTGAGTGTATTTCACACCGGTAATCCGTTATTTTCAGAGCGTCTGCTATGGCTGTTGAGCAGAGGATTACTGCACCTACAGGAATTATTTCATCACCGTAAGCTGCTGCTGCTTTTGTGAAGCAGTAAGTTTTCAAAGTTAAATGAAATGCTTATTGCTATAATACATCATGCTGCTTAGTCATATTGTTACAGGAATGTCCTCAAGTGAAATAGGATTGACTGGCAGCAGAGGTGTCTGTACATTGCAGTGCATAAAAAGCATGTTTTCTGAAGAAAAGGAAGATTGATAAAATGATTGATTGATGACCTGGACATCCATGAATTACAGTGCACAAAAAGCATGTTTTTATACTATTAAGGGCACTATAAAGAACATGCTAGTGATTGTCAAACAGGGGTCCTTGAGTGGGCCGTAGGGGGTCTCCAGCAAAAGGATGAATACAATATTTTAAGTTTTATCAAATTTTTTGGAAGTTGAAACAGCCAGGAATGAAATATTGTTGACTGTTTTGATTGATTGTAATTTATAGTGATTCTAGTTTGATCATTGACTGACTATGAAGGCTTTTATTTTTTAATCTTCTAATTCTATTCCTTAAGACAAATTCCTCTCAAATTGGAGGTCTGCATTTATTATGGGGGTTCAAAACCCCATCAAAAGGAAGACTGATGAAATTATTGATGGATTGACCTTCGACATTTGAGTCCTTCAGTATGACAGTGTCACGGGTAATTATAAGAAATAACACCAGATAAAATCAGATAATGATGAGCTACAGTATCATAACTTTAGCGGTTATCAGTTGGTTGAATTTTGTTGCCAAGTTTCTCAGCCTGTGGACCAGTCATGTCTGAGTCAGCAGCTAGAAACTTTGTCATATTTTGAAGGCCATTTGGTCCTGTGCATCACAAGGTGTTCGTAGAACATCATAGAATGAGTGTGCTGGCAAATGTGTCAGTAAAATCTGGTAACAACCTACGTGACACTTACCTCCTCAGAGATAGGACTTAAAAATGACTTTTCCAGATTTCTCAGTTGTACTTTAGCAAGTTCTTTTACAAAGATCTTACTTTTAAAGGTCCAATGTGTAAGATTTGGGGGGATTTACTGACAGAAACTGTGTATAATATTCATTAGTATGTTTTCATTAGTATATAATCACCTGAAAATAAGAATCATTCACAGATTCTCCAAAAAGACGCTGCAGTTTGAGGCTGGATTGCAAAGCTTGTGAAAGGGATACGATCATACCAACCTTATAAAGGTTCAATGCTAGTGTTAGCGTTAGCTTAATGTTAGGCTGCTCAGTTTACTTCAAGGCTAACCTGCTTCACTTTTCCAGCAGTTGGGAAACAAAATACAAGACTTTTCTTGGTCTTGAGAAGCTGCAGCATTTATTAACTGACACTGTTTCCTGTACTGTACATTTACTGCCAGATTGACAGCTTTCTGCTATGTTTAACTTTCTGCTCTGCTGGCAGCAATGTCTTTGGTCTGCTACTCGCTCTACCTCACTTACACACCACACACTTATGTTTTGCCCCATTCCTGAATTGAGCTTAGGACAGTATCCTTCAATAAAGTTCAATAAAATGCAATTATTTGGGCACTTGTGGGAATATGTAGCTTTTTTAAAAAAAATAAAGATACTTATTATGCAATAAGATAAATTACATCTGGTCTATTTATTGTACATGCCATCTGCTTTTCTCAAGAGAAAAAAATAAAAGCTACTACAAGAAAACCTCAGTTCTCCGTCCTCTGAAACCAACACTGGGAAATCCATTTTATACATTTAAGCCTCATTTGATGTTTTAAAATATTACAAATGCCAAACACCATTACAATAGCAGATTTTTAATGCTCCATGATACTATGAGGGATGAGGGTATTACGGGGTGTGCCTGTGCTGCTTTCTGTTGTTTAAATGAATCCAGGCATATTGCCTCTTAACTCAGTTAAACCCCTTTTAAGACATGACACCAGACTATAAAAGACCATCAAAACAAGCCAGATTTTGGATTCACCTCATTGTTCTGTCTGGCTCCAGCACGCAGACTGGTGCACTGTGTGTAAGTCCAGGAGAAGACCTGCTGGATTAGCTGGTTCGCTTTAGGTGATGTTTGACAGCCACACTGGAAGCTTGGATTAGTGGCAGTTTAGGGACCTTCACGGAGGTCACCGTGGGGTAACCATCTGCTGAGAGAGGGCCTCCAATTCTCTGTAGGACACCTCTGCCTGCACCTAACGTGCCCGGAGACTTCTCCCTCTCCATGACAACTCCATGGGAAGCAGCCAGGCGACTAATGGCATTATTCTGTTACATGTGTGTGCTCATTAGAGCTACTCGCTATGACCTCTGGGACGTGTACCTATTGTAGTGCCTGACAAGAGGAGATTCCTAAGCAATGCCACGGCTGTGGGTCACAGCTCTTTGTTGACAATGGCAGGTTTTTGGTTGCACCTGGAGACCGGAGTGAGCGAAGCATGAAAGACATGATAGTGAACTGGTTTTGGTGTTCCCATATTTAAAGGGGCAATTTACATTTTTTCTCTTACCTAGTGCTATTTATCCATCTGGATTGTTTTGATGGGAGTTACAGGAGCTGTAGAGTTGTGCGCCACAGAGATGTCTGTCTCTTCAATATCGTGGAACTAACGAGATGGCACTCGGATTGTGGTACTCAAAGTGCCGAAAAAATATATTTGAAAAACTCAACAACAATGCCTCTATCCAAAAATCAAGACCTGGTTAATCAGGATGATCCACAGACCTTGTTGTGACCAGGTTCATGTAGGGCTGAGAAAGTCAAAGATTGTTTTGTTTTGTTTTGTTTTGTTTTGTTTTGTTTTTTTTGTTTTGTTTTGTTTTGTTTTGTTTTGTTTTGTTTTGTTTTGTCAGTGTGCTTACAAAAAAATATATAAATAAGGGGAATCATAAATATATTTTCATATTAGCTGGCACAATTATTAAAAAAAAACCTTGACAACATGCGCTGGTGGTTAACTGAAGAGAGAAGGTGAAATGAGTGGTTGGTCCGTCATTGTTCACAGAGCAATGCATCAACATGGCAGCCTGTAAACTTTAGAAACCGAGTCTCTAAATCACCAGAAATCACAAAACTAACTATGATGGAAATGGAGAAGAATGATTAAAATGTAGCGCAGGTGATGCACTGTCAGCTCATGCAGAGCAGGAGACACTTTTTTGACATTGACAGGCTCAGATTGTTGTCTGACAACATTACGGAAGTGAGAGACCTTTTTTAAAGAGTAAGATATGTTTTGTTTCACCAAATTCCCAGACACCAACATCTTTTCAAAGCCATCAGATTTATTCAGACTCAGCAGAAGCAAAATTAAAATTATCTTTCCACTATTCCAACAATCACCATTTCTGATTCGGTCGAAATAAAACCTTAATTCACAGTGTGGAAGAGCGGACAGAGCAGGGCAGTCACCGCCGATCAGTCTGCAGTGTGCTGGGATTTTATAACAGAAATGTTAAGGGACGAACACTTTAACTTTCTCCTACTGTGTGAAAAAAGATGTTTTCACATTGTATATAATGTCTCACTGGTAAAACATACTCATGTAGTCTTAAACAGGAATAAAGGGTGGTGCTCTGAATCGAAAAAAAAAAGGAAGTGGCCTCTTAGTGTTGTCACAACACCAAAATTTTGACTTTGATACTAATACCATGTTTAGTACATCCAGCAAATTTCTAATCTGTGATGATGTTTATTGGGTCAAATGTTAATATATTATACATATTATTACAGACCTATACTTCACTATTTCCATGTATGACTTTGTGAATAACTCCAAAAACAACAAAGCATTTACACAAAAGCATTACATCTGCAACCAAATCACATATTCTTTTTAGTCAGGGGCATTATGTTAACTGTGTTACATTTGTTAAATTTTAAGGTGGGAGTGTGCCTTTCAATGCCTGTGCGAGGCAAAAATTCTCCTTACTTCCGGTGCAGGCACACAAATATTGAAGAGTGCCGGGCACTGTCCCTTTAAATGGTGACTGGAATAAGATTTTTTTTTTTTTTTTTTTTTTTTATCACACATGACTTTTAAAAGTGAAGATAGACATGTAGAATTGTTCTTATAGACATTAAAAGTTTCTCATAACACCTCCCTTCAAATGTTACTGCAGCCTCCTTGTGCATTGCTATATAATAATGCAAACCTGAAAATATCCCCCAGTTGAAATAACTTGTCTGACGTTTGGAGAAGTCTCATTAAACTAGAAATGGCACAAGGTTTAAGCAAGATTACACAAATATTGGTGACATAACAGAGAAAAGGCCATCTTCAAGGTTGTCAGTGAACGCCACGTTTGTGTGAAAAAGATAACTTTGAACTTGAGACACTTGAAGGTTCAAAGGGCTCAGAAATGAATTAATTTCCAAGTATGAATATACTATTCATTTCACAGAAAAAAAAGTCATTTCCTTCATTAAATATTTGCACAAAGAGTCCGGAGATGTTTCTCTTATTTTTTGTATTTTATTTAATTCATTTCATTTTATTTGTGCACCATTTAGTGAGGGTCCTTTTCAAGGATCTGGCAATTTGTGGAGTAAGTCTGGTTTGCACAAAGGCTGCAACAATTTCTCAGTTAGCCCTTATTTATTATTATTTGTTTTATTTTTGTATTTGTTATTTTGACAAAATTTTTTAGGGATAAAACATTTTGAAAGTGTCTGAATTTAACAAGTGCGATTGTCTAATTTTGACACAGTGATTGAATCTGAAAATTATGCTTTTTTTGTCTACGCTTACCTGCTTTTGAACAACAATACTGAAATGTAAGTACATTTACCCAAATACTGCACTGCAATCTACTCCACTACAATTTAGAAGGAAATTCTGTTCTTTTTAGTCCATTGCGTTTATTTGACAGTTGTAGTTACATCTTAAAATCTGCAAATTAAATAGCTGATGAAATATGATGCATATTTGTTAATAAGTTATGAGCATTTAACCACCATCAGCTTATCAGCTAATGGGAATTGTCAAAAAGTTTTGTTTGGCATCAGATAAACATCTCCAATTACCAGATGGTTGGTATCTTCTTCAGGACAGAATTTCACTTTTGGCACAGTTTGTAACCTTTCTTTACTTGGCGTACTGATCACCCAGTCATAGTCATCAATAAATCCTTAATTGATCCTTTTGTCAGCTATAAATGTTAGTAACTCATTAGTAAGATTAATTGGCAGCAAACAGTAACCAGATCTTGCCAAATAGTGAGTGCACACTGAGGTATGGAAACTGTTATAATGTGTTTATAATTGGTTGGTAATGTATGATAAAGTGTTTACAAACTAATAACTGATATTAAACCATTCATTAATTATTTGTGAGAGTAGTCTTATTGTAAAGTGCTACCAAAAATAGTTCAAATTAGATTCACCTCAATGAGCTATAACATGAAAATGCTGCTTACATGTTAATCTATCAGTCATATTAATAATATTAATCTTACAATAGTTTATTGCTCAGAGGGGACATTTTTCTGCATTTAGTAATTTAACTCAATAGCATGAAGTGCTAGTTCACTGATAATACTGATACTCGAGTAACATCTCAACACAGAACTTTAAAAAAAAACTTAATAATAGAGAGTAATAGAGTAATAGAGTACTTGCCAAGTGTGGTACTGACACTTTTACTCAAGTAAAAGATTTAAATATTTCCTACACTTTTGAACAGGTGTCTTGTGGCCCTGTGGAGTTTTCTTGTAAACAAACAAAGTCACATACAGTCTTTTCCACCAAAACAATGTGTGTATTCTTGAGGTCTGAGAACAGGAGAACATTTCACACATTTATTTCATAAGACAGGTGTGTAGGAGAGGGATCCAACCTTCCAAGTAAACTCCCGCACACTGTCTAACTTACAATAATACATTTATTTGAGACATTTTTATACTAGACACTCATCAGGCAAATAGTTTTGATAATGAGAAGCCATCTTAAATAGCAAGTGACTGTAAGTTTGCAGTCTATCACATTGCCCATGTGCATTAGAAAGTCATAAATTCCAGAAATCAATTATATATATGACTACGACTACACTATCATACATAGAGTTAGAAAAGTAATAATAAATGACCCTGTATACTAACAATAATCATACATACACCCCAAAATGTTTAAATGAGTATATTATTATAAAATGAATGCTTAAAAGGCTAATCTGCTTTCTCAAAAAGATACATTTACCAATATTGCAGACAAGTGACCCTGTAGGGATACATTCTCCTTCATACATACTCCTCCAATGAATGCATAAATAGAACCCTTCATTACAAATACAACAAGGCCTACAGTAATGTATGTTTTATACATATGATAAGTTACAATAATTAAATTTAAAGACTGTATAGCTTATGTAGATTCCTATAAATGAATCATACAGGCCCTGTAGGGTTCAAAATCAAAATATGTACATATTTAGCAGGTTACATTTGTGGATGAACCTATAATAGAATAAAGAAAAAGTCAAGACCAATAATAATTTTACTCAACCATATTAAGTCCTTGTCCATTTTGAACGCATTTCCTTCCTCATAAAACATTTGCAGAGCAGATTTTTTCCAAGCATTTTAAATACAATCCAAGTCTTATTCTGCTCTACCTTTGCTGGAGCATTGCAGCATATCTTGGTGTGTTACCACCACCTGTTGATGAATAGGATAGTGTGAAAGCATTGGCAGGAATGCCTACTGTGTTACTTGCATGTGCACAAGATAAACAAAACAGAAACCCACTCTGTAAAACAGCTCCATAGTGCCACTTAAGGTCTGAAACTTCACTGGCAATGGTTACCTGCACTTCAGATTAGTTAAAGAGATTTGTGCACATAGTTATTCACAAGAAGAAGTAAAATAAAGTAACCAACAACTGCAGAGCATGCACACCTGAACTGCATCTCCTACAAATCCCTTTTATATGCAGCTCGTTTGTACTGGCAGTTATGTTTTGATGGGAAAGTAAAGCTGGCTGGATTACATTTTTCTTGAAAATGTCAGACATAACAGTCATATTTGTAAGATGTTCACTGCCAAGAATATTTAGTTGCACGTGACAACTAAAGTAATGAGGGGCTGATTTGCGTTTGTCTGTAGAAGTAAAAATAGTCAACATACTTTGAAGGGTCAGTGTGTAGGATTTGGTGGCATCAAGTTGGAAGGTTGTAGATTTTAACAAACTGAATACTGCTCGCCTTACCTTGCCCTTCCAAGCATGTAGAACTGTAATACTGGCAAAAAGGTTTTTGGTTTTATTGTTAGTTAGTTTAGATTGGTTTGTCCGCTCTGGGCTACAGTAGAAACATAGTGGTGCAACATGGTGGCATCCATGGAAAATGACCCATTCTTTCTGTTGATTTCACTAGCAAGGACCACACCATCAACCATGGGACGTTTAAGTGCTTATTGACAAAGTGAAACAGTGGATGAAATTGGATCTTGATTAACTTTGTATGTTGGCTGTGTTGGGGGGGTAATACGAAAGCCGAAGAGGAGGAAAAGGTTAGGTGGGTATTTATACCAGAAGAGGCGCGGTTGAGGTGTGGTCCTGCTCCTGAAACTCCGCTAGAAGCTTCAAATAAACGGCTCATTCTAAGGTGACAAAATTCTTATTTTCAGGTGATTATATTAAAATATATAGTGAAATATACTGCAAACATACTTGTAAATATTTAATTTCTGACATCTTCTGCCAATAAATCCCCCTAAATCTTACACACTGGTCCTTTAAAATGTTGTCGAGTTCTGTTTCATGCTTTCCTGGCAGTGAATTTCAGCTTTGAATAGAATAACAAAATTCCACAAGTCATGAGCTGAGAGATTAAACCAGCTCCTCAATCAGACGAGAGATGACAACTACTGTTGTCAATTATCAGAGGCTTTTCCACACAAGTCCTTGATTAAAATCAATATGTTGTTGAAAAGCAGCATCATTTGCCAAGGTCTTGGTGACTTTAGTCGGTGTACTGCTCATGATGAGAGTCCTCTCCAAGCTGGAATTATTGATTCTTACGTGGCTTTTCTTAAATACCACGATTATTGAAAAACATGAAGATACTCTTAATGTGCTTCAAAAACATTTTGATGTTGATTGTTTAAGAGAAAAATTGATTTTGAGTGTCTTGTTTGTTTGGTACAAGCATTCATCCACAGGTTTTTCTTTTTGAAATGTCAATCCTTTTTTACACAAATTAATAATACATAATTGTTTTCTGTATTGTCAAGACTTTCCATCATTTCACCATTATACTTTGGTTATCTAACCAAACTATCAAACACTTTTTGTTTCCCTAGAGCCCCCAGTGCCAATAGCACCACCTCAGCTGACTGCTGTCGGTGCCACCTACCTGTGGATCCAGCTGAATGCCAACAGCATCAATGGGGACGGCCCGATCATCGACAGGGAGGTGGAATACCGCACTGTGTCAGGCACCATGTACGACCTGCAGCCTGTAGACAAGACCACACACAAGATCGGACACCTGGATCCAGACACAGAGTACGAGATCAGCGTTCTGCTGACCAGACCTCTGGAGGGAGGCACCGGAGCCCCTGGACCCCCACTGAGGGCCAGGACCAAATGTGCTGGTGAGGCCAAAAAATATGATTTCTCACAGAGCACCACTGGGGGTTTAGGGAAATGACACATTATAGTGTTTCACTGTCACCTGAACAGGCTTCAAACAGCTCATACATTATGTTATGTTGTGTTATGTTAATGCAGTGTCTAAACTGATTTAAGTTTTAACACACACAAAGATTTTCTCCAAGCTTTCAAAATGAACGAGAACTAGACAGAAGTTTTATTTTAGACTGTCCAGTCAAAGTACTCTTGTAACAGACGTTGCAACACAGCACAGTTGTTGGCAAGTTTCCCTCTCTCAAGTCTGGCTTGATAATTAATGACCCGTCAGTTTCACATCAAAGATGATGCCCAGAGAAGAGCAGTACTTTGAATTTGGAGCGTTTCATATCAGTTACAAAATAATTTGCTATTGTTGAACACTGAGAGTTTGAACCAGAAAATAAAGATGACAGAATTAAAAACTAACAGAAGGAAAGAATTCACTAGTCATGGATTATTGACATTTGAAAGAACTTTGTTAAAGGCAGGATGATTTAAAAAAACAAAACAATGTAAAGACAGTGTCTGTATCAGCAGAAACCTTGCCATCTGCTTTTTTTTTTTTTATCTTATTTTGTTGTGATCAGGATGTTTTGGGATGTTTAGTCTTGTATGGAGTACCCACACATCCACAGTGCTGTGCCACCCAGGAGAAAGGTCTGGCTGAACCCATTACCATCCTGGAATAGGTTAAAAAAGCTCTTGTTTGTTTGTATTTCTTAACCAATCACAATTGTCTTAGGCATTGCAAATCCCAGGATGCAGAGATGGTGCCCTTGCAAAGTCGGGGCAACATAACATTTGCATGTGGGGAGATGAACCCTTGCATTAAATTAGTTAGCTAACATTTTGCTGGTATTAGCCAAATTAAGATGTGTCGCTTTTACGGGTCCCCCAGCAACACCTTCTAATCATCTTGAAAAATTAGTTTACTTTTTAATATATACAAGCCAAGCACATAGCAGATCTAAGTACAGGAAACAGGGAAGGAGAAAGTTAACTGAGGTTCTGCCAGGTACAAGCTTGCTCAACTTTTAGTGGAACACAGTGAAAAAAGAGGCAGGGACTTAAAAGGGCCAATTGACCCTTGTTAAGCACTGCTCTCCATAGTTGATTTTGCTAAGCCTGTCAGCTTTCCATTGTTACACTGTATTTGAACAGTTTACACTGATAACAGTGGCAGTTTTAACATTGAAACTGGGAGTAATTATTGAAACATGAGGTCTGTGATTCCTTGAAGAAGGAAACAAAAGTAGCTTCTCATTTCTAGCTGACAACTGTGGGTTTTGTCAGTTAAAATTATGACCCTCACATGCAGATTTCATAAGTGCAGCTGGCTAATGTAAGCTACAGTAATGCTAACTCCTTGAGTCGGCCGTGAAGCCCTTCTTTAAGCTGACGTTTCAGTGTTTCCATCTGACACATTTTAATAGAGAACCCTGTGACAGTGTTTATGTAAAGTTACCTAGCAGCAGTGTACTTACACTTACATTCTGCATCAGCCACATACTCTACTACTACTACTCCTACTACTTCTAAAATCTCCCACATAACAAATGCAGATGCAGTGATTCTTAACAAGTTTGGCTGGAGATAATTTTTTGCAGCTAGTTAGCTAGCATTAGTTAGCCGGACGTGCTAATGTTCGCAGCTCGTGTTAGAGCAGATGAAGACAGAGTTTAATCCATTCCCCACACATGTGCTCTTGTGTTTCACGGTTTTGAGAGACTACAAAAAAAGACGCCACCGTCAAGACTCATGAAACGCTGAGTATTGCTCTTCTCAGAGCCTCCTGCACACTGTTTCAACATGTAGAGAAATGCAAAACTTGACAGGCCTGTGGCACCCTAGTTACGGTTGCTAAGCTATGATTAGACAGTTGCTGTATGGAGGCGGGGCTTAGCGAAGGGTCAATTGGCTTAACTTAACTCCTGTTTGCGTTGAATGTGCAGCTTGCTTAATGTGAGTGTTTTAGTTTGTGACTGAGCTACATCCCAGTGCCGATAGGTGCAATGCACCTAAAAATAAAGCTCTGTAATATCTCTGAAAAAATGAAAAAAATGAGGCTCACTCTCAGTGTGAGCACTTTGCACTTTGGTTCCAACACAAAAGCACAATGTCTGATACAACAGAGAACAAAAGTGCTCCACTTGATGAAAGAGAGAAAGGGGGAGATATTGGAATTTCTAACAGTCCTGTGAACGAGTGGTCAAAACAGTTCAAGCAGAACATTCATTCAGCAGTTTTTGAAAAAAATATTATATTATTATTGCCTTAGGCTTGTTGTTGAATTTAAGCTGCCCTTAATTTGCTTTAACAAACAAAACATTTTTAAAACATTCCCATTTTTACAAATCACCCCTGCATACAATAAATATCTATCAGGGCTCCATTGTTGGTGGAACTCCATTATGTTTCCTCTAAAGCCTCATCGCATTTGAAGCAAATAAGCCCAGCTCATAATTGGCCAACATATATCATTGCCATTTTACTTACATAATTATTTTTTCTATAGTAGACAAAGCCCTTTGTGTTCTTGTTGTTCCCACCTATGGATCTTCATTAAGATTTCTAGCATCTGGAAATAAATTGTCTCCTATCTGAGTAATGTATTCCACACCGAGCACCTGGAACAATTAGAGCTGTGCATCCTTTTTTACAAACCTATGTAACAGAAAAAAATCTGATAAAACCTAAGAACCAATGGAATAATAACAAGTTTAAGTAAACTCCTCTAACTTCCCTTGTTATTTGGAACAGCTGTGTGTCAGAATAATTGATATGATTTATAGTTGGCTTCAAACATAGAGCTGAAAACTGCCCCTGCCACATGGTTAGCTTCATAACTACTTGTTAATTCAGCTTAATTCTCATTCCAAAGTCCTGGCAAGCTTCCTAATTCATCAGCAACACAGATTGATATCATGTGTGAAGCTGAGTGCCACCTTAAATTTGGATCATTATATCGCTGCTGTACTGTGGGCATTCAAACTCAAACATGTACATAAACACTTTGCGAATGGCTGATGATATTGTACAAATTGCCCTTCTCACAACATTAACCAGCCAAATTCCCATGCTGTACTAGGATGCCAACTTGGGAAACAAAACAAACCTAGCCTCAGCATTTTCCCAGGCTAATGCTTTTTGGTGTCCAGAGAAATGCTGATGAAAATGAGATTTTTCTCCCCTCCCTGCCTGGGGTGTAACCCCCTCTCCCCACTGTGAAGGTCACAAGCTTATTCATTTTTAGCCTGGCTGATAGGGATGAATGGCCCTACCTGCGCAGCCTTCTGAGCCAGGCCTGGCTTCTGCAGGGGGTCCTGCCCCCTTGGCCACCCTGCCGGTCACAGTCGGGGAGATTGATGGCCCCGGCTCCTGAAGTGTGTTTGAGGAAGCAGCTCTTGATCTTGTCCAGCTCTCTGCTGGTCTTTCCCACTGACAGGCCGGGCCTCAGCAGAGCTCCTAATTGAACGGTTAAGACTCACAGGGCTGTGTGATACATCACTGTTGATACAGACAGGCTCGGAGACTCGCTCCCCTTCTCCCTGCACTGCTGTCTGGAGGCGCTAATGAAAATCTGTGGCCACTTTGGAGCACTGTCTCTCACATAATTATTCATAGCCATGCCTTGGTCACTTCGCAAACTGAGCAATGTTTCTGATGACAAAGGATGTTTTAATTCAATCTTCTGTAAAATGGGGAATGTATAATGCAAGGACGCCACCAATTCAATTCAGACGCAGGAGGAAGAAAGGGGTAGCCTTGAAAGGTTTTCTTTCCCCATGAAGCACTTCCATTACTTTCCTAGTGAACATCAAAAGGATGTCTTATCCAAGGCTCTGTGATTGCACGGGGGGGTTATTTGTGGGTTTCAGGGGTTTGCAGAATGATTCAAACAACATTTTGCTTCTGCATATCCTCATGTCTTTGCGCCGTTGATGTTGGATTTCACAACTTGTTAACATTTGTTATTTTCCCATTTTCCTACTGGCCAAAATTACTCACCAAACATTTTTTGAGGTGAAAGAGGGAAACATTTGGTAAATGTGAAATTTATGTGTCTGTGTGAAGTTGTTTACCACTTCAGACTTCTCCTCGCTCGGTAAGTGCTACTTGAAGGAAGACACTGTATTATCAGGTGGTGCCCCAGGATCACAGCAGGGTGCCCTGAATTTCAGCAACACTACTGAGAGACCATCTCACACAGAGAAACCATTTCCAGCCCACGCTAGGAAGGCAGATAAGTGAGCCTTAAACAACTACTCCTCTGCAGTCTGAGTTGTACTTTAGATCTGTCTGGAAAAGTGTTTGCCGGAGCTTTTCAATCTTCGCATCGCAATCTGCTTTCACAGTCACAGACACATTTGGAACATGGTTTCACTCCACCGTACAAGCAAACATTTGAAACATTTTGTTACTCCGACAAAACATTCATCCTGATGACAATAACTTTTTGTCACTTTAACAATAGCTGTGGTTACATTGACAAAAGTTCTTCGGCCTGATTGAAATAACTCTGATGAGAGATTCCAGCTGAATTGTTTTAATGGAAGAGATAAAGTGTGCATCTACATCGCTCAAAACATTTAATCAGAATATAACTTTTTTTGATATCTGCAAACTGGTTCTGCCTACAGTGAAGCATCAAATCTTCTGGAATTATGAAAGAAGATGAAGTGGTAGTGTGAAATATTGTGTAATACAATATATTAGATGGACCCACAATGTAGTTAGTCATTGATTAAGGAAAGTACTTACAATTTGCTACTCTTGTCTAAAGTGAGTCTTATGTTCAATATTTTGTCATCTAAAATGAGCGTACATCTATGTTTGGCACTTTTTCCTGGAAATTGTGAAGGTGGCTATTCTTGGGTCTCCATAAGGTAGCTGTGGAGCCAAATCCAAAAAAAAAGGAAACAAAAGAATTTAATAGTTGCAGCTCCAGACAGATTTTTTATTTCTTTTTTTTTGGCCAAGTACGTTAGCTATGCCAAAAAAAGAGATGAAACCTATTTTTCCTATTAAACAGAAAAATACAACCATACACCTTCTGAATCCACGTTTCATCCCTGGACTAAGACGCACTTAATTGCCTTGTTCATCGAACACACTCTATTTAAACTTGACAAAAAAATTGTGTAAAACTCATCAAAACCGTCTTTGTTAGTCTTCCCACTCTAACAACAATCACCAACTCTGATTTGGTTGAAATAAATCCTTAATTCATTGCATTAGATGTGAAAATAGCTTGGCTCTACTGGCTGTTTTTTCTCTCATTCCTCCTTCAGCTCAGTTCACTCATTGTCCAGCTGGCTGAGTATGTACTGAGCTGCATCAGTCAAAGAGGCTGCGTCCCTCCAGGATTTCGCAGGCTTTTTGGGGGGATTGTTGCAGCATAAAATGCCTGATTTCACAGCAGCAATGAAATTGTGGGAGCAAGTGAAAATTAAAAAAAAAAAGAAAAGAAAAGAAAAAAAGTTGAGTGTTTTTTTTTTTTTTTAATAACTAATTAAAAATCAATGGCAACTTATTCTAAATAGCCTTACCAAAAAGGCTCAGGATTACAAAAATTCTGACAAAATATTCTTTTCAGTCCCTGTGACAAAAAAAAAAAAAAAAATAATACAACTAATAAAACAATGAGTCGGTTCATTGGGACGCACATGTATGATGTTTGTGTGGGGGACTATGATTGGCCTGCAGAAAAGAATTGTGGAAAAGTTGCAGTGATTGAACAAAATTGTAAGATCATGCAGAATTCAAACTGGTTGAATTTGCATTAATCATTGTGATCCCAACATCACAACTTACTGGAAGGACTGATAAAATGACAAAAATATCCCCACTACTGTTACTGCACATGGGGTGCTGAAAGAATATATTACTTCCAACCAGAGAAAAACAACTGGAAACCGCTTAAATGGTTATTAGATGCTAATATTATTTTCCTATTGAACCTGGAAAAGGTTTGAACCAGCCTCTCTACCTGACTGAAAATAGCTTCCGATCAGGCCGGATTGGGCCATGTTTTAACATGAGGCTATATAATTCTGATTTGGCTATTATTCTGATTATTAGTGGAATATTGGGGTCAATGTAAACACGGCTATGTCTAAATCAATCAGTTAATTATTTTAAAACCATTTCAGCCAGTTGAGTCAAAGTAAGAGGTGCACATGCATGTTTTCACACAACACTTGTTTTCTGATGCAGCAGAGATAATTTCATGCTAGTTTCCATGGTAGAAGAACAGTCTGTCCTGTGTGCCTCATCTCCACCCTATGGCCTCCGCTGTCCCGCTGGCTCTCAGGCGCTTTAAAAATGGCAGTACATGATGTCCATGCTGGGTCCAAACACCTGCTCAGACTCCAGCCTCTGCCAACTCCACATCTCCATCTATAAGTTGTCTCCATCTGCGCTCCGGTACCACGTGGGAGTAGTCTCATCTGTTTGTTTTTACTTTGCCATTCTGTTGCACTGAGTGCTATTAAACACAGGGGAATCAGCACTAATCAGGGATCAGCCCTTGCTTAAACACTCGTTTATAACAGTACAGAGTAGGGAGGAGCTGCACAATTATGCTCACCCACACCAAGGTTGGTTATTTGCATTTAGCCTCCTGGTTAATTTGAGAGAGACCAGGTCTGTGTTGATGCAAATGACGCCAGTATTTGGCAACATGAAAAAGATCAGTAGTAGTAGAATATTTTTATTTGCCAAATACAATGATTTGACGCAGTGGCAGTGGTGTAGGGACATAACAAATACTCAAAACATGTGTGAATATTGCTGCAGTGATTGTTAAAACAATTTTCCAGCATGCTCCTTCATTTTATAAAAAATTCTGCAGACCTTCCCCATTTAATATCAAGTTAATGAGGTAAAGGAGGATTTGTGATTTAAAAGTTTGCTTGCATTTATTAAACACATTTTAATGGAAGGTAATTTTTTATCTCCGCCAGGCATAAGCCTTGAGGGGATCATGCGATTGCTTGTATTTGTGTGTGCGTGATCAGTGGACCTGCAGCTTGTCTGCAGCTAATCTCGAACACAACGTGACCAATTAGCCTAATTTTTTTGTGCAAATCATTACTGTGTGCTGAAGGACCTCTTCAAATTTGGCCCAAACCCCCTCTTGGATTTGAGGATGAACCAATTAGACTTTGGTGGTCAGAGGTCAAAAGTCAATGTAAAATGTCTATTGGATACTAGTAGTGCAATTAAACTACAAAATAAATGTAATCCATTACAGTTACTAATCACAAAGAGGTTACATCCAAACATTCTGGTTGCCAGGCGCTCTTCTGAGTGCACTCTTCTAATAAAGTATAAAGGTTTTTAATCGCATTCAGAAGGCTCTTATTATGTGCAATACAAAAGTTATTGTGATTTGCATTCACATGGACCCAGTGATGAAGGACAGCATGGCTTTCTTATCCTTGAAGATACCTTGGCTGTATGCATAGGCGTAGGAACCGGGGGGGGGGGGGGGGGGGGGGGGGGGGTGTTGGGAGTATTGGAGACAGGCGGACAGGAGGAGAAAAATATTTGATTTTTGAAATCTTTAACTCATGTGCTTTTATTTTGAAAGCGCAATACAGCGTCATGTCACTGGCCCGCCCCCTCCCTCACCGGCTCTGAGGGTGGAGTCAGGAGATAGCAGCAGGTGACAGCAGAATGAGGTAAAACGGTCTGTAGGGAACGTTGCCATGAATATGGCTTGTTTATAACGTCTTGTTGTTAGTTTACATTCATATTTAGAAACCATATCTTTTGAGTTAACGTTAAGTCATCTTAATCCTGGGACGGTCACTCGTCCGTTATTTACCTGCTAACTTTGTCAGTGTTCCGAAGTAACGTCAACGCCAAGCCAAAATGTTTTGTCATCTCATTTCAGCACAATGCCACCACCAAAGAAAAGGCTGAAACAGCAGCAGGACTTACTTTGTTTTTTTTTTTAAAAAAGAGTAACGTCAGTGTGAGTAACGGTTACACAACACAAGGACAACACCTGATCATACTCGACCATTTTTCAACATGTATGACATTAAATTAGATATTATGTGCAGTAATGTCTTATCAGGAGAATGATAGTACAGAGAGTAGTGAGGCAGTTGAAGCAATGAAAGGTGGAGAGACTGAGGACGCTCAGGTGAGGTTTTAAATTGATTAGTGAAATATGTATTAGCCAGTTATTACTTTTTAAACATAAATAATTTTATTATGAGAAGAACTGTAATACATTCAGGGAAGAGATGGGAGAGCAAGTGGAGCTTCAGGGTGTGAGGTAAGGTTTAAAAATCATATTATTGATTATAATAGATCCAGAATGTAGGAGGAGGAGGTGAGGACTGATGTCAGGTTGATTTTTTAAAGATAAATTTTCAATAATTATTTCTTATTCCTCAGTACAACAAGGGTTTGGGTTAGGTTATGATTAGGTTATCAGCTGCACTAGAACACCCCACTAGTGTTCTGCACATTTATATGGTGAAATGCTACTCCATAGTGACCAATAAGTGGATTTTTTCCCCATTTAGTTTTAAAATGAGCCACCTTTATGCTCAGGAGCTGTACCTTAGACGTGCATCTCTGAAGCCATTTTGTATGTTTAGGAGCAGCAATGCAGCAGCACACAGGAGACAGGAAAAGGAGAGGATGGTACAGGGCTTGAGGTGAGGTCTTAAAATAAATTAATGAAAACTTTTACTGTAAGGGTTAGTTAATGCTGTAAACAGAGTTGACAGTGTATGAGCCTATATACATCTGCAAATCAGTTGTTAAAAGTCTGTACATGTAATGTTGTCTGTTGTAAATACATTAATGCCATGCAAGGGACATCAAGGGCTTGAGGCAGGGAGTCAAAGTGAGGGAGAGACAGGAGCAGACCAACAGGTAAGCGAGAGTAACATATAACAGGATATTTTACAGGAGTTCACAAAAAAGTGGAAAAATGGGATTGCTTGCATTGTAGTAAATGCAGTCCCGTGGCATCGTGTGACATTGTGACTTTTCCTTTTAGGGTGTTAAGAGTAGGGACAGACAGCTGAGAGACTCTGACGTCAGAGGACAGGGGACAGAGCCATATCAGCTTGCTAGTACCAGTGCTGCCACCTGATAAAGTAAGCGTACAGCCCTGGAATGACATAATCATGCTTTGATTAAAGACTCAAGCCATTTTGTTCAAGAGGAAGAGGGAGAAGTGTTTTTTCTGGGTGGTTTGCCCACGTCTTAAGAACATAAAACATATACATACATATATTATACATGCATTAATATAGGTGTGCACAACACTATTTTTCCAAGAAACATTTGAAAAAAGAAGAAGAAAGTAAAAGATCAGTAGCATTTTGTGAATGTTTTGCAGTGTAGTTAATTTATGACATATTTCTTTATTTATGATTATTTATGGATCTGTCAGGTTTCCGATATGTGTCCCCCCCCAACGTTAAACTCATACCTACGCCCTTGGCTGTATGGCTTCTCTTGTGAGACTACCGGGTCAGTCCAGCCTGATTTTGTGTTGTTCTTTAGTGATATCAGCAGACAGTTTTTCTTCCTCCAATGCCAGTTTGGAGGTGAACAGCATTCTTAACTTCTCAGATGATGTCCTCGGCAGTAGGAGTGGCTTTAATCTTCATGGCACACAGGTCAAATACTCCTACTGTGCAGCCCCGAGCTGTTAAAACTTCCATGGCAGCACCTTTAGGTATATCTTTGAAAGAGTTGGAGGTCTATTGGGCATACACAATCAATACTTTCTTTGCTGCCATTCTAAAGCCAGTTGTAAATGATGAGCTTTGTAGGTAGCCTGCCTGTTGATGGAAAGAGCTGCTTTTACATCGAGTAAAAATGTAAACACTGGAACCTGGAAACTGGAGAAAACATCATAACATCCACACTTATTGAAGCAGTGTTGTAAAATTAAATAAACACATCATATACAGTGGGGAAAGCGGGCTTTCAGATATTCCTGGGAAGAAAAAGAAGAAAAATTGGATGCTCCTCCTTGCATTGAAAAAAAAATAAAATAAAATAAATTTCTAATATTTATTTACTGCAAAGCCTCTGTTGCACAAGGCAGACACCAGAGTTGCTGCAACAAAACTTGCAGATTGGTAGCCAATACGTCTACAGTCATGACTTTACTCCTACTTGTCCTGTTTCACCATCTACATCCTACTACATCTTATATCCGGTCTGCACAGTGAAATCAAACTAGTTCCAACACATTCATTAAAATTAGGCACTAGTAAGGAAATTACGTTTTTTAGACATTCAAATCAAGACATTGTCAAAACTTAGTTTTATTATGTGCAATTGTGATACTTTTTAACTGAATAAAACTGACATAAAATGTGGAAGATCAGCAGAATCCCTCTTGCTAAGAATAGTAGACAAAGGTTAAAGAGGGTATTGTAGCTTAAGAAAAAGGTGTAATATTCATCATGGTTAGAGTTACACCTTAAACAATTCTTCTGTGCATTGTATGTACGGTGAGGAGGTTTTTTAAATGGTGTGTAAAACATGATCTCAATTATGAAAATCTTCCTGTGCAGTTCTGTATTAGCTATAGAAATCCTGTCTGATGAATACAGTCACTGCCAGACCTTGAAATTTGTGAATCACACACAAACTCTGGTAAATAAGTTACTGTATGTGCACATTGGGCGCATGCACCGACCGGCAGCGTGCAGCCTGTTACAGTCGCTCCTGATCGTTTTTTTCTCTATTTTCCTAACTTTAGCTTTCCTCCTTTTTATGATTGCCTGACTTTTTGTAAGCAACTTTGTTAAGTTGTGCCCTCTCTAAACATGCTGGTAGAGAGAGTTTTGGTCTGTTTTTTCGCCGTGTAAGTACTTTTTTCACTCAGCCAGGCCATTGTTTGTTGACATTGTTGCCTAGCAACTCCATGGCCGCATTGTCTACACGAGGGATCAGCTGATCGCTCTTAAGCTAGCCGGCATTGCGGCCAGATCAACAAGCATACCTGAAGAGCTCTGGATACGGACGCACAGAGGATGCAGGGGAGGAATGAAGCAGCGGAGGAAGAGAACCGGGTCGAGACTACGGAGGCTTATGGAGAAGAGGAGATATTAGCCGTGTCTCTCCTCTCTCATCATGGGCAACGTGAGGTCGCTGGCTAATAAGATGGAAGCGCTAACAGCACTCGCCAGGAGTCAGAGGGAGTACCGGGAGTGTAGTCTCATGTGCTTTATGGAGACATGGCTGCACCGGACATACCGGACAACTTCTCCATCAGCGGCTTTCAGACTGTTCGGGCCGACTGGGATTGCACCAAGAGTGGTAAGCACAAAGGAGGGGAGCTGGCCGTTCTAGTCAACAACCGTTGGTATAATCCTGGTCACATTACCATCAAGGAACGTATCTGTTACCCGGACATTGAACTGTTGGCTGTTGGACTCAGGCCGTATTATTTGCCATGGGAGTTTTCACATGCCATTATTGTGACTGTGTACATCCCTCCCTCTGCCAACCTGACGTCGGCGTGTGATGTCATTCACTCCACCATAGCTCATCTCCAGACTCAACACCCGAGTGCATTCATCGCCATCTCGGGTGACTTCAATCACATCACCATGGCAATGACACTTTGTTGTTTTTACACTAGTATGTGTACCACTGCTGTATATATTTGTACATATTGCTATATATAATATGCTGTACATGTTTTTAATATTTTATTTTTATTCCTTAAAGTTTTATCTCTACATAATATTTCTATCTTAATTTCTATATTTTAGATTTCTATATGTTATATATTCACTTTTACTTATATTCTAGTCTTTCTTGAATGGGTGCAACTGTAACACTAACAATTTCCCCCCGGGGATCAATAAAGTATTTCTGATTCTGATTCTGATTCTGATAACACTCATATAAGCTGTACAGTTAACCATCTGTCAGTGCAATTCATTAAAGAATTCAACCTTTTCTTTTATCTTCTCTTTAAGTTTACGAAGTAATGAATGGTGATAAGAATGATTTGTGTAAGTAATGTCCCTCCTTTTTTTCTCCAATTGTTCAGCTGTCAAACAAGACTTTGAAAATTGCATTCCACAGTATAAAAGACCTTTTTTCCAATGCATTGTTAATTTACCAAGGAACCATTTATTTTGATAGACAAGAAGATTTAATTACCTGACTTACTGTAAGGACAGTTGGGGCTCACTACCAATTTAATAAAGTCTCTGTGAATACTCTTATTCACTTTAAAGATTTTTTGTTGCGATTTTGTTGCAAGCTCTGGTTGGCTATGGCAAATTCACTGGTCAAATTTCTTTTCAGTTGAACTTGCAAAGTTGTGAGACTCTCCAGGATCTGGACAAGTGAAAGCAAGGGTGAGATTTAAGGGACTGTTCAACCCAAAATTAAAAATACATATTTTTCCTCCTACCTGTAGCTCTATTTATCCATCTAGATTGTTTTGGAGTCACCAGGTTTTGGAGATATCAGCTGTAGAGATGTCTGCCTTCTCTCTAACATGATGGAACTAGATGGCACTCGGCTTGTGGTGCTCGAAGCATTAAAAAAAACATTTGTAAAACTCAACAGTAGTGTCTCTTTCCAGAAAACATGACCCAGTATTTTCTTTCTACCGAATTGCACCCATCAACCCAACCTGTTCTAATCCCAACTCTTCAAACACCAACATTTTGTCACCGCCCCTCGGCATGTCATACTGATGCACAAGGTACCGTTTAGCGGCTATATGAGACACTGCCAGAAAAACTTTTTAACACATGGTTAACGCTGTCAAACAGCCTTCTGAGAGAAGGCCAAAACTCAGCAAAACACACCAAAATAAGCTAGATGGATAAATGGCACTATAGGCCAGGACAAAAATATGTATTATTGATTTGGGGCTAAACTCTCCCTTTACCTGTTTATATTCTTGTGTAAACTGAATCTGTATCGTTAAAGAATAAGAGAAGCTGAGTAGGAAGAATGTAGCAAACTGAAAGTCCAAGGGCAGAGATATGGGGTGATAACAGATTCTGTTTCCTAGAGAAAAGGCATCAAGTTCTCAATTTGTGGGAAGCTATTGTTAGTCTGCTAACCAGGTTAGTTCCATCAGCTTACATTATTTCTAATCGCACTTAACCGAGCCAGTATATCGCCTTGTCTAACAAAGCCTTGACATTTTATTAACAAAGGTAGAATGATGATCTGTCAGCTGGCTTCATGCATGTCTACAGGGCAAATTGCCTTGGCGAGGTCTAACTCTTTATGATGGTTGCTTTTTTTGTCTGCGGCTGAGATTGAGCAGATCTGTCTCTGTGGCTCTAAAAGGAACGGAAATTGTTTGCGAGGTCTGATGTGTCTAATTAATGCTATTGTTGCCTTAAGGCATGAATAGAAAGCCACTTCACCTCACCATCTCAGATAACACTGGTCTGGTTTGTCAGCCACAATAGCTGGCAGTCATGTGACCTATAGGGTTTATATATTGTCTGCAGCAAGGCGGATGAAAAGCCTTGGTTTGAGGCCCATTGAATTTGTGTTCCTTTGTCAGTCAGAGAAAACAGGGTAGATTGAGTTTGTGGTGTGCAGGAAGGTTATAGGAGGACCACAATAAAAGTCTTTTTATCACAGGCAGTTGGAAGTAGAATGGCGAATTGTGTTCTATGATATTGGCTCCACAAAAGGCAAATTGTGTTCTTCTCAAGGACACTTCTTCAAACAACTGCTACTGGAAAGGAGAAAGATGCAGAGTGGGAGAAACTCTGCATTTATTACCATTTCGTTATTATTATTTCCCTCATCTCCATCACTCCATTTATCTATCCCCCAAACACGAAGGAATCGAGACTCTGGGAACAGATGTGCACAAATGATCCTCTGGTGACATCCATGTAAACTTAGTCTCTTCTTACTGCCTCTTCAGCTTCTCACAAACAATTACCATCGGGGTTGTTTGTAACCTCAACTCTTAAGCCTCAAGAGAATGATAAATAGCTGTAGTTTAGTCAAGTCCTTTTTTTCTGCTGTTTTTAAATTTGAACTGAAATGCTTCTCAAGGTCTTTAAATGTTTCTATTCTTCGTGTTTAATTATTCATGGCCTATCTGCTGTAATTTTTGTCACAGATTTTCTCCATCCTTTTGCTGAATTATAGATGTCCTATTCCCCTTGCTAGGCGTCCAGGAAGCACTCATTCAGTCTGGTTGTATAACTCTAACTCAAGAACGTTTGTGCGTCTCCTCCTCGACTAAAGGACAGGAATGTCAGAGAGTCTGCGATTTATATCCTGTATTCTCCCACCTAGATAGCGACATCTTAGATCTCATATATCTCCTAAGTAGGTGGCTCAGAAATCGCAGCGACCATTTCACAAAGTCAAGCACCTCACTTTGATTTACACTCTGGGTAACACCCTGAGTTGAGTGCGACACATGCAGGTTTTTTGGCGACAAATGACAATGCCACATGGGCCATCTGGGGAGTGTTGAAGTTGAAGAATCACCTTGGTAACCTCCCACTGCTCCTGTAGAGATTGCGTCCCCGTCGGTAAATGAGAGCTTGTGTTCTTCCTGTTTGTAAGCCCTATCCACAGGCGTTTTCCCCAGGAACCTGAACACAAAAGACAAAGCCCAGTCTGATAGTGGAGATGGATGTGTGGGCATGTGTATGTGTTAAGACAGATGGGAGAGGAGGGGGGTCATTCTACCTGTCACTCTGACCCCAATCACCGCACAGCATATTGGTGGAAACGAAATGAAAGATTGATTTAACCAGTTCCACCTCCGCTGCCTCTGCTCTTTCCATCAACTGGCTGTCCATTTGTTTTCATCCGGTTGGTGGACTCGCGCTTCCCTCCACCTTTTGCCCCCTGAAGAACACTTGCTAGGTTTGTTCTTTTAATCCCCTCTAAATGGTCGGGGATAAAAACGACTACCTACTGAAATTCCTTACCCTGTTATTTATTGGGTTATTTATTCCATTTCCAATTTTTAAATGAAATTCTAGGTACCACAATTGACAGGTGACAGGTGCAGCTTTTATGACTTGCTACTGCAGATGTTTTATTTTGAAGCAAGGAGAAAAGAGCTTATTTGTTTCTTGAAATTCTTAAACAATGGCAATGTCACCTCAATTGCTTCACTATTGTACTCTGCAGCACAGTACTTACACTTCATCTCCTCCCCACTAAATGCTACCATCATGATGAACAAACTGCAGAGCCCCTTTTAGCTTCAGTGAGTTTTAAACTACTGGACTGCCTAGGATGTTGCAAAACGTGATGGGGAGTAAGTAACATTATTAATTCATGAAATTACTGATTCCATGCAAATATACAGTATATATTATCAGGCATGCTAGTGGATGCACGCATGCATGTGTGAGTGGCATAGTGTCAATTGCTTTTTGTCCATTTAAACTCCTAGCACCAGATCTGTGCATTCAGCATCAAAAATTACACCTCTTTTCCCATTATTTTATTTTACTTTTTGGGGCTTGTATGCCTTTTATGCCATGACTATTGTATGAAGGGCCATGTGGCTGCGGGTTTTTATTCATACCAAGCCAGAGCACACCAGGCTCCACTCATTTAATCAACTGAATTCAGTCTTCAAGCAGCTGATTAGTTGAGTCAGGTGTGCTGTTGGTTGGTTGGAGCAAAGACTTGAAGCCACTCAGCCCTTTGTGCAATAGTGGACATGCCAGAGTTAGGGGATGTCCACGGTGAAACATCACAATGGACAATGATATTGTTGATTTATTCATGTTTCACATCCTTGTTAGCTGAGCCTTCAACATACATGCTGGACGTATAAGGGTCTTTGTGTCTACACCACATGCCTGTAACTTAGTTTTGTTCAGCCACTGAAGGTAAAATTAACTGACAAGCTCACAAACAACGGCACAAATAACAAGGGCACAATTGAAAGAAACAAACAAACAAATGGTGGCCCACAGAAGAGACATCACTGCCATCAATGTAACCAAGCATTGTGGGTTGACCTAAATGAGCAGGAACTTCACCTACACCTCCTGCATTAAAGAAAATCTGAGGGGACACAGTACCTCAAATACAGAAGGCTTTTCAATCATAATGTTAAAATGGTAGAGAGCTCCAGTAGTCAATGAACGTCAGCTATCTGATGGTTGCATCATCCATTTGCCTATCCCTAGCGCCAAATCATAACAGAGTTATCTCAGGGCACTTTTCATATAGACCGGGTCTAGAGTGGACTCCTTATCAACCCAGTAGTTCCCAGCAAGAGCAAACACTAAAGTGACTGTGTCGAGGAAAATACTCCTTTTAACAGGTGGAAGCCTCAAGTGGATCCAGACTCTTCATTTTCTTTTCATTTCCCAAGGGGTACAGACCAAAATACCTCTGCTAATTGGATATACAACCGATCAGAGCAATGAACATGTAGAGCTGAGTGACAGGTGTTTTCAGCTAGGAAAAAATGGCAGCCTTGATGCAAACTTTCTCAAAATACAGCTAAAAAGTACACTAAAATATGTTTCTGAAAACAATTTCATGGGCCTTGTTTGTGGCACTTAACATGTGACTTTTCAAATCTGGACCACTGACACGACTTTATCAGTCATTGTATCAAAAAAAAAACCAAAAAAAACAGTATTGAGTAGATGGCTGTGATTGTGATTGGTGGAAATTTGTCTGCTGGCCAGATGCACCTCCCAGAGCAAATGAAACATGAGCTTGTAGGTTCCTGGGCCACAGTCTAACAGGACCATCCATTATATTGTACATATACTACTGGAATCTGCAGAACTTATTTCTGTGATGTCCACTGAGGATAAACATGCTTGAACCCATTTAGAGATCAAGGGAAAAAGGCACTCCTTCTATCTTCTTGTCTTGTCTGCACAACCATGGCTGAAGTGCAAATAGGAGCTGGTCGCGTCTAATGCATCATGACTTTCCTTAGGGCAGACTTGCCAAGACACTCATTTTAAGCAATAAAAGATCAGGCTATAACAAAGGGAGGAAGCAAAAATTACCTATGGGTTCAAATTGTTCAGCTGCCAGTACAGTATGCTACCTGTCACATGGTCGAATAGCTTTGGACCCCCCCCCCCAACCCTTTCTGACATCAGATCAGAGCAGTGGTTCCCAAACTGAGGGGGGCACAGAGCCACTGCGAGGGGGGGGCGCGAAAGACCAGGGGAGAAAAAAAGAGTGAAACAAACTGAATGAATATGATCTATGTAGGGGGAATAAACAAATGAGTTTCTATCCATCCCCAATTATTGTTAACAATTCATTGAAAATTTTGTGGTGGGGGGGCTTGAACTTTTGTTGGCTTCCGAAAAGGAGGCATACTGGAAAAAGTTTGGGAATCACTGCATTAGAGGGTGGCTGTTTCCGACCATTTCTGTAAACCACAGATCCAAGTTTCACACCCCTTTATGCTGTGATTGGCAGATGTTCAGAGGTGAGAAAGCAAGCAGGGTTTGAACTTCTTTCTTTAGCTCTCATCTTTCATTCTTGACAAAACTATTTCTGTCAGTTTTCATGTGAACAACTGAGTGCAGCAGTATGAATGTCTTCAAGGAGAGACTGTCTGAAAATGTGGACAGTTATATCCATACTGGGGCAGTGGTGGCCTAAAGGTTTGAGAAGCCAGTTTGTGATGCAAGGTTGGTGGTTGAATCTCCCAGACCAGCAGGATAAATCTGGGTGGGGAAAATGAAAAGCCTCCCTATGATGGCCAGCTTTCCACTTCTCCTAGTGTTGCCGTTCATAGTCTTGTGATACCAGACAACTGGAGATCTAGTCGCCGAACAGTCATCTCTAAGAAATCTCTAAATACACAGTAGTGCCTGAAGGCCGGCAAGAGCAACTGCTAACAAACCTATGTCCCTTACATTTTTTCAGGGATATGCTTTACCAGATGCTCTCCCCCATTCTCTTCAGGACTACCTACACAACAGAGGCTAACCCATGATGACCCCCCTTTCTCATTTGCATGTGTTGCAAAAGTGAATTAGTGAGGGAGACCAGAGAAAAGAAAAGTCTCTGTGTTATCAGCTCTATGTACTTTTGTAGCTCCTAACTGAATCTTGTGGTTTCAAGTTTAGTTTCTCTCTTGTGTTGCTGTTTGTTCGTTCAGATATATACCTCATTTGACTGTTTCATGTTCACTTTCTGCTCTATAGGAGCCGTATTAATGCTGATGAAAACCCAACATTTCTTTAATTTGCTGTCGTAGAAAAAGCTTATAAATAAAAAAAGCCACAGGACTTTGTTTGTGAAGAATTTATAGGAAATTAAGTCTTTGTCGGCTGTTTTACAGCCACTCGACTCCAGCTTATCTTGTCCTCAGAAGACACACCTTCAAGCTTGTAGCCCTATTGTAATGGAGATGCAAATCCCTGCCGTGCCAGGGATGTATCAAGTCAAACCAGTCCAGCACATATGTATGGAAAAGGGGTAAATGTCATTGCCCCAATATGAAGGGCTGACCTGAAGACTATAGCAATGGAAGGTTTTTTAAACTCTCTAATTGTTTCCATCCAGTTTAAGCAGTGAAACCTGGGAGACTGTCCCGAGTGTCTGTTGAGTGAAGCATTTTGGCCTTTCAGAGCAACTTTCAGAACAACTATAAACACTTCTGGTTTCTGACATGGTTAGACAACAAATTGTACGACCTAGTTCTATTAGAGCATAACTCAACCTTTAAATGCTAGACTACAGTTTGAAAGAAAAAGGTAATGGCCGCACACTTACTCCATGCCACAAAAAAAGTTTTATTGACAATGTTTCAATCACACTTGGATCATCATCAGGTATGGAATGGAATAAGTGTGCAGGCATTATTCTTGCACCTATGTGGTGCAGTATAATTCCTCTCCAGACTACAGCTCTGGCCATAAAATCATACACAGTAAATGTACACTTTGTGTTGGCTTTTTAGGGCAGCATACAGTCAGGTGGTCGATCATGAACAAAGACAAGCACTGACTCGGTCTGACTTGACAGTCTCGAGTCTTGTCATGCATCATCCTCCTGTGCTGGTCTGGTGTATCTTACTTTCCCTCTCACGCTCTCGCTCTGCCTTTTTATTCAGTGCTGTGAGAAGGAAAGGCATTCACCCATTCATCTCCACCCCTACAGCTTCGGGGGGTTCATCAGACAAGGTGGCAGCCCAGCCTGGCCTAGCGCTGGGGCTCATTCTGTGGTTTCAATTCGATCCAGCGTGTTGTAGGCCCCTCCGCCCCTCATCCTCACCCATCATGGCAGTCTCATTTATCATGAGGCCTATAAAGAAGGACTTGATAGAGTGAGGAGCGACCAGCACCATTCAATAAATCCTTGTGATTATCCACGCCTCCAAGGTGTATGGGCAAAGTGTCTGAGTGTGTGTGTGTGTGTGTGTGGCTGTCCTGAACATGTGGGCATTTGTCTCTGACTTTGTAATGGGTGTAGAGGGCGATGTTAGAACACAAGAGGTCCATGTACAGTACCTTTTAAAGTGCTATCAATTATAACATGTGTACACGTGTCAACCCCAAGGTCTGCTTTGACTTGTTGCATTTGATGGCAACAAAAACCTTGGCACTTTCACCCTCCCCCTTCCTCTGTCTTGGCTTTCTTTCTCCAATCGCCCACCCACCCATCCACCCACACATTGACTCTCTCCATATCTCCCTCTTAACCCCCCTCCCTCCTCTCTTTCTCTTCCTCCAGAGGATTGCATAGAGGAGCACTCTAGGAGGGTGATGGAGCTTTGATTGTCGGTTATCAAAAGCTATCATTACGGCTCGCTTCTGCGGGATATGAAAATGATTTCCTAAGTGTAAAACCCATGTCATTACCTCAATGGCCTCAGTGCTATCACTGAGATGTAATAGAAAGAGGCAAACAAATGTGCTCGCCTCCCATGCCCGCCCAGCTCAAACAGAACAGAGTGAATAACACACAGCAATGGAGAGATAAGTGATGGCAATACCAGACCACGCTGCCTAGAATGGAACACTTTACATGAAAACAGCCCTTTGACCAGGATTTAATCTTCGCTGTTGTCATGTTGTTTTGGTACTGTCTACAATGAAGGCGCCTGCATACGACAAGCCCCGGCTGACATTCTCCAGCAAGGAATCCGACAGTCTACATGCCATCCCGTGAAAGTCGAGGCATTTTTTTCATCTCCAAACAACAAGACTCCCTCCTCCTTTTCCTCCTCAACCTGAGCGCCGTTTCATCCTGATGAGATAGCAACCAGGCGCTCTGGAGCCACATTGACTTGACGGTGGTTTCTAATCATTGGGGAAGTAGTCTTTTCTCCCCACAACCCCCACTTCCTGGTTCTGTTTGCTGAGCAGGGAGATGGAAGTCTATGCCAGCACCAGGCTTTTCTGCTCTTAATCGATGGTGGATCTGATAAAGATCCTGGCTTTCTGAACGACTCGTGTGCTGCGAAGCCTGAGGAAGATCTGATAAGTAAATCGTTCTTCTGTACATATAGCCAGCAAGATGCTGAGGAACCAGATCTGTGCTGCTGTACAGGCGTATATGGACACTCCTCTACCCCGTAAACATGCTGGAAAACACACATTGTCCCCCTCATACACCCACACACCACACACTTGTCTCGCAGTAAAGTGGCTGTGCTCCGGACATGCCCAATTTGTTTCCTTTCATCCAGGACTAATGTCTCGCTCTACCCAGGGGCTAAGTGCACCATTTGAAACCCCCTCTAGGACAGACGGCTGCAACATGCGGTTATTTGTTGTTTTTGTTTCATGTTTGGGGAAATGGTGTTATCACTTCAGCTGCAGTGGCTTGTGTGCGCAGGGCCCATTCAAATTAACAAGAGGCAATAATGGGCTGATAATTTCTAAAAACATTATTTAAATGTCACACTGTAATGACAAAAAAATCACTAATAGTTCTATGTAAATGTCAAATTCAAATTATTCAATTACATCGGCGAGTGCGGGGCAGGTGATAATTTGTCCACCGCTTGGAATACCAATCTGGCTCTCGCTGGAGCTCATTCTGTGTGCCCTGGCATAAGATAGGACCTCAGCAATTTCCTGCTCCAAGGGATGCTTTCATAGCCATTATTATAACTCTATTCCACTAGAAATATCTGCCATACTGGAGAGATATTAGAGTCATATTTTCAGTACTTTCACCCCAATGTCGCCCTCAGTGTGTGATAGCTTGTGAGAATTGTAAAAAAAAAATGGTATGGATTTCAAGAGATAGCCCTGTTATTCCTTGTTGTGATTTGTGCTTGTGCTTTTGATACTGAGCCTCTTACTGCTCAGTCAATAAAACTAAACTAGCAGTCACAGTAGACTGGGGTAATAGGCTCATCTCATCAGCTGTCATTCATGGGCCTATGGGCCTGCTTGAAAATGGTTGCACGGCCTCCATCTATGCACGGAAAGGATTTATAAAAGGATATCAGCCATTCAGTGCGACTGGTTCATTTCAGATTAAGTGGGGGAGGAGGGTACAGGGTGTTTTTCTTTTTCTCTTGCCTCTTTTCTTCAAAGTCAACCATGACCAGGCTCTGAAATGGATGAGGCACCTTGTTGTTCATGAAAGCAGATGATGTCACTCTGAGTCACGGGGTACAAGTTGTGATTGGGCGTCCGCCACAGATCGTCACATTTTACTGCCTCCCTCAGACAGCTGGCATTTGCACCACAGGGAGCCAATGGGGCAACAAACAATTAGCCATTTCTCAACAAAACTCCAGGGAGCAGCTGTAGAATAGTCATAAGAGCTGTTTACTAAATGGCCAGTGTTTCTTTATGTACCTTTACTATCACTGTTGGCACAAGTGCAGATCTTGTTACAATTTAGGGGGGGCAGTGGTTAAATTCAGCCCTGGACTTATCTATCTGGAGGGGGGTGGCGGTGGGGGTCGGTATTACAAGGTATCTCAGCTCAATTTGTGTGGATCATCAACATTAAAATACCCTCTGCTCTCGGCGGTCTGGACAGACCAAACTCCATTCTAAAAAGAGGTGAAAACTTCATGTTTTCTGGATAATGGTGGGTATTTGTCCTCTCAGTCCCCCAAGGATTTATGCCCAAGAACTACATGCAAACATCTTACCGTGTGCCAAAAAAAAGGATTTAAATTTCTATATGAATAAATATCTGACTCTTCTTATTTCATTTTTCCTTCTTCTATATTTGGCACGGGCTATTTCCCTCCACAATTATATTTTTCACAAGCGACTCCCATTCTTGTTGGCATCTCTCCATTGGCCAGAATTAGGGTGCAGTGGACATTATCTATGATGTTCCACAAAGATGGGAGTGTGACATTCTCCTTGAACGCTCCAGAAATGAGACTTCTCCAAGCCGCTCGTGCACGTCTGCTTGAGATTCACACTTTGGTGCATTTGTCACTTTGAGAGCATCTGGTTTAATTTGATTTCTGTGCCTGGCCACCCTGCAATTCTCTGTGCTTTTAGTGTAACCGTTGCCTACTGAGTGCGGCCAAAAGATAGTTCCGCAAATAAAGGGGTTTAAACTTCTATTTTCTGGATGGCTTTCCTAACATTGCAACCTATTTGAAGAGGCCTGTTTTCCGTCACCAATTCTTCCCAGTTCATGTGTATGAATCTCTCCTTTTTTCAGTCTAATTACATTTGTTTAAAATGGCAGGTTTATTTGTGAATCATTACATTTATCTCCACGCTATAGTTGGCTAGTAGAGTAGAGCTGGCTCACTTATTGTCTCTCATGCTTAATATTTGACTCTACAGCCAATCCCTTTGAAAGCAGATGTCTTACATACCAGTCTCCACCAAAGATTAACATTTCTTTCAGATTTTAACAATCGCTGGAGGTCAGAGACCCTTTATCAAAGATGACACATTCAAAGGACTACTCCTACACAGCATTGCAGAAAGGTTTCACAAAGAATATTAAACACATTTATGCAAGCTATAATGCACTCAGCAAGTCAGAATTCAGCTGTTGTATAGGTCGTTATAAAGGCTCATTGGCATACATGTTTTGTCAAGGATTTTAGTGGTATGTTGCACTCTGTCAACCTATAGTGACAAATCCTCCTCACAGAGAAGATAATTGCCATTTTTTCTTGTTGGGAAGCTGTTTTTCCATCTTCCACACATACCTTTTTTTCTTTTGGAGCCCTTTGTATATGTTCATGTACTGTATGCTGCACACTGATATACCTCTCCCCATCTGTCTTCTACAGCTCTCCCTCTGTCTCCTTGGGGCCCTTCTTATACTATTTCATCTGCTCTATGAAAGCGCAGGAGACATCACATCCGTTGTTTCTCCTTGTGAGATCTGAAAGTGATCCATCTTTCATTCAACTAGCAGACGCCTTTATTTCCTCTCACTGTTTTGTCTTGTAGGTTTTCTGTAGCACTACAGAAAACTAGGGGTGTCTCATATATTGTTCACAACATATTGCTAGAATTTTTTTTATTGATGAAAAACAATTCATATTGTGATAATGGCGATATTCCAACTTGGTGACAGAATGATGTCATACAGTTACACACAGCAACAACAAGCATGGTTGAAAGTGAAAGTAACGGCAGAGGACTTACCACCAAGAAGGGAAGATACTTCGATAGTGTAGCACTGGTTTGGTTACAAAAGCTCATATGTACAAAAAAAACATGGTAATGTGCAGTAAGTACAGGAAGGTGAAAAATCCTGCTTAAAGCTATTGTAAGTTTGCAATAACTGGCTGGTCATTCCTGCTCTATAGGTCTCCCAGCTAATCAATTAATGACTAGCTATGGAATCATGAATGAATCACTGCACTGTCGGTGAGACAGTGTCATACATGCTACAGTGACTTCTATCGCCAGCAACTCAGTTTTCCAAGTTTTCGTTTGTTCTTCAAACAAATACCGTCATATACTGTATGGGGTGGAGGGTATGAAGGTATGACAAAAAAGATACAGCTCAAGCCTACCTAATTTATTATCTACTGTGTGGGCATGTGTGCAGCAGCTCTGATGTCAAAGTATTTTTCTCAATTATGCTGTTTCAGTTGTTGGACAACACACCTGTTTAATGATGGACTGTTTGTGTTTCACTTGTAGCATGCTCCATTATCAATGGATATGATAGGCTGTTTAGGAGTCAGGGACGTATTTGGTCATGGTTTGCATTTAAGTGAAATATTTCATTGACTAATTTTCTTATTGCTATATCAGTACATGTCACTATTGTTTTACTGCCCAGGCCTAGTCAGACATTATTATTCACTGGGTTTCTGCTGGATAAATACAATTTGTATGCTGTGTCCTAAATTTAAATGGGTGTCACATCCAAATGTTGCCAACTGTGTTGTTGGTAGATTCTTGCTTGTTTGTCATGTCCTTTTGTGCAGCCTGTAGAAATGAACAGCATGCTGGAGCTCCAGTCCAGTCTCCCCCCATGCACCTCCAGAATGTTAAACATGGCTGCCGTGGCTGCCTCTGAATTGCTGGACTGTGTCTCCTGGGGAACGGGGAAATTGAGCCCTGGCTCTTCCTAATAGGTGGTAAAGTGTTAAGTTCCAGAGAAATGGACTGCGAATTTAACCTGGAATGGAAATTGATCCCATTACCTTGTGCTTGGGCTGCTTTCCTCCCGTAGGTAGGAGAGGCAGAGATGGAGAGAGAGCAAGAGGGGAAAATAGACGGGGGAAAGCAGAGAGAGGAGATGAGGAGAAAGAGAAATAGAAATGGGGGAGCCACAGAGAAAAAGAGAGGAAACAGAAAAGGGGAATGGAGGGAGAGGAGATAGAAGGAAGGAGGGAGAGAGGAGAAAATGGAGAAAGTAGAAGAGAAAAAGCAAAAAGACACAGTGTATGTGATTAGAGGTGATAGGATGGCGGTGGGGGTTGTGTCCTGCCTGGATTGACAGGCTGCCTGACTCTGTATCAGTATGGTGCTAATAGCTGACCGCCACTGGGCCAGATGGAAAAGAGAGAGGGAAAAGGCAGAGGACAAGGTAGAAGGAGCAGAGGAACGGCACGCTCTGAAGGGATGATACACCTCCTGCTGAGGGTTTCCACCAACAGACCTGTGGTTTCTTGGTGTGTGCAGCTGCTGTGAGAACGAGTTAGCAACGGTGATGGGATGTAGCAATGCTCAGTATCAGGCCAGGGCTTTGAAATTTTAAAATATTTTCTGGAAATATGAATTCCAAACAGAGGAAATGGTATTTCAATATGAAAAAAGTATTGACGGGGTGTTATGAAAAAATTTGGTAGTAGATTTTCTTTGACCCAAAGGGAGACCGCCTTCTCTGTGCCCTGGAATAGACCTCAGTAATTCCCTTGATTTTATTGAAACTATCTTGCAATACCTGGCATTTCATATGGCCTAATTGATTATCTTGATGTATGCTCACACTCTTCTCTCTCTGTCCGTCCTGCCAGAGCCCATGCACGGCCCACGAAGGCTAGAAGTGGTGGACATCCAATCTAAACAGGTGACGGTACGCTGGGAACCACTGGGTTACAATGTGACCCGCTGCCACAGCTACAACCTGACGGTCCAGTACCGCTCAAGGGTGGCCGGAAAGGAGGAGACCCGGGAGGAGGTGTGTTACGACACCCAGAGCCGGGACCCTCAGCACACCATTCACAACTTGTCGCCCTTCACCAACCTTAGCGTCAAGCTGGTGCTTCGCAATCCAGAGGGGGTGATGGAGAGCACAGAGCTGGAGGTTCAGACTGATGAGGATGGTAAGTGGGATATAGGGTTACTGCTTGTATAGATCAGGGAAGTGTCACACAAGATTTCACTGAAATGGTAGATATCTTGGAGAGTATCCATGGCAAATGTGTTAAAAAAAAGGGGAACACAACCATCCCAACCAACATTCAAACAGCTCAACTAAAACTGCTATTTTACATACTTAATTTTGTAAAAACATGTAATTTGCTAACGGAAAACACTTCATTTAAATGCCCCTAATTTAGACTTTTTAAGCAGTACAAGCAATTATTGAATTATTTCTTACACAAGAATCAAAGAGATATAAGCACAATTTATTGTGTTTATGAAGTTCATTTATTTGCCATTGTACAACACAACAAAGTGAAAGTTGTAATTCCTTCATGCTACACACACAAATAGAACAGAGAGTTAGAGTTGTTTTACTACAGCAAGTTTTAATAATTAAATTCTGTCAAGAGGCTAATTTCAGCCACTTAACACTATTCATACCTAGCTAGTTGATGCTTAATTCCTCAGGTCCATTTTGTTTGAACCAATTCGACAGCATTCAATACGATTACAGTAGAATCATGAAGAACTAACCTTACATTACTGAGTGCCAGTTGGAAAGAATTATACGTGTTTGATAATGTACTGAAACATGATTGTAATCATGGATGGCATATCAATATGACAATATGGCATTATCGTCACTCTTTGTTATTGAAGCATGTGTGTGGCATTCATAATACAGCATCCCTTATAACGGAAAAATATCTGATTCTGATGGTGCCAAAGATGAGATATGTGCCAGATTGGACATCTGACAATGCTGTGATTGGAGAGTATCCAGCATGGATTTCATCATATATGGGTCATAGTTTGAATATCCTGGCAAAACCATCTCTTGCGCAGGACTTAAGTGTAACCTAAAATTTAGCAGGGCAATATTGAGCTCATAGAAATATGAATTAATGATCTGGAATAATGTAAACAAATGAGCAACTAACAGAAAGCCCATAAAAAATGTCACTTTCTCATCTTTCATCAACAGTTGCAAGTTTCTTCATTTTTTTTACACTCATTTTACTTGGCAGTTTAAAAGATAATTAAGTGTCTGCTTTCCAACAGCAAACTTTGCTTTGTAATTAAAGTTGGGACATTTTGATCTATATGGTTGATGGATAATTTTCTCCTAATCATAAAGAGCTTGCACTAAGGACAATTTGGGGATTTTCCAAATATTTTTTCCAGAGAGCACAAGAGTCAGACAACAAACCCCTGTGTCGTACGCTTGTTTCACCTCCTTCAAAGATGAAAGATCCTCTGTGTTGCCTCAGCAGACACAGGAAATGAACTCTATAGAAGTCTCAAGGAACCCCGGCCGCCAGATAACAAACAGGCTCAGCTGACGAAAAGAGAGTCTTGTCATGTCTGCCTCAGATATCTGTGGTTGGAAACTTGAAAGTGGCAACTGTTTCTCACTGTCTGACTGCTGCGCGTCTGTGGATCTGTGTGTTTAGGGTCTTGTGGGAATAAGTGTACAGACAGGGTGTAGCTGTAGTTGCATTCTTGAAGATAAATCTTGAAAAAAAAGACATCTCCACATCATTCTGTTGCGCTTACAGAATGAAAGCAATTCACATGAGGGGTTAAAGGACCAGATCTCTTTGGCAGAATCTCAGTACAAGAAGTAAACATTGCAGAAAGATTAAGATTCCCCACTATTCCCAGGGGGTTACTAGTTCATCTTTGTTTGCAACACATTTTTATCTGTGTGAAAAGTGTTCAGTTTTGCTGTAAAACATGCATCAGGCTGTGTGTGTTTTGAGTGACAATGACTTCAAATGATCTTACAAATTCCTATTAAGATGTGTTTGACTTTGGCTCATGGCCATGTGTGTACTGTAGGTCCTTGAAAAGCTCTTTTATTGATTGCTTTATGCACATCATAAATCATAATAGAAAGGAGGAACTGCATTCATTTAACTTTTATTGACAACATTTAAACTTGACAAACATGCACATAATGCCATCCATGGAAATCCAATTTTGTGAGCTTTTTATAAACTTATTTCTACCTTGAGAAATGCCACAAATTTTGAAAAACGTGTCTCTCATCATTCCCCACAGTGCCAGGGGCCGTTCCTCTGGAGTCCATTCAGGGCAGCGCCTACGAGGAGAAGATCATCCTGAAGTGGAGAGAGCCAGCACAGACCTACGGGATCATCACTCAGTACGAGGTACAACAAACACCAGGGTTAACAAAATGTTGAGAAGTTTTAGAGTAGTAAATAGACCTACTTCCAATATTAAGCTGTGTTTTCTCCTCATTTCTCTGTGGATTATTTGCATTTCTGTGAGATTCTTTGAGTCTGTTTTTCCACAGCTGTGATAGGCAGTAGTGTACACTGCTGCCAGAGAAATGTTCACATTGATTTTTTTTATCATGTTTTCTTGAGTTTGGAATTGGGAATTTGGTGTATCTGCTAGCCAGTGGACAGTCCACAAGAAAACATGGTACAGTATTTCGTGAAGTGAGTCTAGGAAACCAGCCTTTGTTTTTTGTTTTTGTTTTTTTTTTTACATTTTTAACATGTACTACAAAACTGATTTAAATATGGTTGAACTAAGTAACCATGGAAACCTAATCTTTCAAGTGAACTTGGACCTGATCAGGCTAATTTTCAGGCATAGCTTCAATTCTAGGCTTAACAAGTGTTATTTCTATCAGACTAAGTGATTCTTTCATTGTCGTTTCTGTATTATCATGAAGCTAGAAGGGCACTTGCAGGGTGCAGACCTTTGCTAAGGTCAATAATCCAGTCTTCTATGATATGCAAATGTGCAAGCACAACCATTATATATGTGCGGATACATTTCTAAAACTATCCATTATATCCAAATACGGTTGTGCCTCGCTGAAGCCTTATCATCTCAGCTGTGCATTTATGATGTATTTCTGAACTGGAAATATTTCATATACTTAAAGGCACACTATGCAGGATTTTCTTAAAAAAATATATAAACTCTTGTAAACATAATGCCTCTAAATCAACACTTATGGCCCACTAGAATTCTGTGGTTGTGGCTGTTTCTGCAGAAGCCCTGCTTTCTGCCTGTATTTTCTTATTTTCTCATATTTTGCTCTGTTCCGGATGTTTAGCGTATTTGGCTGTGGTATGTAACTCCAAGCCAATACAATGTGCAGGTTTTTAGGACTCTATGAAAACACAGTGACCAGTGATTACATTGCATGCTTTGTCTCTTTCCTCAGCTCTTTGTCTGTGAGAGCTGCAGAAAGAGATATACACATGTACATAGGCAGAGCAGACTGAGAATCACTTTAGTTGTATTCACTCAAACTCTGGTGTTGAACAGAGGTGTGGGCTTGTTTATTTTGACTATAACCACTGTAACAATCAGAAATAACAATATTTTTCTCTGATTCATTGCTGATTCACTCTCTCTTGTTCTTTGAGCCGCAGAGGAGGGGCCAACTTTGAATGATGTATTTACAAACAGTGCTGCAACACTGCAAGACTTTATTATTATGTACATTTGTACAAATATCAAATGCTTAGACTGAATTTACATCATGAACTTGGTATCTTGTTGTGAAAAACTGATGGGTTCATGTATGTGCAGCAAATTCACTTAATTTTGCCATCCTGTGATTTAAAGCCACTCCAGAATTAAATGGGTTTGTCCCTGGCCCATGCTACACCCTTCTATCAAGTTTTATGATAACTGGGCCAGTAGTCTTTTCTGTAATCCTGCTGACAAACAGACAAACCATCCAATGAACAAAATGAACCGAAAACAAAACCGTGTTGGCAGAGATAATAAATCCTCTTGCTATACAAATAAATGACTATGATAAGCTACTTTTTTAGGTTTCATTCATTTTCACATTCAATCTTGGACATGTTGGCTAACTTCTAACCCATTTACTGACTAGACTAGAATCCAACTTGACACAGTTGTAAGGGGAGCAACCTGAGCTGACAGCAGGATTTAACTGGAGGTTTTTAATTATTTATTTTGCCAGCTTATCTCCAAATTACAGTTGTGGAAGAGTTTAAACCTGAATGAATGTGTTGGGTTCATTCAAGCCAGAGTTTTCACAATATTCTCAGTTTTTTTGCCTTCTTTATGAAGTACCATCCAAGTATATTTCTCTGTTGTTCATCATTTTACTCAGATAGAATCAACTGCAAACTGCCAATATCTTCTGTCTTTCGACACGTGTGCGACCTCTAAAGAAAACACAATCTCTGAAACACACCTTGAACGCGTATCACGATTCAGCGCCAAGCAAATGTTGACATAAGGCTCCACACAGCCTTGTCCAGGAGCTGAGTCTTGAATAATAGAAACAGTCTCCGCACACGCCACACACGCACACATGCACACAGCACACACGCACACACACACGATATATGTACACATTGATCTTAACCAGCTTAAGGTGGAAGTAATCCTGCAGCCTTTCCCACAGATTGATTCTCCTCTGTTGATTCTCCCTCTTGTCGCCACTTGCTCACGCTTGATATTTTGACTAGGTTAGCAATCATTGACAGGGCTGTTTCTCATACGCAGAGAGCAGATTGAATAGTAAAAGCGATGCAATCAGGGTCGTTGTATAGGTCGCTCCATCCGCTGCCATGCCATCAGGTGACTGAAGTGAATGAAATATGAAATAGATATTCTTGCAGCGGCACAGAGGCGTTTCAATCAAAGCTGGAAAGTCCTAAAGAATCATAGCGAGGCCCTGTTTATTCAAGTGTGTGTAGTGCAGTGTTGTGTTCTGTGCACTTAGAAGTGCTGGCAGAGTGCAGGAAAACAATGTCCATAAAAACGGTAGCTTTACCGCACACTTAATCACTTTTAGAGCAACATGTTTCAGTTGTTTGTCTTTTTAAAATTTCATAGTACAAGTAAAAGCATTCAGAGCAAATGGTGCAGTTTGCATTGCCACTTTTCAAATTCACTCATATTTATGTTGAGGCAAATGTGTTTCACTTATAAAATACCCACTCCGGGCTATTATATTCATATGCTGCAGCAATTACTCCTCTCTGTCTCTGTCTGGAAAGCCTCAACAGTATAGTAATGTGGGTTTAATATACAGTAAAGAATCATTAGAGTTTTCCCAGCATCATCTATAATCACAGGTCTTGTTTTAGAGCATTAATATTCATCTTAATCAGGATGACAGATGAGGAAAATCTAGTCAAGCCGGCAGCTTGCTCCAGGTGTGTTCCCCTCACACTGCTGCAGTTTGACTGACTCTCTGGTTTAAGAAAGTAACCCACAATGTATTCTGCCGGTATTCCCAGAAGTTGCCTCTTACAAGCCAGGACCTTGCTTTGATTTGACATTATCAAAGGACTCAAAGTGAAATACGTCTGACAAGACCTGATATCAAAGAGATTTCAGCTCCATTCCTTTTTGACCAAGACTCTGTGAATGCCATCTTACTGGTTACTTTTCAGACAGACATGAGCGGGCATATCTTCAAAAGATGTACAGCAGATTATCCAGTTATTCCTCATTCATCAGCTGTATTTAGCAATACCAGTTAGTTGTGAAGTAGCAGTTTGTTTATGATAACAATGCTGTGGCTAGTAATGGTTGTGCATCCAGTTACCTTTTAGGGAAATAACCATTATTTAAATTTTCAGAAAACTGAGCGTTCTATTAAAGTGATAGTTTGGATTTTTGAAGTGGAGCTGCAAGGTCAGTGTATTACCTGCAGTAGATGGCTGTCGGCAGGCCCTCAGTCTAGAGAGGCAACAGGAGTACCAGTGTAGGAAACTAAGAAAAGTACTGCTGTGGACAGGATCCGCAGCAAAACATATTTTAGCCACTAAAAGGAAGGCCAACCTAAAAACACACAATAACACAAAAACAGATTGAGACAATGGTAGACCAGCATCTCACATGTTTTTCCAGGTAAAATGAATGATTTTGCCAATGGAGTCTGGCTGTAGAGTAATATTTGGCTTATATAATGGCGGTTTCCTGATGGAAAATGCTGTCTTATCAGAAAGTAATAGAGGTGAAAATGGACATAGACATAGCTTTTTTGTAGGTGGATTTTTTTTCCTGTACTCAATACCTTTAAAGTATCAACAAAAATAACGCAGTGCTAAGTAGTATCAAAACTTCTCCAGTCACACGATACCTGCATGTGATCTCTTTTGTACTCATGTATAGAAGAAACAGACAATCACTGTAAGTATTCTTTAATTTAATGTGATGTTTGATTGCACCACTACCGCAGCAGCTATAACCCATACAGTCTGTGGTGTGGTGAAGTCAAGCGAGGTGTATTTGACAAAGTTGGCCATTAAGTGTGAGACGTCACAAAAACGTTTCGGGCAAAAATAAATGTAGAAAATGTGGACGGATTATTTCTGGAATGCTTCCATTCACATGATGGGTATCGAATGCAGTAGCAGTAAAAAGAAAAGAAAAGTAGTAAATAAATAAAGGTATCAAATGAAGTATTTTTTAAATGATACCCAGCCCTACTTACTATGGATAAGTACCTCATATATCCACACTTCAAACAATCTGTATTATTCCATTTAAGTAATGCTATCTCCCTAAAAGCCACTGTTCTTATAAAACATGCAGCCTTTTCAAATTATGTAAGTTTAGATAATTAATATTTACTGTAGGTTTGCTTCTGAAGGTTAACAGTCTTCTTCAAATGAAAATGTTAAGCCAGAGTTTAGGCGGGGTTTCTCTTCCACTCCTTCTATTTATTATATGACAGGGAGAGTATACAGCATCTTTCATGAGATTATTTAGCTTTTTTCATTATTTCATGAATAAAGGTGCCGGAGATTATTCGCGCATTTATATTTTATGAATGCTTAATGAATTTGACATTTACCTCCCTCATATAGAAAAATGTAAACCAATGCGATTTAGAAAGCTTAATATACCAGATGGAGTAATACTACCTACAAGCAAGCCCAGATGAAATTGCTCAAATATTCTCTATTATTTTTCCCATCAGTTCCATTATAATTGTAAAAACCTGTCCATGTGCCCAGTGTTGACAAGTAATTTCAAATTACTCTCCCTGAAACATTATGATATAGGATTTGGCATCACAGACTCATTTCACAGACAAAGACTAAATGAGAAGGCCTCGAAGCATTTCAAAACTTGATGGACACAAATTATGCAGCACTCCTAACTCCCTTTGTGTTCCTTAATTGGAATTATAATGGAGTTTTTCCTTAACGAGCAGAGGCATTTTCTTAAAGTGGGACTTTACAGTTATTCAAAATGGATATTAGCAAAAACACTCACCTTAATGCTTCCCTCCAGAGCTGCTTGTGTTTATTAATGGAGAATGAATACATTAAGTGTATTTCCTCTCTCCTTGAAACCACAACCCTGCATCAGCTTTGGTTTGAAAAATATAATGCACCTGCTTTTACAGTAGAATCTTAACACTGTTAGGAGACAGTTTCTCTCCATAGACCTTTTGTGCCACACTAATGTTGGAAATAGTAGAATAAAGCCTTGCTGACATAAAATCAGAGGCTCACACATGTAAGAGCTCTTTTATCAACCTAAGACTTTTACTGGCTTTATCGTGAAGTACAGAGGAGATAGAGAAACCAATGTATACCTTTTATATTGTTTTTTTGGTCTACTGTACATTATGCAAGGTTTATCAAATATTTTGTTAGATCCTGTCATGTTATTGTTGCACAACATTATGTTGTCTTAGTTAATATCTTTCTAGCAAATTGTAATGTAATGTAATGTCCTAGTTGACCGGTAGTCGTCTGTTTAAGCCATTAGTTGACTAGTCGTCACACGTTTATATTAATTTAATTATTTAAATATATACATGTTTGGGGCATGAAGCAAGCTGCCTTTTAAATGCTAACAGCAAAAAGGGTAATGACTCTGAATGTGTTGAAACAACCAGCATGGAGACTGAACATTTAGGAAATAAATGAAACCGTGGTTGACTGGGACTTTGGCACCAAACGGTTAAATCAACTATTAGCAGGCAGTCTTTCTAAACACAAAGTACAGCTGGGGCTGATGGGAATTTGATATGTTAGACCGTCACATGCAGGTACTTAGCAAAATGTTGTGGCTGTGCCCTTTTTAGGAGATAGAAAAAAGAAGATTCACAGATTACCAATGCAATTTCAATGACATGTGTTTGGGTTACAGTTACAGACAAGTTTGTCTCCACTTCCTCCCACTTTCAAAAACACCTGACACCAAAATATCCCAGATATGAGTGCTGTCATCTTGTGCTGGTGACTTTCATGTGGAGCCAGAGTCTGCATAGTAGTGACCAGGGTTGGAGCCGTGCTTTCATGTTCCCGCCCATGCAGCTGGCCAGCTCAATTGCAAGCAGGCTCAATCGTGATGTGAAATCTGCTTTTTATAGCATCAAATGACTAATTAAAACCAAACTTGTCAGAAAAAGAAAACTTAAAAACACATCAGCCTGATAAGAACTACCTAAAAAACAGAAACCATCTTTGGTAGAAATTTATTTGACGTGTACTTTGATGTTTTATCTGTTTTAACTATCTGCTAAATTGGAAGGGGCAGGGTATACGACCGAGGGGGCAATCGAGATGTTTTGGCGGAGCTCTCATGTTGTCCATCTCTCTATATGTCAATGGTTTGTATTCATTCATTTAATGTTTAACAAACGCTTGTTTTAAAGACGCATCTAATAATTATTTTATGACCTTGCCTCAGCATTCATGGTGCTGTAATTAATTAAAGCTATCAATCCGCCATCATACCCCTTCAGTCTTCCTCCGTCCTCTATCAATGATTCAACACAGTAGCCAGACACTGCTTATATTGAATTACCTGGTCGTTAAGTTGAGTGTTGTCTGTAAATACTCAACCTGTTAATAGCAAACTGTTTGATCTAAGCTAGGCTGAGATTTAGTTGGACACGACATTCTGACGCTGCATGACTGTAACCTACTCAAGCAGCCTCCCACTCGGTCTAGCAATCCATCAGTAGTAACTGTCACCAGCATCATTAAGCTATTTACCACACAGACAGTGAATTATTCATGTATCTTATGTGCCTCAAATATCAGTGTGAAAGCCTTGATTATTAATACAGTTATTTCTAGTTTCTTATTCTGTGTAATTTAAATGACAGAACCTTAAGCATAAGTCATCAAAAAGGAACTGCCAAAATAAAGAATTACCATTTTTTAGAGGCTCATAAATTACTGCTCTTCTTTTGGGATCCGTTTCCTTTCCAAGAGGGATGGGATCTGGATTTATTTTGTTTATTCGTTTTTTTACAACCTGCTACACAACAGATTATGGGCACATGAAAGCATGATTCTTTACCCCAGAAGTGGGCACAGTGTTGGTGCTTAGTGCTTGATGATGTGATGCTGGTCTGATTGATGTATTAGTTTTGCAATTTTAAATATGCAGAAATTATTTTACATGCTTTTATCTCATCATGCCTGGATACTGTAACAGCCTTTTGACTGTAGACAGGTTACAGACACTACAGACCTCAGCTGCCAGGGTTTTAACCAGAGTAAACAGGTTTAAACATAAAACCTGGTTTTAGCCTCTTTACTCTGGCTTCCAGCATGTTCCGCATTGATTTTAAGGTTCTTTTAATTACATACAAGGCACTAAATGGCCTGACTCCTCAGTTTATTTCTGATCTTTTATCCCCATACGACCCTGCTTGCACCTTGAGGTCCTCTGGCAGAGGCATTTTTATGTGTTCCAGACCTTCATTTCAATCTAAGATCAAAATGCACTTTTATCGCACTGCCTTTCTGATTTTATCTGATTTTAATTTTATTCTGATTATGGACTTTGTCATTTTAAACTTGTTTTATGTGTTTTTTAAATTATTTTTATGTTTTATTGCCCTTTTTTTAAAAATGTAGTTTAATGGTATGTTTTATGTGTTCTTTGCTCGCTATGAAGCACTTTAACTTTGTTTTGATAAGTGCTATACAAATAAAAATATTATTATCATTATTATAAACAAAAAGTAGAGGGGAAATTAAATTCTCTTCTAGCAAAGTTATTAGAGTTCATCCCATGGGAAACATAAATGCCTGTACCAAATTGTATGGCGATCCATCCAAAGACTGCCTAGAAATTTCACTTCATAGCTACATGTATGAATCATCCTCGTTGTTGTTTTTTACACAATTGAAAAGTGTTGTCTAATGTAATGCATCTGTGGTGCACAGTTCATAAACGTTGTTTTGCATGTAATCGTCCATGTATTTTCCATGTGATGATTTTTGTGATAAAGGATCAAATATTCTTTATAATATTGTGAGCCAGCCATTTTGTTCGGTCCTAATTACTCCAGAGCTATTGTAGTGGAATCCATTCACTTGTACAGTTACACCTAATTAAGCTGGTTATTCAGAAGCATGCATACAAAGAGGTACAACATAAGACTTTGTTCAAATTTCTTTGTGGTTGTCAGTATTAGAGTAGTGCAGAGGGGAAAGAGACAGAAAAAATGGGATAAGTCTTACCACCATGAGTGGGATAGAAATCCTCCACATGGCGAGTACAGTAAATGCTTTAGCTTGCCGAGCCACTTGGATGCCTCCAACATAAAACGTTTTCACTGAATGAATACAAATCCTCCCTAGCCGAAGAGAGCTGAGCGTGGACTACCAGAGGCCACTATGAGAATATTCATTTTCTTCCTTCCTAGATCTCCTACAAGGCGGTGAGCTCTTTTGACCCTGAACTCGACCTCTCCAACCAGAGTGGGAAGGTAGTGAAGCTGGGCAATGAGACCACCCACATGTTCACAGGCCTCTACCCGGGCTCTACGTACTCCTTCACCCTGCGTGCTAGCACAGCCAAGGGCTACGGCCCCCCTATCATCACCCAGTTCACTACCAAGATTTCAGGTCAGTGGGGTCAACAGCAAGGCCAGTTAGTGTGTGGATGGTGTCGAATAAGTAGTGCACCACTTATTGCCGCTGGAGGTCTTTATGTCCAAATGTGTGAATGGAAAATCATAACTCAACTAAAGTTAGATTGCACTGATATTCTTTTGTCTGCAAGGATACATCCATCCATCTGCTTTCCGACACATTAAGTAAATAAAATGAATAGAAATCCACTAATATCATCCACCATACAGTATATGAGCTCAAATACACTAATATCCTTTATCACTGAACCAGCTCAGTGTTTTGGTAAATTGATTTAAATGCTATTAGATTTGCATTAGATTTAACAGAAATGCCAAGTCGGCCAAAGACAAATTGTCCTTTTAGTTTCCATAAACCACAGCTGGTTGTATACTTGAAGGGATAGCTCAGATTATTTGAAATAAAGTCTCCAAAGTTGTGCACGTATATCAGAATAAGAAGCTATGGAAAATGCCAGCTAGCCTCTTGGTCATCATCTAAATCAATCCCAGTTTTTATTAAGCGGATAGTCTGGATTATTTAAAGTAGGATTGTATGAGGTACTTATTTATGGTCAGTGTGTTACCTACAGTAGAAGATACTCGGCACATACCTAGTTTGGAGAAGCAGAGGGGCACCAGCACTGAAGCTAAACGATGTACTGCTGTGGACTGGGTCAGGACCCAAAGGTATTTTAGCCTCCTAAAAAAAGGTCCACCTAAAAAAATCAATATTATTTTAGGTGTGCACTATATTTCTAATATTTTCACCACTTTGTATTACTATCAGAGAGCCTTTTCTGACAGAAAACCGCCGTTGTATAAGCAAAATATTACTCTTTCCAAACCAACCAAACTCCATAGATGAAATCAGTAACAGTACCTCACAGAACAGGGGAGGTGCTGGTCTACCAGTTCCTCAGTCTGTTAGTTTGTTTGTGTTATTGGCTTCTTTCTGAGAATCCGAACTTACCTTGTAAAACACTGATAACCAATAAAAGCAGAAGTTGACCAGCAACTCCTGTGACAGATTTTGCCAGTGGAGTTTGGTTGTGTTGGAGAGAGACATATTTGGCTTATATAAGTTATATTTCCCATTGGAAAAGGCTGTCTGAGCAAAGTTAAGCAGTAAAAATATTCCAGATACAGCTTACAGTTAAACTGATATTGATTTTTCTGGATGGCTAAAATATGTTTTGCTGCTGTCCACAGCAGAATAATACTTAGCCGGGACTCTGGCTGCTTCTCCAAACTAGAGTTATTATAGTTTATAGGTAGTCTATAGTATACAGTGGGTTTGTTCCTTGCAGTTTAGTTTTTATTGTTTAACAGCAGTAGTTTTACTTGAGTTTTTATTAGTTTCAGTGTTAGTTTTATTTATTTATTTCATTCTAATATGAGGGGTATTTGTCAGAGGCAAGATTTAAGAAGTTCAGAAATAGGCATTACAATAAAAACAAAACACTTTGTGAAGGCGTGTAGACATCTTAGTCTCAATAAACATATCCGCCAGTACTTGCTTGATGTGCTTACAATTTTTTTTACCAAATTTACTAAAACTAAAGACATTTCTAGTATATTTTATTTTATTCTAGTTGTTTTTGTAAGTATACAATGTAATTATAGTTAGTTTTCTTTTTTTTTTTTCTAAAACCTAGTTTTTGTTTTTATTTCAGTTAACTAAATTTTTTTTTCAAATCTGGTTTTAGTTTTTAGTGTAGTTTTAGTAAACTGGTGCTGCGTCTACCTCCATCTGCTGTAGGTAATACACTGTCTATGGATAAGTATGTCATACAACCCCACTTTAAATAATCTGAACTATTCCTTTAATACAAACTAGGACTGATTTGAGGCTAGTTGGCATTTTTCTTGCTGTCAACAGCTTCTTATTCTGATACATGCTGACTGCTCTGAAGACTTCATATCAGCCAGATTCTGTGAATCCTTGTGTGGCAACAGCAAATGTTTCACTTCTCTGTTGTTGCTCCGTTTAATGATTAAATTATGTAGCTGTAAAGGCACATGGCAGTAAGAGCTCAATATAAAAGAGAGAAAACTGGCTTTGCTTTTTTTTCTATTTACTGCCGAGCTGAATGACTCAATATACAAGATGACTGGATGTGGACCAAAACTGAACTGTGTTGAACTTTGCTTTGCATTGTAGTAAAACCACTTTCTGTTTGGTTTTCTCCTCAGCTCCTTCCATGCCGGCGTATGACCAGGAGACCTCTCTGAACCAAACAGACAGTACGGTCACTGTGCTGCTTAAACCTGCCCAGAGCAGAGGTGCCCCTGTGAGGTAGGGACTCACACACAGCAGAGCAGAGCAGAGCACAGATTAAAAACAACAAAACAGCATATTAAAACACCAGGAACCACCATCAGCAACAAAAAATTATCAAAGAGCTTGTGTTTATCAATACCCCACCGTGAAGGAACATTGCCAGGGAATTCAGTACCTTACTGTACATATCTCATTTTCAGAGCTTTATTTGTTTGTGGATTTTGATCCTGTGAAAAAAGAAGCACAGCCTTTGAAGATGAGAACACAAAAAACCCGGTGCAGCCAAGGCTAGCTTCAGGATCTCTTTCCTTTACATGTCTTTTATGTACCAGGCTGCCCACCACGAGCCACCATGGGCTTCTGGGGAGCGAAGGAATTCTGCCTGCTTGATGCTGCATTTATTAGTGATTCATGAGGGAAGCAGTGTAGTTGTTCTGTTTAAATGCCAAGTTATTGGGCAAAAGTTATCACTTTGGTTCACCCAAGGCCACTACGGGCTTCTGGCTGCTTCCTTGATCATCTTTTTGTTAGTGTTAGTTGTTGAGCTATACTACTGTTTAATTAATGCAGCATTAACAGTTTTAAAGTAAGCTGCCTTCACTGGAACTATTCTTTTCTTCAGGTCTTTTCCTTGACTACTAAAGTTACTTACTTAGATCTCGTTTTTTGCACTTCAAGTGTTTGCTTTAATGGTTTGTATGTGTCTATTACATTTTGAAATATGTGATACCAACATTAGAGTTAAAGTTAGTACAGTATTAGGAATATTAGGAATAAGATAAAGGATAAAGGTACTTTATTTGCTTGACAATTTTGACTATTCTGTATTTTAAACTCATCTGTTTTGACGTCTTCCAAAATTGGTGATGTGTTGGAGATCACAGTAAGTCTCTACCCATATATAAAGAATATTTTTGGAAATATACTAATTCACTGTTATTTTAAGGGTTAGATTAGAAGATTTATAAAACAGTATCTGTCCATTAAAGCTGCTTCAGGGAATTTTCATATTTTGTTGATTTTGGAGGCCCTTGTGGACAAAAGCGGTAGTGTTCCTGCAGCAATAGCAACAGAATATGATATAAAAAATAAAATTATCTAAAGAAAAATCTTCTCTTATTTCTTTATAATTGGCTAAACTGTGGGAAAATGTAAACATAGGCTCCTTCAGTTTGTGTGCCGTAATTTGTTCCATCCTGTTTCAAGGTGAATCCAACCCTCTGACAGTCATTACAAATAATTATGTAGAAACTGCTGATCTTCTCACTGATGGTCTCGTTTGTTTAAGTAGGTCATATGGAGGTATCGGTATTATTTCACAACCGGTTAAAAATGTCTTGTAGTGCATTTAAAGTCCGCCTCCAGTCATGTTTTTAACAATATAAAACACTCTTTAAGAAGTAATAAATTGTGTCCGATACGTTTTAAAAAAAAAAAAAAGTTCAAATTCCTTATTAAAATTGCTTACATTTATCTCTCCACCTCGCCTTCATTTAGTATTCAAGGAATTATGAATATGGAAATAGTCCCCGCCCCCTCCACCCCTGGAAGCAGATAGAATCAGCTAGCCCAGCCCTACCCAAAAACAAAAAAATCCTTTAGTGGTGCTGATAGACTAATGTAGCTTCACAGTAATGGACAGATATGAGTTGTGGTATCAATCTACTTTGTAAAAAAAAAAGCAAATGAGGATATTTCCTGTAATATTCCCATCTTTGGTTGGGCGGTGTAGGATAAAAAAACAGATTTGATGAGAAAACCCTAGCTTAGTTTGGTCGTCTGATGGAATCTGGGGCAAATAGAGTAGCTCCATGGCTGAAGGTAAACATACAGTATGTCCATTTGGGAGTATATTCAGGTCTTCAGACTCACCATGAGTCTGTGCATATGTGTACCCTTCACTGACGTCTAGACAGGACAACTTGACATAATGGGATGATTTTACCTTGGAGAAAAAGCAAGGAGTGCTCACTCTGCAGCTGCTGGGGACCAACATGTACCCTGACGTACACTGCACATCAACTGACAAAAGACAAACAAACAAAAAAAACAACTGCTTGACTCTGAGAATCTCAGTTGACTTACAGTAAGGGTCTCTAACTGATGATTTAAATCTTTAACTTTTGGGGGGCAGCCCTAGAATCTATCAAAGGATGATAAGCCTTTCTACATCCTTCTTAGGCCAACAGTGGGAGTTAGCAGTGCATAGTGAATTAGCTATTACAATACTGAAGAAAAGCCTATTTTATGAATTGTGTTACAGCAGTGTGTGCTTTCAGCCACCAGGACCCTGAGTGAGTGGGCTAACTCCTTCATATGAGGAGTGATAAACACTTGTGCCCGCTGTAAAACTCAATTTTACACTATCAACTCATCTGAGTCCTTTAAAGATTACAGCCCTGAGATCTTTAGTCAGGCTTGTCAGCTCATGTTTACCTTATGTGCAGCTGCCCAGATTAATGCCCCGGCGCCAAACGGAGAGGCCTGAGCAAGAAAGACAGAGTGATCGCTTTTTAATCTTCTCGCAGGTACAATTCAGAAGGCCTTACTCAGGCTGCCATTCTTTCACTGGGCTAATTACAAACCCCTAATTATAATTAACAGAGTGTCGTGAATCGGAGCTTCCATTAATTAGCATGCCGAGCTCCTCTTTTGTTTACTGTTCGAAGGCATGCTCACCTCGCCACCAGATGAAAGAGATCTGTCTTTGGAGATTTAAAGTTTAGTTTGAGACCTGCTTCGTTCTATTTGGCTGAGCTGAGACATAGCTGTGCGCTAATGTTTTACAGCCTAAATATGGCAGTTGTCATCTAGTCTCAGCTTGTTTACCATGAAATACAGAGAAAATAATGTGTTTTGATACAGACATTCAGTTTTAAGGATCATATATGTTTAATGAGACTCATCCATTAAAAAAATTCATCACCATTCATCAGCGGAGTTCAGTACGCGGCACAACTACACCTCCAAACTAATTGAGGTATCCTTTGATCACAGCACAGCCTCTCCACATCTAAACTTTGGGGGTTTTCAGGTACACATTTCTTTCCCCGCCTCCTCACTTCTCTTAAATCTCGCAGGACATAAAGGCCAGTAGGCTGCCTTCATGTGTGCGCCCAATGTCTCAAAAAATATGAATTGCAAAAGAATGAAGGTGGCGAAGGGCAGCAAACAGGAGAGATTATGATGCAGGCCTAAGACGAGATGCTGGCAGTGCTTTTGAAGGTGTTTTCCACCTCCACCTCAAGTGACATGCAATGCCTTTGAAAATCTAAGGTGACTATAAACTAGCTTCCATTCAGAGGAATGGGGTTAGGCGGTCTGTTGGGATCTTCCATCTGGCAAATAATGATAAATGTAGTCATCTGAATTTCACAACAAAAAAATAACAGCATCTCTCATCTGTTTAGGGTTAGAGAGTTGAGCTGCATGACTAGGTCACGTTCTCAGTTAAAGCACATGTTAAGAGATGTTTCCCAAAATGTCCTGTGACCTTGAGGACTGGAAGGAGTCAGCGTAGTCAAAAACGTGGAAACATACCTGATCCAGTCAGTAGAGGTTGGAAGTAACTAAGTACAAATACTTGTTACTGTACTTAAGTAGAGTTGTCAGGTATCTCTGCTGTGCTTGAGTATTTATTTTACTTTTTTTTTTTTACATTTACTTCCCACATTTTAACACAAATAGTTGTACTTTATGCTTCTTCTATTTTTAAAACAGGCTTGTTGCTTAAGTTTTAATGCATTTCAAGAATTCAAGGCCATTTATTATCATTAAACAACACAGAGTTGTACAACAAAATTATAACTGTACTTCCTTCATAATGTGACCTGCTAAATGCACAAGACCCAGAATAAACGGACAGCAGAGACTGCTCTTCCAAATATGTGGATTTTATTTACAGTGCATGAAATAAATGACTTGTCTGTACTCAAACAGATTGCAGCAAAAAGAGGTCTAAATGCCAGCCATAATAAAGTAGGGATGGAACAAACTGTACAGCTAGCACAAAAATCTAATTAAAATTTAAATGAACAAATAAAAAATGTGGGGCTAGACTGCTCTATCGGGGGGCTGGTGGAGAGTTATGCGAAAAAAGGTGAAATTGTCACAAAATGTTGGCAAATTAAGAAAAAAGCACCACTACACACTTAAATCCAAACTGTTCAGCAACATTCAAATTTGCAAGCTAGAGTGACTTAAAACACACATTAAGCACATACAAGACAGCCACTTTCCTACTCAGTAATCTCCTTTAACACAGCAGAGAAAACAGTAGGAAAAATGACAGGAAATGGTCCATTCAATAATTAGTTAAAGGCACACTGATCTAATAGGTCAATATACATAGGCAGGAGTGGAAGTGGAAGTGGAAAGTAACTAAGTACAAATAGGCTGTTACTGTACTTTACTTTTAATTGGGACAGTTTATCACAAATATCTGTACTTTCTACTCCTTACATGTTGAAAAACAGACCTTTGGTTTTAATGCATTTGAGGGTAATTATAGGTTATTTTTATTTTGCATCATCGTGCACTGCCTTCCCAGCATCAAGACCGATTTCAACTAAATGGATGGAACAATAACACATAAGACGATTCCTTGGACTAGACGATAACGACGTAACAAGACATAACCAGGCGTAAGAAGACAAAAATAATGTAATAGGACATAACAAAATGAAAATGGTTGTAAAAGACGCAACAAAGCAAAAATGACGTGAAAGATGTAACAAGATGAAAAAAGAGAGGGAGACTGCAGAGAAAAGGTGAGGTTCAGATAGTTTTGCACAGAAACAGCTGGTTTAAATGTCCTTCAGAGGGCAACTTTGTACTTATATAATGAGTATATTTCAGAGCTTGTGCTTTTTCACTTTTATTTGAGTAGATAAGTTGAATCAGTACTTCTACTTTAACCAATCTATATTTCTACTTAGAGAACAGAATGTGTTTACTTTAGCCACCTCTGCCAGTCAGTCTATTGAAGAGTTTGCATTTTGTCAACTAAGGACTTAAATTTCACACCATAGTTCGATTTAATTTTGTGCTGCCGCTCATGTTGCAAGAGTAGCCGTCACTTTTCTAGAGTGGTGGGTAGCTCATTTTGAAATTGAACACTTTATGAAATCAGTTTTTAAACCCCCTACGAAAAAAGGATTTGACAAGGGAGAACACTGATCCGCAGTAGTACAGAGCAGAGCAGCATGAAGCTTGATTTGATAACGCAATCTTGCACGCTGATTGGGTTTGGGAGGTAATAGAGCTCCAGACATTTGAGTTTCAAACAGCAGATGTTTTGCTGTAATACAGGAAGGGAGAAGATCACACGATAGCACTTGGTTCATGAAAAAATCAAGACGTAACAGACGACAAATGTCCCTTTCACTTGAGCATCCTGCAGTCATGCTGAAGTCAAATCATATTTCAGATAGATCTGGGCAGACGTTGTCACCACTGAGGGAGGCAGTCAATTTTTCATATTTGTGTAATTGCTAATCGGTATAACATTTCCAACTTGGATTTGGCTTCTAATCTCTGGGGACGGCACGCGTAGCCGGGAACAGTTTTTACCAGAGGGGACACTGTTCCTTTAAGAGGATTAGTGAACTGTCTATCAGTCATGTTGTGTTTAACTAATGTTTGCAATGGCCCCTCGTCAGGGCCAGAATACGCCTCCTCACTCCGTAGCATCAAAATAAATGTTTACATGCTTCTGCAGAAATAAATGATTTGAGATGCTTTCCTTATCATTCATACCACTAAATCAGCCCTTCTCTCTGTTCCTGCCATAACCTTTGCCTTGAGCAAGCTCACACACACACATACACACGCAGAAAAAGATGTAAAACACAGCTGTTTCAGGCATTGTAAGTAGCATATTGAGGAAACGGAGTTCCAGTGTAGTTTCTCCCCTGTAGCATCAGATTATCTGAGCTCAACCATGGCCTGAAATCAGTTAAGTGATTCTCTACAGTCCTAAAATAAGCACTAACTTTCTTTGATCACGGCATAGCAAGTGCTAATAGCTGTGCCTAAACGTGACACAACTCAGTGCTTTTTACGATTTAATGGCAAATGTAATCTATGGCACCTTCTAATTTGTTTGCTTTATAGCTTTATGGACACCAGGGAAATATAAAGAGTAAGAAGACAGACGCACACGGCAAAGGATGCTGGGTCAGGAGAAGTGTGTTACTTACAACCGCTCTTAAATCAGACATACAGGCATATAGAGCCAAGCGATTGGCATTAGCGAGAGGGAGACAGTGATTGAAATGCTCCCCATACACCTTCCCTCATCTGCTCAAACAGCCTGGAGTTCTCCCCCTATCAGCCCACATGAAAAATAAATCTGAGTTTCAGGTCACAATCCAGTCGATTCCGAGTCAATCCGCCATAATTGGTTGGCGTCACATGGCGGCAGAGCTGAAATCTATCGGGCAGCGAGGCTGGAGGAGGCCTAATTGGTGTCAGCTCAGGTTGCGCCGCTGCTGCAGGAATACAGGTCTGCCCTGCCGGCCCCTCTGGCAGACCACTTTTAACAGCTTATACCGTTCTTCTCGTACAGCCTCTCCCTCCGTTCCTCTGTCTCTTCCTGTCTTTCCGTCTTCTGCTCAGGGAGAGAAGTCGAGGATTTCAACACTTTTTGGAATTAAATACAATTACAGCCCTTTCACAAAGGCACATGGTGTGAGCTGTGGGTTTCCTCTCCTGAGGTTTTCTTTTAATCTGTGATCTGTAGGTTTGTGTAGGTTTAGTTGATTGTTACCAGGGCTACTAACCTCTTCACTGGCCTAGCAACACCACAGAATGGCTCAAGACCTTGCCATTGGTACAGGTTTTACTGGACATATTTATTGAAACATCTATTCTCCCTCATTCACTGACATATCATCCGATGTTTCCTGTGTTTCCCCGGAAGTTATAGCAGCAGAGGACCATATGAAATGTTTACTTAAACTATAATATGTGACATTTCAACATTAAAATGTCTAAAAATACATACAGTACCAGTCAAATGTGTGGATTCTTTGTTTGTTTCTTTATTTTTTTATTTTCTATATTGTAGATTAATGCTGGGCACATAAAAACTATGAAATATAGAATTATATGGAATTATGTTGTGAGCATAAAATGTAAATAGAAGCCAAAATATGTTTTGTATTTTAGATTTTTAAAAAGGACAAAGACTCGCACACTCTGTCCTCTGCACTTGCAATCAATATTTAATAACATTGTTATTAAATCTTTGATTGAAAATTCAGAAGTCAGTGTATGAGAGTCTTTTTGCTTGTTATCGCCGGCCCATGGTCTTCTCCTGCGCACCTGTCAATTTATAAGTGTGCAAACGGTTTTTACTCTTTGATATTTTAGATTCTTTCTTTTTAGAAAGAAGTCCGCTTTTGCTTTGATGAGAGTTTTGCAGACTGTTGGCATAATATGAACCACTTCTTATAGAAATAAAAAACACTGAATGAGAAGTGAACTTCTGACTGGTACTGTGTGTTATATGTTTTGATGAGTTGTGTACTTATATTATAGGTTTCTTACTAGCCATTGCTAGCAAGTTGCTAGTTGCTTTAACTTCCAGGAAAACACGTGATATGTCGAATATGTAAGAGGATGAGGAAGGAAAATTGTTTGTTAGAGATAAAACCACTCAAAGTAGTTAAAATTAGGTCTACTTTGACCATTTCTGACATTAAAGTACCAACTACATAATTATGCAACAATAATAATGATCTAATATTATAGTACTGTAGCCCCTACAGGGGTCATTCTGTATAACGAGTACTTGTATTTTTGATTCATTCATTCAAATACATTTTATTGCTAATGCTTTTGTGTTATTACTTTTGTATTTTCACACTGTAGTATTGCTACTTTTCCTTCAGGAAATTATATCAAATCATTGGATAATCATCATCAATATGAATAAAAGTAATTTGCAATTCTCTGGTTGGCATCAGATCAAATGAAACATCATCTATAAAGGATTTTTTTTGTTCTTGCTATCAAGCTTTTGTTGTTCATCTGTTGTTTGTTGTTTTTTTCATCGCTCAGTCATGTCACACTAAATCAAGAATATGACTAAATGACTCTGGTCTGTCAAAATGACTCATAATGTAAATTATGAACTCAGCATGAGGGGACAAGGTGTCAGCTGCTCAAAGGCACATTTAACATGACAGCAGTAATTACAGAAAAAAACAGAATCATTGCATTTTTAAATTGCCAACATTAAACTCTGGAGTCAGTTTTATATTTCAGTTGAGGTGAAATAGTATATTAGTGTGTATGACACCAAGAAAAGGGTGTTTCTTTGAATATTTTATAGGTATACAGCAAGTTACCACTGAAAAATGCTTTAAGTGAAAGCAGTAAAGTGGGTATTATTGTCGCTATCACTTACAAAGATGAACAAAACATTTTTATTAAATTGCAAATTTATTGTGAGCTAGTTTTTAGTTTCTTGCCGCAGTGAATATTCTGTGGAGGAAAAGCAGTGATTCAGATTTCCACATTACAAGAGTTCTTACCCTTGGAGCCTCATAGCCTTTGGCACTTGGTATTTTGCCTGAGGAAAGGAAGTCCTATTCACACTGTGTCTATCATTAAGTCATGGCACAGCCACATCATCATATCATAAGAAGCCACCCGGGGAGAGGCAGCTTTTGTGTTTATTTCACTATCTGCAGATTGATTTGGAATATAAAGTACCAATATGGGCAGGCTCTCAGTAAGTGTACATTGTTACAGCCAAGCGCAAACAAAGACAGTTATTGTGGCCATAATTTGCACTAAACGTAGCTGATTTCTAAAATAACTAGAATCACCGCTTTGCAGTTGTACGCCTCCGTCAACCAGTCAAGTGTCAGCTTACATCCGTGTCTGTCAAGACTGAAATAATATATGTAGTGACGATTTTGAAGGAATTGAATACAAAATTATTAAGTCTATTTTTGGCAAAAATGGAAGTTCTCACTGTACATGTGGGATTCTAGTGAATAATTTCATATGAGAACTACAGAGAACTTCTATTGAGGACTGTTTTTACAGACGACCGATAGAGAGCTGACCATTATGATGTCACAGTGAAGTTGACCTTGTCATAACAGGCGTTGGAATTCTTGAATCATGGACAAAAACAAATTGTGAGGTCACAGTGATCTTGACCTTTAACCACCAAAATCTAATCATCTCAGCCTTGAATCCAAATGGACATTTGTACCAAATTTGAAGAAATTACGTCAAGGTCTTGTGGAGATATCGTGTCCACAAGAATGAGATGAATGGACATCCCGAAAACATGTCTTGCAGCTACTGCTGTCACCAACAGAGGCATCAAAATGATGCAAGAGAAGTGTGTCTTAGGATATATCCTAAAACAATAGTTATTGCCCTCCAAAAAATTGAATCATTGACTTTAATTAAATTTATTTTCCCAACAGGGTCCATGAAATTGTATAGAGTACCTAAGTAACGCCCCTTCCCGTGTCCCCCATGGGACCTAATTTCAGGAAAAACATGAATGGTAGTCTATGGCGAGAGACAAATTTTGCTTCTGTTTGAACTATGCCATAGATTACAGATATGTTGTTTGTCAATTTAAAAAATAATGTTACAGGTCAAGAAAGTCTCAATTTGGTGTAGGTTTGTTGTAGTTTAGTTTAGTTTTGTGTGAAACCACTTAGTGAACTACATCTCTTGTCTGGCACAATAGACGTCAACACCGACATAGCTGTCCCCTGCAGCATTATCTTACCTGAAGTGTTTTATCCAATGACTCCTGGTCCTTTTATCAGCCATGAAGTGAAAGAACGAGTAAGACCTGCTGTTATGTGACTACATTCCGGTATAAAATTACAAAGGCCTTGTAGCTTCAGTGGCTAATATTAGCTTTTGGAGAGAGAAAATCGCAACTTCTGGGTGTGTCGTCTTTCTAATTATGTATCTTCACAGTTTTATGCTTCAGCAGTTTTACGACAAACTGTGACTGTCTTGACTTGAAAAATTATCTTTTAAATTGACAAACATCATATCTGTGATTCGTGGCACAATTCAGATAGGATCAAAAAATAATTTGTCTCTCACCATTGACTAATGTTCATATTTTTTCCAAAGTTAGGTCCCACGTTGGTCCACCGAAATGGGTGTGACTTAGACTTAGATTATGTTATATGTAGTTAATAAATTTAAAGCATTAGGTTTTCATATTTTTTTTTTACTGATTAGTTTGACATAATTCTAGTTTATTGACAGGTTTAACAATATTGTCTTAGGTTAGATAAAAGCAAAAGTGTTAAGGTCATCTAAAGTAATAAACTTGAATTACAGTAACACAATGCTGTGAAGTGAGCCAACTAGAAAAAATACTGCTGATCAAAATTAAATATTAAACTGTATTATATGGACATAATAAATTTAGGTTCAGTTTATTAAAACATTAGGTTTACATCCAAATTATTGTTTACTAATTAGTTTGACATCATTCTAGTTTTTCACCGGGTTCCACACAAATAATACTGTTATTATTTCCTTTGTTCACCATCCATTAAACCTGAAGGTTACTGTAGTATGATTGACAGCAGCTATCATTTTAAATACTCATCCCATCATGGCTCACATCAGCTCTACAGTATTTTGGCTGAGTCCCCTCATCCCTCATTTCTCTGCCGCTCTGCAGCTACTTAAGGGGCTCCCATGTACCATCTCTACATGCCCTTTGACCTCTGCTCTCAATAGGCGACAGTAATTAAAGGCTGATTTCTCCTGCAGACTCTCAGCAGGATTAGATATTTCATCACCTCCCAACCCAGCACTAAATGGGAGAGCTCTGAGGAATTGGGACACACCCACCAAGAGCAAAGGGGGATTTTCTAATGACACTGCAAGCACCTTATGATAAACTGTAGGGTTAAAGAGCACATGCTGTACACACAAGGGGACACTTAATCATCTAGTACCAACCGCGGGGAACAATTGATCATCTCCAGGGCTGTTTGTACTGCGACTATACAGCTTAAGAGTACAGCCACTACAGTGCATTTTTTTTTTCTACTTGTTGTTCTAATAATGTGGGCTGCTAAGGGAAAATGTTCAGGGTCATATCCTGCATTGTCATTTTTATATGGCATTGTACAATTAAATGAATGATGAGATGAATGCTTCACAAGGATTGAATTGGTTTACAAAACAGTGTAATAAACTCATGAAGAAAGTAATGTGCATGATTTATTTATTATCTCTATATTTATTCATATTCATGTCTAATCAATCTAATCTGTGATCAGCACGGCCGGAAGCTGTTTCTTTGTATGAGGGAAAGTGGTGTACTGCAAACATTATTGATATCTTGTAAAGGTGAGGGATGGGCCACAAGATGACACTTGTAAGTAAACAGATATTTATGCCTGGAATTAACATTTGATCTGTATCCAAATAAGAAAAAAACACATGTTGATGGCAGGTGTAACTGCATGCAGAATATGTTGGGGTCAGAAAGCGAATGAATCGGCCAGACCACATCTGGAAATATTCTGGTTTGCATTATGATCATACCTTAGCCAGGTGTAAATGCAAACCAGACAGCATGACCACATGCTTAAGAAAAGTCAAGTCAAGCCAATTTTATTTATATAGCACCAAATCAAAACAGAAGTTATGTGTGGGCACTTTTCACGTGGAGCAGGAGACAGAGACCCAGTAATTCTCAGAAAAGTCACCTAGCAAGTTGAAAGGGAATCCAGAAAGAATGCATCTGGACACACCGGACCACTATAAGCTCCAGCTGGTGTGTGACATACTGTGAGTTGGGCAGTGCTTTGCTTTGGCTCATTAGTTTGCAATATGATGGTTGGGTCACAAACTCTCTCACATTACAGCTAAACAGAAAAGTAAAATATGTTTCTGAAAACATTTGAGGGGAAAAATAAACATGGAGTAACAGAATATTCATTCAGATTTGATGAGGACCACCCAGTTTACAATTTTGTGAGCCCGGTGTGTTGTGCTGGATACGGACGCATTTGAATAAAGTTGAGGTTGCGCCGTGATTATGCAAATTCATATACATCGATTTTGTCTATCATCTGATGGCAGAGCTGTATCTGTCATGTGTTATACGTCCAGATCTCTTGCTCGCTATAGGATTCATCAGCTTGACATGTGTCTGTGTCTGCACCTTAATTCCACCTCTTCCTGCTGTTTTAAGCAAAAGTTACACGTTACCTGGTGTAAACTGGGGCCTGGGTGTTTTATATATTCTTGAGAACTAACAAACATGTTAATTGCATTTCCTTCCTAATTTGCAGACATTTGCATACCATTTTTTGAAAACTGTCAATTGTGCAACATTTACATCCATCCATTTGCCTTCTTGCAGCCTTGCTGCCACCAACTGTCCACGAAGTGGATCTGTGTTCCTAGGGTCCTATGTTCCATGTTAACCCCCAACCCTGACCCTACTCCAAACCCCTTATGTGTTTAAATCTAGGGAACATGGGAATGACCCCGTGTTGATCAGCGGAATAATATTGTTTAGTGCTCACATTACTGTTTGCAGGCGCATCCTTGTGCATGTGCACAGTACAAAGAACAAGGGTGCCCGCTTCAAAAATTGCTTTGCCACTAATAGTAAAAAAGACTTCAGCTTTTAGCTTTAAATAAAAATTTCATTCAATGAGCAATTTATTTATTTATTTTATTTGTAAAGATATCATCCAATTGTGGATAAAAAGTGGTAAAATCAGAAATTATCTTTCCAAAACGAGAACCAGAGCATGTCACATCATAGTATTCATTCATTCATGCATTTTTTCATACATTCATTCATCGAGCAGTCGTCTGTAATAATAACTTGTTGTTTGCATGACTCTTTTGGAAATGGAACGCTAGTCCCCAATCATGACTGGTTATTCTCCGTGGCAGCTGTAAACAGACTCTTTGTCACTCAGACTCAATAGATTTACCAGGTGGATGCGAGATGCATACTAACATGAACGTCTATAAGACAGTCAGTCTCCCCCTCAAGCTAAGTGGCCGGCCCAGAGACAATGTCATCTCTGTCAGAGGCACAGAGGGCTGCAGTTTTGATCGAGCTAAACACACGGCTCAGATGGAGAGGAAATGGAAAGAGCCGTTAACCTTTTCAGTTGTTGAATAATGAAAATGCAAATAACGTCAGGCCCTATCCTCTGTCACTGCTCATTTATCTTGCATTGTATTTTTGAGTCTGTCCTGTTTGCTTAGATAAACAAGTGAATTTGTGGAGTTATTTTTTGATCATCCAAGAAAAAATTGTTACTTGTAAGTTGATGATGACCACAGTTGCCGAAAGAGCAAGTAAGAGTAAGAGTAAGTGTCGCTAGTTTTTATGGGAGGTAAGAAATCATTAATAATCTTTTAGAAGGAGTACATGTTTATAACGGCTAAATTGAGCAGTATCTTAACTCAAAGTCCAGCACATGTATTTTCAGAGCACCAAGCTTTTGTTTTCAGGATAACAGGCTAAACTTTACACTGACAGACAATTGAGAATTACAAACAGTTAATCAGCTTTCAATGTAAGACACATCGTCACTTGTTATTGTCAGTCAAGAACGTTGCACGCGTCTTGTGCTCCTGCAGCGTTCCTGCAGCCAGCCTGATCTTCCTCGAGTCTGGGGAGGAGGGGGCAGGTGAAGCAACTCGCTTCAATCATAGATCATATATTAAGTAGGATTTCAACCTATTTAATATACTGTCTATGGCTCCAACTTGCTATTTAGACTAAAGTATTCATTTTTGGTCAGATAATTGCTACATATTGCTCCTTTAATACATTTTTACTGAAATAACAGTCTCACTACAGTACCATCATCCACAAAATCTTGTGATATTATTGGTAAAAAGTCACACTCTTACTCTTCTTACAACTGTTTGAGCCAGTGTATAGTATTACTTATGCTCATTAATTCTGGCTTAACGCTTGGAGCTTGTTTTGTAACTTGTATACACAAAAACAAAATCATAGAAATGTTTCCAAATGTTGTGCTTTTCCAGATATTTTCCAGAAAGTAAAAGTTCATTTCAGTTTCTACTGACTTTATGCTTAGAGATGGATTGAAGACGAAACTCTGCCAGGGAACCAAATGTTTACACACATTCTCAGTCTAGTATTTATAATGTATCCTGAAATGAGCACATATACATGATCATGCACTATTTCATAGCCTTTGATTTAAAACTTTTCATTAGCAAATCTGAAATGGATGGATGAGAAATGCATTAAAAAATCTCTTCCATCTCACTAAATAAAGAATAATTTCTTGAGACTTGGCGTACTCTTAGAATTTGGAGCTTTCAACATGCATGCCTGTGCCATTCATAAAGAGGCTCTTTTCTATTTTGCCTGTTAGCATTACAATGTGTAAAAAAAACCCTGCATGCATTGCCAACCGTGTTCTGCAAATGCCTGTTTGGCCCGTCAGAGTCTGTTCATTCTGTTTGTGTCCTGTGTTTGCAGTGCGTACCAGGTGGTGGTGGAGGAGGAACGTCCACGCAGAGCACGAGGCACAGCAGAAATCCTGCGCTGCTACCCAGTTCCCATTCACTTCCAGAACGCCACGCTTCTAAACTCCCAGTACTACTTCACTGCTCAGTTCCCCGCCGCAGGCATCCACTCGCCGCAGCCCTTCACTGTGGGGGACAAC